>CM062289.1:189075562-189727229 GCA_031216915.1 Pictodentalium vernedei
AACATGACCTGCAGACTGTGCTAAAAGTTTTTGGATTTTGGGCTTGGGCAGCCATCAGGGTTGAAAGATCATGCCCAAACGGGAGAACGTTCTCATCTAGACATTATCAGAGGCATTCTATCAAGTTGCAATGAAATCCCTTCATAAATACGACCTGAAGACTGTGCTACTGGTTCTCGGGTTTTGGGCTCGGGCAGCCATACCGGTTGACGGATCCTGACCAAAAGGGGGCGTTCTCATGTAGACATGACCTAAAACCCGCATATGAAATTTCGTGACGATCAGACAAGAACTACCGGGTACAGCTGTACTTGAAGGTTGAATAAAAAACTTTAACCAAATCTCCTTGGGGAGCTGACAGTTGCTCGCCATTGCTCGGTGGTTCTCTCCGAGTACTCCGGCTTCCTCTGCCCGTAAAACTGTCATGGTCATGGTTAGCCATTGTGCAGAAATATGTGACCTTAAACACCAATAAATTAATAAGTAAAATAACCAAAACTCCAAATGTCAACTAAACAGGCAAAAAAAAAACAAAAAAAAAAACTTGAACCTTCAGTAAAAAACTTTAACCACAAACTTTAACCATCGGCGATTTTATAGACGGGTTCGTGATTTTATAATTCCCATTCAACAATTAGGATCAGCGTGACGCTAAATTTTACGTTCCCATGATGCGATACACATTAGTACGGCACTTAACGTAACGGAATAAGTATTAGTAAAAAATGAAAGCCGCTTGGAAGGAAGTAAACTTCCGAGCATGACGGCAAATTGACGAAGTTATATATATATATATATATATAAATATGCTCGGAAGTTTACTTCCTTCTAAGCGGCTTTCATTTTTGACTAATTCTTATTCCGTTACGTTAAGTGCCGTACCAATGTGTATCGCGTCATGGGAACGTAAAATTTAGCGTCCCACTGATCCTAATTGTTGAATGGGAATTATAAAATTGATCGAGATACGCGTATGTCTTACAGATTGATTTATTATTTGGCAAGTGGCAGCCTAGCTCCTAATCACGAACCCGTCTATAAAATTGCCGATGCATATCTTCCTTGGGTGGCAACAAGTAAAGATATGTTCCGCATTACACGTTGTTCACTATTTTTAATTGTAAATTATGGACAAACAATACCGTATCATATTTTCCTTAGGTGGTAACAAGTGGAGATATATTCCGCGTTATTGCGTGCAAATTTTGTTCTCAGCCTTAGAATTAGAAGCATTCAATCATTTATCTCAACCTCGCCCTGGTAACAGAGGCAGAAGCGAGTTCGCATGCAGTATTCACACATTCAACCATTCCTTGACCCGAATTGTTCAAACGCGTTGTTCTCCATATTCAAGTGTATTGCTTGTAAAATCACCATATCATATCTCCCTTGGGTGGTAAAGATATGTTCCCCATTTCATGCTGTTCCCCGTATCCGAGTCTATTACGCGCAAAATAACCGTATCATATCTTCCTTGGGTAGCAACAAGTAAAGATATGTTCCACGCTTCACTTTGCTTTTTGTATTCAAGTGTAAATTATGCAAAAAATTACCGTATAATATCTTCCTTGGGTGGCAACAAGTAAAGATATGTTGCGCGTTATTATGCAAAAAGCAAATATGAATTAGACACAATTTCTAAAACCTCGCCCTGGTAACAGAGGCAGAGGCAAGTAAGTTCGTATACTGTATTCACACATCCAACCACTCCATGGCCCGAATCATTCAATCATTTAAAAGCGCGCCTCATATCTCTGCCCCAGTACCCAACCCTCATCAATCAGACATCAATACTGTTGATGAAAAAAAGAATCTTTTTATACCCCTCCTTGCATAGTAATGACCGCACCCCCCCCCCCCCCCCCACCTGATCCTGCCAGGGTGTCTAAATGTCGTGTCCCCACCCACTATTGCAGCATATATATGCCCTCCACCACTGAACTAAGTGCAACCCAACCCGCGTCAATCAGACATCAATACTGTTGATGAAAAAAAGAATCTTTTTATACCCCTCCTTGCGTAGTAATGACTGCACCCCCTCCCTCCCCTGGCCCGATCCTTCCAGGGTGTCTAAATGTTTTGTCCCCACCCACTATTGCAGCATATATATATGCCCTCCACCACTGATCTAAGTGCAGCCCCCTCCTACTATAATGTCTACACTAACAATCGTAGGCTAGGATTCCATACACCCCCCCCCCCCCCCCCCCCCCCACATACACATGATGTACGCACTGACATACACCCAATGATCATAATCTCACAACATATACATGCTATGTTCAACACCAATGTGTTTTTAGGTGTAATATACACCAATTTATATCCCCCCCCCCCCCCTGCCCTCGTTCAGCAAGTTTATAAATGAGAATATTTGGAATTATTCTTGTCTATTGAGCCCATTGGGTTCTAGTGTTTGAAGTTTGTTAATCCAAAATGCTTCACGACCCCTCCTGTAAGCTGTATTTTGTTTATTAATTTGTTCAATCCCAATAATCCTAAAATTGTTTATACTATGGTTTTTCGTCAGAAAATGATGTGGTATCGGTTCATCATAACCTCAAGTTTTATTCTACTCAGGTGGTTTTGCATTCTCTCATACAATTTTGTCCCCGTCTCTCCCACGTACACAACTTCATTGCACTTGTCGCAGAAAATCCCATATATCACATTCCTGGACATGCAGGTGATTTTTTTGCCTATGTGGTAGGCCGTCCCGTTCTTGTCTGCGAATTGTTTTGTTTGGAGCATATATGTCAGTGCGTACATCATGTGTATGTGGTGTGTGGGGGGGGGGGGGGAGGGGGGGTGGGTATGGAACCCTAGCCTACGATTGTCAGTGTAGACATTATAGGAGGGACTGCCTTAGATCAGTGGTGGAGGGCATATATATGCTGCAATAGTGGGTGGGGACAAGACATTTACACACCCTGGAAGGATCGGGTGGGGGGGGGGGGGGGGGGGTTATTACTACGCAAGGAGGGTATAAAAAAATTATATTTTCCATCAGCGGTATTGATGTCTGATTGACGCGGGTTGGGTACTGGGGCGGAGATATGAGGCGCGCTTTAAATGATTGAATGATTCGGGCCAAGGAGTGGTTGGATGTGTGAATACGGTATACGAACTTACTTGCCTCTGCCTCTGCCTCTGTTACCAGGGCAAGGTTTTAGAAATAGTGTCTAATTCATATTTGTTTTTTACGTAATAACGCAGAACATATCTTTACTTGTTGCCACCCAAGGAAGATATTATACGGTATTTTTTCATAATTTACACTTGAATACAAAAAGCAAAGTGAAGCGCGGAACATATCTTTACTTGTTGCCACCTAAGGAAGATATGATACAGTTATTTTGCGCGTAATAGACTCGGATACGGGGAACAACATGAAACGGGGAACATATCTTTACCACCCAAGGGAGATATGATACGGTGGTTTTACAAGCAATACACTTGAATATGGAGAACAACGCGTTTGAACAATTCGGGTCAAGGAATGGTTGAATGTGTGAATACTGCATGCGAACTCGCTTCTGCCTCTGTTACCAGGACGGGGTTGAGATAAATGATTGAATGCTTCTAATTCTAAGGCTGAGAACAAAAAATGCGCGCAATAACGCGGAATATATCTCCACTCGTTACCACCTAAGGAAGATATGATACGGTCTTGTTTGTCCATAATTTACAATTAAAAACAGTGAACAACGTGTAATGCGGAACATATCTTTACTTGTTGCCACCCAAGGAAGACATGCATCGGCGATTTTATAGACGGGTTCGTGATTTTATAATTCCCATTCAACAATTAGGATCAGCGTGACGCTAAATTTTACGTTCCCATGATGCGATACACATTAGTACGGCACTTAACGTAACGGAATAAGTATTAGTAAAAAATGAAAGCCGCTTGGAAGGAAGTAAACTTCCGAGCATGACGGCAAATTGACGAAGTTATATATATATATATATATATAAATATGCTCGGAAGTTTACTTCCTTCTAAGCGGCTTTCATTTTTGACTAATTCTTATTCCGTTACGTTAAGTGCCGTACCAATGTGTATCGCGTCATGGGAACGTAAAATTTAGCGTCCCACTGATCCTAATTGTTGAATGGGAATTATAAAATTGATCGAGATACGCGTATGTCTTACAGATTGATTTATTATTTGGCAAGTGGCAGCCTAGCTCCTAATCACGAACCCGTCTATAAAATTGCCGATGCATATCTTCCTTGGGTGGCAACAAGTAAAGATATGTTCCGCATTACACGTTGTTCACTATTTTTAATTGTAAATTATGGACAAACAATACCGTATCATATTTTCCTTAGGTGGTAACAAGTGGAGATATATTCCGCGTTATTGCGTGCAAATTTTGTTCTCAGCCTTAGAATTAGAAGCATTCAATCATTTATCTCAACCTCGCCCTGGTAACAGAGGCAGAAGCGAGTTCGCATGCAGTATTCACACATTCAACCATTCCTTGACCCGAATTGTTCAAACGCGTTGTTCTCCATATTCAAGTGTATTGCTTGTAAAATCACCATATCATATCTCCCTTGGGTGGTAAAGATATGTTCCCCATTTCATGCTGTTCCCCGTATCCGAGTCTATTACGCGCAAAATAACCGTATCATATCTTCCTTGGGTAGCAACAAGTAAAGATATGTTCCACGCTTCACTTTGCTTTTTGTATTCAAGTGTAAATTATGCAAAAAATACCGTATAATATCTTCCTTGGGTGGCAACAAGTAAAGATATGTTGCGCGTTATTATGCAAAAAGCAAATATGAATTAGACACAATTTCTAAAACCTCGCCCTGGTAACAGAGGCAGAGGCAAGTAAGTTCGTATACCGTATTCACACATCCAACCACTCCATGGCCCGAATCATTCAATCATTTAAAAGCGCGCCTCATATCTCCGCCCCAGTACCCAACCCTCATCAATCAGACATCAATACTGTTGATGAAAAAAAGAATCTTTTTATACCCCTCCTTGCATAGTAATGACCGCACCCCCCCCCCCCCCCCACCTGATCCTGCCAGGGTGTCTAAATGTCGTGTCCCCACCCACTATTGCAGCATATATATGCCCTCCACCACTGAACTAAGTGCAACCCAACCCACGTCAATCAGACATCAATACTGTTGATGAAAAAAAGAATCTTTTTATACCCCTCCTTGCGTAGTAATGACTGCACCCCCTCCCTCCCCTGGCCCGATCCTTCCAGGGTGTCTAAATGTTTTGTCCCCACCCACTATTGCAGCATATATATATGCCCTCCACCACTGATCTAAGTGCAGCCCCCTCCTACTATAATATCTACACTAACAATCGTAGGCTAGGATTCCATACACCCCCCCCCCCCACATACACATGATGTACGCACTGACATACACCCAATGATCATAATCTCACAACATATACATGCTATGTTCAACACCAATGTGTTTTTAGGTGTAATATACACCAATTTATATCCCCCCCCCCCCCCCCCCCCCCCCTGCCCTCGTTCAGCAAGTTTATAAATGAGAATATTTGGAATTATTCTTGTCTATTGAGCCCATTGGGTTCTAGTGTTTGAAGTTTGTTAATCCAAAATGCTTCATGACCCCTCCTGTGAGCTGTATTTTGTTGATTAATTTGTTCAATCCCAATAATCTTAAAACTGTTTATACTATGGTTTTTGGTCAGACAATGATGTATCATTTCATCCATAACATCAAGTTTTATTCTACTCAGATGGTTTTGCATTCTCTCATACAATTTTGTCCCCATCTATCCCACGTACACAACTTCAAAGCACTTGTCGCAGAGAATCCCATATATCACATTCCTGGACATGCAGGTGATTTTTTTGCCTATGTGGTAGGCCATCCCGTTCTTGTCTGCAAATTTTTTTGTTTGGAGCATAAACCCACAGATTGCACAATTTCTCTCGCATTTATCAGACAGTCCCTTGATTGTTGAACACTTTATTATGCTTGCTATGGACTATGATATCTCCCAAATTTTTCAGTCTTTTGTACGAAATCAGGGGAGGTTTTTCGAATGCCAACTTCATGCGTTTGAGCGGTGTAAAATGGGCATCCACTCCCGCGTTATTTTCCCGATGTCGGGGAGGTGCCGCAAGTAGGTGACCACAAACGGGACTCTTTCACCGGTTGATTTGTTGGATCGTTTTTCAAGTAACTGTTTACGCTCGATTTGGTCGACCTTTTTTAGTTGTTCGCTTACAAACTTTTCGTCGTAACTTCTGGCATGCAGGTGTTGTTTTATATCATTTTTGTGGCATTCATATTCAGCATTATCAGAACAAATTCTTTTTACTCTTGAAGTTATTCCATATGGAATCGCTCTTTTAGTGTTGACTGGGTGATCTGACTTTGTGTGCAGGTATTGATGTGTGTCCGTGGGTTTTGTAAATAAACTGGTTTTAAGAAATCCGTCTTCAATTTTGACTATCGTGTCTAAGAATTCTATCCCATTTTCAGACCACCTTAAATCAACCTGTATTCTTGGGTGTATCGGATTTGCCAAAGAATGATATTGTTTCAGAGACTCCAACCCATGCGTCCATACTCCCCAGATATCATCAACGTACCGTACCTGTTCAAGGGGGTGTAACTTCGATGCTTTTGAGTTTCTCTTCCCATTCACCCATATATGTGCACACATAATTCATCCCTAATCGCGAACCTATTGCAACGCTGTCCGTTTGTAAATAATGTCTTCCTTTAAATGAAAAATTGTTATTGTCCAAAACAGTTTCTATTAGTTTAAGACCTATCTCTATTGGGAATAGTTTTCTTTTACAGTTTTCTAGTGCTTTTTTACATGCTAATATACCTTCATTACGTGGGATGCTTGGATATAGCTTCTTGACGTCCAGACAGTACATTATGCTGTTTTCAGGGAGTGATTGGGGTATACAGTCCAGTCTGTTCAAGAAATGTGTGGTGTCGCGTATGTAGGATGGTAATGACTCAACGTGTTGTTTTAATTCAGACTCCATCACTTCTGCTATTTTCTCTGTTGGATGGTTTATTTCCGAAATTATTGTTCTTAAAGGGGCTTCATTTTTATGCATTTTGGGGTTACCTTTTACTCTACCAGCCTGTGGCTGCTTAGGTATCATGTACGCTATTACTTTTTTGTCTATCAGTTTGTTTTTTTCTAGTTTTCTGAGTTGGCTTTTAATCTTGTTTGTTATTTTCTCTGTCAGATTTACAGGTACTTCTTTGTATGTTGTTTGGTCCCCCAACTCCATCAAGATCTCATTTTCATATTTACTTGCATCCAAAACGGTTATTCCAGACCCTTTATCGGCTGGTCGCACGACTATTGTATTATCATTTAACAACTCTTTCAGAGCCTTCTCTTCCATTTTTGTTATGTTGTTTCGCACGCGTTTTTTTATGCCCTTCAAAATATCTTCCTGTACTATCTCTAAATAAAATAAAATAATTTAGGAAAGATAAGGTGAATGAATGAATGTGAAAGAGAGGAGAAAAAGGGGGGAAATAGAAGAGAGAGAGAGAGGGGGGGGGGCTTTGGAAGCAACGGTCAAAAGTTTTGCTCGATAGGAGGGGGGGTTGTTAGATGGTGACAACCGATAGGAGACGCATCACCCGAGAGATTTGTCTCAGGACCACACTCGAGAGGTAACCGCCGCGATTAAACAGAGCAAAACCCTGGACTGTAGCATCCCAAGGTCGACCATCTCCCTTTCCTCATTAGGAACTTACATTGTACATCCCTTGCTGATGTAATGTTTTTGTTTTGTTATACAGGCGTTATTTCTTGGGAGTGATAAGGCTCATATAAGAAACTCCGTAAAGTTGCTTCCTACTGGTTTTCTGGCTTCATTTTCAAAACTTAACTTTGGGTTAGGCATCCTCTGAGAGTTTTGTCCAAGAATAATATACACAATATAAGAGAGAGAGGGGGCACTTCCTCTGTCACACTCATTCACTAACCCTCTCTTCATTCACCTTATCTTTCCTAAATTATTTTCAGGGCCACACAGAATCGAAATGAATAAGGCAAGAAATAAAAAACAAGACCCTGTTTCATCGCGCCCCATACAGTCAGCACCTTAAAACAATTACCATTCATTCAGTGACTCAGTATTGCGGCTTTGTCTAAACCATATCATTGCCCAGTGTTCACACCAAATTCGTCGTTGCCTAATAGATATTTTCTTTTGTATTTACTCCCATTATTATTTCATCAGCCTTTGGGTTATCCCATTTGTAATATATGTAACTTGTTTATTTTATGGTTTTTATCTTTTCACACCTTTCAATGTATTTAATACCCTTATAAATTATTTTGAATCAGTAGTTTTTAGTTTTCTGAAGAAGAGTGCTGTGTCACGCGAAAATTAAAGTTTAAACTTTTTGCTGGATCTTTGTGTTAGTCTATATATATATTATATAGATATATTTATGCATTCATTTTGTTTGTTGTGAATAAATTAGTAGTAGTTGAGATTTGTATTTTATTTTCTAAGCCACTGTTGGCTTTTGATCTCCCCATCACATTGAAGTGTTTATAGAGTGTTTTCCCCAAATGTGGGGTGGTATCATCCTGACTGTGGCAACGCTGATTCACTATTCGCCGTATTTTTATGTATCCTTGGGCAACCGGTGACCCATCGGGATATTGCGAATAAGAAGTAGCAGCCTTAGGGGTCCTTTGGTCGCTGGGGTTCCATCAGGTTTCCAAACTCCTATACCCAAGAGCTCCTGGGCGTCACATATTTTGTTTGGTGTCAGAAGTAGGATCTATCTTTTTACTTTTGGTTCAACTTATCAATAGATATTTGGTATTTTGTTTGGTATGTTCTAGTTGAGGCAGCGGTATCTTGATTCACATAGGTGGAATACACATTTTGTGACTTGTTGAATTCAGTTAAGTGGATCCTGTGATACGGACAATTTTAATTTTCATTGTGTTGGGAGAGTTCTGTTTGTTGTTTTATTATTGTGTTGCAGTTGGTAATTGTCACAGTTTGTTATGGGTAGAAATAGAAAGATGATGACTAGAAGCAGTATGTCCATTGCTTCAAATTTACATGGTTCTGTTGCTAACGGTAGTGATATTGATGAAGACATTAATAATAGTAGAATGAATGGGTTAGATCAGACAGAAATATCTGATGAAATGAGAATAGAAGCAGGTGGGCATGAAATGCCTGAAAATGATGGTGAAAGGGACGAAATTTTGTGTTCTTCGGACATAAATGATGTTACTTTACAAGATACCACAGAGAATCGAGATGAAACTAATATTCAGGGTTTGGTTTCAAGTCTACAGGTTAATGTGACTAGTTTTGCAAAAGACAATCAAGAGATATTGCAAATGCAGAAGAATTTACAGAGCAATTTATCCTCCATCATAACTGGAATTCGAGGTGACCTTGCTAAAAGTATGGCTAGCATACATGACTTAATTGAGAAACTTACAGAGGTTCCAAAGGGGAACATGAGTAAAGGGGATAGAACAGACACTATTAGGAGTGCTGATAGTAGAAATGCAAATCCAAATTGTATGCGTATAAATTATAGGAGATCAAACAGATTCGACACAAGTGAATTTAGCGATACAGATACATCTACAGATGACACTGACAGGAGGTTATCTCATGCATTAAGCGATGACAATAGTTATACCAGGTGCCGGCATAAGCTACGCACAGATACCATAAAAATTCCAGCCTACTCTGGAAAAGAAAATTGGGATGTGTGGAAAAATAGCTTTGACATAATTGCAGAGCGTAGAAAGTGGAGCTCTGATGAAAAATTAGATCAACTGTTACCCAGATTACCCAAGAGGGTACGTTCAGATTATCAACTGTTATGTAAAGAATTAGAGAGTAGATTTCACATCGTAGAAACTAGAAGAAGTTATTGTGCAAAATTTAGTCACTGGACACAGAAACCAGGAGAAAGTGCTGAAGACTTTGCTTCAGAACTTAAGCGCCTATATGATAAGGGTTATGTAAAAAGAAATGCTAGAACCAGGCAAGAAGACTTGCTCAAACAGTTTTTAGATGGATTATCAGATGATAAGGCTCGCTTTGAAATTGAACCATAAAGAGCCTGATTCAGTTGAGGAAGCAGTACAACATGTGTCATTTTTGGAGACAAGGAAGAAACTTGCTAATTATGACTATTATGATAAGAGAAATAGACGAGTAAATCATTTGGCTGAAGGTTCTTCAGATAAGGATTCCGAGTCACCAAAGTATTATGATAAGTTACATTATCGGGAACATTTGGTGAGAAATGTTAATAAGAAACTTTTAACAACAATAGCAACAGGAAGAAGGAAACCTAGGTGAATAAAACCCAGGATTCTGTGTTAGGAAAGTTAGATAAGGTAATCGATGCACTTGCCATGTTACAGGAGAATATTACTAAAATGCCAGAACACCAGCTGAGGGGCATTTCTAGGAATTTTTCATGTTTTAAATGTGGTCTGCCTAACCATTTTGCAAATCAGTGCCCTAATGCTGTGCAACATACTCAGCCTCTTGGGATGCCTTCCAGGCACCCTAGTCAACCCGACAAACCCACCCAATTTCAACCGAGGCAACGATTTGAACCAAGGGCTCATGTGCAGACTCATGATGTGAGAGACTGGAATCATAGAAAATCCCATGATTTTAAAAGTGAAACTGATCATTTTCAGCCAGGAATGAACAAAGTGTTTAATAGTAAAAGGGAACAGACCAATGGACTGGTTCAGTCCCCAGACTGTTCTGTGTCGTCAAACTAGAATGGATCGACTCAGATGGCCAAAGGCTGGTCCATGAGGATTCTGGGCATATTGATGAGCGTCAGAAAATTTGTACAGACACTGAAAATTTCAGTGATGTAAATAAATTATTGATTAGGAGAAAAATATCAACCTCGGATGGTGTTTATGTAAAATGAACCATCCAGGGGGTTAATGTAATATTCATTACAGATAGAGAGAGGAGCTTCTAGAACAATTATATCAGAGAGAGTTTTTAATAGAATTCCAGTTGAGAAAAGGCCTAAATTGAGGAAATTAGTTGGTCACAGCCTTGAAAGGGCAAGTGGCTCTCCAATAGTTGAATATGGTTAACCCTTTACCCAACGAATCGGCCACATCCGCCCGCGTAATATGCAAATTCTGCAGCTGAAAAAATATTATTTTTCGAAATATTTCTACAAAACCATATCATGTGACCCCTCTTTGGAACGAGCTCGTCGAGCTCGTTCCAAAGAGGGGTCACATAATATGGTTTTGTTGAAATATTTCGAAAAATAATATTTTTTCAGCTGCAGAATTTGCATATTACGCAGGCGGATGTGGGAATATGGTTTTGTTGAAATATTTTGAAAAAATTTAAAAAATGATATTTAAAATAATAAATTTTGAAACCGTCTGCATTAGGTAAAGGGTTAAGGTGAATTTGAAATTCAGTTAGGCTCTTTCAAGTTGAAGAAGGAACTTTTTGTTGCCGTAATAGAAGATGAAGGATTGCTGGGTATAGATATACTCCAGAATGGAAGTGTTGGCCCAGCAGACACTGCTAAGCAAAGGAATTATACAGACAGAAGGACACACCATACCATGCGTTCAAGTCGGTATACCAGACAGAGTAAGAAAAGTAAGAGCAGCTGATCATTATGTTGTATCAGGTTATTGTGAAACAATAACTGATGTTTTTGTAGATAGATTTGAAGATGACAATTGTGATGAAATTTTCATTGAACCAAGTGAAGAGTTTCTAGAGAAATATCCTTTGACTATGGCTGCAAGTGTAGCATGTATAAAGGAAAATGTGACTGCAAAAGTCAGAATATTTAACCCTTATCCAACAGAAACTAAAATCAATCAGGATACTGTACTTGGGCATGCTGAAGAGTGTTCAGGTGTGAATGTGAGGATCATGACTTGAAGGAAAATTTTAATCCTACAAGGAGAATACAGCTCAAGACAAAAGCTGTACAGTTGGAGTCAAAACAAACAGTAAATAAACTGTCAAAAAGTTTTCAGACTAATAGTCATGGCCAAAAGCACAAACTGGGTTCCAGTTTGGCAAGTCATGTGCAGAAAATGTACCAAGATGTTGAATCACAAAGAACTCTAGAAGAGTGAAAAATAATTGCTTCTACTTTGAAAAAGTATGAAGATGTGTTTTCAGTGGATGAAATGTATCTTGGGCGAACTCATCTAGCTACCCATGCCATAGATACTGGCGATGCTAGGCCAATAAAGCAAGCACCTAGGCGTGTGCCACATGCTTTTGCTCAAGGAGAGAAGGGCATGATATTACAAATGGAGGAAAAGGGGATAATTCGAAAATCATTTTCACCATGTGCAAGCCCCATTGTCCTTGTGAGAAAGAAGAATTGAAAATTAAGAGTATGATGGATTACCGCAAGGTTAATATGGTAACTAAGAAAGATGCATATCCAAGAATTCAGATCAATGCAGTTGCTGGAGGAACATTATTTTCGACACTTGACCTTACTTCTGGGTTTCACCAGATACCTGTGAAAGAGTGTGATATACCCAAAACAGCTTTTGTGACGAAATAGGGACATTTTGAGTATACCTCTATGCCCATGGGATTGGTCAATAGCCTATCAACATTTGAGAGGGTGATGGAAGTAGCTTTCTAAGGGTTACAATGGACAAAATGTATTCTATAATTAGATGATATAATTATATTTGGGAGCTCATTTACAGAGCACATTGAACGACTGGAAGAAGTTCTTGAGAGAATAAGGATAAGTGGTCTTAAACTTCAACCAGAAAAGTTCCAGTTATTGAGGAATGAGGTGACTTTTCTAGGACATGTAGTTGGGGAGGAAGGCATAAAGCCTAGTCCTGATAATACTGTTAAATTAATGCAAATGAACGAACCTAGGAATACATCCAAAGTAAGAAGATTTTTGGGACTTGCTGGATATAACCGACGTTTTGTGCAGAATTTTTCAGAAATGGCTAGACCATTAGTAGAGCTTATGAAGAAAAATAAGACTTTTGTATGGCCTGAGAAGTGTCCGATATTATTCGATCAGTTGAAGAAATTGTTAACAAGTCCACCTTTGATGTCACACCCCTTAGAGGTGAGTTCATACTAGATACAGATGCAAGTGATAATACTATAGGTGCTGTACTTAGTCAGATACAAGATGAAAATGAGAAAGTTATTACTTATGGCAGTAAGTCTATAAATAAGTCAGAGAAAAATTACTGCATCACTGATAACTGTTAGCAGTGAGATATTTTACCGAGTACTACCGACAATACTTGCTGGGAAGAAGATTCCGAGCGAGAACGGAACATCAAGCAATAGTATGGTTGTTCGCGCTAAAAGAACCAAAAGCTAGAATAGCTAGGTGGATTGAAATACTATCAAGTTACGATTTTTATTTAGAATATAGGGCAGGAAAGAAACATTGCAATGCCGATGCAATTTCCCGATGCCTCACACCAAGACAGTGTGATTGTATGGAAATAGATAATTTGGAACTACTTAAGTGTGGTCCCTGTAAGAAGTGCTTAAGGCGAACAGAAACAATGAGTAGTTCTGACAATGTGCAAACAATTGATAAAGCAGATGTTTGCAAATGTGTGGGTAAATTTCAGAAAATGACCACTAGGTCAAGTAATAAAGAAGGCAAAAATGAGACAATGTCCATGTGGGATACATGTAAATATAGTGGAAACGCATTAAGAAAGATGAAGATGGATGATGCAGATATTGGATATATTTTTAAGAAATTCGAGAAACAGGAAAAACCAGATTATTCAGAAATTATTTCCATGAGTCCAGCCATTAGGAACTACTGGCATATATGGCAATCACTTGAAGTTGAACATGGATTACTATATTAGAAATTCTATAAGAACAAGAGGCCCCAAGGAGCCTTAATCGCTCTCCGGCCAAAGTGGTTAAAAGAAGTATTTGGGGTCACATTCAGTTAGACATGGTTCATCAACACTACAAAGGAATGAAGCAATGCGAGACAAATTTTATGGAACTAGGGACATGGCTTGAACAAACTTGAATCTTACCCCCACCCCCCCCTCCCCTCCCCCAAGGATGCTGCATACCAAATATCAAAAGCATTCATCTGCTGGATCTGAAGAAGATTTTTAAAGAAAATTCCTCATTTTGAACTAAGTTATCATCCGGGCTCCCACAATGAGCCCAAATATGGACCTAGGGACATGGCTTGAACAAACTTGAATCTCACCCCCCTAAGGATGCTGCATACCAAATATCAAAACATTCTGACTGCTAGATCTGAAGAAGAATATTTTTAAAGAAAATTCATCATTTTGAACTAAGTTATCATTCAGGCTCCCATAGTTGAGCCCAAATATGGACCTAGGGATTGAGCCCAAATATGGACCTAGGGATGTGGCTTGAACAAACTTGAATCTCACCCCCCTAAGGATGCTGCACACCAAATATCAAAACATTCTGACTGCTGAATCTGAAGAAGAATATTTTTAAAGAAAATTCCTCATTTTGAACTAAGTTATCATTCAGGCTCCCATAGTTGAGTCCAAATATGGACCTAGGGACGTAGCTTGAACAAAATTGAATCTCACCCCCCTAAGGATGCTGCATACCCAATATCAAAAGATTCTGCCTGCTGGATCTTGAGAAGAAGATTTTTAAAGAAATTTGCCTGAAATGCACTAAGTTCAAATTTGGGCTCCTATGCTGAGCCCAAATATAAACCCAGAGGGCCGATTTGAACAAACTTCAATCAGATATACCCCACAATGTTGCATACCAAATATCAAAAGATTCTGCCTGCTGAATCTTGTGAAGAAGATTTTTAAAGAAATTTGCCTGAAATGCACTAAGTTTGAATTCGGGCTCCTATACTGAGCCCAAATATGAACCCAGGGAGCCGATTTGTACAAACTTGAATCAGATATACCCCACAATGTTGCATACCAAATATCAAAAGATTCTGCCTGCTGGATCTTGAGAAGAAGATTTTTAAAGAAATTTGCCTGAAATGCACTAAGTTCAAATTTGGGCTTCTATACTGAGCCCAAATATGAACACAGGGGGCCGATTTGAACAAACTTGAATCAGATATACCCCACAGTGTTGCATACCAAATATCAAAAGATTCTGCCTGCTGGATCTGGAGAAGATTTTTTAAGAAATTTGCCTGAAATGCACTAAGTTCGAATTCGAGCTTCTATAGTGAGCCCAAATATGAATCCAGGGGCCGATTTGAACAAACTTGAATCAGATCCACCCCACAATGTTGCATACCAAATATCAAAAGATTCTGCCTGCTGGATCTTGCGAAGAAGATTTTTAAAGAAATTTGCCTGAAATGCACTAAGTTCAAATTTGGGCTCCTATACTGAGCCCAAATATGAACCCAGGGGGCCGATTTGTAAAAACTTGAATCAGATCCACCCCACAATGTTGCATACCAAATATCAAAAGATTCTGCCTGCTGGATCTTGTGAAGAAGATTTTTAAAGAAATTTGCCTGAAATGCACTAAGTTTGAATTCGGGCTCCTATACTGAGCCCAAATATGAACCCAGGGGGCCGATTTGTACAAACTTGAATCAGATATACCCCACAATGTTGCATACCAAATGTCAAAAGATTCTGCCTGCTGGATCTGGAGAAGAAGTTTTTTTAAGAAATTTGCCTGAAATGCACTAAGTTCAAATTCGGGCTTCTATACTGAGCCCAAATGTGAATCCTGGGGGCCAATTTGAACAAACTTGAATCAAATATACCCCACAGTGTTGCATACCAAATATCAAAAGATTCTGCCTGCTGGATCTGGAGAAGAAGATTTTTTAAGAAATTTGCCAGAAATGCACTAAGTTCAAATTCTGGCTTCTATACTGAGCCCAAATGTGAATACCCCCCCCCCCCCCCCCCTCCCCCAGAGATGATGTATACCAAATAGGAAAGAATTCTGCCTGGTGGATCTGAAGGAGATTTTTTTTTTGAATTTTGGAAAGAAATTCATGGGTGCTATCAGAATTATGCCCCTTGTGGTGCCCCCTGTGGGTGCGGCAAGTTTATTTGTACAAGTTTCAATTGACATAACATGGGAAACATGCACACCAAATTTGATTCAGTTTGATCCAGTAGTTTGCGAGGAGTCGATAATGTAAAGTTCACGACGGATGACCACGACGGACGGCAAGTGATAAGTTAAGCTGCCTTCGGTGAGCTAAAAATGGGACAGGAGTATATCTTCAGTTTCTTATTCCTAAGGGAATACAGAAATAAATCATGCATGCTATGCATAATAATTTACTTTCAGGACATTTAGGAAGTGAGAAAACAAGAGAGAAGATGCCACAGAAATTTTATTGGCACGATATTCGAGAGGATATTAATATATGGTTATCAAAGTGTGATATCTGAGTGCAAAATAAACCACTACTGAAGACACCATGTGCACCAATTGGGTCCATGAATGTTGGCGCACCACTTGATAGAGTATCGACCAATATATTGGGTCCATTACCCAAAAAGAATGAGGCAATAAATACATTCTGTTATTCACAGATTATTTCACAAAATGGATAGAAATTTTTCCTGTGCCAGATCAGACAGCTAATACCTGTGCTGATAAATTGCTAAATGAAGTCATATCCAGATTTGGATGTCCGCTCATGATACATTCAGATCAGAGAAGGAATTATGAGAGTGATATATCTCAAGAACTGAGTCAGTTATTAGAAATACGGAAGTCTCGAACAACGGCATATAATTCTAAATGCAATGGTCAAGTTGAGAGGTTTAACAGGACTTTATTAAGGATGATAGAGGCATATTTAAAGGGTGAACAGAGAAACTGGGATTTAAACCCAGGTTGTCTAGCTGCAGCTTATAGAGCTACACAGCATGAGTCAACTGGTTTTACCCCCAACTTACTGATGATGGGTCGTCATGTGCGATTACCCACTGAACTTATTTATGGGAGTCGCACTAGTACCAATGAAGAAATATGTAGTTGCAGTCAATACGTAGAAAAGTTGAAAGAGCATATTCAACATGCACACACCATTGCTCGAGGAAATCTTGGAAAGGCTGCAGTTCGAAGGAAGGAGCATTATGACACAAAAGTTAGTTTACATCGCTATAAAGCTGATGATTCTGTGTGGTGTTTAAAAGAAGGTCGGAAAAAAGATGAAAGTAGAAAATTGACACCTGTGTTTATTGGGCCTTGTCTTCTGTTGGAGAAATTAAATGACCTTACTTACAGAATTCAGTTAGATAATTCTGGGACACAGAAGGTAATTTCATTCAAGTTGAAGCTGTATGTGGGTGAAACAAGGCCCTGAAGAAATTCAAATCATCAAATGATTTAGGGAAAAAGAAGTATAAATTATTTCAGTGCTTATTATTCATGTGTTTAATTGGATGTGCTTATTATTCTGGTGTTGTAGGGGATGTGCCGATATCCCATTTGTTTTTCGAAAGGAATGTGTTTATTATTCTGTGTACTTTAAAAGAATAAAGAAATTTTGAAACAATTGCTTTGTTGGCACAGATTTTTTTTTCTCCTGAAGTAGTTTAAAAAGAAGGTCTGAATAATTTCTAGGGCACTCAAAATATTTTTTTTTTCTTCCATTATAGTTAAGGCTAAAGTCAATTCCACATGCATAACAGATAGAGGGAGAGCATATAAATGCTTGAGATGTACAAGCAACAACTATATTGCGGCTCGTAACAGGGTTATTGCTCACCTGTACAAAGTTCACCTACCCCTGGAGTCATCACCATTCTTTTGTGCGCTGAGCAATTTTAGATGTTTGAGGGAGAAGGACTTCTTCAAGCACCCAACATTCTATGCATTGCACATACAGAAAGTTGAAGTCTTAAAAACAAGAGGCCCCACAGGGCCTGAAGCACTCATCTTGAACAGAACACAATATAAACAGAGTCCTAGAATGAACCTACATTAAGCAATCCATCTCCATAGCCTACACTGTCAATCCTTGAGTCCCTCAGGAGTGACTAAAATAATCCGGGCATCATGCCTTTTTTTCAGTTAATCATAATGTAAAATGTAGAGCTCCCTTATGAAGTCCCTTGATACAACCTATGTGGATTAATCTTAGTGACACACCTTTAGAGGGTACTGAATACAAAATTTTTAATTCTTCAGCAAAATGGCCAATTCCGGCAACCCATATGAAGCCCAGATATTAACCCAGGCTCTCGATTTGAACACAGTTGAATCTGACCTCCCTGGAGATGTTGTGTACCAAATATGAAAGCATTCTGACTGTTAGATTTGAAGAAGACAAATTTTAAAGAAATTTCTTCATATTGCACTAAGTTAAAATTTGGGCTACCATAGCGAGCCCAAACATTACCCTATGGATCCGATTTGAACAAACTTGGATCTGACCCCCCTAGAGATGTTGTATACCAAATATGAGAGCATTCTGACGAGTGGATGTGAATAAGAAGATTTTTGAAGAAATTCCCTCATATTGTACTAAGTTAAATTTCAGGTTCCCATATCAGGGCTCCTGCACCAAATTGAGAAGTGAATTCTAGGAGTTTCCAGGAGGGTTCAGATAAATTTTTCAAGGAGTTTCCAGGAGTCAGCTGGGTGAAATTCAAGGGTTTTCAAGGAGTATAAAGCGACCATGTGTTGGGAAGAAGGAAAAATGTTAGGAGTTGAATTAATCCAGTGAGCGAACGACTCGATTTTCCAAAATTCCAGGATTTTCCAGGAGGTGCTTCAAAATTCAAGGAGTTTCCAGGTCCTTGGGAGGGGGTTTTGAAATTCAAGGACTTTCAAGGAATTCAAGGAGGTGCGAGACCCCTGCATATGGAGCCCAAATATTAACCCAGGCTCTTGAATTGAACAAACTGGAATCTGACCCCCCTAGAGATGTTGTATACCAAATATGAAAGCATTCCGACTGGTGGATCAGAAGAAGAAGATGTTTAAAGAAATTTCCTCATATCGCACTAAGTAAAAATTTGGGCTACCATAGCGAGTCCAAATATATACCTAGGGATCTGATTTGAACAAACTTGAATCTGAACCCCCTAGAGATGTTGCATACCAAATATGAAAGCATTCTGCCTGGTGGATCTGAAGAAGATTTTTAAAAATTATCCCCCATATTGAACAAAGTTAAAATTGGGGCTTAGCCCAAATATTAACCTAGGAACTTGGTTTGAAAATTCTTGAATCTGACCCTCATACCAATGATGTATACTAAACATTACAAGATTCTGACTGGTGGTTCTGAAGATGATTTTTAAAGCATATTCCCCATATTACCCTATGTTAAAAATTTGGGCTCCTATATTGAGCCCAAATATGAACCTTTATTTGTACAAACTTGTCTCCGGCGCCCCCCCCCCTCCCCCCCTATGAATGCAGTATGCCAAATATCAAAAGATTCTTTGTTCTGGAGAAAAGATTTTTTTAACACCCTAACATAACCAATGGCAATTTTTTTTTACCATTCATTTCTACTGGTCCTAAGGATACTTCATACCAAATAAGAGCTCTCTGTTCCAGGTGGATTTGGAAATATGGGCGTTTGAAAAAATTTCTATTTTTAGCTCCCAGGGTTCCCATGGGGATGCGGACATTTTTTTTTTTTGCATGGGTCAAGTACTTATGACCCAATAATACCACATACCAAATATGGTTAAAACCGGACCATCGGTTCAGAAAATAGAAATTTTGGGCGGGGCCAAAAATCTTACCCCTCCAATTACAAAGCCAAATATTGCTTCACGAACTTTGATTGAACAAACTTGATTCCACACCTCAAAAGGGAGCTCCATAGCAAATATCAAGTCATTGTACACACTGGTTCATGACAAGATTTTTAATAATATTTTTGGAGCATTTTTCCCCCACTCCCTCCTTATGGGCCTGAGCATGTTGAGTTGAACAAAAATGCAATGCCCCTTCGGGACGATCACTCACAAACTTTCACTTGAATTGGCCCATTGGCTTTGGAGGAAGACCAAAACATGGTGTTGAAGGACGATGGACAGACGATGGACAACACAGACAGAAAGCAATGAGATTAGCTCAGCTTGACTTTGTCAAGATGAGCTAAAAATTGTTTGTTCATGGCATCAATAAAAATCTTTGGAACTCCCTGCTACAGACCTGAAAGTCTTGAGAGGGTTAAATTAAAGACACGCACACAGGAATCAAATAAATGTTTTTCCAGCATTGAAAGGGTTCATTCAACATGAAATAACTTATATGTGCACAGTAGTGAAAGAGTTCATCAGGAAATAAAAAATCTTTGGAGAAAAACACACTGAAGTCATGAGAGGGTTAAATTAAAGATATTCGTACAGGAAACAGGTCAATTGTTTTTCAAGGAACCAGAAAAAAAATACATCTACAGCATCGAAAGGGTTTTGTTTGTTCATGGCATTGATAAAATCTTTGGAACCCACATTGCAGCCTTGAGAGGGTTAAATTAAAGACATGCACACAGGAATCAGATAAATGTTTTCCAGCATAGAAAGGGTCCATTCAACATGAAATAACTTATATGTGCACAGTAGAGAAAGAGTCCATCATGAAAGAAAAAAATCTTTGGAAAAAAACACACTGAAGTCATGAGAGGGTTAAATTAAAGATATTCAGACAGGAATCAGATCAATATTTTTCCAAGGAACCAGAAAAAAATACATCTACAGTATTGAAAGGGTTTTTTGTTTATTCATAGCATCAATAAAAATCTTTGGAACCCACACTGCAGTCCTGAGAGGGTTAAATTAAAGACATGCATACAGGTATCAGATGTTTTCCAGCATTGAAATGGTTCATTCAACATAAATAAAAATCTTTCTAAAACAAACAAAAGTCCCATCGAATTGATAGATTGGAATAACAAGATAAAATGCTCATAACAGAATTTTTGTTAATTTAAGAACAATATGTCAATCAAAATTTAAGAACAGTATGTCAATCAAAAAGTTATGTGAATGAAATATGCTCCAGGATAAAACTACTACAAAAATGCTGACTCATCATTTTTTCAATACCCTCTACCGGGCACCCTGATTGGACTGGTGGCATTTTTTTTTAACAAATCCCTTCTTCCGGTCCTAAGGATGTTTCATATCAAATATCACTTCTCTGTTCCTTCTGGTTTGGGATATGTGGGCTTTTGAATTTTTTTGTTTTAGCCCCTGGGGTTGTCACAGGGCTGTGAAAATTCTTTTTTTAGGCATCAATCAATTACTTAGGAATCACTTAAACTACATGCCAAATTTGGTTGAAGTTGGCCCACCGGTTCTTGAAATAGAAATTTTGGGTGGGGCCAACAATCTTACCCCTCCCATTACAAAGCCAAATATTGCTTCACGAACTTTGTTTGAATAAACTTGATTCTACACCTCAAAAGGAAGCTCCATAGCAAATATCAAGTCATTGTACACACTGGTTCATGAGAAGATTTTAAAAATATTTTGGAGCATTTTCCCCCACTCCTTCCCTATGGGGCTGAGCATGCTGAGTTGAACAAAAATGCAATGACCCTTCGGGACCATCACTCACATAAACTTTCACTTGAATTGGCCCAATGGCTTTGGAGGAGAAGACCAAACCATGGTGTTGACGGTCGACGGACGGATGGAGAGTGATGAGATTAGCTCAGCTTGACTTTGTCAAGATGAGCTAAAAAGAGGATCTTTGAAGAATATTAAAAATTAAAAACGAGTTGCATCAAATCTCTACAATTTCTCAGATGATGACTTGATTTGTCTCACGAAAGATGAATCGAGACATCTCTGGGAGAAGCACGGACTCTCATCAATCTGTCCATCCATAGAAGTTCAAGTTAGTCATTGCGCTAATGAGACGTGTTCCTCTAGTAGTGTAACACTGGAGGGAACACCAAATTGTGTGAAATCAGCAGAATTAGTGATTCCATTTATAGATGTGGATGATGGTGCTGAAAATATCCTACCAGCATTACTTGGGGAAACATGTTCCTTGTTCAACAGTGACAGTGTCCCAATCATCAACACTCAAGTAATGGATGAAAATATGGACACTCTTGTTGAGGACCAAGTGGCAGTTACGCCACTGGTGATATGCATCCCAATGTATGAGCCAATCACACCACCATCATCAGCTCTTTCTACTTCATCATCATCATCATCATCATCATCATCATCCTCATCATCGTCGTCGTCATCATCATCGCCATCGTCGTCATCATCATCTTCTTCATCTTCATGTTTAAATATGATGGAAATACTTTCAGTGTTGGAAGAACTGACGAAGAGTGTTGACATAGGGAACGTCGTGAAACCAATCGGTTGCTTCATGACATTCGGGATCTATTATGACAACCTGTCCGTCCTACTCTATATCAACCATTTAGATCTTCCAACCGACGTTGTTAAGAGTTTCAATTGTTATATTGGATTTTTCTTTTTAGATTTACGCATATATAGTGTGTGCAATATTTACCAAGATTCGCCAAAAAAGGAAAAATCTAGTCAATTCATTGCAGCATTATTTTTCAATAATTTATACACTAACACTAGTTCACGCTTTGTGACAAATCACAGGTTTTGTGATAGATATTTAATTTTTGGGTATACTGTTTTAATTATGAATATACTGTTCACATTCTATATCATGGAGTAAAATATTATTCTAGGTTATGGAATTGAACAATAGTATGACCATAACCAAGTCAAGGATTTATTGTCACTGTCAGTGTTTATTTTACATGTCTAAAGTTGTTCCCATCATATATCATAGAGTAAAACGGTATTCTATGCTGTGGAATGGAACAATATTATAACCATGACCAGTATTAAAGTGTTCTAGTCACAACAATTTAAGGTATTGTAGATGGTTTTTTTGTGAGTTCATGGGGACATTGAACACAAAAACCAGAGGGTAATGTGATGTTTGGTGTAATTACCCAAATGTATATCTTCCCAGGTATTTTTTTTAGCTGCGTTAACCCACAGCTACAGTAACTTCTTTATTATTACTAGTAACACGGGTAGACTTGAGTACATAAGTGTGTAGGGACAATTCAGACGCCGAACGATGAGAGACATCTCGTATTTTCGTCGCAGAACACTGCAGATGGGAGTAACTCGAAATTAGGAAACACCTTTTTATTTTGTCCGCTGCATCGATAAATAGTACAAAATATCTGTAATTACCGATGTTGCAGCGATACTTTCTTTTAACTGGGAAAAGTGGGAAACTATCAATGTTTGGCAATACCGCATTATGCTTTATTCGAAATTCAGTTCGAAAAATGTTCTAAGTTTTGGAAGTTGATTTATGAGAAAACAGTTTCCTGCATGATCAATGTCGTTCTTGTGTTTGGGTTTCATTTGAAATTCAGTTTGAAGTCAAATTACACATTACAACAGAAATATCATATTTAAAATGTCAGTCATATTATATAGATTACATATGTGCACGTTTGGGTGATTTAATCAAAAGGTTTGGGTCAAAATTATTGATTTTACTGAAGTTCCACCCATGACACAAACAATTGTGAAAGTACCTTCCCATAAAAAGTGCCGTGCAATTCGAACCGTCGGATTGACTGGGTTGTTTCTGGAGCTTTCTAAGAGTCTGCTGTAGTTGTTTTGAGCTGTGAAGAAGTATTCCAACATTCTGTTGTAGTTGCATAGAGCTGTGTAGAAGTATTCTAACAGTCTGTTATAGCTGCATAGAGCCGTGTAAAAGTGTTCGAAGTCTGTTGTAGCTGTATAGAATTGTGTGAAAACATTCTAAGAGGAGAGGTAACTGCCTTGCTGAATATATATAGTTAATTCAATGCAGAATTAACCCTTTGCTACTTTAATTATTCTGACATTCAAATTCAGTTTCTTCAACGTTTTTTTTAAAAATGCGACGCCAAACGTCGTAAAGTACAAATAACAAGATATTTTTCACATTCGTGATTATCTGGTTGAGGGCTAGATTATTTTTGGTGGTCTGAATTTGCTATTCAAAACTTGTTTTATTACAAATTTATATAAAGAAAATATTTTTTGTGTTTGACTGAATGTGAAATAGAAGTTATTTTTTCTGCGAAGCGACTGGAAACGGCCAAATAGGCCATGTCGCTCCCTAAAGATGCTAATAACCATCTGTATCCTATTGTATTCATTATACTTGTATATATCTGCATTCTTCAAATAAAATTATGTTCTATTCTGCTCTGTTCTAAGCAAAGAAAGTGTTGGCCTTTGCTCTGGTATCCTCGTTTTTTGAAAGCCCTGATAGTGGCTTCCAGCACTCAACCATTTAAGAAGTCTTGACAGCAGGATTATATTAGTATTTTAAGCTGCGATAACATTTGGCTCAACAGTTGTCACAGAACACTATTCGGGAGAAAATCTGAATTGAGATCAAAACTTTAAAAAATTGAAAAATAATAACAAAACAAATGACCACAAAGTATCAACGCGCTGTTTGATTCCGTAAGTCACAAGACAAAAGTATCAATGCACTGTTTGATTCTGTATGTCATAAGACGTACAGAAGTATCAACGGGTTAAGTGTGTCACGAACTAACGTGGCATACCCCTAAGTTGGCAAATCGTAACACATGAACTCCGAAACGCCTTAAAAATATCTACAATTTTATTCAGTTCAAAATATGAAAATGGCGGTAATCGATCACGAACCCCCAATCCCAATGTCAAACATGCAACAAAATGAAATATGGATGATGAAAGCCAAGATGAAAAACAATGGAAAAATGATTTGGTTACGTGATACGAAACTTCCCCACCCAAATGTCTACAAATTCCACATGCAGGTTATGAGATCCAAGTTACTGAAAATTAATGTCTTTCCCTTCACTAGCAGAATAAAAATTGTCACTTTGCTCATAGTCACTTTCTGGCCGACTATTACAGTCATTGGTTGGTTCCAAATAATATCAGGAATACAGTACACTTCTGAATGGATAAATGCAGATTTTGTGTATATATAAAATACGATACGTTACAGTTCATCGTGGTATATAGTGGTACGGAAAACTCAGAGTCTATCTGGTCTAATGAGGGTTAACTCGGTCACATCACTATCTCATCGGAACATAATCACAACTCTGTTGCATTCACCAAACCGCCCCTATATCCAAATCACTCAGGACTACCGTACATCACCACCATGCGTATTGCAAAACCTAAATGCGAAAAGAACTCCAATTTACCACCTTAACCAACCAATGTAGACATACGCCTTAAATACCTCGCATATAAACAATACTGAGAAAAAGACTTTATACAATTTGGTAATACTGAACTGACACACAATCGGGGACATTCAAACGTTACAAGTGCAATTTAATACCAACTAGACCAGCACACGTACTAGTACTAAAACGCAAAATCAAGCTATTACGTACCCAAAGGCACAATTTATAATAGCACGTACCCGGAGGCACAAAATTAGCACATACCCGACGGCACAAATTTAGCATGTACCCGACGGCACAAATTTAGCATGTACCCGACAGCACAAAATTAGCACGTACCCGATGGCACAAATTTAGCACGTACCCGAGAGCACAAATTTAGCACGTACCCAATGGCACTAACCTACAGTAAGCAAAGCACGTACCCCAATGGCACTTTGATCTTTGTCCAACTTGAAGCGTTACAAGTTTAACAATTCAACACTGTCCTTAGTGGACTTAAATTTAGAAATAACTGAGAATCTCCAAAATATTACGCACAAATATGTTACTTTTAAAACTACACAGGAAAACAAACCTCTAATCTGGCTTCCCAAATATTCCGATCAAGTAAGTGTCACGACGTGTTGTTCCTTCAGTGCACAGATACGAGATAACAAGTCGCATCCAATCACATGCTTATAATTCCATCGGTCACGCTGTGCATGGACAATACAATTTTGCCGGACAACACAAGACACGGACTATACAAACCATGACTGCTATTATACAACTGCTTCAGAGTATGATACAAGTGGACTGTGGCTATTAACTCTACCAAAGCCATGATTACCAATTCCCTTAAACACCGATTACTGTAGAAAACAAAAATAATGAATTTCCCTAAAAACACATCCACTATACACATACAAAAATCAGTAAAATATCGTGACAAAGTGATATTGGTTATTGTTACTGTGCTTTGTTTTATGCATTTCATTTGACTCTTCAAAGTTATTTAATTTTAGAATGTTGAATGAAATTGAATTAAAGTCTAGTAATATACAGAAGTATATTTACTCAGGTAAATTAAATTACCTATGAGTTATTACAGTGAATAAACTGCATTACACAAGCTGTGTGTGGGGATACCACTATAACAGTATGTGTTGAAATTAGTATCAACAAATTTTTGCTAAATACTGTAGGTGATGATTTCACTAGTAGTCCATGTTGTGTGGTTGTTCTGGTGGGGATACCACTAGTATCAGCAAGTGTGTGTGTTAGCACTTACAAAGCTGTATGTTAGACAATAACTGTAGGTGATTCTTTCACTAGCAGTCTATGTACTGTGACAGTTCTGGTGGGGATATCACTAGTATCAGCAAGTGAGCGCCTTAGTACTAACAAATTGTGTTATAAACAATTACTGTAGGTGATTATTTCGCTAGCAGTCCATGTAGTGTGACAGTTCTGTGGGGATACCACTAGTATCAGTAAGTGTGGGCGATAGCACTAACAAACTGAATTATGAACAAATATAGAACCTTAGTGAGCACGCTCACATACCCCACGCGCCCCGATATTTCAAGCTCTAATCATTTTTTAAAAATAAACATAGATTCTTGGAATACTGCAGAAAACAGTGTTCTGTAGTTTAAACGGTATTGAAAGAATTCAAGCAGAATTAATTTTAATTGAAATGTGGAGCCATGTTAAGATTTAATGATACCAACCTTTTTAAATCCAATTCGATCTTTCCAACACACATTGTAAATAATGTAAGGTCACACTAGGACTTTGCTGATAAAATTAACTTAGTGCACGCTTGTTTATAAAAAAAGGTGTTAGATTTAGAATTGCTATCCCAAGTAATAGTGTTGATACACAAAAAGTGAAATAGATTATTGTTTTACTTCATGAACAAATTCAAAGTCGCTTCATATTCTAATTCTGACTTGAATAACTGCATGCTAGGAATATGGAACCGGGATTATTCTTGTGTCACAAGCTATGTCTTTTTTTTATGTACACATGGTCAATACAGGAGCCAGAAATGTAAGTCGGTGAGCAAATAACTTGGCTGTAACAATATCTGAAAGCGTGTAGAAAAAAAGTCCAGAAAGTTGTAATTTTGATGAACTTTTCAAAGTCAAAGGGCCGTAAATTCAGTAAAAAGCAGTGGAGCAGAACAAAATGCAAACTTGATCTGTTGGCCACCATGTTAGACAAACATACCAAAAATCAGCTCAATATCTGGAAGCATGCAGAGAAAAAGCCTGGAAAACTGTAATTTTGATGAACTTTTCAAAGTCTGTGAGGCCGGAATTTTGGTAAAAATCAGTGGAGCGGAACAAAACCCAAACTTGTTCTGTAGGCCACCATGTCAGACTCACATACCATAAATCAGCTCAATATCTGGAAGCGTGTAGAAAAAAAGTCCGGAAAACAAGTAGGACTGACTGACGGTCGGACCAGTCAAAAACATTATACCCCTGCAACTTCGTTGCGTGGGGTATAATTACTGTAGGTGATTATTTCACTAGCAGTCCATGTAGTATGACAGTTCTGGTGGGGATACCACTAGTATCAGTAAGTGTGAGCGATAGCACTAACAAACTGAATTATAAACAATTATTGTAGGTGATTATTTCACTAGCAGTCCATGTTGTGTGACAGTTTTGGTGGGGATACCACTAGTATCAGTAAGTGTGGGTGATAGTACTAACAAACTCAATTATAAACAATAACTGTAGGTGATTATTTCACTAGCAGTCCATGTTGTGTGACAGTTTTGGTGGGGATACCACTAGTATCAGTAAGTGTGGGCGATAGTACTAACAAACTGAATTATAAACAATTACTGTAGGTGATTATTTCACTAGCAGCCCATGTTGTGTGACAGTTTTGGTGGGGATACCACTAGTATCAGTAAGTGTGGGTGATAGTACTAACAAACTCGATTATAAACAATTACTGTAGGTGATTATTTCACTAGCAGTCCATGTAGTGTGACAGTTCTGTGGGGATACCACTAGTATCAGTAAGTGTGGACGACAGCACTAACAAACTGAATTATAAACAATTACTGTAGGTGATTATTTCACTAGCAGTCCATGTAGTGTGACAGTTCTGGTGGGGATACCACTAGTAACAGTAAGTTGTGAGAATAAGTATTAACAAGTCTTGTGACAGATACTGTAGGTGATTATTTCACAAGCAGTGCATGCAGAGTGGCAGTTCTGATGGGAATACCACTAGTCAAGTAGAATTACATTGTTGAATGTAATTAATAACGGACTACAAAATTCTGTAGGTGGTAACTCCACTCGCAAAGTTGAATGAAAGGGGTGTAGATTTTGATATTTTATTTAGTTGTTGGAAATAAGCATAATCAATATTTGACATGTCAGCTCCATTATAGATTTTGCTGATTAAGATTTGAATAGCTATAATCATTTATTTTTATATATCTTGGTTATTATAAGAGCTGAATTGTTTGGTGCTGTAGTACTGTATTCATAATAGATATTTGAAATCCACTTGTTTTATTATTGGGTGCTGTTTATACTGAGTTTGAAGAGTATAAACTGCATAATTATAGCATTGGGGTCAATAGTATTAAGTGTTATGATTCATTGAGTTATGATTTGTGGTTTTGGTGTTTGTAATTGTTAAGGAGTACTGTGTGGTGTATAGAGTGCACAGAGACACAGTTTGAGTTACTGAAGTCTATAAGTGCATGTTATACTGGTTAAAGTGTGGTGCCGGCTGCAGATAGCACCGATACATTATATTTCTGTGTTGTGCAGAGGGCACATAAATGCAGTTTATTACCAGTCAGTGTCGTGCAGGTAGCATAGGTACACTTTGAGGTGTTTGGGCCTTAACACTGTGCATGCTAAGACACAGCAACTGAAGTCCTCATTTCACATGATTTAATTAGAGTTCAAGATGTGAGAAGACAAATACTGAAATATTTGTTGTAATATCGTGTTGTGCAGAGCACAGGGACACAATATTACTGAGAGTTTTCTAAGTTAGTAATTGGGGTTATATTATATTACTTGTGTGTGAAACTCATTTTATTTGATACTGTTTTGTACAGGCAAGAGCCTAGTACTTGTGCTAAGTTGAAATTCACTGGTTTGAACTTAACTGCAGTGTAAAGTTGAGTTAACTGCAGTGAAATTTATAGTAAAATTGAGTTGATCACATCAAGGGAGATTACTCTACTGTGTTGCTCATTTTCTGCCAGCTTGGATTCTAAGAGATTTCAGCTTGAGACGAAGTTAGAGATTGAGAGACATAAAGACAGAGATATATTCTTGTGTGCCAATTTGTGAAATTGTGTCATATATACATATATATATATATATATTGATATATTTATGCATTCATTTTGTTTGTTGTGAATAAATTAGTAGTAGTTGAGATTTGTATTTTATTTTTCTAAGTCATTGTTGGCTTTTGATCTCACCATCTCATTGAAGTGTTTATAGAGTGTTTTCCCCAAATGTAGGGTGGTGTCATCCTGACTGTGACAGCACTGATTCACTATTCGCCTTATTTTTATGTATCATTGGGCAACCGGTGACCTATAGGGATATTGCGAATACATTACGTGTACAGTCCATGTAAAAGTAGTCTTCCAAATTACCCCAATTGTTACATATGATTACATAATGCAGTCACTGTTAATCCGGTTCAATTAAGATCTCTGTGTCTATTTACAGAGGAACTTTTTATGAGTGGGCAGAGCTAATTAATGGGGTTTTTCAGCACTGGTCTGATAAAAGCATAACACTTTTGAGATGTTGTTTATAACCTTTTTGACAACTTTTATTTTTCAAATGTTAATAAATATCTTTTTGAAATTTATTCTGTATTTTGTTATAATTTATTAGGAATGCATATATATCAATATATCCAATTAATTGTAATTTCTAACAAAAACAAAAAATCACATTAAAATAATCTTGGCATATAAAGTTCAAATGGAGAAATATTCAAGTCTAATTACTGCGTAATATTCATTTTTGCATCTAACACTTTATGTGACCTAACTGTAAAAATCGGCCAGCGCGAAACACGAAATTCGTGATTCCCATTTTTTTTTTTTTAGGTTTTTATCTTAATTTTTTGCTTGCAAAGCATATCTTCTGACTTCTGATTGAAATGAGTGTGTACCGTCCATTTCAATCAGGGGTCATAAGCTGTGTTTTGGAAGCAAAAAATATTTTGACAACTGTTGCCTTCTACTTTAACTGAGGTTAGATAAACGGTTTATCAATCAACCCTTTACCCAACAGTTCAGCAGTAATTAATCATAATTTAATTAATAATAATTTTGAAGCCTAGAATCCACACATGGTGCTCAATGGCTGTACAATAATTGCATACATACATATATACACATACACGTACATTCTCTCACAAATACATTGATACATGGATCACTATTATCATTTATTGGTGCCCAACGCCACATCAGTAACCAAAGCTATATCGTGGCAATGAGAGACAGAACCTAAAAGAAAAAGGGTATTGAATGAAAACAAAATAAAAACAAACTACACCTTTACCAAAACAAGTATGTGAGTGTGACTTGACGAGTAACGAGGCAATCCTCACTGACTCAATCACACTCACACACCTGATAATGTAAGTTTAGGACCAAAATTAAAAGATCACTGAAGGAAATGCCTTTCGAAAAAGGTAGGTTTTAGTACCAGACTTGAATGATTCAAGAGATTTACTATTTTTTATGTCGATTGGAAGAAAATTCCAAAGTCTTGGGCCAGTAACTGCAAAGGCCCTATCACCAGCACAAGTAAATTTAGATACGGGCTGAACCAGATTGAGCTGACCTGATGACCTAAGAGACCTTGGTGGTTTGTGCATGGTAAGCAGATCGGACAGGTAGGATGGTGCAGATCTCGAGATACACTTAAACACCAAAAGGACAATTTTAAATTGAATTCTTTGCTTACCGGGTAACCAGTGTAATTCAAAGAGTACTGGTGTAAAATGGCAGTACTTTTGAGTTCTGGTTATGACCCGTGCAGCACAATTTTGGATGTGTTGTAGCTTTTCAAGAATAGATGTTTTAGAGCCAATCAGAAGAGAGTTGCTGTAGTCGAGGCGACTGGTAACAAAGGCGTGGACAAGCTGTTGTGTCGTCTGCGTATCAATGATTGATCGAATTTTGCTAATATTTCTAAGATGAAAAAATGCACTGCGAGAGACATGTTTGATATGTTCATCAGCGGCCAAATTTTCATCCATAAAATAACCTAAGTTTCGAACACAGCTACTGGGTTTTATCGCAGTACTGTCCAGATTCTTGCACAAAAGCCTACATCTTTGTTTCTGAAATATAGCTTATGCTCCCTCCTTTGCAACTAGTCTGGGGGACTGGGCTAGTTTCAGCTAGGGGTCATAACCTATATTTTGAAACAGAATCATGTAAAAAGTACTGTCCGGATCAACGCTTATTGGCTGATTTGGCCCGCGCTTTAAGTTTTACGCTTTTCGACCCACGCTTTTCGGCCTTGCCGGGTCTGGCTCCCTTCTGCCTCAGGATGTTCGGATGGGTTAATGTAATAATATATAAAGAAAATAAATTCATTTTTATGATTTATTTCAAGTTATCGACTAAAACTATTCAACATATATTTACATCATCAACACAAACAAGACCGACAACAAATCGAGATACAATTGATTGCCTTCTATTTCAATTATGACTGCTTATGATCTGCCCATATTAATACTGTCGAAAATAATTTCAATGATTTTATTTGCAATGTCCGGTTTCCGTTTTTGAATGCACTCAAATTAAATTGCATTCCGGCAACAACATAATTATGCCGAAAAATAATTTTTAACTTTCTGTGGAACCAGAGGTGGTGTCAGTAGGCCTATCTCTGCTATAGGCGACATGTGATCCCCGACATGTGGTGGTGGTGGGGTACATATGTTATTTATGGGGGGGGGGGGGGGGGGGGGGACTTTAAACTATAAGGGTGTCGAAGCCTGCTTTTACTGGACGTCGACTCGGTACATATACATCTATATCTTAGGTGGAAAAGACAGCTATCCAGTATTAAGAAAACAACACTCAAACACATGGTCTCTCAGTGTGCTGCAAGACATGGAGCTGTAGAAATTTTTTTTTTTCTCTTTTTTTTCTCATTTTTTGCAACTATCTATTCAAAACACCGCTGGTTGTTTTCCATTAAATTGTCACAAAAAAAAAAATTCAAGCTTTGTTGTTGTGGTCAAAAGTCTACAAAGAGTTAAATGGTGAGAAGTCGCCCCCAAATGAAGACGCCCATGGGAGAAGTCAGCAAAAAATAAAGTCAACAACTGAGGTATGCCCCTAAGTCGGTCCACGGATTAAATCGGCACAGGGCTTTTTCGTAGTGCAAATATACATGTGCATGGTTAACTTAAGTGACAGGCCGAATGTTAGAAATTGAATTTTTTCTCATTGTGTTGCAACTATTTGTTGGAAATCACCACACGAGCGCTGTCTTTTCCTATAAATAGATTCAAAATAATTTCAATATTTGTCGTAGTGCTAATAAAATTGATAAATGGTAGGTCGAATGTTAGAAACAAAATTTTCTTCACAAGTCGCAGTGCAAATATAAAAGTATACAGATATACATAATTGTAATTCAATTTAACCAGTTTCTGATGTTGGAAATCTCAAAAGAATAAACTTCATAGGAGTAATTTATGCGTTATCTATTGTCACCAATGTTTTCATTGCGATCAGAGGCTGTTTCAGAAACAATCAGTAGCGTTTGTCGGCTCTTGTTTTACATCTTTGGAAGGGTAATTAAAGGATGAGTTCGGATTAGGAAATGTTATTGCTACCAAATTTTACTGCTGCCGCGAGAACTCAATAATTGATCATGTTAAGTGTTGTCTTATATTCAGTTATATTACAACAGCCTGAGTCTACTTTTCTCAGTGGTCCAAAGCAACAAACCTCAAGCTATGCGCATCGTTTTTTAACGAAATACAAAATATATGTATTTGTTTCTTCTAATTTTGCGGAGTTCAGACGGGAAACTGAAAACTCTCCCAAATTCTGCCAATTTATAATTTTTAACTGATCTCAGATACATTCAGACACATCGCGTCCCATCTCGCCACATAAAGAAGGGTCTCTGCTAAAACACTCGAGGAGTGAGGTTTCCACTCACAAAATATGCTCTCAGCTTCGATGGAAAAGGGTCACCAAACACAACATATATCTGCAGATGGACTGTAGGTTGTCGTTCAAAGGACCCTCACTCAGTTCAATGAAATGCTTCTTTCACACGGGTTAAGACAATATATGTGTGATAAATCCACTCTGTTAGTGTTTCTGTTTAGAATTTCTCTCCATGTACCGTTGATGGGTTCCAGGATATTCACAATTACAGTCTTGGTCATCCACAGTGTTTCAAAGGCCCTGCATGGTTCAATGTAAAAGAATATCCTGTTCACCTGAACAATGGGTCGAAACGCATGCTAGACGAAACTGTGTTGGAGAGGAATTGGCACAGATTTCTCACCCCATGTGTTATTCAATCATAATAGACGATTTCAGCATAGTGCAATCTTACATCCGGAAACCGATATGTAGGTGCATGTGCGGTTTGTTTATCAAATTTGGTTCCACATCTGAAATCAGTCTGGAAATTATTTTGGTCTGTCAGGAAATTTTGTTCCGCCCCATACGGCGAGGAGCAATACCTATATCGTATTTGCATATCCCACTTGATGCTGCGTAAGATTCCCACCCAAGTTCACCAGGATTTTCTTTAATAAGCCTAGGGCCACAAATAGTAGGCTTACAGCAACAATGAACATTAGGAGACAGAAACACAGACATTAAATGTTTGTGGGGTTGGCCTACGCAACTGCACCATCTGATGGCAAGATGGTAGGCCTATAACAGTTGGCTCTCTGCCTCCATTGAATCTGTACTTAGCCCCCCCCCCCCCCTCCCCCCCTCCCCCATCAACCAACCAGTCAGATGATATCTATACCCGACTGGTCTTCCACTGAATTTTTTTTTTTTACCAACATTTTTTTTTGGGGGGGGGGGGGGGGAGGGGCAGTTTAACATTCTGCACCCGTCTTTTGGGTATTCTTTTTATATTTTTGCCCCGCCAAGTTGAGTGGGAACATCGCCTTGTAAAACATGGATGCTTTGCCAGGTCACTGGGGCGAGTTCGCAATTGACCAGCTCGTTCTCTGCACACCTTGAAATACAACATTACCCGTTGAACGCTTATTTTTTTTATTGAAAAATGTTGTATATGTTGTATATCATCCTCGGATTAAAGGGGATGTCGTCATTCGGAGTTGCTGTGCATCCCGCCCCCAGGTCCCACTCCCTAGTCTAACCACAGACATCTGGAGACCTGATTAATATCACATCAACCCCCAACGTCAAACCTCCCTCTTATATATGCCCCCCACACACTTCCAAAATAAATAACACACAGATCTGTGTATTATATATTTCAGGGGGGGGGGAGGGGCAGAGGGGTGGAGGTGCATATAAGAATGAGGTGTTTTGAGGTAGGGGTGATTTAGATCGGGTTTCCAGACGTCTGTGGTCTAATAACTCAGCCAATTTGGCTCGTTTAGTGGTAATGGAACTACGTTGTTCTCAGCCTGTTACATCAAAGTCAGCTGTCCTTCATGCGAATACCTGGAAACACAACCAAATTGTGTAAAGTTCTTTTTCATTGCCCGGAATATGTCTACCACTGCAGAATAAAAAAGGTGTGTATTTGAATGACTCTTTTTGAAAGATTCTTCAACCTGTTACAAATGAGATTTTTTTTATTATTTCCATTTTTGGTGTAACTTCGCTAATAATAGTCGGATTGTAAAAATTCAAGGACAAAATAGCACTGATTTTTACTCAATATATTCGAAATGAAACGCGTTTTTAAAATTTCCCTATGATATTAAAAATAGTATTTGCCCGACTGGTTTGAAAAATGTGCTAATTGGTATCCAAAAATTACGGGAACAAAGAAACACCGACATCGACAAAAAGTAACGAGAAAGGTCTTCACAAATATTCATGCTAGATCGAAACTGCCCTCAAAAGTCATTTTGTACAATATTTCGAAATAAATTTTAACGATTTTATTTTTATTTGTGTAGTTTCGGTGCGATGTGCTTTTTCCCCTAGTTATCAACGGCCGTTTTGCAGAGAAATGATGTTTGGAGGTCCTATTTTGAGTTGGAAGCATAACCTTGTCACAACACTGGGAAATACTTCATGCTAATTATAACCGATAGTACGTCTTACTGAAGTCATGTGGTTGGGTTTTGATACCCCACCTCATAGAGCAGTTAGTGGGGAGACGATTGGCAGTGTTTAACAGGGAGCATACACGTAATGAGGAAGTAGCAGCCTTAGGGGTTCTTTGGTCGCTGGGGTTCCATCAGGTCTCCCAACTCCTATTCCCAAGAGCTCCTGGGAGTCACACACCCATTAGCTGTAGAAGTGAAATGTGGGACCTAATGCCAAAATATAACCAAGGAGTTTAATTTGAGAAACTTGAAACACACTGACAAAAATGTTATTTCTCAAATATGAGAAATGTTTGGAAAGTGGATCAGCCTTGAAAAACACTCTGGCAAAAATGTTATTTCTCAAATATGAGAAATGTTTGGCAAGTGGATCAGCCTTACCAAATGACTCTGCCAATTCTAAACAGGGCAAAACAGGAAATTATCATGCACATTTTATTTTTTGTTTCTTTTCTTTTAAACTGTAGCACTTGAACTCAATTGGATGGACCTCTCTGTCCAAAAGATACTCGCTGCTGTTTGGTGGTTCTCTCCAACCACACCAGCGTCCAGCACCTGTGAAATTGTCTGACATGGTATGACCCTGGGCGATGAAATTGTAAATAAATAAATAAACAAATGGAACTCTTTCAAATTAATCTGATTAATAAACAGTTTTTCTGGCTTGGAGAAACACTCTTTTTTTCTCATTTTGACAATTACAGTAGAACCTTGTTAAACTGAATGGTCACTTTATCACTGGAAATTATTCAATCAATATGAGGACTCAAATGATAGGGAGTTGGTCATTTTTCTGTATTCTAGTGAGAAACTGAAGATGTATTCTGTTATATCTTGTTTGACAGAGCTGATTGGGCTCTGTCAAACAAGATATAATAGATTAAATACCTGTATTGGAAGTACTGAGGTCAAATAGGGTAATAAATAAGGTGAATTCTGTCATTATCATGGTAAATTCTTTCCATATTACAAGATATGTTTTATTCAATTAACAGGAGTTAACTCTATAGCTGATATGCAAATCTGTATTGAAGATACAGTAAATGGCTTTGTGTCAGAACATTATATTTAATTCACAGAAGGGCTGCACGGTATTCAAATTTCAACACTGGTATCGGTGTTGAAAAAAATAACGGGATATACCGGTATATCTAGACTAGTTCAGATTCTGAATGAAGTTATCAGTACCTGTGACTGATAGTCACTGATACTGATGATTACGTTTAGATTGCTAAACTAATTAACAAATAACAAGGGCAAAATTTCGATGCGAATCAATTCGCGTAAAGATTTGCCCAAATCTCCAAGAACGCAAATCTTATTAGATTCTGATAAAAAAATACAGTTTTTGATTGTGGAACACCTGTTACTTTCTGCGTTATGACTATTTCATGACTGTAATACATGTATAAAGTCAAGTGTATAAGTCACAATTTTTCCCTAACAAAATGATCTCCAAATTAAGGGTGCCTATTATACATCACTCATCAGCAGAATAGACTATCCAATTTGGGGGTGAAAAACGATATTCTGGGCAGCTGAGTTCGTAAACAGTTGACAACACAGTTATATTTGGGTGATTAATAATTGAATAAAATTTACTGTTCTCGTTATCGCTGAAACCAATATCTTTACTAAAGCATTGATGAAAACATGCACAGCATTATTTTATTTTGATTTAAAATCACATCACAGAGACAGCTCAGACATGAGGGAAAACAATTAAGTGCTATGACTTTTTTGTTCGAAAAAAAATACCCCACAATTCGTCACTGTAGTGTTTATTTTTCCTTTATTCATGAATATTAATTAATACAGCTGTTTATGGAGTGTGCACACTTTGCGCCTTGCATTTTCCTCTGCATTGTTTGGTTCTTCTTATGACCTATTGTTTTTTAAGTGTTGATAGATATAGTCCGTGGTATGTTTGTGTTGGTAATTAATGTTCACGTAAGCAGCCATCATTAACGTCTGAATGGATTATTATTACATAGGCTTCCCTTTACCTTCATTTCTGCTTCTGCACCATTTTGGTACATACCCCTAAAACTAGCCCTGATGTGATGTGGTTAGCATAGTTCTTAAAGGGTTAAGATATAAATATGGCACTAGGTTTATTTGAATTTGTTATTAATTTCTGGGATAACATCTGTTAAAAAAAATATTTGAAGTTACAAAAAAAAATATTTGGGGAATGACTGACAAGATAGAATACAGAGACTGTTTTCTTCCTCCAAAATATATCGACTTCAACAATTTGATACAGAGTACCGTTCCTTGCGATATACCGGTACTTTTAAAACAATACAGATATTCATCCGGTAATTACTGGTTTACCGGTATACCGTGCAGCCCTAATTCACAGGGTTATTTAATTAAAGAGATATCTAATTACGGGGGATCCACTGCATTAGTACTTTAGTCCCAACTTGTCTAAGAGAAAGGGTCAACAAGAAGACTTAATTTTTTCTGTTGAGTTACATACCTGAAAATATCCAGAAGATCATCTACACAGGACGTCTGTCTTGCTAATGTTTGTCCATGACCTTAATAATAAGGGAAAGTGACTATTTATACCAAATGTCATTATAATTCAGCAATAATTATCTATGCAAAAAACTGAATAAAAACAACCATACAGCTTAAAGTAAATGAGTGAAAAAACAAGAAAATAGCACCGCATTGTGAAGCAAAGCCCCTGTGCCCTGGTGATTTTTTACCTAAACAAAATTACAATGAACTAAACATTTTTTAAATGTGATAATTACTGTTCACGTAATCATTCAAATTTCCAATAAACCACATAATGCTATCAATTTTCAACAAATTACTATACTTTTCAAACTTGTCTAAGATAATATTTATATGACGTAGCATGCCTAAAGTTATTCAAATCTGATTACTACTTTCTAAGTTGAGACAAAAACATCAGAAATTAAAGTGAAACAGAAAACATAAAGAGCAATAACTCTCTCAGTTTTCAACAAATCATCGTGATTTTTAATCCAACGCAATAAAGCAGTATGTCAAACATTTATTGAAATCTGATGTTTAACTTTCAAGTTATCACATAAATATTAAAAATTCATGTAAAATGGAACCAACAATGAGCATTAACATCAAAATTTTTTAACTTGTCCAAGACATTATTAATACAAAGCAGGATTTTAAAATTTAATAAAGTCACATTTTTACTGTTTAAGTTATTCCTTAAACAAGGAAATCGTTTAGCAGAATTTGACAAACAAAGGGCAATAACTCTCTCGATTTCTATGAAATCTCTATGGTTTTTGAATTTGTCCAAGACAATATTCATAAAAAGCTTTGTCAAATTTTATTGAAATCTGAGTTCTGCTATTTAAGTTATTGCATTAAAAATGAAATTTGGGGTAATATTCACCAAACAAAGTGCAGTAACTCTCATAATTTTCACCATATGATGGTGGATATTGATGCTGTCTAAGACATTACTCTTGTGTTCCTAATAAACATACATGTATGTTTATTAATTTTGGGGAATTTTTCCACCCTGTATGTACCTTATTTGGGCCTGTAAGTTTATTAATATTGCCTTTCCAACAGGGGGGAGATCTTCAAATTAGTATTAAAATCTTGAACACAACATTGTGTGATAGTTTTTTGTTTAGCACAGTGTATTCATTGTTGTGATCACGATGCATAAATGCATATTAGTCTCCTTTAACAAAACTAACTGCAATACTCGAAAATAAGTTGGCTTTTAGATAAAATTAACTGGCATTACTCCCCACCCCTCAATGGATTTCCACCCTGTACTATTATTTGGGTCTGTACTTTTATTTAATTTTGATAAATGTTTCACCCCATTCTTCTATGCCCACCTGTACTTTTATTTGGAACACAAGAGTATTATTACAAAGCAACACACCAAATATAATTGAAATCCAATAACTATTGTTCAAGCTATCGCATAAACAAACTTCAGATGGATGGACAGACAGAAAGATGCACACAAAGAGCACTTTGCTACATCCCGTCCATGCGGAGGATAAAAAGCAAGAGGTGCTGGACACCAAGTTAGGCAATTATAATTAGTACAGTAGATATTTTCCAAAAATGAAACAATATGAAATGGTGAAACTACACATCTTTGGTAACCATTCTCCATACAGTAAATGTCCAATGGATATCGCCAGATAAGGGGGCACAGTGTCTCAGTTGGTAGAGGTGCAGGCAGCAAGCCAAGAGGTCCTCGGTTCGAATCCCTCCTGTGGCAACTGCATTGTGTCCTTGGGCAAGACACTTTACCCCCATTGCTCATGCTGATGGTGCACTTGTCTTCAACCAATGCTAACCCTGCTTGTGTGACGTTAGTATGTTGGGGAGCTGACAGTTGCTTGCCACAGCTCGGTGGTTCTCTCTGGGTACTCTGGCTTCCTCCACCCATAAAACTGTTGTTGTCATAATAGCCACACTGCAGAAATATGGGACCTTAAACACCAATAAATAAATAAATTAAAATTCTGATCATAAAGATGTTCATCACAACCGTAGCTTCAACATTTCATTTACATGTATCAAAATTTGAATAAATCTGCTGTGCAGAAGAGAAGGGATTCCAAACAAACAATAAAAGTGAAATAATTATAAAAATGTACCTAAAATTTATTGATAAATTTATGTTATCCTTTTGGATATTATTATTATTATTATTGGAGTTAGGTGTCATTGGGGGCTGTATGGACAGGATTTCTCCTCTCTGTTGAGGGCAGAATTTCTATTTTTTGGGTCCCTGTCGGCCGTCTGGGTTCAGTTGTGTTCCCGCCGCACCTTTAATTTCTGCCACCTTTCTCTCGTAGTTGGGGGTGTTCTTCTACTTTCTACATCTGTTGAGTTCACCTTTTCTTCTACTGCTCTCACCTCTGTTATGCCCAGGACTGTTCCTAGAGAGAAATGCCTTTTAAGGCTTCCACGTTTACACGTGTAAACGTGAACGTTTCGTTTATGGGCATTAAACGTTTACAGTTCTGGTAAACGTGTACACGGAATGAAGTTTTAATAGAGTAATTTCAAAATTGCAGATTAATGCAGAAAGTCAAAGAAACAAAAAAAAAAATTTCCAACTTTGCAATGCAATATTTTGGTAATGCTTCAGAAAAACTGTGTACTGGTTCCAACTGGCGCCGCCGCCACAGTAACCGAACAAAATCATCTTCAAATCATGTGATATCATATGTGACACAGTCACGTGAGCCACATGGCACGTGCTTATCTTTGGTGTTTCCTTCGAAACATGTGTGGGATGTTTTAGTTTATTCGGATTTACATGTATATTCCCAAAGTGATACACAATTGTTCTCGATGATTTCGTTCACCTGACATGGATTATTAATTTATTATTCACACATGGGATGATCTTAGGATCGATTTATGGAGCTTGACAGACAGACTGGCACTTGCGGTGTTTGAAAATTTGGATTCCCCTGCATGGTTTGTAGACTTTGTTTATTTTTGTGACATTGCATTCCACTCTCAAGTCTGGTATTGTCACTATTGTGTGGCATGGCAACTCGCTCCAACATTACTGTTTGAAAAAACACAAGGAATTTCACCCTGAACCCACCAGAATGAGCTCAGAGACCCCCATAAATTTCAAAATTTACCTGGGGGAGAATCACCCAGATCCCCCCCCCCCCCCCCCCCACCCATACACCGAACGACTTTGCCTTCGGCATCTGCATGCTGTGATCGTTAGTCTACGTCGTTTTTGAACGAACTGTAAATCGGCTGTCTCAATAACATAAATTGTATGCCCTGTACGCAAAGATATGATGAACTTACCGTGTATTATTACACACTTCTATCAAATATTGACTACATGTACTTGCATTGTTAGTACGTGTAAACGTTTCCGTTTCGTTTACAGACAGTCGTTTAAACGTTTACAATTTTGTCTAAACGTGGAAGCCTTAATGCCTTTTGCCCAAGCATGTGGACGATTCCCATGATTCTTGTGCCACTTTTAATGGGTGTTCTTTACATCGACCTTGTCGGCTCTGTGAGTCTTAGTCATCCACTTTTTGGGCTTCAGTGAACCGTGTGGTGCATTCTCGTGGCCATTCCTCCTGCACCTGCGGGAAAGGGGAACGCTTTTGTTCGGGGCCTCCCGACACAACCACGTCTGGTGAGAGTTATACCCCCTCCGTGGGGGATGTGCAGTCTTTTCCTGTGGTGGATACTGCGGACGCTATTGAGTTTGCTGGTGAAGAGATGCCTGGTTCCGGGACTGTGGTCCCTCTCTAGTCGACTTCTGAGGCTGTCACTAGGGTTGTGACTCCTCCTTTGGAGCTGAGCTCGGTTGCTCTCTCCACTTTTCCACCAGTTTCAACAGCTCCCGTCGTATCTGCTGCTACTGCTGTTCCGTCTGCAACATCATCGCTCACTGCTTCAGCCTCGGCTTATCCCTGCAGGGGTCTGCAGAGATGTCTGATAGTGTAGACGTGGGATATCGGCCTCAGCCTTCCCTGACTTCAACTCAGCGAAATCGGAAGGGGCTGCCTGCCGAACCCTCTGCTGTGGTCTCTCAGCCGTCGAGCCCAGCAGCCTTCTCTTTTGATTTTGATGTTCCTGATGAGGTCATAATTGACTCTGTTGCGTTTCCGTCCATGCACTCTGGCCCGACGGCCAGTTTTGTGGGACTTTTTGTGCAGCCTGGACCTTCTGTCCCTCAGAGGTGTGCCGTGACTCTCCTGAGTTCCCGCACTGTTGCTCCTCAGGGTCTGGTATACCCCTATCAGCATCTGACTGCAGATGATTCGGCTGCCTCCCGTCGCCCCACATCTGGTGTTCTGGAGGATTGTGACCCTTCGCTGGTTAAGAGGGTCAGGAGTGAAGCCACTTTGCTGGTTCGTTCCCACGTCGAACCGGCTGCCACGGGCCATGAGCTTAGGGAGGCTCTCTCCTTGCTCACTCAGGTTCTTTCTAAGGGCCTTCCCGTTGCCTCCAGAGAGGCTACTAGAGGTTTCCAGGTGCCCCCCACGGCGCCACCTCACATGCTTGGAAGCAGGCCGCTTTTTGATCCCCTACAGCATGGGAGGCATCAGCTGGTTTGCCCGTGATGGGCTATGTGTCTTCCGACTCAGAGGATGGGCCAGACATGCCTGACGTTGAGGGCCAACAGTCTTCTGACTTGTGGGCAGCTCTTGACATTGTGTTTGAGTTCCTTCCGGATCGCAAACCGTCAGACCAGCCGACGGTGTCAGCCAAGCCACGATCATCGGTTGCATGCCTCCAGCCTGTGGAGCAACCTGCTTCTGGGTGCCTTCGACCGTGCCAGCTGGTACAGGTGGTTGAAGCATTTGCAGCTTTGGACTCTAAGATGAGTTCCAAGGCTATGAAGACTTTGTTCTTCATCAGGGCCAACACCTTTTTGCCTCCAGTGCGTTATCATTCCTACGATTCTGCCGATCCATCAGTCTGCCATACTTTGACAGTCTTGGATCAGGACTCCATCTCCCTCAGGCTTTCCAAGCCCAAGTCAGCCGTTATTCCTATGGCGACTCTGTTGGGCTTATCGAGAGAGATGCTGGAATGCTTTCTCTCTCAGATCACGTTGTCTCGGCTTTTGCTGCTTATCTGCCTCCAGAAAGGTTTGACGATGTACAGGCTCCTTTGCATGTGATTTCCAAGGCGCTCATGCATCTTACTCACATGCCTGCCTGTAACATGGCTAACTTGGAATTAGTTTGCCGGGACGCTGTGTTGGACACAAGCCGTTCTCTTCCTGAGGGGCAGCATGCTGCTCTTCGATCCTCTTCTTTGGCAGGTCCGCAACTTTTCCATGGTTCCGTGGCGACGGTCTGGGATGACGCCCTGCGTCATTCCAAAGATCAGCTGCTGCTTCGCCAGCTTGATCAGCCTTCTGTTGGAGGCAGGGGCCGTTCTAAGCCTAACAATCGCCCTTCTGCTTCCTCTGCGAAGCCAAGGGCTGATCCTCCTGCCGCAGCTTCTACTTCTTACTCACGTGGTAAGGGTAAGCGTCGGCTGACCAGAGGGAGGACTCAGGATCATTCATCTAATAGAGGAGGTGGTTTCTCCTCTCGTGGGCCTCGCAGGGGCTCGAGATGACGATCCTCACCTCGATTCGTCCCAGGTTGGAGGAAGGATATCAGGGTTAGAAGACCATTGGGCCACAATCACATCCGATCCTTGGGTGTTAGATGTTGTTCGGTCCGGGCTGTGAATATCCTTCTGGAGGTACCCCACTCTTGTCGAGAGTGCCTCTTCCAACACAAGTTCCTTCAGACGTTTCATGTTGGGAACTTTTGATCACGGAGACAGAGAATCTCCTGTCAAAGGAGCCCATCGAGATCGTCAAGAATATTCATTCAGTGGGATTTTATTCCCGCCTGTTCTTGGTGCCAAAGAAGGACGGCCGACTCCGACCGGTTATCGATCTGAGTATCCTGAACCAGTCTATCTTTGCTCCCAAGTTCAGCATGGAGACTTTCAGGGAGATTTCGCTACCAGCATCGACCTGCGAGACGCTTACTTTCACGTTCCGATTCATCGGACATCGTGAAAGTATCTCAGGTTCGCTTTTCTGGGGCGAGTTTACCAGTCCAATGCCAAGTCTTTCGGCCTCAACCTGGCTCCTTGGGCCTTCACCTGATTGATGTCGCATGTGATAGCCTTCCATCACACAGAGTCCATGGCGACTACGCATATCTGGACGATATTGGCCAGAGGCACTCCAATGCTGCTCTTCTGGAGTCAGATGTCGATACATTGTTGAGCTTGCTCACGTAGCTAGGGTTCAGAGTCAACGCAAAGAAGTCGGGGGGCTGGGTGCCATTCGAACCTTTATCCCAGGTGGATATACGTTTTCTCACATACAAGACAGCTTTTCTGATGGCTTTTACCTCCGCCAGAAGGGTTAGTGAGCTTCACGCCCTCTCGGTTGATCTGGCCTTTTTCAGGAGCTCCACCAACAGTGTTACTTTTACCACTGATTGCTCCTTTCTGGCCAAGAATCAGATACCAGAAACAACTCCACCTCCTATCTGTATCAGGGCTCTTCCTTCTGCTGAGGGCAATCGCCCTTTGCTCTGTCCGGTTCGTGCACTTCGCATTTATCTCAACCGGACGCAGTTTATTAGGAAAGGCAGGAAACGATTCTTTCTGTCTCTTATTCCTGGTCGACAGAAGATCTCTCCTCAATCCATTTCTCAATGGATTTGTCTTGCTATTCGCGTGGCTTATGCTCGTCTAGCGACTGATGATTGTATTATCAATCGTATTTCTGCCCACGAGGTGCGTGCCTTGTCTACCACCTGGGCTTATGCTAACTGTGTCAAGTTGTCGGATGTTATGAGGGCAGCCTACTGGAGAAATGCTTCTACTTTCTCCACCTTCTATCTGCGCCAGTTGCAGGAGCAGTCTGATGGCCTTTTTTTTTCTTTGGGCCCTCTTTTCTTCTGCTCAGGCTGTTGTCTACCCTAGCCATTAGGCTTCAAGGTCAGTTCCAGCCCTGTGCTGTTTTACTGTCCTTTCTGTCTGTGTGTAATGCAGTGCCATACGCCTCATCTCTCATTGTCTTTTACTAATGTTTGTGATGCTATGGTTTGATAGGCCTTGGGACCTCTTCTTCTGTCCACGGTTCCAGTGCAGTAGGGTTATGTGGGGGATGGTTATTGATTCCCTCCATCCTATTGTTTATTCAGCCTGTAGTCAACAATTGTAGGGTAGGTTGATAAGAAATCTAAATTTTATAGTAAATGTCCTTTCTTATTATACCTACCACAATTGTTTACATGGGGGCCCTCCCGTGTTCTTATTTGGGTAAGAATTCTTCCTACTGGGTTGCACTGGTAGCACTTGACCCAGTCCACTGCAGTGCAAGCCTGTAGTAAACAATTGTGGTAGGTTTTATAAGAAAGGAAATTTACTATAAAATTTAGATTTCCTTATGATAGCAATACTGATACTGTTTGGTATTTTTGGGATACCGCCCATCTCTAATCACAATGATGTTTCATGCTCCTCTTTAACTTGGCTCTGTTAAATTTCTCCTGGTTCTTATTGTGATTGAGAGTTGTGTTGTTGGAATTATGGTTGTTGAAGGTCAAGCAACGTCTCAAGTTTTTTCACTATTTTCTTTTGTCTTTTGCAGTTCGCCTATCTTACTTAAATGTACCATCATGGATTTAGTGGAATGTTCAGTGCTCGTTTACCGTGAATTTTGACTGATGTTCAGGCCTTCTCAATGTTACCTTCCCTTTCATTAATAACTTGGACCATCTACTGATGGAAACAATGGTGTCTCGTACCAAATCCATTAAATCTAACAACCCATTTATTTCTCTACACTCCACGAGTCTGGTGGCCTTATCTCGGTCCACTTCATCAGTTGTCTCGAACTGCTCAACGGTAGCAGTTTGTGCATTAATTCTCCCCATCACTACTTGGTAGCCGTTTGAAAGAAAATAAATAAATGAATAAACATAGGTATTGCAACCTTTTAGCAAAATCAACCAAACATATCAGTCAGCGATTGATCACCAAAAACATGGCAGCATAAAACTCATAACACTGCCCAGACATATTTTTGAAAAAAAAAAATGTCAACAGTTAAATAAATGAATGAAACAGAAAATAAAATAAATTTTGATGGAACAATAGCAATAGTGCGAACAAGAAAGTGATTTAGAACCTTCCTATTCAGGTATGCCCTGTGATCGCTCAATCAAACAGCAATGACTTCACGAAAACCTGTCGTGAAATCATCTCACTGAGAGGCAAGAAACAGAAATAATAAGGAAAAAAAGAATATTATTTCCCTCACTTCCTTTTAATCCGTTGTCACCAATATGGTAAATTCTGATAATAATTTACCGGTGATTCATCGAAGAAGCATTACCTCAACGTTGATGTTGAATAACCCGAGATCTGAAGTTAAAAGATAGATGTCTTGACAATACAGAGTTACTTCAATGAATGACAACAGCAGACCTGTCTCATGCAAGAGTGTATCAAGGGAGATAATCAACACACCGGCATAAGCCATATGATATAAGCCACACTACAAGAGTAAAGCTTCCATTGACAGCCTCCTTAATAAGCTCAGGAGCAGTTATTAGACATTAGTTTAGTGTATTGATTTAACTGAGGGGGCTCATTTGCACTGGCATAAGAAGTTTGATAGCCATGGGGAAGGTCTCATAAAATATTTCTTTCCAACCTACTCACAATTGTTTACAATTGTCTATAACATAAGTGCAAGCCCTAATTAGGAACTTAACTCAAGCTAATAACTTTTCCAAATGAATTTGGAAAAGTAGAAGAGTGCAAAAGCACTATAAAAAGAGATCGAAAGGGTTGAGCAAGACCGGCGCTCAAAATAACAGGTCCTCTCCCTGCATACCTCTTGCATTACCATGTGCATATGCAACTACCTTCACATCAATTCCCATTTTTCCGCCTCCTGCATGGTCAGATTTTTTGTGGTGTGGTTTCACAAGGCTCCCAATCTTCCCTGACTTCTCAACAAAGATGTATGGATTTGTTGGCTGCCCCATCTCAGCTGGCTAGGTTGGAATGCTCTGTTGCTTCAGCAGCGATTCCTCAACCCCCATCGTGCAAATCTGTTGTTCTGCCTTCCCCTGCTGATGAGCCAACCAGCAGGATGGGGTTGGGCCAGTGGCAACCAGGGCCTCAGAGGCCAGTGACGGCTCCTATTAGCTGTCACTCTTGGGACCTTCCTCCAGTGATTTCTCACCATGTCCCAAGTCTGGCTGTCGACATTTGTCATCGGTCTCAGAGGACAGGCAGTTGGGGCCTTCTGTTGCTCAGTTTCCTGTCACTCCTGGGACAATCCACCGGTGTTTTCTCAGTGTCTCAGGTCTGGCTGTTGATCGACATCCATTGTCAGTCTCTCCAGAGATTTTGGAGACAGGGTCTGATTATCATCGGTCCCTTCTGAGGATTTGGGCTCTTCTTCCAAAAGTGTTCACTAGGAAGACAGTCTGTTGGGCACTGCTGCACTGACGGATGCTCAGGGTGATCTGAGGCAGACTATTCTGGCACTCACCTGGTTACTTTCTAGCAACCCTCAATCACAGGTTCCTGCAGGTCAGCATGAGTTGGGTTACGTCTCTTCTGGAACAGGGGTTGACGACCTGTTTGATGGCAACCCCCCCTCCTCCCCTCCATCAGACTTGAGGCAGGCATTAGATTTTGTTTTTGGCTTCTTGCCAAGCATTCAGCCTTCAGACCAGCCCTCAGTGACCATCCGGCTGCAGTCCCCTGTGGAGTGCTGCAATGCTGTCGAGCCTTCTAGCTCCAGAATTTTGCAACTGGCTCAGGTTGTGGAGTCCTTCCATGGTCTGGATGACAAGATGCGTTCCAAGGCCTGAAAGGTTCCTTCTTTTTCACGATCTGATGACTTTCTGCCTCCAATACGGTTTCGTGTTTACGATTCTGCCTGTTCACCAGTCTTCCAAGGGTTGACTACCTGTGGACTACTTCTTCCCTCAGGTTCACTAAGCCAAAATTGGCAGTTCTCCCGATGCCTGTGTTAGAATCCATGGTGGATCTTTCCCGAGAGATGCTGGGCATGTTGTCTCTCATTGATTACATTATCGCTGCCCTGATTTCCTATCTCCTGCCAGGGGAGTTTAATGATGCAGAGGCAGCATTGCGTGTTTTGTCTCTGGCACTTATGAACCTCATTCAATCTCACGCCTGCAACATGGCTAATTTGGAGCTTGCACGCCAGGATGCAGTGTTGGGCACTTCTCCAGCCCTTCCTTCTGAGCAGCTGTTCTGAGGTCTGCTTCTTTGGCTGGACCTCAGCTGTTCCATGGTTCCATCTGAGCTGTCCATGACAAGGTTCTTTGTCATTCGAAGGACCAGCTTTTGTTATGGCAACTGGTCTGACATAACCCATTTGTAAACTCTATTGACGAGAAATAATGATTAACTTTAAATTAAAACAAGACACACACATCATCCTCATTTCTTCAATTTTGCCCTTTTTGTTCAGCATAATCTGCTCTAACTGGCTCATCAGGATTATTGGTATTCAAGAAGCAAGTATAATTAAATTATTAACAATTAGTCGGGCAGATAAGTACACCCCCTATGGGACCCACCCCAGGACCGAACAAGACCAGTTTTTTCATGTATCTGGACATCTCGAGAGTAGATTTTCTGATGTCAACAAGGAATCATGCTTGAGGGATATGATGTAATCCAAGATCATGCCCATGAGGGTGGGTCCATTTCCCGATTTTACACCATAACTAATTTTTCTCGATTACGGAAAAACTATATGAGATAATGAATGGGAATTAACTCATTTGTATTTCTGACACCTAATAATATCAATCAAGTAAGTGAAAATCAAAGATGACTGCCAAAATATGGCCTAAAATAGATGCAAATTGATTTTTTCAACACTTTTTTCGCAAAAAATTTAGACAATCATGACAAAAATTGGAAACCTGTAAACTTTTAGATGTTAAATTGATTGCAAATTATTTTCTGATAATATCGAGCATTAACATGCTCCATCAAAAGCTGATGTGGAAAACAAGATGGCCACTTATATACTGGACAAGTTTACAATATCACAAGTTCTACAATGGATGTGGAAAAAAAATGTTTGATATAGGACACAAGAATCAACCGAATAGTTTTTTGGACACTTTTAGTCAGTGAATATTTAAGATGGCCGCCAGCAAAATGCCTCGAAATTGAAGAGCATCAGTAGTAGATGATGTACCCGATCAGGCCCCATTGGATGGACCTAGTGGTGGACCTAGGAAGTGATGTCATGTCACCTGAGCCAGTCACGTTATGTTTGGTTGTCCCAGTAGCCCACGTGAGCAGCCATCTTGTGACGTTATCCCCACAATGATACGTGTTCCTAGTGTGCATAGGGTTACAAGTTTCTGTCGTCCATTTTGTATACTGGAGGCCGCCATCTTGGTTTCTATGGAAGCATGTGGTTGTTATATGAACCCAAACCCTACAATAGGACAGGGGTATGTTTGGAGGATATCAACCAACACCCTACAATAGGACAGGGGTATGTTTGGAGGGTGTGTTCAATTGAATAAGAGTAAATCTAATTACCACAAATAACCCGACAATCCTTTCAAACCAACCAAAACAGACTTTATTTTGTTTGGATTTCCCCATTTTGGAATTATAATAGTAACAAGTTCAGCTACAGGATTGAGAGGTCCCTTGGGGTAAGTTCAATTGAACTTGAGTAGTTTGCTGGTTTGGGTACTTCCTATTTCTCCCTCCAGAGACTTCAGGGAGAAGTCAGGGGCCAGGAGGGAGAAGTCAGTGGACAAGCGGGAGAAGTCAGAAAAAAACATAAAACGTATATGACATCGTGACAAAATAAATGCACATAGAGGACACATTTGTGGAGAAAAAAATAAAGGGTTATACAAACATACATACACACACAAAACTAAGTCAGATGGTATATAACAAGAAAGTAGGTTAAAATCCCCCATCCCCCTTTAAAAAACTGTGTCTTTCATGGTTTCTGAATGGCCTAACTCTTTCCCTACCAGTGATGACTGTGGTTACCATGCAGTTGATTTTGTATTTGCCTCAATGCAGTGGATTTGAAATTTAGCATCACCCACTGTGAGAGTGTTCTCTATAATAGAAGGTATATTCTTTTAAAAAAGATATTTAAAATATTTAAAATAAATTTCAAGTTCACATAAGAAGCTGGATCATTTGTGGTTTCTGAATGCTCTAACTGAATTGAAAAGCATAGTTAAAAACGTTTTTGATGTCCTTCGTTAATTAAGCATTATTAACAATTTGAGTTATTAAATTTATTTCTAAAGTAAATGACAAAATATTTCAGTTGTCTCCCTTCCTTTCTGCACTGGGTAATAATACCAATACACTGTTTAGAAAAATGACAATTTTTGCCGACCATCTTACACTGACATGTGCAATTGGTGCTATGAAGGCCTGCCATTCTTATCCATCCCAATATGTGTGATTTCTGTCATGGCCTTATTACATTTAACCTCCTTCCAACACAAGTTTTCAAAGAAAAACTTTCAATGCAAATTGCAGGGCGAATTTCAATGCAATCAAATTTTAATGGAAAAAAGTGTCAGCAATTTCAACGTTTTTATGGATGAACTGTCTTCTTCACAATTTTTTTGTTTTGAAACCCTGATTAACTTTAATAAATTCTAACTAACACAATGCTTGTCTTGTGTGATTCGTTATTTTGGCTGGCACTTTGTTTTTAAATAGTCATTTTGTGCTGGTTGCTATCAGTTGGGGCGTATTGTTTGAACGACTACGCCATTTCAACTCTTTTGAAAAATATAAAATTGGGCTAGTTTAGGCTGTTTTCAGAGCCGTATGACGGATTTTAACAACAGCAAAGTTTACTTTGTTATGTATGCGGAAGTGTTTTTTTTTAAAATAAAACATAAGAAAATGCATAAAACTGCCATTTCCCAAAGGAAGTTTTGGAGGGCAACTTGAATTTCGCCCCCAATGTAAGCCAAGGCGACTTGAGGAATGACAATGCAACTTCTTGATTGATGATTGATTCTTTATTTCACAATAAAACATATACACAATAATAAACAATAATGACAATGTTAAAATTACATGAAAACACATACGTTTATTGTGGGGAATAACATAGCCAGATTGGCTGTCTTCCTGTTATCCCCAGTTTAAATTCTATAGCAATATTGTACTGGACATTGTGAAATTCTAAACAGAGAACAGGGACTATTGTGTATTACTTGGACCACTTTGAAACATACACATAATATATGACTAATATGGGACTTGATGGCAGTCTGTGTAATTCAGACTCCCCACCGCCTGCCACCATCATTAACCAGGGCAAAAAAACTCATTCTATCTCGAATACTATTTGGTTGGGCTTGGAAGGGAGAATGCTGTGATGAGCTTGAAAGACAATTAGGTATCCGACGAAACATTTTATTATTTTCGTCATGAATTTTTATGATCACCTTTATCGTCATTGTTAAGTACATGTTGTCAATTATGTTTTCAACATAGGTGTAAGTCAAGTTTAGTAAGGCGCATAAATGCCTGTTATTATAATAGATTCCCACGTAAGACACTAGCTATCGGCTCCAATCTTGGTAATAAAAGAGATTTATTTGATTATATTTTTGTTTCATTCATTCGTTCGTTCGTCCATCCATCCGTCCGTCAGAACATCCTAGTTGCCCACTTAGCTGACCCCTGCTTTAGATCCTCGGTTTCTATCTGTTTTGTCTGTAACTGACCTTATTCTGAGTATATTAGCTTCCTATCTAGTCTCAGCTGTCTCTGTCCCAGCCTCTGACCTCAACCAAGTCTTATCATCACCAGTCAGATTGCTTCATTTCCCATAATCCATACATATCTATACAGAGTTATCTCCCCTGTGTATAACAAAGTCCTATACGCTTTCTAAGGCCAAGAGGCTATCTTATCCAGTGAATGAGCAATCGAGTAGTGACTTGAACAGGCATTCCTCGAATGGCTCAAATCTAATTGAGCAAATAAGCCACAGAGTAATTACTCGTCTGAGTGACTCCTCTTATCCTCATCTGGGTATTGGAGGATACCTATGACATGGTGATGTTGTACTGGAAGATACCTTTTGAGGATACCTTTTAGAGGATACTTATTGTAGGATATCTAACTTAAGACAGTTGTGGTTCCAAGTGTCTGTTCAGTTCCTTGCATCTAGACCTCCCCAAGGCCTTCATAGCCCCAAGACCGCTACTGCTGACTTATCTAGTTACCTAATCCTATAGTCCTCTTCCTGTCATAGGACAGCCGATGGAAATATTGGACAAGTCAGCAGTAGCGATCTTGAAGCTATGAAGGCCATGGTGGTGGGAATACAAGGAACTGAACAGACACTAGGACTAGTGTAAGGTTTTGGGTCACATAGAAATCAAGATGGCAGCCTCCAGTATACAAAATGGAGAACGGAAATACATGTCACCCGAACAACAGGCACTGTACATTCGCACTAAGACCACCATGTGGATGACGTCACAAGACGGCCAATCATGCAGGCTACCAGGACAACTAAACATGACGTAACTGAGTCAGGTGTCAGAATGTCACTTCCTAGGTCCACCACTAAGTCCATCCAATGGGGCCCGTTCGGATACATGATCTACTTCTGACGCGCTTAAATTTCGAGGCATTTCTCTGGTGGCCATCTTGGATATTCACTGACTAAATTGGTTTTATCGTACGCAGTAAAAGTGTCCAAAATACTATACAAATTACACTTTTTTCTGCAACCATCATAGAACTTGAGATAATGTCCATTACATCAGCGGGATTATTGGAAATGACTGGTCACACTGGTGGCCGTCTTGCTTTCCACATCAACTTTTGATGGTGCATGTTCATGCTGGATATTATCGTACAATAATTTGCGATCAATTTAACATCTAAAAGTTTACAGGTTTCTAATTTTTTATAATGATTCTATAAGTTTTTTGCGAAAAAATGTGTTGAAAAAATCAATTTTCTTCTATTTTGAGGCATATTTTGGTGGCCATCTTGGATTATCACTTACTTGATTGATATTATTATACAGGGAAAGGTGTCAGAAATACAAATGAGTTAATTCCCACACTTGTCTTCAACCAATGCTAACCCTGCTTTTGTGGACTTAGTATGTTGGGGAGTCTAAGTCGCTTGCCATTTCTCGGTGGTTCTCTCCAGGTACTCATACCACATTTTGCATTTCCTCCTGAGATTCAACTTTTTGGGGCTAAAAGGGTTCCCCCCCCCCCCCCCCCCCCTGGAAAATAGCCCTGCGCGCCTGTGCAATGAATACCTGGACTTGAATAAATACCTATATTATGGTCATGATGTAGCTGTAGATGCTGAAATTGACCTTAAATATCAATAATTAATTTATTCTCTATCATTCTGTCTGTTTGTGAATGTGTGTGATTTGTCAACAAATGAGGGTAAGCTTCCTACTCCATGATTTCACAATTTTTCCAACATGTCTGTTTCAGATACAATGAAATACATGTAATATGAGTTACTGTCACACACAAATTAGTTGTTTATTTCATATGGTTTAAACCATCTAGAGAGCTAGTATACACAGTGATGGGTACAGTTCAAGTCAAAATGAGTTGATTAAAGGGGTGTTGAACAGCTTGTTAATATTTCTTGCATTACATTACTACTTTGCTATTTATTGACAGAAGGATTTCACAGAGAGTTTCCCTGACGGTATTTATTTATTGGTGTTTACGGTCACATACTTATCCACAATGGCTAATCGTGACCGTGACAGTTTTACGGGTGGGTGAAGTCGGAGGACCCAGAGAGAACCACCGAGCATCAACGAGCAACTGTCAGCTCAACATTCTAATTATGTTCAAGCTCCGCTGAAGCAGGGTACCAGCGGTTGAAGACATGTGCACCACTGATATGCAGTACGCCTTAGTACATGGCATCATCGTGCCCCCATGTTGGCAACCGGGATAAAGTGCCTTGTCCAAGGACATTACGTGGGTCGTCCCAGATTGGGATCAAACTCGGGACCTCTATCATAGAAGTCAAACAGTCTACCACTGAGAAAATGTGCTTTCTTTCCTGGCGGTATTCATATTTGTACGGCCAAACTGATGTTGGATGACACGGAACACCAAAACATATAATACAAAATTTGTTCCCCATTGATTTTTGAAAGCAGTTATGGAAAGCACAAAGAGCTCTTTCCTTTTTGTTTTTGGACAAGTGAGTATTCGCTCAAAGTCATTTTTTGCAGACAGTGCTATTTTTAAGTGGCCAAAGCACATGTTTCATTAAGTCCCAGAACATAACTAAAGTCGGATTTATTGATTAAACACCTCTGCATATAGCAAAGCAAAGTGTCTCAAATTAACCCATTCCAAAATGATAGTAGAGAGTAACCAAAGTTGGATAAATTGGGTATTTCCAAATGGTACACTTATTCTCACTCTCATTGTGCTTGAGGGTTAAATCTGAGATTGAAAAGGTATACCAATCTTACTCAGGGAAGGTGAGCACAGAAAAGTATGAAATTAATCAGAAAATGAATTCTGTTTGACGGTACTAATATTTGTACTAGCAAAACTGGTACTGGATTTATTTATTAGGTTTTAAGGACACATTAACAGCCAAGGTCGGTGACAGTTGTATGGGTGGAGGAAGCCGGAGTACCCAGAGAGAACCGCCGAGCAATGACGAGCAGCTACCAGCTCCCCAACATAGTGCCTCTGCACTGTAGCACAGGCAGGGTTAGATTGGTTGAAGACATGTGCACCATCAACGTCCCATATGCCTTAGTACACAGCGTCATGGTGCCCCCATGCGGACAGTCGGGGTGAAGTGATCGGGACATAATTGGAATACATCCGACAGATACAATGTCGGATATATTCCAATTATGTCCCGATCGTGCAAGGCAGCAACTTGAAATTCTCAGAATGTTTCCTACTGTCCCTGCCCGACAGTTTAGTATCTTTGTCAAGTGCCGGGACCGCATGGAAATACCGTGGATCAGGTGGAAACCGAGGGCACGATTCATCCCTACTTTATTCTTAACTCAACGACTTTTCCATTCATTATTCACCTGTCACCGGCTGAGTTAGGTATTATGTTTGTCTATTTGATGAACTTTTCAACCTTAACTATTTGCGGCTTTATGTAGCACCACTGAAAGGCCACTGCACAGTTACCAATATATTCAGGGATTGATTTTACGAAAATAACAATTATTCCGACAATACCCACATGGGAACTCCTAAATAGGCCAAGGGTTAAACTTTTGATAATGACGTATAAAACAGAAGTGGTCATGCTATGCTTGCTGCATGCAGGCATAGAAAACATTCAGCGCTCAATGAATTAGGAATGGAGTAAATTGTCACTTAAACCTACGAAATTCTGAAAAAATGAGGTTTTTTTTTCGACGGCATCTACCATTATGCATCTGAGACAGGGATTGCGTTAAACTTTACAGCAACCTTATAACAGAAAATATTCTTGGAATTGAACTGTGAATCCAAATTTCGAAAGCATGTTCGGATATACTATTCCAAACTACCACTGCACGCTTATCAATATTCAGTGATTTTATGAAAATTAAAATTATTCCGACCATACCCATATGGGCAGTTTCGAATCTGCCACGGTTAACTTTTAATAATGACATATAAAACAAAAGTTGTCAAACTATGACTGCTGCATACAGCCATAGAAAACGTTCAGCGTTCAATCAATTAGGAATGGAGTAAATCGTCACTTAAACTTACCAAATTCTGAAAACAAGAGTGTTTTTGGACTGCACCTATCTTTATGCAAACAGAACGAGCATAGGGTTAAACTTTACAACCCAACTTACATCAGCAAATATGCTCGGTAGGCAATTGTAAATACGAACATGTAAATCATTTTTTGATATTCCTTTCGAAAATATGAAGAAAAGTGAGCTCCAAATTAGCCAATTTTATGAAGAATTTTAGGGTACTCAAATTCAAGGCCCGAAAACTGGGTGAAGGTTAAAACTTTGAATGAAATATATAACAGCAAAATTGTTCTTGGATGAAGGCCCAATCCTCTCATGGAAAAGGTTTTGAGACAATATGGCTCCAGTGCTGAGAAAGTGCATGTAAACAGTGGCGAAAATAACAATTATTCTGACAGTACCCTTATGGGAAGTCTCAAATCTGCCAAGGGTTAAACTTTTAATAATAACATATAGAACAAAATTTGTCATACTTTGACTGCTGCAAGCAGCTATAGAAAACATTCAGAGCTCAAGCAATTAAAAATGGAGTAAATCGCCACCTAAATTTACCAAATTCTGAAAAAATTGGAATTGTTTTGGATGATACCTACTTTTTTGCAACCAGAATGGGATAGGGTTAAACTTTACAATCAAACTAACAACAGCAAATATGCTCGATAGTCAGTTGTGAAAATGTATATGAAAAGTGTTTGAAATTAACCCTTTCCAAAATGATAGAAAAGGCAACCAAAAATGGCTAATTTTGGCATTTTCAAACAGTACTCTTATTCTCGCCCTCATTGTGCTAGAGGGTTAAATGTGAGATTAAGAAGTAAACAGTAACTTTCTTCCACAATCATTGTTGCATCTAGCCATACCAAAAGAATTATTACAACTACCTTGTAATTAGAAAAATTTGCTCTTGAAGTTGGCGAAAATAACAAATATTCTGACAGTGCCCTTAAGGGAAGTCTCAAATCTGCCAAGGGTTAAATTTTTAATAATAACATATAGAACAAAATTTGTCATACTTTGACTGCTGCAAGCAGCTATAGAAAACATTCAGAGCTCAAGCAATTAAAAATGGAGTAAATCGTCACCTAAACTTACCAAATTCTGAAAAAATTGGAGTTTTTTTGGATGGTACTTACTTTTATGCAACCAGAATGGGATAGGGTTAAACTTCACAACCAAACTTACAACGGCAAAAATGCTCGGTAGTCAATTGTGAATACGTACAGTGTTTGAAATTAACCCTTTTCCAAAATGATGGAAAAAGCAACCAAAGTTGGCTAATTTTGGCATTTTCAAATGGTACTCTTATTCTCACCCTCAGGTGCTTGAGGGTTAAATCTGAGATTAAAAAGTAAACAGTAACTTTCTTCCGCAATCATTGTTGCATCTATCCAAACCTAAATAATTGTTACAACAACCTTGTTATTAGAGAAATTTGCCCCTGAAGTTGGTCAATTTTGAAAAAAAATTCTATATTCATGTAATTTTGGGCCATTGGGGGTTAAAGTTGAAAGATCTGAGTGGTGATTGTGGTGTATCATATTATGCTCTAAATGTGTGGAAAATTTGAGCTAAATAACTGTAAACAGTTTTGAGACATTCGAAAAATGGTGAAATTTTGAAGGTTTTGGCTGAATATTTTGAAAACACGCATTTTCACAGATATGACGATACCGCATTTCACTAGATTTTATGACATTACATAAGTGTGCCAAATTTGGTCAAAATCGTACAGCTTGTTTTTGAGCAGTTCAACAGACAAAATTCAGGGAGGAAAAAAAAAAAAAAAAAAAAAAAAAATAACTAGAGAATTGTAATTTGTTGGACAAATTACGGGCTTTCCCAATTTTTTAATGCGAAAAGGCAAACTGTATTGTACACAAAAGTATCGATCAGTTTTGAAAACAGAAAATTTAGTGGAAATCAAAGTTTCTGTGATGCTGCTAGTTTTTATGCAGCCAAAACAGATATTTGAGATACAGCAGGACACCAAAACATTTAACACAAAATTTGCTCTTAAATAATTACAGAATATTTTCATAGAAAGCAAAACAAGCGATGTCCTTTCTGCTTTGAAAAAAATAAGTACATATGAATTATGGGCGTACGGGCCGGGGTTTCATGGAGGACTGTGCCCCAACCCACTCCTGAGTCAGGAAGGAGCTGATCTTTCAGCCACTATGCCAGAAAATTTCGGACAATTTAGTTGCCAGAAATGACCACAAAACATTTTGGTTTTCCACACGAAATGTTGTTTTCCTATCTCAGCACTTAGAAGTTGCAAGTAAACTGACCATTATACTGTACAAGTTGATTCAGTGGAACCATATTCACGTTAATATTATTCATTTATAATCACACAAGTACATATAAAGAGTTCTATTACTACATATTACAGGAGCACAGTGGCTCAGAAGGTAGAGATGATTGTTGCAATCCAAGAAGTCCTCTGTTTGAATCCCGCCTGTGGCAACCGCATTGTGTCCTTGAGCAAGACACTTCATCCCAATTTTATTTCCCACGTGGGGGGGTGAGGGGGGGGGGGGGGTATGATGGCGATGTGTACTAAGGGTACTTTGAGGGTGCACTTGTCTTCAACCAATGCTAACCCTCCTTTTGTGGAGTTAGTATGTCGGGGAGTCTGAGATGCTTGCCATTGCTCGGTGGTTCTCACCAGGTGCTCAGTCGGGGTGGTGGTGGGAGACCCTCCCCCCTCTCTCCCATACCCGCATTTGGCATTTCCTCCTGAGATTCAACTTTTTCGGGCTCAAAGGGTTCACCCCCCCCCCCACTCCCCCCCCCACCCACCTCCCCTGAAAAATAGCCCTGTACGCCTATGCAATGAATACCTGGACTTGAATAAATACCTATACTATGGTCATGATATAGCTGAAGATGCTGAAAGTGACCTTAAATATCAATAATTAATTTATTCTCTATCATTCTATCTGTTTGTGAATGTGTGGGATTTGTCAACAAACGAGGGTAAGCTTCCTACTCCATGATTTCACAATTTATCCAGCATATCTGTTTCAGATACAATGAAATACATGTAATATGAGTTACTGTCACACACAAATTAGTTGTTTATTTCATATGGTTTAAACCATCTAGAGAGCTAGTATACACAATGATGGGTACAGTTCAAGCCAAAATGTGTTGATTAAAGGGATGTTGAACAGCTTGTTAATATTTCTTGCATTACATTACTACTTTGCTATTTATTGACAGAAGGATTTCACAGAGGGTTTCCCTGATGGTATTTATTTATTGGTGTTTACGGTCACATACTTATCCACAATGGCTAATCATGACTGTGACAGTTTTACGAGTGGGGGAAGTCGGAGGCCCCAGAGAGAACCACCGAGCATCGACGAGCAACTATCATAGAAGTCAAACAGTCTATCACTGAGAAAATGTGCTTTCTTTCCTGGCGGTATTCATATTTGTACGGCCAAACTGGGGTAGGATAACACGGAACACCAAAACATATAACACAAAATTTGTTCGCCATTGATTTTTGAAAGCAGTTATGGAAAGCTCAAAGAGCTCTCTCCTTTTTGTTTTTGGACAAGTGAGTATTCATTCAGTCATTTTTTGCAGACAGTGCTATTTTTAAGTGACCAAAGCACATGTTTCATTAAGTCCCAGAACATAACTAAAGTCGGATTTATTGATTAAACATCTCTGCATATAGCAAAGCAAAGTGTCTCAAATTAACCCATTCCAAAATGATAGTAGAGAGTAACCAAAGTTTGATAATTTAGGTATTTCCAAATGGTACTCTTATTCTCGCTCTCATTGTGCTTGAGGGTTAAATCTGAGATTGAAAAGATATACCAATCTTACTCAGGGAAGGTGAGTACAGAAAAGTACGAAATTAATCAGAAAATGAATTTTGTCTGACGGTACTATTATTTGTACGAGCAAAACTGGTACTGGATTTATTTATTTATTTATTTATTTATTTATTTATTTATTTATTAGGGTTTAACGACACATTAACAGCCAAGGTCATATTATGTCAGTGACAGTTGTATGGGTGGCGCAAGCCGGAGTACCCAGAGAGAACCACAGAGCAATGACGAGCAGCTGCCAGCTCCCCAACATAGTGCCTCCGCACTGTAGCACAGGCAGGGTTAGATTGGTTGAAGACATGCGCACCATCGACGTGCAGTATGCCTTAGTACACAGCATCTAGACCAGCGAAGGCAGATGCAGGAAATCTTCAGAAGTTGTTCTACTATCCCTGCTCGACAGAACAGTATTTTTGTCAAGTGGCGTGACCGCGTCGAAACTGTGGGGACGATTCGTCCCTACTCTATTCCCAATGAAATGCCGTTTCCATTCACTATTTACCTATCACCGGTCGAGTTTGGCATTATTTCTGTCAATTTGATGAACTGTCCAGCTTTAAATATTTGCACATTCATATGGGACAGAAAGTTTTGAGTTAAACTGCTTATTTTAGACCGTCCCGGCATAAACTAACAACTCGATCCGGTGGAGAATTTATTTATTTATTTATTGGTGGTTAAGGTCACATATTTATGCACACTGGCTAATCATGACCGCAACAGTTTTACGGGTGGAGGAAGCCGGAGTACCCGGAGAGAACCACCGAGCAACGGCGAGCAACTGTCAGCTCCCCAACATACGAACTCCACACAAGCAGGGTTAGCATTGGTTGAAGACAAGTGCACGATCGACGTGCAGTACGCCATAGTACACAACGCCACCGTGCCCCCATGCGGGCAGTGGAGATGAAGTGTCTTGCCCAAGGACACAACGCAGTTGCCGCAGGTGGGATTATCCGGTGGAGAAAAAGCCGTCATCTGGCTAATTTAACATTCAAATTGAACAGTTACAATGTCGGATATACTCCAATTATGTCCCGACCATGCAAGGCAGCAACTTGAAATTCTCAGAATGTTTTCTACTGTCCCTGCCTGACAGTTTAGTATCTTTTTCAAGTGCCGCGCGTGGAAATACCGTGGATCAGGTGGAAATCGAGGGCACGATTCGTCCCTACTTTATTCTCAATTCAACGACTTTTCCATTCATTATTTGCCTGTCACCGGCTGAGTGAGGCATTATATCTGTCTATTTGATGAACTTTTCAACCTTGACTATTTGCGGCTTCATGTAGCACCACCGAAAGGCCACTGCACGGTTACCAATATATTCAGAGATTCATTTTACGAAAATAACAATTATTCCAACTATATCCACATGGGAACTCCTAAATATGCCAAGGGTTAAACTATTGATAATAACGTATAAAACAGAAGTTGTCATGCTATGCTTGCTGCATGCCGGAATAGAAAACATTCAGCGCTCAATGAATTAGGAAAGGAGTAAATTGTCACATAAACCTATGGAATTCTGAAAAAAAATAGTGTTTTTTTTCGACGGCACCAATTTTTATGCATTTGAGACGGATGGAGTTAAACTTTACAGCAACCTTATAACAGAAAATATTCTTGAAATTGAACTGTGAATCCGAATTTCGAAAGCATTTTCGGATATTCTATTCCAAACTACCACTACACGCTTATCAATATTCAGTGATTTTATGAAAATATCAATTATTCCGACCGTACCCATATGGGCAGTCTCGAATCTGCCAACGGTTAAACTTTTAATAATGACATATAAAACAAAAGTTGTCATACTATGACTGCTGCATACAGCCATAGAAAACGTTCAGCGCTCAATTAATTAGGAATGGAGTTAATGTTTTTGGCCAGTGGGGGTTAATGTTGAAAGATCTGAGTGGTGATTGTGGTGTATCATATTATGCTGTAAATGTGTGGAAAATTTGAGCTAAATAACTGTAAACAATTTTGAGACATTTGAAAAATGGTGAAATTTTGAAGGTTTTGGCAGAATACTTTGAAAATACGCGTTTTCACAGATATGACGATACCGCATTTCACGAGATTTTATGACATTACATAAGTGTGCCAAATTTGGTCAAAATCATACAACTTGTTTTCGAGCAGTTCAACAGACAAAATTCAGGAAGAAAAAAAAAAATAGAGAAGAAAAATTTTGAAAAAGAAGAATAACAATAGTCTTTCCCAAACTGGGTTTGGGAAAGCCTAAAAAAAAAAAAAATAGAGAAGAAAAATTTTGAAAAAGAAGAATAACAATAGTCTTTCTCAAACTGGTTTTGGGAAAGCCTAAAAATAGAGAAGAAAAATTTTGAAAAAGAAGAATAAAATTAGTCTTTCCCAAACTGGGTTTGGGAAAGCCTAAAAATAAGCCGAAACTGGGTCGAGTGCTACCGAGCACACCCAGTAGGGGACGCTGTCTAGTACAGATCCACGGCTTCTGGTACCAGTCTGCAGAAGTGTAACTGATGACACATTCTTTTTTCTTCCGCCGTCTGGGAAGACGTGCTTCCATTTGCAATGAAGAATCGGTGATAATTCAACTTGTTGATAATGGTTACCTGTGATTAGAACTATGGATCTGAGGATCGTATATTAACAGGACTGTGTTTTATATATTCTCGTTATTAATTTCAACCACATTTTCATTGTTTTTTGTGTATTCTCTGTGTTCGCGCGCGACTTTCGCGTACCGTGCGGTTCGGACATATAATTTTTTGGTTGATAAATTTATGTTATCCTTTTGGATATTATTATTTTTATTGGAGTTAGGTGTCAGTGGGGAGCTGTATGGACAGGATTTTTCCTCTTCATTGAGGGCAGAATTTCTGGGTTTTTTGGGTCCCTGTCGGCCATCTGGGTTCAGTTGTGTTCCTGCCATCCCTTTAATTTCTGCCACCTTTCTCTCGTAGTTGGGGGTGTTCTACTTTCTACATCTGTTGAGTTCACCTTTTCTTCTACTGCTCTCACCTCTGTTATGCCCAGGACTGTTCGTTGTGGGAAATGCCTTTTGCCCAAGCATGTGGACGATTCCCATGCTTCTTGTTCCACTTGTGATGGGGGTTCTTCAGATCAACCCTGTGAGCTCTGTGGGTCTTGGTCATCCACTTTTTGGGCTTCTGTGAACAGTGTGGTGGGTTCTCGTGCCCGTTCCTCCTGCATCCATGGGAAAGGGGAACATTGTCGTTCGGGGCCTCCCGACATGACCACGTCTGGTGAGAGTTATACCCCCTCCAAGGGGGGATGTGCAATCTTTTCCTGTGATGGATACTGCGGGAGCTGTTGAGTTGTCCGGTGAAGAGATGCCTGGTTCCGGGACTGTGGTCCCTCTCCTGTTGACATCTGAGGCTGTCACTTGGGTTGTGACTCCACCTTTGGAGCCAAGCTCAGTTGCTCTCTCCACTTTTCCACCGGTGTCAACAGCTCCCGACGTATCTGCTGCTACTGCTGTTCCGTCTGCAATGGCTTATCCCTGCAGGGGTCTGCAGAGATGTCTGGTAGGACGTGGGATATTGGCCTCAGCCTTCCCTGACTTCAACTTGGCGAAGTCGGAGGGGCTGCCGGCCAAACCCTTTGCTGCTGTGGTCTCTCAGTTGTCGAGCCCAACAGCTTTTTCATTTTATTTGGATGTTCATGGTGGGGGTCACCATGGACTCTGTTGCGTTTCCGTCCACGCACTCTGGTCCTACTACGGCCAGTTTTGCGGGACCAATGCTTTTTGTGCAGCCTGGACCTTCTGTCTCTCAGAGGTCCAGGGCGACTCTCCTGAGTTCCCGCACTTCAGATCCTCAGGGTATTTCATACCCCTATAAGCATCTGCATTCAGATGTTTCGGCTGCCACCCATCGGCCCACGTCAGGTGTACTAGAGGATCATGACCTTTTGCTGGTTAAAAGGGTCAGGAGTGAAGCCCCTTTGCTGGTTCGTTCCCACGTCGAACCGGCTGACACAGGCCATGAGCTTTGGGAGGCCCTCTCCTAGCTCACTCCGTTTCTTTCCAAGAGCCTTCCAGTTGCTTCCAGCGAGGCTACTAGTGGTTTCCAGGCACCCCCTGCTGTGCCGCCTCCCGGAACTGGAAGCAGGCCAGTTTCTGATCCCCTTGGTGTGCCTACACCATGGGAGGCATCAGCTGGTTTTCCCATGATGGGCTATGTGTCTTCCGACTCAGAGGATGAGTCAGATGTACCTGACGTTGAGAGCCAACAATCTTCTGACTTGGGGGCAGCTCTTGACTTTGTGTTTGAATTCCTTCCGGATCTTAAACCATCAGATTAGCCGACAGTGTCAGCCAGGCCGTGATCATCGGTCGCACGCCTACAGCCTGTGGAGTAACCCGCTTCTGGGCGTCTTCGACCGTGCCAGTCGGTACAGGTGGTTGAAGCGTTTGCAGCTTTGGACTCTAAGCTGAGTTCCAAGGCTATGTAGACTTCGTTCTTCACAAGGGCTGATACCTTTTTGCCTCCAGTGCATTATCGTTCCTACGATTCCGCCAATCCATCAGTCTGCCAGACTTTGACGGTCTTGGATCAGGACTCCTCCTCCCTCAGGCTCTCCAAGCCCATGTCGGCCGTTATTCCTATGGCGACTCTGGAGTCCCTGTTGGACATATCAAGAGAGATGCTGGGCATGCTTTCTCTTTCAGATCATGTCGTCTCGGCTTTGGCTGCTTATCTGCCTCCAGGTAAGTTTGATGACATACAGGCTCCTTTGTGTTTGATTTCCAAGGCGCTTATGCATCTTACTCACATGCATGCCTGTAACACGGCTAACTTGGAATTAGTTCGCCGGGACACTGTGTTGGACACAAGACATTCCCTTCCTGAGGGGCAGCGCACTGCTCTTTGATCCGCTTCTTTGGCTGGTCCACAACTATTCCAAGGTTCCATGGCAATGGTCCAGGATGACGTCCTGCGTCATTCCAAAGATCAGCTGCTGCTTTGCCAGCTTGATCAGCCTTCTGTTGGAGGCAGGGGCAATTCTAAGCCTAACAATCACCCATCTGCTTCCTCTGCAAAGCCAAGGGCTGCTCCTCCTGCCGCCGCTTCAACTTCTTACTCAAGTGGTAAGGGTAAGTGTTGGCCAGAGGGAGGATCAGAATCATTCATCTAGGATAGGAGGTGGTTTCTTCTCTCGAAATGAAGGTCCTCACCTCAATTCGTCCCAGGTTGGAGGAAGGATATCACAGTTCGCAGACTTTGGGCCCCAATCACATCCGATCCTTGGATGTTAGATGTTGTTCAGCTCAGGCTGCGAATATCCTTCCGGAGACACCCCACTCTGTCGAGAGTGCCTCTTCCAACACAAGTTCCTTCAGACGTTTCATGTCAGGAACTTTTGATCATGGAGAAGACAATCTCCTATCAAAGGGGCCGATCGAGATCGTCAAGAACATTCATTCAGTGTGATTTTATTCCCGCCTGTTCTTGGTGCCAAAGAAGGACGGCCGACTCCGACCTGTTATCGATCTGAGTATCCTGAACCAGTCCATCATTGCTCCCAAGTTCAGCATGGAGACTTTCAGGTTGGTTCGCCGCTCCATTCACCAGGGAGATTTTTCTTCCAGCATCAACCTGCGAGACGCTTACTTTCATGTTCCGATTCATCGGACATCGCGAAAGTATCTCAGGTTCGCTTTTCTGGGGCAAATTTACCAGTTCAAGGCCATGCCTTTCAGCCTCAACCTGGCTCCTTGGGCCTTCACCCGACTGATGTCACATGTGATAGCCTTCCGCTGCACACAGTCCAGGGTGACTACTTCGGCATATCTGGATGATATCCTCCAGAGGCACTCCAATGCTGCTCTTCTGGAGTCAGATGTGGATACACTGTTGAGCCTACTCTCGTCTCTAGGGTTCAGAGTCAACGAGGAGAAGTCTGACCTGGTCCCTTCTCAGTCGTTTTGTCATCTGAGGATGGACTTCCGTACTCAGCTGAATACGGTGGCCGTTCCCCGGGGGAGGGCTGTGATTCTCTCAGCTTTCATCCTGACTCGGTCCCAGTCCACGTCTGCGACAGCTCGGAGTATTCTCTGGCTGCTCGGTCCCTGCGGTCTGGTGACGGATCTCATTCCGCTAGGTCGGCTGCATGGCAGACCTCACCAACACTTTCCACTCAGTCACTGGAGGCCGAATGTCGATCCTCTGGATCTGGTGCTTCATTTACCAGACTCTCTTCATCGTTACCTCTCCCCATGACGGATGGTCAGTGGATGATGCAGGGAGTTCTGTGGGACTTGCCCACATTCCGAAAGTGTTCTGACAGCAGATGCCAGCGATCTCGGATGGGGTGTGACATTGGATCCTCTAGGTCTTTCCCTTCACGGGGTATGGGACCAGGATCAAGTAGCACTTCACATCAACCAGAAGGAGCTTCTTCTTCTGAGTTTCCGGCAGTGGATCCCCCACCTTTCGAATCGTCAGGTCCTTCTGTTATCCGACAATTCGACAGTGGTCACTCACATTCGGAACCAGGGCGGCATGCTCTCGATTCCCATGTATGAATTGGCTCGGGATCTTCTACTGCTAGCTCAGGATGTCAACACCGGAGTGGTGGTTCGTCACATTCCCATTCATCTGAACGTCCTAGCTGACTCCCTGTTCCAGTCGCTTTGTGATCTCTGGGGTCGTCCCCACATCGATCTTTTTGCAACCCGCTGGAACCATCAGGTGGACACTTTTGTGTCCCCGTGTCTAGATCCTCTGGCTTTCGCCGTGGACGCTCTGTCACTCAATTGGAAAGGTCTAATCGGCTATGTCTGCCCACCGGTTCCGATTCTGCCTCAGGTTCTAGCCAAGATACGAACCTGCAGTTGTCGAATTATTCTGATCGCTCCCCTGTCGCCTCAACGGTTGTGTGGATCAATCAGCTCCGCTCTCTGTTGGCGGAGGATTCGGCACGTCTCCCTTCACGTCATGACCTTCTTTGCCAAGGTCACCCGAGGAGGTTTCACGTCGACCCGACTTCAATGTGCCTTCATGCATATCTTTTGTCAGGTCCTGTCTCCTCCGTAGAGGTTTTTCGAGACGAGCAGTGGAGTGCATTTCTTCTTCAAGGCGGCACTTCACTGGTTTAGCCTATGTGGCTAAGTGGAAGCTCTTCTGTCGATGGGGTGCTGATCACTCTGTTGATTATGCCATCCTTTGATAACACAGATTGCGGAGTTTCTGGTATATCTGTTTGATTCTCTGGGTCACCAGCCTGTTACCCTCAAAGGGTACAGGTCAATGCTTTCGGAGACCTTTTCGTATGTGGGAAAGCCTCGTATCTGCACTAATCCATTCCTCTCCAAGCTTATTCAGCACTTTTATTTGATAAGGCCTAGGATTTTGCAGTTTACAGTGGGTGCTGCTTTGCTGTGGGGGGGGGGGGGGGGGGGGCACCATTCGAACCTTTATCACATGTGGATATACATTTTCTCACATAGAAGACGGCTTTTCTGATGGCTTTTGCCTCAGCCAGACAGATTAGTGAGCTACACGCCCTCTCGGTTGATACGGCCTTTTCAGGAGCTCCGCCTACAGTGTTACTTTTACCGCTGATTGCTCCTTTCTGGCCAAGAATCAGGGTAAGGTAGGTTGATAAGATATTTAAATTTTATAGTAAATTTCCTTTCTTATTATACCTACCACAATTGTTTACATGGAGGCCCTCCCGTCTTCTTATTCAGGTAAGAATCCTTCCTCCCCGCTGATCACATAACTCCAATGTTGGCAGATTCAAAAGAATGAGTCATTAGTTACACGTCTGCGCACTGGTACCAAAAGCCGTGGATCTGTACTATGCTAAGAGCGTCTCCTACTGGGTGTGTGCCGGTAGCACTCGACCCAGTTTTGGCTTATTTTTTCTTGGTGCTTTTGCACCACTTTTCTTTCCCAAATCACTTGGGAAAGATCAAAATTGAGAGTATATTTTCCGAGTTTGGGACTTCCACTGTAGTGCACGACTGTAGTAAACAATTGTGGTAGGTATAATAAGAAAGGAAATTTACTTTAAGATTTAAATTTCTTTACATCTGAAAATCTACTCTCGAGATGTCCAGATACATAAAAAACGGTCTTGTTCGATCCTGGGTGTGTACCTAGCTGCCCGACTAAATGGCATGTAACATGAATATAGTTTCATTGTACAACTCTAATGGAGTTTTATTATTTTTCCTTTCATGATAGAAATCCAAGTCAATATCTAGTTGCTGTCTTCTGTATTACAACTTCCATTAACCCTTTACCCAACACACATGATCTCACAATTTATTTTAATTATTTTTTTTCAAATTTTTAAAAAAAGTTCAATAAAACTTACTAGCTTGTTCCAATGACAGGGTCACATGATAAGGTTTTGTTGAAATTTAAAAAACAAAACAAGCTCAATTTGTAAATTACGCAGTCAGATGCAGTCAATTTGTTACGAAAAGTGATAAAAGTAACAAAATATACTCACTATTATTGGCGACCAGGCAAAGAAGGAAAAATGTTGCTGTACTTTTAAGGCTCTCTGTTGTTGTTTTATTGACATATATGTCATGTATGATTGAAAAGACATCGGCATCTGTCAAAAATTTCTGTGAGAAAACTGAAATAAATAGTATATCAAAATGTTAAATCATGGTGTCAAGAGTTATACACGTTTGTCTGTTAACCATTCAATATCACAAACAGGATCTCAAATCAAAACACAAATCATGTAGAAAAAGAAATTTAACCATTTGCTTTATTAACTGGTCAAATTAACTCTTAAACCATTTTGTTTTGTTAAAATATTTTTCATCAAATCTAGTAATGGCTAATGTGAAGCAGCCATGACAAGATTTGATGACAAATTTATCCAAATTTAACCCAAATAATCTTTGGTGAAAAATCCATTCAATTTACAGGGGGAAAGTTTGATTAAATGTACCCAAATTATACTTATTTCAGTGGCAAGGAATATCTGCCAGCAGCTTAATCCCTCAAATTTCATCTCCATTGCCTGCGTGGGGGCACGATGACGCTGTGTACTAAGGCATACTGTACGTCGATGGTTCGCATGTCTTCAACCAATCTAACCCTGCCTGTGCTGTAGTGCGGAGTTACGATGTTGGGGAGCTGGCAGCTGCTCATCGTTGCTCAGTGGTTCTCTACGGGTACTCCAGCTTCCTCCACCCGTAAAACTGTCACGCTCATGATTAGCCATTGTGCATAAATATGTGACCTTAAACATCAATAAATAAATAATAATCCCTCAAATATTGTCCAACAATAGTATATATTGTGCCTGTTCTGTTTTAACCCGTTCTCAAACAAGAATAATAGACGAGAATCATGTAAAACATTTTTTTTAATTGCTAAAAATTTCGTTTTTTTTTTTTTTAAGCATAGCTTAATATCACCACTCACTGGAACAAGCTTGTTGAACTCATTCCAATGATGGGCATAGGTTACATTTTTTATTAAAAAATGAAAACATAAAATCTGAATGATGATTTGTTTAAGACTGAGGCTAGACATTTTGGGTTTTAGCTTAACGATGAGGCCTGGTCCCTTTTCTGAAACACTCCACTAACAATGTAAACCCTGTTCCTAAAATTCCCCATCACCACACCAGACACTTTTCTATCAAACTGGGCACAAGAATTTGAGGCGCATGATTGTTCCATTTGCCTACCAGTCACCTGAAATAATTTTTTGGTGATAAATCCAAAATGTATGTATGGAAAAATATGAATTAGTCCGGCCGCCAGGACACTGAACCATGTTTTGGTGTATAAAGTTTTTTCTCAGTGGTTTTCTACAGTTTATATATACCACTTAATTAAAAGTCCTTTCTGTTCAGGCCAAATGGTTGTAGTGTTTTAAGTGTGAATATCCCAATGGACTTCACTCAATCGGCGTTGGTCCGTATTTGTAGATTCCGGGTCAGAGTGTAGTACTTGTATAATACGGTCAGAAAAAGAATGATTGGGGCCATTGAAGTGAATGGCAATGGGTGTGTCCTGTATATGTCTAATGTCCGCCATATGTTCTCGGATGCAGATACTGGAGTTTCTTTTTGTTTCACCAACATATTGTTTACCACACTGGTTGCAGTGTATTGAGTATATGCAATTCCTGGTTCGGGCGGCTACTATTTGGCCGGTAACCGTGTTAAGGTCAGTGTGGACCTGTTTCAATGTGATTTGTAATATTTGGCCGCTGGCCTGGATGAGGGTATCTTTTAGTCTCGTTTTGGTAATGTCATTGCGGGTGGTTCGAGAACTAGGTATCGTGGGTCAAAGTCCAGTGGGTGAGAGGTTGGAGGACGCACATTTATCTAGGAAAAGGCTTGATGTTCGAGTTTCAATTGTTTAATGCATAAGTTTCTGATAGTTCTGTATATTGCCTTATTTTCTCACTAATGAAGGTGACCGGAGCCGTGATGGTGCTCGGACCCGTACGTGGTCTCTTGGCATTCGGCTCGTCTGTGTCCGACATCCTAACGGTAGTGTTACTAATGCTAGAGATTAAGCTCAAGGTGCTGATCGAACTAGATACTGTGGCCGTAGATAGACTAGCCATGACTATTGCAACAAGTCTAAATATATATAGCAAATAAAACAACTCAATAGAGTTCAAGGGGACCTGTGCATAGAAATCCCGTGAATGAGTCTGATAGGTAGGTACTCGAATATGCAGAAGCCACACTTCACTACCAGACCTTCACTGACAAGATCGCTCCGCGTGTCAGGAACTTAACTCCTTATAACTGAGGCTAAAGGAATAATTAAATGATAACACCAAACAACAAAGTCAGTATATTTGTTTATTTTATTTTATCTCCACCTCACATCCTCAATTTCCTGTCACAAATGCTGATGTCCGTATCCCAACATACTGAATCGCTCCTTTCCTTTTTGTCTGTACCTATCCCTCTATTCACAGCTACTTCTGCTCTGACTACTTGAGCCTTAACATCACATTTCTCTGTCACTACCTGAAAAATTCAAATCATCGGTTGTTTAGATCTATTCCAGAGTGTTATTCCCACTATTGTTACCTCCCTTTACCCTACATTTGGGTTTTTCCACTCAACAATTGAAACAATGGGATGACGTCATTCGATACATCGACTTTTGATGTACCTCTCACCAAAATCAGTAAGTGCTAATACAAACACCCCTTGCATTTGTCAAACACGTCATCACTCTGCATCCGCCACACTGAGCCGAGATAGTATATAAGGCTGAGCCACAAGTAGTTACCTTTGCCTCTGATGAGTTCTCCAATCAGAACGAAACCGGTTAGGCGTACCTATAAGACTCATTCACGGGATTTCTATGCACAGGTCCCCTTGAACTCTATTGAGTTGTTTTTGTTTTCCACAGTTTGGCATGGCTCTACTTAGAATTTATTTAATGGACAGCTGACAGGGTTGAGCATTTTAAGATTTTCTATAAAATCCAAGATGGCCAACAGAAATACGACTTTTGCAGGAAAAATTCCTAGAACTATAAAATGAGTGAGATAAATAAAAAATATTGTTTTGCCTCTTCATCCCTTCAATAAGATCTTTGGTGCTCTATCTAACTTTCTGAAAATGTTAAGCCAAAATGAGGCAGGAATAAAGCAAAATGTTAAAAAATTGTCCAATTTCAGCTGAAAAAATGGTTCTCTTTCGGAGATAAATTCTGATGTAATTATTCATCACTGTCCATATCAGCAACCATTCCAGACGTGTCTACTACATTTGTCGGCATGCTGCATCATGAAGTTTTGCATGACACCTTGCTACAGCATGAACATTGTGTCAGTTGCAGGATATCAAAGGGTGCAAGTTGCACACCTTGTGGCACAGTAATTGGAAACTGTTTTTTTTTTTCGTTTTCTTTCCTAATTCCAAAATCAGTAGGATCCATGTTTGGTCTAGCCTTGAGGGCATTCTTCCAGACACATGCTTGAAGGTGAGCTCTTTTTATTTCAGAAAAAGCTGATGTGGTTGGAGGCAAAGAGCAAAGTTTGGGAGTACTAACTGTTTTGGTTTTCAGTTTCAGAGGTCCAAACATCAATGCAGACATCAGACATTGAAGAGGTAACAAGAGAGTCATAACTCAAAGTGACAAATTTTGTAGCTTCAACTAAGATGTCAAGCCAAAAAGTGTCCACTCTTCTGAGTGAACAAAAGCACACTCCCAATTTCAGCACTTTAAGTGCTCTTGCTTTACTGATGCTAAAGCACCCAGCTACAGTGTGGCGGCCTGACAGTGCATGCAAAGCAACCTAATCTGGGACAGTATCTTTGTGCATTTACACAGTTGTACAGATATCAACAGCTGTTCTGCCATGGAAGGAGTTCCATTATCATGAGCATTCATAATGTCTTATCAAAATAATGAAGCAACAGTAAAACATAGACTTCTGTGTCGTCAGCCAGAATGGAAACACAGTTCTCCTGAGAAAGCAAGCCAAATAGTCTGCTGAATGATGATATTGTCTGCTTCCTCTTGTGTTCTGGCCAAGTCTCCCGTGTCTGACTACATCGCCACTCATCTCAACTTGAGTTTCATCCTGTCCCGTGATAACAAGTTTGTGTCTTGTTGTTTATTGTTCGGCAAAGGCCTTGTCAAGTGTCAATTGTTCTTTGATGATTGCAATTAACTGCTTCATGTTCACAGCTAAAGAGAGAACTTATTTCTGGGGTGGTGAAATAGACAGTGGCCCCAGCTTGTATACCCAAGAACTCTCATTGCTTCTGTTTGCTTGTGTGACACATATTGTGCTGTAATCAGTGTATCTGTCGAACACTAGCTAAACCTCACCATCAATCAATTTTTGTGGTATGTGCTCCTTAAACTTCCCTATGAAGTCCATAACAAGAGGTTTCATAGTCTTGCTAGTTGTTACAAGGGAGATCTTATGAGAAAGAACCTGGGATAAGTTCAATTCACGCAATCTAGACCCAAGGCCTATCACCCTTGAATAGATAAGGTTTGTGCTGTAAACCAAGATACCATCTGCTCTCATCAAAATTAGCTATTCATTTCAATTCACATCAAAATGGGGTCATAGAACCCTCCCGGTTGGCCTCGTATGAACACAGCCAATTGTTCGGTGATCTTGACTACCTCATCAACATTTACTGACGATGGACAAATACAACCATTTGCCACACTGATGATTGTCTCTGGGTGATTTGATGTGTCCATGCATAGCTCAAGCTTTGCCTATCAACTGCATCAGCATCTATCCTCATTTTGTCCTCTTCTTTATAGATGTCTTGTATCCTATTTGCCTCTCAGTCTTCTCGTAACTAAGCTACACTACTGACGAGATGACCACATGCATGTAGACTGAGAGCCTGCATTTTGAGTGTCTCTGGCTTCAGGGTTGTTCCAATTATGCCAGACTTGCCATGCCCATATCTCATGAAAGTAGTTTCTATAAACATATCACTCCAAATACCATTCCACAGATCAGCCACACGATGCACCATGTTCTCCTTTCATGAAATGGGACAGGATGTTTGAAGGGAGTTTCTCCTTCTGACAGAGATAATACAAACTGTACCTAGCATAACTGTCATGGCCAGGTGCAAAAATGTAGGGCAACATACTTCTGCTTCCAAATGCAAAGACGAGTCACCTTCCCTCTCGTCATTCATGAACATATAACATCATGATGAATACAAGCGCTTTAGAAATGTGTCCAGCCAAATTTTGGTGGTTGTGACCTTTCTCTGCTCTTCTAGGAGTGATGAGATTACAAGCAAATTACCTGATGCCACCGAACAGACTCCAGAATCTTGGCTAAGCCAGAGTTGACCATCAATGTCCCAAAAGCTCGGCTTGGGACAATATCTTGGTATGCTGATACGTACCGATATGGCAATCCATGATACTGGTACTGGTGCAGATGTCCAAATTTTGTCATACTGTGATACCACTATAGAGGCTGGTCACCAATCTTAAAATTCAACTATTTCACTCTCAATACATTCAACACATGAAATTTTAGGCTTGGGTGATTTGACCAAGTCAATACCTCGCAATTCAGAATATAACACCTAGGTACACTGGAATACCAATTATTACAGGGTACTTTTTGGTTGGGTTTGCATCACTTTTTGTGAAGCAAGATCTCCCAGATGCGATCCAATCACCGAAATTTGGTTTGCATGGTGCGATTCAATATTTTATGCGCTGATCCAACATTCCTAATCAAAAATGGTAAAACTACAGATAAACAGTGTAACGATACACCAATTTATTATGAACATGATAAATTTAACCACCATTTTACAGGCCTCGAAATAACAAGATTTTCATAAACCTTCCAACAGGTTGCCTCATTTGACAATGGTTAACCTGTTGATCGGTTACCTAGATTTTTTTCATAAACCTATTGGTTAACCATTGCATTAAAAGTATTAATACTGACAAAGCTTCTGACATACCCAACTACAGTTCCTCCCAAATTAGTTTATGCGTTTAGACACAAGGGACCCAAGGCAGGCGAAGTACAAAACAGGTACATACACACGCCCCCCCCCCCCCATACACATGCACATTCACGTGTGCACGCATTAACATTTGTTGTTCTTTGCTGTATATGATTTTTGTGTCTAATGAAAATTAAAGAATTTTAATTGTTTATTTTGCTGCGTGGCTTATTATTTCAGAAACCCAAACACATTTGTCACGAACTGGGTGTGGGAATTGGGCAATTGTGTGGGGATGGGGGTCAAATACTGTCGATGGACGTCTGTATTACGAATACATTGAACTTTAGGGCATGGGAGTTGCATTGGCAGTCTCTGATGAACATTGGAAAAGAAATAATTGTAAATCGTATCTACCTTCCCCTACATTTCGGAATCCGGAGAATGTAATCCAAAATTCCAAACTAAAACTTTATTTGTGCCACAATGTTCGAAATCATTTGGAAAAACCCATGTTCACAACCATGCTGGCTGTTTATTCAAATGGAATAAGCACGTAAACAAGAAGTCAACATTGGTGAATAAAAGAAGTTTCCATAATGTGTTCGAAAATTTTTATCATGGATTGGTAGGGTAAAAAGGGGCGGAATGCAAATAATTAACAACAGCTCATTTGATTTTCAATATGTCTCCTTTTTATTGTATTGAAGACTTATTTTCAGCTTCGCTCAGTGCAAGAGTTAAAACCTCACGTGCGGTAAATGTATTAACAAAGCAGTTAGCTCCCTTTAGCTGTAACAGACAATCGTCTTTCTCAGAGTCGAAACAAATTAATTGTTTCGAGAGCCAGAGGGCGCCGTGAGTTGGTACTGCAGATCTTCAGTACTACTAATACTATAGATTTATATCCCACAAGTACAGTAATGATTGAAGCACGCTGTATGATAACCACGAGCATTTTGTTCTTGTTTTGTTCACCGCAGTGCTTCTTTTAAATCAGTGGGAGGAAAAACGTTGAAAACTTTTCTCATCCTGTAACAACTAACTTCGTCAGCCATCGGCAGGATTTTTGGTTAACCAATCGAGCGTTCGCCTGAAAACAAATCTGCGTAATGGTACAAGCATTCGCCTCTTATTTCGAGGCCTGATTTTACAATTGTTTTCAAATCACTTGACAAACTCCACTGGTGTTTTCTTCGTAATCAGGTGTCGATTTAATTTTTAAAAATGGAATAGCAGTTTACTAACTTGGATAAAATTTGATTAGCATTTCCTATTATTTATATGTTTTTGTCATGTGAAATTGATTAGCGATAGTTGAAAATTGATTCGAATGGGAATCCAGTTGAATCGAGCCCTGTTTGTAATCATCTTTGACAATTGTTTTTTGTTCTGGTGGATCGATTTGAAAATTGCAAAGTGGAAGTCGAATCATGAACTGCAAGAGCATGTCTAAATCACTGATGTATTTATTTTCATTGCCAACCCATGGGACCAGGGTACTCTAGGTTTTTATGTATTAGGTAAGGTAAGTTGGCACGATCATCAGATGATCATGACTACTTACCTATTTTTGTCGTAATTACCAGTGCCTGTGACTAAAATCATCTTTATTCTAAAACTGAAAAGTAGAAGGGTGTGCTTAGACTCGGAGGGGCCACTTTGTAACTCACATTTGTAAAGTTAGGGATAGGCGTATGCTAAAGTATGAGCTTAGACACGAGTAACCAGGCAGTGCAGTATGTTATAGAAATTGGGGGTGGGGGGGGGGGGGTGCTGAAGTTGATTACCCCTCCTCCCAAATGTATCTGTGCTCCCCAACTATGAATTCCTGGCTCCACCACTGTCCCTATGTGATCTTAACTGTAGCTTAAATACCAGGATGAATATCTTGATACAGTAGAATCCTGTTAATTGAATAGCCACTTTGCCAATGAAAATTATTCAATTAACAGGAGTATTCAATTAACAGGGATTGTGTCACTTTCCTGTATTCTAGAGAGAAACTTAGCATTTATTCTATTAAATCTTGTTTCACAGAGCTCCATGAGCTCTGTCAAACAAAATATAATAAATTAAATGTCTGTATTGGATGTACTGAAGCCAAATATAGGTCTTTAAACAAAGAAAAACTGGGGAGAGTCAGGATAATTTCTGACAGATCACAAGATTTTTTATTCAATTAACAGGAGTTTACTCTATAGCTTATATTCAATTAACAGGTCAAATTGGTAAATGGTTTTGTGTTGGGAAATTATATTCAATTAGCAGGGTTATTCAGTTAGGAGATATCCAATTAAGTGGGCTCCACTGTACCTATCTAGATGCATATCGTATCGTGAATCGCATACCTATATCATACCATGAATTTGGTGAATCGTCCCAACCCTTATCTAAGCAGTTCATTGTATGAACAAATCACTCCAAAATTGTGCCTTGTTTTCACTAAATCTTTAGGGTCTTTCAATGAGACAGCAAGTTCAATCTGTAGCTGTGTGGGGATACCATGCATGACAGATGTTACAATGTTGCTGATCAAAAGAGCCGGTAGTGTGTGGTCAAGTTTTGGCAAAAAACATGCTAGCAGCTCAAGAAAAGTGTTGCACCCATATTCTGATAATTTCTTCTGAGTGATGTCAATGTCATAATGTTTTCAGTCAAGCTTAATATTGTTGATCTCTTGGCAGATGCTATTTCGATTAACTTTGGCTGCGTTTTGAACATCAAACTAACTGGAGTCAGCAAGATGTAGAACTTTACTTACACTGCTTCTATCTGCCAAGAGTGTAGCTATTCTAGGTGATGATAATGTCAAGTGATCACTTCCATAAATATCTGAAAGTTTGATATGACATTTCGGTGGGATGAATGTGCCCTCCCCCCCCCCCCCCAAAAAAAAAGCCAAAAAATAACTAACATATAATTCAAAGATACCAACCAAACTCATCATCGAAGATTGATCTTCCTTCATGTATGATATCAGACCCTTCACAGCCTGAAGCTAGAATTTGTCGGTTGAGGATACTGTTTCACTAACCTGTTTGACAGCAGTTTCAATGGCTCTAGCACCTACAATCAGTGTGATAGCAAATGTATGTAGCATGCAAAATGCTGACAGTGCTGTGAACAATGACTCTCACATCTTCTGCAGATTTATCCAGTCTACGATCACAAATGTTCAGAATCTTGGATTTGTGTGAGACATTGGTCTTTAGGCTGCCTATCTGTCGAAATAGATAAGCAAGCCTCCATCAACTTTGATTTTTGGGGTCCTTTATGTAATGGCATTCATTACCACAGAGAAGACAGTATTGTATTAAATCGAACTGATCAACATGATGCGAGTGCTTCATCTTTTTTCTCAGGTGAAACTTTTGTGTCTTCAAAAGAAGATCGATTTACAGAGAACTGCATCACATGTTTTGGGTGCAAATACTTCTTGACTCAGTATTTATGGCACGTCAGAACCAGGGAAACCTCATTTTCATAATGACATTGCAGATCTACAAATAGATCATCTTGGTATAGTATATTGTGCTTAATGATGTTCTCTATGTGCTTGTCAATGACAATAATAAGAGAATCATTGCTTTCAGCTTTCTGACATTGGAAGAGGTCAGCGAAAAAATAACCGCTCATGGCTTAAAAGCTTATGAGAATCAGAACTAGAGAAATTCTTGGACAAATGTCAAAACTAAAACAACAATATACCTATTTATACAATCATTAAATTGGACCTATTATATGAATAAGGTGGGCAAGCAATAAAAGGGATAATTTGAAGTTGGAATAAATGGTTGTTTCAAATGTTATTTGACCTAATCCATTCCTGAGAATGTTTTCTAACGCGAAGTGGGTGGGTTACTCTCAGGCCATTTTCTCAAATTGCTCTAGGCTGACAGCCATCCAGTAAGGGAATGTTTAATCTATCAGAAACCACAGAAAAAAAAAAAACTTTATACACCAAGTTGGGCCAAAAATCGGGGGTTTGGCTGTCAGTCTGAATGCTTGTTTTTGTTGCATGGCTAAAAGATGGATACCATTGAACCTAAATCTAATTTTCAACAAGAAAGGATGATTCAACAACAATGAAAAAATTATTTCAATAAAACAATGTGATCAAACCATGGACCCTTTTAATTTTGGTAGCATTGCCAAAAGTGGAACTTATGGTTCAATACCTTAATGGGCTGCACTAATGTTAAAAGAGGAAGGTGGGGGGAGGGGCAGATTTAATAGGTTGTAATAAATGAGAGTGAAAGGGCACTCATTCTACAAGTGGAAACAAACCAACACAATAAGGAATATGATGTTTCTCTTACAGTGAGTACTGGCACTGTGGAGGAACATGCCAGAAACATTTCCTCTCCAGTGTATGCAACCCATGCAATGGAATGGAGCGGCACATGCTACTGGAGTAATCTTCCTGCAGAAAGAGTACCCTTTCATGTGCAAGGAATGGCCCTCCTCAACTTACCTGCCAAAGCTAGGGACACTGAACGCAGCACGATTAAGGGGCTGCCTACCCAAAACAATTTGAAATGAGACTCCTGCCAAAGAAAAGGAAAATAAAAAAAATTATATAGCAATGTTATACATCAAAATGTTCATTATAATCCACTGCATATGAATATACACGTTTGAAATGGAAAAAAATCAGTAGAAACGAAAAATGTGGTTTTTGAAGTGAAGGCTGTATTAGCAACAGAACAAATCATGGCAACGATAATCTGAAGTAATTTATCAACCAATATCAATGGCTAGTAGTTACCAACTGCATGTGTAGCGGTCGATGTATAAAGGCCATTTACCAACCAGCCTGGTTGGTCCGGATCTCTTAGTCTCGTGGTAAATCGGTTGCTTTGTGTGCTAGAGGTCGACGTTTCGAACCCCGGCTCCCGTACTTATCTCTCCTCCTGTTACATCGGGGGGCTCGTCCGATCCTCAGCAGTTGGTGGCGTTGTGGACGCTGTGGTGAAGCTTGGTGGATGTTTCGACCGCTCTGAGGTGGAATCTGGGTGAGATTCACGGTGTGAATCTCAAAAGAAGGAGAGAGTAGAGTAGCGGTCGATGTATAAAGGCCATTTACCAACCAGCCTGGTTGGTCTGGATCTCTTAGTCTCGTGGTAAATCGGTTGCTTTGTGTGCTAGAGGTCGACGGTTCGAACCCCGGCTCCCGTACTTATCTCTCCTCCTGTTACACATGCGGGGGTAATTTTCATGTAAGTACTTTTAGTAGCGATGATCTTGGCAGTTTTTTCGACGTTTGCTTCCTGATGGAGAACGCCATTTGTAATTATACCACGTGACCAAAACAACATTTCGGTAATTCAGAAAGCTATCATATTTTGCATTGTAGCACTGCTTTTCAATTTCCAGAACAGCACATAACGTTAACAACTTTATAATGCTCCTGAACTTGTGCTTGTTTAATAATTTGGTGCAAATGTTTTTAAATTGGCGTTGTTTTTGAACAACAAAGATGAATTTTTTAGCACCGCCTTCTCCAACCTCCCAATCTAACAGAAATTGGTACGCATTTTGATGTCGTTTGGTAAAATATTATTTTTTTATGAAATGTAATGAGTAAGAGTTGAATAAATACATTTGGCACAACAAAAATTAAAAGAATTTAGTGGATTTGAGAAATGGTAATTGGAATGTTACAAATTATTTTGTGATGTATATGTCATAACACCTTTGTTACGAATGGGCGGAACAGTTTTTGTCTTTTAGGAATCACCGCGAATCTGTTTCCAGACCGTTTCTGTGACAGAGAAGCTTTTTTCCAAGAATATGTGGTAAGCGTTGGGTGATGAACGACAACTGGGGGCGCGGGTGGTTCTGTAGGTAGAGGTGCAGGCTGCAAGCCGAGAGGTCCTCGGTTCGAATCCCACCTGCGGCAACCGCGTTGTGTCCTTGGGCAAGACACTTCACCCCCATTGCCCATGAGGGGGCACGATGACGCCGTGTACTAAGGCGTACTGCACGTCGATGGTGCGCATGTCTTCAACCAATCTAACCCTGCCTGTGCTACAGTGCGGAGTTACGATGTTGGGGAGCTGGCAGCTGTTCGTCGTTGCTCGGTGGTTCTCTCCGGGTACTCCGGCTTCCTCCACCCGTAAAACTGTCACGGTCATGATTAGCCATTGTGCATAAATATGTGACCTTAAACCTCAATAAATAAATAATTAAATATATGAACGACAACTAGCACGCTTCGATACTACGAAAATCATCATCGGTGAAAAAGAGGCCTTTCTATATGCTTTTCATCTATCTTCCCTGTAAACAGCACTGCATGTTCGATGTTGTTTACATTCAAACGCCTGCCTTGTGTCGGCAGCGGTGTTTGTTTCTGCCAAACACCCCGATTTACCCAAGCAGATTTTCACACATATCCATTCCGTAAAACACTTTTATGTTCATCTTCTTTTCGAGAGAAGTGGAAAAGTCGTGCACAAACACACGGTGTTCAGTATAAATAGCAGGTAAGTGAATGTCAGGTTCTGTTGATAGTGAAATCTGTTGTGTGTATTGGCGACTTGCATATGGAAACCTGATTGCATAATAATCTGAGAAAATTCTTTTTAGCTCACCTGACTTTCAGTCAGGAGAGCTATAGTGATCACTCACCGTCCGTCGTCCGTCGTCTGGCGTCCGTCGTCCGTGAACATGGTGTTTGCGTCTTCTCCTCCCAAACCGCTGAACCAATTTAATTGATATTTGAGATAATAGTTTGTTATGACATCGCAATCTGATTTTGTTCAAATCAAGTTGCCCCGCCCGTGGGTAGGGCCACACCCAAAAAGTGAGCTGAAATCTTAAAAAATCTTCTTCTCATGAACCAGCAGTAGCAGAGACTTGATATTTGGTGTGCAGCTTCCTTTTGAGGTGTAGACTCAGATTTGTTCAAGAGAAGTTTGTGGGGCTATACTTGGCGTCGTTATGGGAGGGGCAAAATTTTTGGCCCCGCCCGAAATTTCTATTTTCCAAACCGAGAGGCTGATTTGAACCAAATTTTATGTGAGGGCTTATTGGGTCATAAGTACCTAATTTATGCTGATTTTTTTTTTCCCGTAGCCCCATGGGAACCGCAGGAGCTAAAAATAGAAAAAAATTAAAACGCCCATATCTCCAAAACTGCACGGCACCGAGAATTTTTATTTGGTGTGAAGCTTCCTTAGGACCAACAGAAAGAATTGGTAAAAAAAAATTGCCATCGGTTTTATCATAGGGTACAGTTTCGGGACTTTGAAAAAGTGCTGAGTCAGCACTTTTTAACACTGTAGGCAATGGGAAAAACATTAAAAAATCTTCTTCTCCAGATCCAGCAGGCAGAATCTTTTGATATTTGGTATGCAACATTGGAGGGTGGATCTGATTCAAGTTTGTTCAAATCGGCCCCCTGGGTTCATATTTGGGCTCAGTATAGGAGCCCGATTTCGAACTTAGTGCATTTCAGGCAAATTTCTTAAAAAATCTTCTTCTCCAGATCCAGCAGGCAGAATCTTTTGATATTTGGTATGCAACATTGTGGGGTGGATCTGATTCAAGTTTGTTCAAATCGGCCCCCTGGGTTTATATTTGGGCTCAGTATAGGAGCCCAAATTTGAACTTACTGCATTTCAGGCAAATTTCTTTGAAAATCTTCTTCTCCAGATTCAACAGGCAGAATCTTTTGATATTTGGTATGCAACATTGTGGGGTGGATCTGATTCAAGTTTGTTCAAATCGGCCCCTTGGGTTTATATTTGGGCTCAGTATAGGAGCCCAAATTTGAACTTAGTGCATTTCAGGCAAATTTCTTTGAAAATCTTCTTCTCAAGATCCAGCAGGCAGAATCTTTTGATATTGGGTATGCAACATTGTGGGGTGGATCTGATTCAAGTTTGTTCAAATCGGCTCCCTGGGTTTATATTTGGGCTCAGTATAGGAGCCCAAATTTGAACTTAGTGCTTTTCAGGCAAATTTCTTAAAAAATCTTCTTCTCCAGATCTAGCAGGCAGAATCTTTTGATATTTGGTATGCAACATTGTGGGGTGGATCTGATTCTATTTTGTTCAAATCGGCTCCCTAGATTCATATTTGGGCTCACTATAGAAGCTCGAATTTGAACTTAGTGCATTTCAGGCAAATTTCTTCAAAAATCTTCTTCTCCAGATCCTGCAGGCAGAATCTTTTGATATTTGGTATGCAACATTGTGGGGTGGATCTGATTCCAGTTTGTTCAAATCAGCCACCTGGATTCATATTTGGGCTCACGATAGAAGCCCAAATTCGAACTTAGTGCATTTCAGGCAAATTTCTTTGAAAATCTTCTTCTCAAGATCCAGCAGGCAGAATCTTGTGATATTTGGTATGCAGCATCCTTAGGGGGGTGAGATTCAAGTTTGTTTAAGCCATGTCCCTAGGTCCATATTTGGGCTCACTGTGGGAGCTTGAATTGTAACTTTGTTCGAAATGAGGAATTTTCTTAAAAAATCTTCTTCAGATCCAGCAGTCAGAATGGTTTGATATGTGGTGAGTAGCATCCTTGGGGGGGGGGGGGGGGGGGAGGGGGGGATTCAAGTGTGTTAAAGCCAAGTCCATGGGTCCATATGTGGGCTCCCTGAGGGAGCCCAAATTATAACTTAGTCAATATGAGGAATTTTTCTTTAAAAATCTTCTTCTTCAGATTCAGCAGTTGGAATGTTTTGATATTTGGCATGGAGCAACCTTGGGGGCTGAGATTCAAGTTTGTTCAAGCCAAGTCCCTTGGTTCATATTTGGGCTCACTATGGGAGCCTGAAGGACAACTTAGTTCAAAATGAGGAATTTTCTTTAAAAATCTTCAGATCCAGCAGATGAATGCTTTTGATATTTTTTATGCAGCATCCTTAGGGGGGTAAGATTCAAGTTTGTTCAAGCCATGTCCCTAGGTCCATATTTGGGCTGATTGTGGGAGCTCGAATTGTAACTTGGTTCAAAATGAGGAATTTTCTTTAAAAAATTTCTTCTTCAGATCCAGCAGTCGGAATGTTTTGATATTTGGTGTGCAGAATCCTTAGGGGTGTGAGATTCAGATTTGTTAAAGCCAAGTCCCTGGGTTCATATATGGGCTCCCTGTGGGAGCCCGAATTATGACTTAGTTCAGTATGAGGAATATTCTTTAAAAATCTTTTTTTAGATCCACTGGTCAGAATATTTGGATATTTGGTTTCAGCTTTTCTTAGGAGGAGCAGATGCAACTTGTGGAAATCAATTCTCTGGGTTGATATTTAGGCTACCATGTCAGGTGAGCACCCTCAGGCCCCCTGGGGCCTCTTGTTTAATATATTACTGTGATATCATTCCTACAAATCTTATCGGTCATGTGTAAATAAGTCTCGTATAAAAATATTAGTGCCATTGGTAAAATAGGAATTCCTATGTAAGAAAACATGTTAGCAGCATAAACTTTAACAATTCTTTGGATCCTCTCGGTATTCCATACAATTGTTTGTCAGATGTAGTGCAGTGACCTTTGACATTTACAGTACAAATAGCCAAGCCATGTGCTTTCATTTGTTTTTTCTTCAACTTCAACACATTTTTTTCAAAAGCAAATTTGGAAGTGATGTGAACTTTTTCACACACTTTAACCCCCTGCATGCTATTTTCTATTATTGAAACTTATAAACGGGGAGATAGTGAAAAAGTCATAAAGTGTTTTTTATCAGTTTCTTTAATTCCAATTTACATGCTCTATTATGTAATCAACATGCATCCTGTGCAAGGCAGGATGGGCAAAATAGACTTTACAAAAATCTTCTATGTGTCAAACCAAACATTTTGATGTATAACACATGCCTATTTGAAGGTCACTGACGTAACATTTCATTCAGGAAAAAACACAACATTTGATTGAAACATTTGATTGAAAGTTTGGGATTGGCAGCCCCTTAATTCTCTGAATGCCAATTATGGAAAGGTGACTTTACTAAACAAAGTTGAGCAGAAGTAGCCACTGATGGAAAGAATACTGTAATTTAATTGATCAACTGTTGTGAAATTGACCAACCAGTGGACGATAAGTGAATAGACAAAACCAACCAAGGAGATACATTGGTTTATTTCTGCAACATGAGTAACAGGGAGAGGAGAAAAAACAAAATTAACACCTGAGTTAGTGCTGGTATGTAATAGATTTGAAAACTTATAACGATTATACCGTTAAAGATGTATCTATGATGTACTTCATCAATTTTTGCAGGGAATCTTTTAACTTTTACTCTATCTTGGAGAGATCAGTTGTTGCAACAACAAAAAATATTTACACCAGGGATATCAATAAACAAATTCATTTAAAATTTTCTGAAAGACCGCTAGTATTTATTTGTAACAATATATTTCCAGAACAATGTACCTTATTGACAGAAAGGATAAAACTGTATTTGCAATTTTACTGAATGCACCCACGATCAGTGTCACTTGTATTAACAGTGACATAAATCTGCTAACAACTTGAACCCCTGTAGAAAAAGGCCAATTGAAAGTTTTTCAGAAATGGTCATTTTTTAAAAATTGAAATGTAAGATACACCTCATAAATAACTGAATTTGTATGTAAAGATGTAGAAGCGACTTTATGCACCAATTTTCAAGGTGCCCCTTTTCCTCAACCCTTCCAGCCAACTGCTCTTTTTCTCAAAGCATTTTTTTTCCTACATCCAAAAATATTTGCTTGTTGTGGAAACTTAAAATTGTGTATGTTGGCATAAGTATGCCCTCTATCATCTGCAATACACTAACACACATCTGCCAACAACTTTAACCCCTCAATTTTAGAGGCCAGAATTGAAAATTTCCCAAAAATGTCAGAGTTCTTTGAAACTGAAATATAAAATACAGCTCATAAATAACTGAATTTGTATATAAGAATGTAGTAGCCACCTTATGTACCAATTTTCAAAGTGCCCCTTTTCCTCAACACTTGCCCTTTTTTCTCAAAAGCATTTTTTTTCATATTCTGAGATATCTGCTTCTTGTAGAAAAGTTTATATGTTGACACATAACTATACCCTCCATCATCCGCAATAACAGTGACATTCATCTGCCAAGAACTTTAATCCCAGAAGTCAAAGGCCAAAATGTAAATTTTTCATAAAATTTGTAACATTTCTTTGAAACTGAAACGTAAGGTATGGCTCATAAATAAACAAATTTGCGTATAAGGATGTAGTAGCCCCTTGATTCCCCAATTTTCAAAGAGCTGCTTTTACTCAACCCTTCCAATCTCTTGCCCTGTTTTCTCAAAAACATATTTTTCTATTTTTGATATTATCTATATTCTGAGTATCTGCTTGCCGTAAAAAAAACTTTAAATTTTGCACGCTGACACAACTATATATACACAGTGCAATGTATCTGCCAAAAACGTTAACCCCTGATGAAAATGATGAAAACTGATGGATGGATAACTCTGTAGCAGAAAATCTCAACTGACTTTGTCAGAGTGGAACTAACAAATGAATCCCTTCTACTGTCATCTGCCTTATAATGTTGCTGCCTGAAAAAAAAACATTTTTCTCTGCACTGGTCTGTTAAATGTCCATTTCATCAAAATAATATTTTATTAAATTAGTTTGCATAATCACCATTGAAATATGTAATATTTTGGAAAAATGTGTAAATTTCAGGTACATTTCCAAACTGAAATATATGTCCAGTTTAAAGTCTCCTACATTTGTTAAACCAGTCATGATGACAAAAGAAAATTTTGCAGATAATTGCAGACAGAATGAACAGTAATTTGAAGACAGTTATTATTATACACAAGGTGTTGATAAAATTGTGTGCAATTGCCCAGCCCTAGTGCTGAACTTAATGTACAAAATGATGCCACAGTGAAGGGGATGGGACTTAAATTTCAGATGAACATTTAATCAAAGAATATACATAATATTGATAGTTTAACTTACCACTGCCTTCAATGCTAGCAACCAGCACAATACATTGCTGACTGCATAACTTCACAGTTGGATGATTTGTTACAAGACTAAATATGAAGGACAATCACCACTTTCTCTGATGAAATCTTTCACAGTGCCTTGAAATACAACAAAATTTATTTAATATACAACCATTCAGTACTTTACTCTGCAAGTAGTGGTTCATAAATAGAATACACCGACAGGGATTATTACTGAAGAAGTAGAAAACCTCACCAGTTTTTGTTTTTTTTTCAGGATTTTATCATGTCAAGTGTAATTTTGATTAATTGAACCCATTGTGCACCTCATGATCTCCACTTCACCTTCAGTTTACTTCACATCACAGTGGCAGTCGGGGAAAAGCTAGCAAGTAAACAATTAAATATAATCAAAATTTTATTACAGGCCCGTCGGAACCGGGGGGGCTGGGGGGGCTGCAGCCCCCCCAATAATTTGCTCATATTTCGTCGTTAGTTTATCCATGATGGGAGCAACCGATGTAATCTGAATAAAACTGGACATTACATTATTTAACTCAGATTAGAACAGTGGCGTAGGAACCAGGGGGGGGGGGGGGGGGGGGGGGGGGGGGGGGTGGTGGTGGTGGTGGTAAGGGAGATATTTTCCACCCACCCCACCCCCACAAATTTGTCAAAAGTAGGCTTTACTGGGCTGGGTTGGTGGTTTCTCCACCCGGGATGCCCACTGGTTACCATATTCCGACATTGCTGTTAATGATTACTGGATTGAATGGGTTCCATGAGGGCTTTCTTCCACCAATAAAACTGACAGTCGTGTTTTCGCCTAATTGTGGAAAGCGATGTTAAACCCCAACCAACTACAGGGTAATTCATTGCATGTTCACCATTCCTGTCATTCTGCTCGGAAATCACGCTGAATTGATCAGAGAGCTGACGTATTTCCTTACTGACGATGTATTTGCTCAGAATCACTCAGAATGCATATTTGTACATCTTAAATTAAAAAAAATTTCCCGGGGGAGGCCCCCCCGGACCCACACAACGAGACGTGGAGATACCCCCTCTCAGGCTCACCCCCACTCGCCTCTTCGCGGATCGGATGACGCGAAGAGTCATAGGAATATACGATTTATTTGCTCAGAATCAACCAGAATGCATGTTTTTACGTCTTAAATTCGAAAATTTTCCCGGGGAGGCCCCCGCACCCCCTCTCATGTTCACCCCCACTCACCGCTCGGATGACGCATCGCGTCATGGGAATATAGCTCCTACCCCCCCCCCCCCCCCAAATAAAATTAGCTTTCTACGCCCCTGGATTAGAATTATGAACGTATCACTGAATGTATAACATGCACCTGCATATGTTGATGTGCAAACGTTTTGAGCAATTCCATTGGCAGCTTAGAAGACCACGACAACCGTTGGCGTAATGATAAAACTAATGAATCCACCATAAGTCCTGACTGTTTTTTAGCATGACGGAATACGGCCCCGGGCTACAGGTGAGCCCGGTGTGAGAACCGTCCCCAAATGTTATGGGGTTCTATTGGGATTTTTGAAACATTTTGTTAAAAAAAAACAACTTTTGCCGTTTAAAAAAATCAAGAGGTTTTTGCTTCAAAAGCTACCAGAATGCTTCCTTTGATTGCCGTTTTCAAAAAATTTTCTGGGGGAGTAACCCCCCTCCTCTCCCCCCCCCCCCCCCCCCTCACCCCTCAAAAAGCTTGTGCCTTCAGCACTCGCGCCAAATGCCTTCGGCATCTGGATACCCCATACCCATTTAGTATCAGCCAGTTCACCCAAATTAGCAATATCAGCCCCCCCAATATAAATTTCATTCCGACGGGCCTGTATTATTTTTTTTATTGAATTCAAATGCATTTACCAACTATTGGAAAGTAAGATTTAAATTTTTTTTTTTAAATATTTTTATCAATTTTTTCACTCTAAGGCAAAATAATAACAATCAAAGCAGGTGACAACTAGAACTAATATGGTTTGACAGCACTGTCTGCAGTTGTCAAAACATCGTGGTGATGTTCAATTTGTTCAGCATTTTAAACTGATCACTTGTTAAAACAGCCGACAAATGTGTGTGAGATAATTGGGTGGATATTTTTTATTTGGGAGTTTATTCTATCTTTCTTGGGTGGCTTTCTACAAAAACGTATAATATCCAAAGGATAGAACTTTACTTATCTTCCATCCCGATGCACACCTACTTGACTTGCAGACTTGATTTGTCATGCTGAAGCCTATCCCCCAAATTTTTTTTATTTTTCCACTGCACGCAAACCCTGGGCTTTGAGACAGTTTAGTACTGTAAGTAGCCGATATTATATGTCTAAAACAACTCCATTTTTACGTATTATACTTGTCACAATACAGACCTTTGGAGGTAAAAATTTAAATAGCTGTCTCGGATTCCCCCCCCCCTCTCCCCCCCAATGGCTTTGGAAAAAATGGCTACAAAATTTTTAATCTGGCTCCTAGTTTTCAAATTTAGGCTTGTAGACTGGCTAGTAATTTTTTTAGGCTAGGGCGGTCCCTGATTGCTGGTGCCAAATTATCCAGTAAAGCCTCCAAATATTTTTTTTTTGTGCCACTCATTGTGACAGGTACCGACAGTATTGTGCCTGTCATCCCTAGCTGATTTGAATAGAGAGGAATGTACCATTATTATGACAAACACTATACATTTCTGTCCAGATGTATGATTAGCATCATTACTCTGTTGTGCTGAAAACTCTGTAGGAAGTGCAGGGCTTATAATTCAATGAGACTTTGAGAATCGATTCACACAAAGATTCACGCAACAAAACCAGCGAGAATCCATGTGGATTCTCGCTGCACCTTTGCTAGGGTTCATGTGAAAAGAATTGAATCAATTTAACCCTTCACCTAACATAGCGGCAGTAAAATTAACCAATCCAAGGCTAATATGACCTGAAATATCCAACATTTTGTTAGTAAAATTGTACAAATATGGCTGTCACTGGAACCGGCTCAATGAGCCAGTTCCAATGACATCCATATTTCTAAGGTTTTATTGGTAAATATTATTTAAATAAAATATTTAAAAAGGTTATCAAATTCAGTTTATGTTTTAAAAATTAAAAAGCTGTGTTGGGTTGAAAGGTTAACATGTGTTATCAATATACAACAGGGGTTAAAAAATGGTGGCCTCGTGGGATCCTGAACACTCATAGCAGATAGGGATTCTCGCAACCACTTTCACGAGAATCTAAATGGATTCTCCCAAATTTAGATGAAATATAAACCCTAAGGTATCTGTTGGTTTTGATTAATATTTTTACGTTCTATCTATTACCCCAAGAGACAAAGAATAGTAATGTGTGAATGTTCATCAAATTCACCTCACCACTTTCTCTTCCTAATTTCTAGAGGTGAATTCTATAACATGTTAAGTTTATAATATCATGGAGATGATGATAATTGTATATGCAGCTGCCACAATAATCTTGACTTACGATTATTCATTTGAATGCTCTCTTCCAGTAAGTAAAGAATTTCGTATCAGTAAAGTTAACAAGAATTGGTAAGATTTTGAAGTTACAGACTCATATTCAATTTCAAGAATTTGTGCTTGTCATTATGTCAGGCATAAGTGAATTGGTGCCTGTCTAACATACCAAGTTGAGTCTATCACTGACAATGACAGGCTGCTTATTTGCAGGCTTGTGTCCTGTGTGTACTGTGACTTAGTTATGGCCTAAAATTTGTAAAAGCAGAAAAAAAGTTGAAAACATGAATCTGTGCAAATGTCGGGCAAAGGTAAACACTGTACCATTTATGCTTATTTCGAGATGATTGACAACAAATCCCCCCCAAAACAGTGGTAGCAAATTTCTTTTTACAGAACCACCACCAGAGGGAATATGAAAAATCAAAAAGTCTTATGTAAGAATCTACACATGTGATTCAAGAATCGTTAAGTAAATTTAATGAACCGGGCACAGCCTCAGGCTCACTCATATTCGACCAAATCAGTATTGAAAGTTACCTGACAATATTTGGTGTAAAAGTAATATAAAATTATCTTTGACAGAAATCATCTGCGTATGGCGCGTAGTAAATTAGATAGGAGGTAAACATAAAATTTGTTGAGTTTTAAAACCTCAAAGTTCACATGGGAAAAATTACGGGTAAATTATGTTAATTAACCGACTTTTGGCACATTCTCGGAAGTCACATGCTCAAAGATAATGTTGTGCATTGGCAGTTCTGTTTTTGTCAACGATAAAATGGTTAAATTAAAATAGAACATATCCTGTTAAATGGATGGCAGGTAACTATTGAAAGTTTTTTAAAACTTTTTGCGAATTGTTTGTATACTATTTGAACTTACTTTAAGGAATCGCACAGTTCTCCAGGTCTGTCATATATAAACTGTCAAGTGTCAAGTTAACGCTGCATTCCCAATACGCAGTTGTTATACTCAACACGTGTTTTCCCACGTGTATTTTGTGTACACAACGAATCCCAATATGCAATATTGCAGACGTTCAAATTCCATTATGCAGCCATCTCCCTTCAAAAACATCAATTGCCTTTCTTGACTCTTTCTTGACTGAGATGAAATCAACGCAGGGATCAGCTAAGAGGGCGAAGTGAACTTGGCAATATCTTCGCTCCACTCACTTTGCCCAATTTCTGTGTTTGGCCAAAATCAGTCAAAAACGAACCTCTACAGTCAAAATCAGGAGAGTTATTGTGAAAACATTGGAGTGAGTGAGTTACCAATAAAAGAGATTCGTATATCACGACGTACTTAAATAATAGTTAACAAAATCACAAGAAATATGATTTGTGTTCCTTTTATTCCACTGTCATTTGAAACAGGAACCATTAAGAAACAGGAGGCCATCTATTTTGAAGCAATGTAATAATTACCGAAATAAGCACAACAATTGCATATTATCCACCAAAACCAGGATGATAGCTAAGCGGCTCCTTAAAAAATAAGGAAAATAAGGAAATCTTGATTTTTGCTAAAAGGTAGCTTTTCTTGTAAATGTTTGCATCTTGATAAGGCCCCAATCTCACTGACAGAAGAAGGCAGATCCCACCAGTGGTGGAGCCATGGTTTGAAATCCTGGGGCACCATGCTGGTGAAAAGTTTGGGGGGGGGGGGGGGGGGGGAGGATCTCAGGACTGAGTGTACTGTACTTGTACTGAGGGCAGGGAATATAAGTGTACTGTACTTGTACTGAGGGCAGGGAATAAAAAAAAATCTTTTCAAATTTGGGTATGGGAGGAGCAAATGGGATTTGGGAGGGTGGGGGGGGGGGGTCTGGTCTCCCTAGATACCCCATGGCTCCACCGCTGTAACTCACTACAGTAGCCCACCACAATATGTCCATTAGCTGAGAAGAGTGGTGAACACTGAGTAACCCTGGTGACTCACCACGCTGTTTGAGCCTCATGACTTAGATGACAAATACAGACACATTTTATGTATACATTACCCTCTAAAATGTGGATTTCTACAATACATTTGGAAAACCCGAAAACCGAACCGAAAACCGAGTTTTTGTACAAAACCGAAACCGAACCAAAATGCAAATTTAAAAACTGCCCAGCCCTACTGTGCAACCCTTCCATAAACCAAACAAGCTACACCTGTCTACATCTATATTATACACTATCCTATGTTTTTACACAACTGTTCTCACCAGCCATGTATCAGTACTTTATTCTGAAAGAAGTCCTCGGATGAGTGACCGTCTGAGCGATTGAGTCGGACTCTTGTGTTGTGTCCTTGTGCAAGGCACTTAACCCCGATTGTCCACATGGGGGGACGATGATGCCTTGTACTAAGGCGTACTGCATGTCGATGGTATGCATGTCTTCAACCTATCTAACCCTGCCTGTGCTGCAGTGCTGAGTTACGATGATGGGGAGCTGGCAAGTGCTCGTCGTTGTTTGGTGGGTTCTCTCTGGGTGCTCCACCTTCCTCCACCCATAAAACTGTCACAGTCATGATTAGCCATTGTATGTAAGTATGTGACCTTAAACACCAATAAATAAATAAATATAAATATTCTGAAACAAAAATAATGAACACAAATAATATTTATGAACTATCGGAACTCGATGCTACATGATCATTTCCTTCAGAAACATTATATCAGATTGGGAAGATCATCATTCACATTATGTCTAAAGGCACTGTCTGAATGTCCACTTTTCAAGATGCAACCAATAAGATAAAGTTTGAGATAAGTTAATGATTTTTCTTCTCAGCGTTCATTTCTGACATGTTGTGAGTTCTGTAATTTGAACCTTGCTGTTAAATGGAGGCAATAGTAATGCTCAGTTTAAGTCAAAAGTTCATAGTGAAGTACACGATCACAGACTATTTGCCATAAGTTTGTTAAGCTCATTCCAACAAGGGGTCATTAGCCATGTTTTTCAGGCAAAAATTGAGGATGCTACATACTAAAAATTCTAACTGATGGATCTGAAGAAGATTTTTAAAGACTATTCCTCATATTGCAGTAAGTTAAAATTTGTTAAAATCCCACAGGGACTCCAAATATGACTCCAGGTACTAGATTTGAACAAAATTCAAGCCGCCCCCCCCCCCCCCCCACCCCCTCCCCCCTCCAAAAAAAAGAAGAGATGCAGTATGCCATGTATCATGAGATTTTGGCTGGTAGATCTGAAGAAGATTTTTCCTCATATAGCACCAATTTAAAATCTGGGTTCCCATCGGGGCACAAATATGAACCTAGGGACTTGTTCTGAACCAATCTGAATCTGACCCCTCTAAGGATGTCGTTTACGAAGTATTAAGATTCTGACTGGTAGTTCTGGAAAAGATTTTTAAGTTTTTTCAAATTTTGTGGGTGCTAACAGTTATGCCCCTTGTGGTACCCCCTGTGGACGTGGCATCTTTATTTGAACAAACTTAAATTGACATATAAGGATCATGCATATCAAATTTGGTGTAGCAGTTAATGAGAAGAAGCTGATAATGTAAAGTTCATGCCGACTGGACAGACAACAGACGATGGACAGAAAGTGATCACAGAAGCTCTCCTTGAACTTTGCTCAGGTGAGCTAATATTGAATTACTTTCTCAAGAAGAGGCCCTTAATCGCTCACCTGATAAAAGCTGTTTAAAAGGGGATTTAAGGTCATATCCAGTATCTATGGCTAATTAACACTGTTGAGCCGAAACATGAAACAAGACACTTATTTAACCCTTTACCCAACGAATCGCCCACATCCGCCCGCGTAATATGCAAAGTCAGCAGTTGAAAAAATATTATTTTTCAAAAAATTTCAACAAAACCATATCATGTGACCCCTCGTTGGAACGAGCTTGTCAAGCTCATTCCGAGAGGTCACATGATATGATTTTGTTGAATTTTTTTGAAAAATTTCAAAAAATTATATTTAAAATAATAAATTTTGATATCGTCTGCATTGGGTAAAGGGTTAAACAATCTTGAATCCAACAGGCACTTTAAACCAGTTTGAATCTGCCCACCCCCTCCTCCGCCTTCCAAAGATGCTGAATACCAAATACGAGAGCATTCTGACTGATGGATATGAATAAAAACATTTTTAAAGATAGTTAAAATTTGGGCTTGCAAAAAAAGGGACCCAGAGATTTGAGTTGAACAAATCTGAATCTTCACCCCTCCCCCCCCACCACCCCATTGCAACCCCAAGGATGATGTGTATCAAATATTGATTGACATGTGGATGTGAAGAAGTTAAATATTCCTAATATTGCACCAGGTTATGATATGGACTCCCATAAGGAGCTACAAATACAAATCCAGGGACTTGATGTAAAAAAACTTAAATCTGCCACCCATAAGCGTGCTGTACACAAAGTATCAGAAAATTCTTGATGGGCAAATTTGCGGAAGAAGACTTTTTTCACACATTTTCTTTATATTGCATTAAGTTAAGAATTTGGCTTCCAAAGGAAGGCTAAAGATTACTCCATGAACTCGATTTGAGCCCCACTAAGAATGCTGTATACCAAATATCAAAAGAATATGACTGGTGGATCTAGAAAAGAAGTTTTTTAAAGAATATTCTACATATTGCACTATTTAGTTAAAATTTGGGTTCCCATAGGAAGCCCCAATAGGAACCCAGGGACTTGATTTGAACAAATTTGAATGTGATCCCTATAAGAATGCTGTTTACCAAACGTCAAAAGAATCTGAATGTGGATCTGAAGATTTTTAAAGCAATTTTCTCATGTTGTAGTAACTTAAAATTCAAGCTCAAAAAGAAGGTCCAATATGGATACAGGGACTCGATTTCAACAAACTGAATCTGGCCCTTCTATGGATGTTGTATATCAAATATCAGAAGATTCTGAGCATTGAATCAGAAGGAGAGGATTCTTAAAGAATATTCCTCATATTGCACTAAAGTAAAACTCTGATTCACATAAGAAGCCCAAATATGGACCCACGGACATGATTTGAACAAACTGGAAACTGGCCCTCATAAAGATGATGAATACCACATATATCTAAAGATTCTGACTGGTGTTTCTGAAGATTTTAAGAATATTCCACATATTCTCATATTACATTAAGTTATATATTTGGGCTTCAATAGGGAGCCCAAATATTAATCCTGGGTCTTCATTTGAACAAACTTGAATCTGATGCTTATAAGGATGCTGTGTACCAAATATCAAAGGTTCTGAGGAAGAAGAAGATTTTTAAGGAATATATCTCATATTGCAATAAGTTGAAATTTGGGCTCCCAAATATAAATCCAGGGTCTCAATTTGTGCAAACTTGAATCTGACCCTGCTTAGAATGCTGTATACCAAATATCAAAAGATTCCGATTGGTAGTTCTAGAGAAGAAAATTTTTTAAAAATGGTTGGGGCACTATCAGAGTTATGCCCCTTGTGGGGTCCCTCATGACATGGCAACTTGATTTGAACAAACTTGAATTAACATTTGATGCAGAACATGAATATCAAATTTGGTTAAATTCATTCCAGTAGATTATGAGAAGCTGATCATGAAAAGTTCATGCCAGATGGAAAGTGATCACTAACGCTCCCCCTGAACTTCACTAAGGTGAGCTAAAAACTAAACTCTCTGGAACTGAGGTTGACTGGGGCTGCTATGCAAATGACTTGAAAATATTTTGTAAACTTTAGAAATCAATAAAGTCTAAGAGTTTTCATTATCATGTGACCTTGACCTTTGTCAGTTGGACTTGGTGGTGCTGCACAGCACACCTTTCTATTATCATTGTAACCTTTGTGTGGAGTTTTGTGAAAATCCAACTAGCAATTATAGATTTATGACTAAAGACGCAATATTCCTGATGGATGGACAAATGGATGGACAGAAGGATTGATATAGAGTTCTGACTAAAACACAATTTTCTGGATGGAAGAATGAACCCAAATTTAAAATGTCTCCTTTCAGGCCTCAAAAAGGATATTCAACAGGAAAATATCTCTCTTATATTTTACTCAATATCGAGATCAGGTTCTGAAATTGATTTATGAAAAGCTCTCTGTCAGAGATGTCCATGGTCACTGCCATGGCTGGGATCATCTGATATAAAACAAAAGAACAGACTTCTTCTGCAGTAACCTGCAAATTTAGTTTCTGTAATCTATGAGTTTAGATTACATAATCATGTTTATAGAACCTGATTTGAGTTCCAACAGAAGGGTCCATACAAGATGAAAATCATGAAATGTCAAAAAAAAAGATATTTGATCAATTTATTTTTATCAATTCTGTACAGAAGCAGTCAAAAATATTATCAAATATTTTACAAACTTTTTGAAACAATATCACTTTCATTCATGTGATTATCAATACATTTTTGTTCAAAATTCAAAGTGTCTTTGTATGCCCTAAAATTATTTACAATACACTTTTTCTAAACATCACTGTTTTAACACAAATACCTTTGTATTTTATCTGGAATTCTCTTGGATTTTGACAGGCTATCAGTGATAAATCCTTGTGAAAGACACTTAATCCTGATTGCCCAAATGGGAACATGGTGGCAAATTGTTCTAAGATGTAGAGCACATTGATGGTACACATGCTATCAACTGATGCAAACTCTGCTTTTATAGGGTTAGAAAGTTCAAGAGTCTGCCACTTATTCGCTATTAAATGGTGGTTCTCTCCCAGTACTTCAACTTCCCTTGTTATGGAAACTGATTTTCAGTTAACTCATGGCAGTGACACACAAAAAAACTTAAATAGATAAATATTCATTCTGTTTACTTTTATTTTCATGAAGCGGTGGATAATTATATGACTTTCTTTTTAAATTGTGGTAAGTAGTTTTATGTGGATGTTTAAAAAATATAAGTTCAAAACAAAAATGTCTTCTGTTGCTTTCATTTCCCCATAAAATTATCAACAAACACCAACCTACTTCACTTCCAGATCATTCACATACCACCATACCCTTAACTCACACACTGAATCATGATAATTAACAACATCAATTGAAAACTTATCTGCATTTCTTCTACTGATTGATGAACTTCTTTCTTTTTATTATATATTTTGAAAGCTTTAAAAAAATATGTCATGAGTAATTTGGTAGGTAGTATTGGATTGGTACCACATTTTTATATCAGACCAGTGACCCACATATTTAATTGCTTCAAATGTCATACCCAGAAATACCAACGGCTAAAATGTTCAAAGTCTAAGGGTGACACCTGCTAATAGAGATTTTAACCATTATTTTAAAAGTTTTTAAAGGAAATGTGGCAAATCTTAGATGTTGTACATTTATAAAGTAGTGGTCGGGGATTTTACCTATTAGTAAACATGCATTGTTCTACATTGTGAGCAACAATTCATATAAACAACAACAGTTGGTGTGTCTATTAAGACCGTGTCTCCTGATGAGAAATCAGGTACATGTACAGTTAGCTCTCTTGATATTTTAAAATATTTCATTCTAGTTTACTCCCACTTCAAAACAGCATTTGATGCATTTTTTCTGCCAGGACATCTATGTGCTGTTCCATAAAATCCTCTTAGTTAAAAATGACATAACTATCAACTACACACCACTGTTCTTGTTTGTGAAGTTTTGTAGCAAAGTAAATTCAATTAAAGGAGAAGTGTTGGTCATTCTTTCACATAATATATTACACAGCAGATAAAACTAGAGATGGTCTGTCGCCTGGTATACCCCCCACTGTGGCATACCACTTAGTGTGGGTGACTGAAAAGGGGCATTCAATTTTTCTAAGTAAAAAAAAAACAATATGGCCTTCAGTTGGCCATCTTGAATCTGATCTGGAAAAAATTTATGTCATGCCCTGCTCCTCATTATACAAATCAATTTATATTGAGTTTCATGAAAATGCAGCAAAAACTGTAGAAGTAGTTCGCTCCACAAGTATTTGGCAAAATCCAATATGGCTGCCAGTTGGCCAGTCACATCTATTTTTGTGGGAGTTAAATTTAGAAGTACCATTACATAAAAGAATTTGCAACTGCAGAAATGAATTTGTTCCATACAGGATTGTGCAAAAGAGATCACTTTTTGCATCGAAAATTGTGCGGGTGAAAGATCAGTCGCATAGTTGCATGAGTTCCACATGTTCTAAGTGATTGGTCCCACAATTTTGGAAGCCTGAAATCTTGAATCCGATCTGGAAAAAAATTATGTCATGCACTTCCCTTCATCATGTTGATCATTTTCATGAAAATGCGACTAAAACTGTGGAAGTAGTTCACTCCACAAGTATTTTGCAAAATCCAATATGGATGCCAGTCGGCCATGTTGAAACCGTTCTGGAAAAAGATTATGTCACGCACTGCTCCGCATCATGTTGATAATTTTTGTGATGTTTCATGAAAATGCGGCTAAAACTGTGGAAGTAGTTCATTCCATAAGTTTACATGTGCAATGGACAGACGACGATGACAGACCGACAGACCAACGGAGAAGTTGACTCCTGTATACCCCCCAAACTTCATTTTGTGGGGGGTATAATGATTTTAATGAAACTTATTCATTTCATTTTATGGCAAAGTTACAATGAAAGAATTGTCCAGATGCTATTTCATTTCATATTTAGCATGTTGAATGACACTTGAATTAAAGGGATATTCTTAGTACATTGAAGATGTTTAATGCAGTCTTAGATCTCTGACCTTTTCACAACAGAAATTCCACAAATCGCATCTATTTTTGTGGGAGTTGAATTTAGAAGTACCATTACATAAAAGAATTTGCGATTGCAAAAACGAATTTGCTCCATACAGGATTGTGCAAAAGAGATAACTTTTTGCATGGAAAATTGTGCGGATGAAAGATCAGTCCCATAGTTGCATGAGTTCCACATGTTCTAAGTGATCGGTCCCACAATTTTGGAAGCCTGAAATCTTATTTTAGTTATGTATGTGTGTTGTGATGGGATCACAATCTGATCGAGAAAGAGATAATTTTTGCGATCACAGTACTGTAATAATAGGGCTATTAGTCTACTTTTCTGAAAATATTGATTTTTGAGAAAAATAAAATGATGTACAGTTATTAAGCATGGGGCATTAACCTCTTACCATTAGTAGTAGCAATGGAGGATATGGTAACCAGAGCTTGTTTCAAGGCTGTTGGATTATCAAGCTGACACTTCAGACATTCCAACAACAGCTTGATGTCAGTCTTCACTTCTGTAAAGAATAAAAAAAAAATTTGTACTATGAAATATATATACAATTCTGTCAAGCGTATTTTTATTGTAACAGAAATTTAAGAATTCATGAGGATTCTATATCAAAACTAGAGGGAACTGTTTTAGTGAACTAAAACACATGTCTCCCCTTCGATTAGTTCCATGCTTCCAACTTACAACTAACAAAGATCAAACTGAAGGTCAAATGTCAAGAACATGGAAGTTCAAGATAGAATGTGACACATCAGCCTGGCTGTTGCATTCATATGCCAAATATCATAAACCTAGCTGAACAATTCAATAATTTGACCTTGACATCAAAGATCAAGGTCAGCTGTTATCACAACAGTACATGATACAATGTTGTCTTATGTTGATACACCCACATGCCAAATATCATAAGCCTAGGTGAAAAGATAAGGTCAAGGTCATATGTGGATCATGATAGTACATGACACATCGTCTCATGGTTATACACCCACATGCCTAATATCATAAGCCAAGGTGAAAAGGTAAATAAGTTCTTGCCCGGACAAGCTTACTTGCCAAAAAATCAGTACTTTTGACTTTGAGGTCAAAGGTCAATGTCATATGTGGGTCATGATGGGAATGCAACACATTGTCTCATAGTGATACACCCACATGCCAAATATCATAACACAAAAATCATATGCCTAGGTCAAAAGATTAAAAAAAAAAATTAATAATGTGACCTTGAGGTCAAAGGTTAAGGTCATATGTGAATCATGATGGTACAAATCATCTCATGGTGATACACCCACATGCCTAATATCATAAACCAAGGTGAAAAGGTAAAAACGTGCTTGCCCAGACAAGCTTACTTGCCAACAAATCAGTAATTTGACCTTGAGGTCAAAGGTCAATGTCATATATGGGTCATGAAGGTATGCGACACATCGTCTTACGGTGATGCACTCACATGTCAAATGTCATAAGCCAAGGTGGAAAGGTAAATAAGTTCTTGCCCGGACAAGCTTACTTGTAAAAAAATCAGTAATTTGACCTTGAGGTCAAAGGTCAATGTCATATGTGGGTCATGATGGTACATCGTCTCATGGTGATAAACCCACATGCCAAATATCATAATCCTAGTTTAAAAGATAAAAAATCAATAATTTGTCATTGAGGTCAAAGGTCAAGGTCATACAAGGGTCATGATAGTACACAATACAACGTCTCATGGTGATACACCCACATGCCTAATATCATAAGCCAAGGTGAAAAGGTAAATAAGTTCTTGCCCAGACAAACTTACTTGCCAAAAAATCAGTAATTTGACCTTGTGGTCAAAGGTCAATGTCATATGTAGGTCATGATGGGACGTGTCACATCGTCTCATGGTGATACACCCACATGCTAAATATCATAAGCCTAGGTCAAAAGATAAAAAAGTTCTGGCCCCGACACGGTTGTATGAGAAGAAGAAGAAGAAGAACAACAACAACAACACAACACAACAACAACAATTCAGGGTAAAACAATATGTCTCCCTTCGGTGAAGGGGAGACATAATAAGAAAAAACTATGGTGTTATTTGTAACCAAACAATGTCCAGTAAACATACCAAAATGTCGAAAAACAATATGTTAAATGAAAATGGTACCTGTGTATCCTTCTATGTCAAAACATTTAATATTCAATTCCCAAATGACAAAAGTTTGTTTACTCTTAGGCACCAAATGAACATCATATAACTATGTTTACAAATTTTCATCAGATTTATGAAAAGGGCAATGGCAGAAGTGAAGATATCCAGCTCTGGTAACAGATGTATTGAAATGCCTGGACATGAATGCCATGCTAGTAGACTGTAGGGGGAAATTGTTTTCCATCTGTAGACTGTGGCATATTATATCATCCAGTGAAAGCATATGTGCCAACTGCAATGTTCAAGTATTGCATTTGAAGCTTTTATTAGATATGCCTTCCAGTACCTTGTTGTATTCTCACTATTCTTTTGAGGGATGTAGTTCTAGTAAAATCCTCCCCTGGTCTGGCACTATTTCCGTGTTAGTCACAATGAACGTCCTGTGAAAGTTTGGTCAGTATTATGAGAACTGTGTTTTAAAAATGTTACAGAAGTAAAACAATACTACTATTTCTTACCAGATCCACCACCTTCAATCATTTTTGCTTAAATACTGAAAGTTTTCCACAAACTTAAGCCTGGAAAAGAAATTTTGTGAGTTTAAAAAATTGTACATTCATTTCTCTGATAGGCAACAGGCCTGATCACTGAATTTGTGCAAATATTTATTCTGTATTAAATCTATTCTAAACCATGGGGCATTTTTCTACCGAGTTAATAGGTTCTCTCAACTGAACATTTTTTCTTTAATTTTTGGCATATTGTACCTTTATGTTTTAGGATATTTTTTTTTTACTTCCAGTTTTTGGTTAAAGCTTTTTAAAATTCTCAACCTCCTCTGAATGGTGCAGGCTGCAAGCCGAGAGGTCCTTGGTTCGAATCCCACCTGTGGCAACCGCGTTGTGTCCTTGGGCAAGACACTTAACCCCGATTGCCTACATGGGGGCACGATGACGCTGTGCACTAAGGCGTACTTCACGTCGATGGTGCGCATGTCTTCAACCACTCTAACCCTGCCTGTGCCACGGTGCAGAGTACAGAGTTACGATGTTGGAGAGCTGACAGCTGCTCGTCGTTGCTCGGTGGTTCTCTCCGGGTACTCCGGCTTCCTCCACCATTAAAACTGTCACGGTCACGATTAGCCATTGTGCATAAGTATGTGACCTTAAACACCAATAAATAAATAAATAAATAAATAAATAAATATACCTCCTCTGAATCATCAAATGTTCAAGAGGTTTAGGTTTTATTTCCATTTTTTTAAAGGGCAGAAATCAATTCAATAAATGCATGTGAACAATCATTTTGTGTTGTTTTCAATGGAGTAAAATCTATCAGAGACCCCTGTATTTCCTGCTGATGTTGCAAGTAATTTTACTGAATTTACACACATCCAAACATATCACCCAAAGACATACACAATTTGTCAAATAACTCATTCCTAAATTTGTAGAATGCAAATGTAACCAATATGGCAGTAAAAACTGGTCCATTTATCAAAACTGTGGCCTTTGGTTTTTACTAATGGTTCGGGTTTCATTTCATGTATACTGCATGAAAAATGAATACACCCAAACCGGCATCCAACCAAACTGGCATCCAACATTTTTACCCAAAGCGGCCTCCAACGAACCCAAACCTCTACATTTTACCCAAACTGGCCTCCAAAATATTACCCAGAATGTCTGCCACAGTTTTACCCAAATCGGCCTCCAAGAATTTTACGGGCAGGAAAAGAAATGCACAGAATTTTTTTAAATTATGGACATACATTTATTAACACAATAATTCAATGATCAATCTATTTTTTTTTTTTTTATTAAAACTACGACAGCTGACAGAGTTTGTCTTGGGAGTTTTTTTTTTATCATGGTATCGTAAAAAGCCACAAGAACAAAAACAGACATAAAATATTTTGATCTATTGTTTGTGGCAGATGATATGATTTCAGTGGTTTTCTACAAAGCACCCTTAGGTTAATCACAGAGAACACTTCAAAAACAGCTATATCTTGTAAAAACAAATGTTTGTTCGATTTTTCATTTGATTTGTGCATGACGTTGTTTTGATAAACAGCAGTGCCAGATCACATCCAAGATTCTGGGAATGTGTTTTTGAAAAAGAGTAATCAATCAGCATTCAGTCTGAATAATACCAGTTTGTTTTGGGAAAGCTTGTTTGAAAAAGCTTAACCAGTCATCACACAGTTTTGATAGTAGCATCTTGTCACTGTGTTAGTAACCTTTTCAGGAATTTTAGGGATTTGGAAACAACAAGTTGTGTGAACAGGAGAAACCTATAAAAAATTGATTGGAACCTCTTCAGAAACATTATCGAAGTAAAAATAAAGGCAAATGATCCCTTAAATGCTCATGAACTAGAAAAAGCCTGCACCCATCTTAATGAGGTTATCAACAGTTCACTAGATGAAATTTGTCCCAAGCAAACAGTAAAGATGAGAATAAACAGAATAACCCAAACAACTCTTCAAATAATCAAACAAAAAAGAAAAGCCTTCCGGGCTTACCAATCAGAGAATGATCAAATGAAAAGATCAGAGCTTAAAACCATGTATAATCGCCTACATGGAGAAGTAAAAAAGGCTATAACTAATGACAATCATGTGAGATGGGAAAAAAGCAACAGAAAATTTAAATGGGCTGAGAGAACCGAAGAAGTTCTGGGATACATTTAAAACTCTTACTGGGCAAAAGAGCAAAAGTGCCAATAATAATGTGCTGAAGACTAGTGACGGAACTATAGCCATGGACGACAAGGCAAAAGCCAGTGCTTTTTCTGACCTGCTAAAGAAAGTGCATCGTCCACAAGAAGGGAACAGATAAGACATCGATTTTAAGGTAAAAATAAATAAATTTGTCCAAGATAACAACTCAATTTTCAATGAACCGAACTTCGACCAAAGGCATGAAGGCGGGGACGACCATGAATTAACCAAACCAATAAGTGTAGAAGAGGTCATGGGTGTAATCAGAAAATGCAAGTCATCTTCGTCCCCAGGAGAAGACGAAGTCTCTTAAAAAATAATGAAACAGTGCCCCAACATCTTCTACTGTAGACTTACCCAACTCCAAAACTGCTATCTCTCCTGTGGGTACTTCCCAAAATGCTGGAAAGTGGCCGCAGGAGTCATGATACCTAAACCCGACAAAGACCTTACCAACCCTTCTAACTACCGCCCAATTAGCTTGCTTAGCTGTGTTGGAAAAATATTTGAGTGGATTCTCATTACGAGACTTCACAGCTATCTCGAATCAATCAACTTTTTCAACAAATGGCAAAGAGCGTATAGGAGTCAGAAAGAGGGAATCGAACACGTATATAGACTGGTCGATTATATGAAAACAGCATTTTGTCAAAATGAAATCGGAACAGTGCTTTTCTTGGATATAGAAAAAGCATTCGACTCGGTATGGCACAATGGCGTGAGATATAAACTAGAAAAACTGTGAGCGCTGCTCACCAAATGATACCACCCACTCCCACCAAGAAACATTTTACAAAAGTGTGTTTAATGTAGAGAGCACAAACACTGCAACTGCCCCCCCCCCCCCCCCCCCCACACCTCCACCCTGAAGCTTGAATTGACAAAGCCCATTTTTCAATATGTGAAACTGTATAAATGAAAATATCTGAAAACAAAATAGAAGGTACACATCTTCACTGTATGTAAAAGAATGTTTGAAGGTTTCATTGAAATCCATTCACTAGTTTAAAAGAGGTCGCGGATAGCAAATGTCAACAACCCCCCCCCCCCCCCCATCCCCCCACGCAAGCTTGAATTGACAAGGCCCATTTTTAAATATGGGAAACCCTAAACATGAAAATATTTGAAAACAAAACAGGAGGTGCACATCTTCAATATATGTAAAAGAATGTCTGAAAGTTTCAATGAAATCCGTTAACTGGTTTAAAAAAATGTTGCAGAGAGCAGATCTGTACCTTTTCCAAAACTTGAGACCATTTTTCAATATGGGAAAGTGAAAATACGAAAGTATCTAAAAAGAAATTAGGAGATGCACATCTTCAATGTATGTAAAAGAAGGTCTGAGAGTTCCAATGGAGTTTGTTCAATGGTTTAAGAGGAGTAGCGGATAGCAGATCTATACCCCTCCCCACTAAAACCTGAATTGACAAAGACCATTTTTGAATATGGGAACTGTAAATATGAAAATATCTGGAAAGAAAATAGGAGGTGCACATCTGCAATGTATGTAAAAGAATGTCTGAAAGTTTCAATGAAATCTGTTCAATGGTTTAAGATGAGTTGCGGATAGCAGATTTGAAAAGAAAATAGGAGGTGCACATCTGCAATGTATGTAAAAGAATGTCTGAAAGTTTCAATGAAATCTGTTCACTGGTTTAGGAGTTGCGGATAGCAGATGTGTACCCCCCTAAAGCGTAACAGATGGACGGACAGACAGACGTACAGATGGCGGACGTATGGACGGACGGACGGACATAGTAAACACTATATACCACCCACTTTTCAAGTGGGTGGTATAACTAGCGAAAATGGGATTACCCACTAAAATTCTGAGGATCATATCATCATTTCTAACTAATCGAAAAATTAATGTGAGGGTTAACCTCGAGGTGTCAGAGGAAGTAATACTCGAAGCGGGAACACCACAAGGGTCAGTTCTAAGCCCGCTTCTTTTCATAATATATGTGAATGACATAGAAAAAGTAGGGAAAACCTGTGTTGAACTATCGCAGTTCTCAGGCGACAAAGGCATGTGGATGGCCAGCAAGTCCTGAAACACATTTAAAAATCATCTACATGATACCATTTGCGATCTTGAGAGCCAGTGCGCTCTATGGCACATCAAACTACTCAATACCGCCAAAACTCAGAAAGTTACGTTCTTCAAGAAGCAAAGAAAAAAACCAGTCCCCAGTGTCGATCTCCAGTTATACGATCACAAATTAGAAGCAAACAAAGAGGCCAATTTTTTGGGATTTATCCTAGATCTAAACAGTCTAAACAGTCATGTAAACTCCATTACGGTTAGAGCTACTAAACGTTTCAATTTTCTGAAGATGATCAGAGGTAAAAATTGGGAAGCAAAGAAAGAGGTGCTTCTCGAGCTCTGCAAATCATTTATACGTCCGGTACAACAATATGGTACCAGAATAACAAGTGACCTGAGCAAAACCAACATTCAGATGTTACAGAGGGTTCAAAATTATGCCTTTCGTGTGGCACAATGCAAACCAAAATAGACACCGATAAAAGAACTTCACAAGCTATCAAAAAATAGAAACTATGATACGCAATTAAAAGACCTACAAAACAAAAACCTCAACAGACTCCAAGAAAGTGAATTAATGCTTGAGCTGAACAAACACCGATCCCTTAACAGAAAAACAAAATAAGTTTTCAGAAAATAAAAATTATACAATATAATTAAATTGCGTGGAGTCAGTGAGGATTGCCTTGCTACTCGTTGAGAACCTTAGGATTGAGTCTGTGAGGACTGCCTCGCAACTCTGCTGAAGCGTGATTGAAACACGTTTAATAAGATCTATATAACAAAACCCTACACAGACTCCAGGACAGTGAATCAATGGGAGAGCCGAACAAACACCGAACCCTTAACAGAAAAACAAAATAAGCCACAGTAAATTAAAATTACTCAATAGAATTAAACTGCGTGGAGTCAGTGAGGATTGCCTCGCTACTAATTGAGAACTTTAGGATTGAGTCTGTGAGGACTGCCTCGCAACTCTGCATGTGTGGAGTGGGCTCCGAAGAAACCCACCTCTCACCCCATTCATAGCAACAAGCACACAACAGTCACAATTTTCAATAATGGATACCAATTTTTCTCTCCACCTGTAACTTTTCTAATTGAATATTCTCAAATTTTCTTGCAACACCCTTATATTGGTACAACCTACCTTTCTGATAACATTCACAGGAAACCACCAAACACCAGGCAAGGATTGAAACAAGCTTGAAGGCAGACCAGATGACCAATACTCAGCATCCACTCTCCTCTATAGGCTCATGGATGACTCCCAGCTTTCAAAAACACATATTGGTCTTTTTTTTCCTTTTTGTAACTGTTAAGGATAATATGCTGGGGCTGCTCCCAAACCAGCAACTGTTTGGATTTCTTTTTCTTTTTTCTAAAATAACCACCAAACTGCGGTTGCAGTATTACCATAAATATTCCCTCTTCTCTAAGCAAACACGGAGCAGAACTCTTGTCATTATGCAAATTTCCTAGCCATCTTCCAGTTTGAGGTTCTCTGGGATCTCAACCCACTATCCTACTGCCAGCCGCACACTCAAACTTAATAAGATTATTGTCTCGTGCTCCAGGCTCTCATGGATTTATAAGCAAATAAAGCTATAAAGCAAATAAAGCTATTAGGTTCGCAAAGGATTTCAATCCCACATTGTCCCTGTGCGCCTTTGGCATGCAAAAACTTTTCGTTCATTCAGTTGTGTTTATTCCGTTTTGGGTATTTTCAAATAGATAATTGGATTTTCTGTACCCGTATGTGGATAAAATTTTTGGAAAAGGAGGTAAGCAAACAGTTTTTCTCATATTTCTTATCTAAATTTTGCAACAATGTCATGAAAAGCTACTAATAGGCGAGTGTGGTTAAAATGCGCGGAGGCCGGTTTGGGTAAAATTGTGGAGGCCGGTATGGGCAAAATTGTGGAGGCTGGTTTGGCTGGAGTCCGGTTTGGGTGTAATTCCATTAAAAAACTGTGTTTAGTTCTCCAAGCTGATTAACACCTACTTTGTCTATAAATAGATTTTACACCTCACTGACTGTCATTGATTACACTGAAACTACTTCAGTCTCCATGGTAATCAAAAATCTCGCTATGTTTTTTATTATTGTTGAGAAGTTTGCAAGAGGGCAGATTGGAAATGCAACTTGCTGTAGAAAAGTATGATAACAGAAGCTGGTTGCTTTTAAATCAACTGCTCTTTATTATCTTATTAATGGAATTGAAACAAAAGCAGTTGCAATTGATGAATGAATGGTTTTTGCAATTAACAAATGGGAAAAATATATATGGCAGCGTCGGAGCTACTGTTTCCACTTTAGTGATTACCAAGTGGAATACAAAGCTGTTAGTCTGTTACATGCCATTTTAACATCCACTCTTGAAATAAGCCTAATCTTTTAATGTTTTTTTCAGCAATATAAGAAGTATAAGGAAATTTGTTTCACCTGTTAATTGTGTTAATGCAATTTTCGATAGAACATTAATCCAATTAAAAAGGACAATGGAAACAGTTGCCATACTTGGACACGGTATGTTGCAAACTTTTACAGAAAAATTGAAAGCTGGAAAATAATAGATAAAAACTTCACAAGGGACACAAGTGTGTACTCAAATTTTTAAATATCCTACTTTGAAAAAGGAGGAGCAACAGCTAGGACTAATCACCAGGGAACAGATGGAAAGACTGCATTCCATTTGAGCCATGTTAGTTGTGGACAGAATAAATGACGTTATTATATATTCGACGTCCCCAGGAAGGTAGGGAAAAATTCGTTGTCATAGGAAGTCTTTCTGAAGGTTTAAACTAAGGTATATGAAGGCCAATACTAACAACTGGTTTGTCGACCATTCATTTTTTAGGAGGAAGGGAAACTGTTAAATCGCAGTAGTACATAATCCCTCCCCACCCTGCCGCCACCAAAAAAATGAAAATTAATTTTATCAACAACAGGGATAAAATAAAAATAATTTATTTAATGGTGTTTAAGGTCACTTTTCTGGACTATGGCTCATTGTGACTGGAGTAAACACGCACTGCTTCAATTCCCAGGGTTCCCGCAGGAAATAAAAATAATAAGCTGCTCATATAGCAATAAACTGTGAGAATTACAACAAACAGGCCTCCAGCCAAACCAGCTTTCACAATTTCACCCAAAATGGAAGTACTTTTTCGTTAAAAACGGTTAAGATTTCCATGAAGATTAAACCCATCTCGCAAACTTCCAGCTCATGAATCATCAGGTTCATTTTCAACCTGATGGTTCATCAGCTGGAAGTTTGCTAGTGTGTCTTGGGCTTTTTCATGAGAAAATGTACATTATATTATTATTCATGGGATTTATGTATAGAGTATATTTATGACTGAACAAGAATGTATTTTAAAAATATGACAAAGAAATAAAATTTCTTTGAACGTGTGTGTATTTAAAAAATGTTAAAGAATTAAAATTAGTAAGTGCATTTCTTGCTTTCAATTTTTTTCAAGTGATATAACATTGGATAAAAAAAAATAAACACCCTACTAAGAGTTTATGAATGTCGTACCAAATTTACATTTTCCAACATACCAAATAAAATAAATTCAGTGAATTTATTTTCTTCAATATGAAATGTTGGAGAATGTAAAAACTGTACAGAATTTATAAACTCTCCAGAGGGTGTTTATTTTTATTTTTCTGGGGTGTTTTTTATTACGGGGAAAATCACTTTCGGCACCAATAAGGAGGCCGGTTTGGGTGAAAATGTTGGAGGCCAGTCTGGGTAAAACTGTGGGGCCCCAGACACTTCATCTCCATTGCCCACGTGGGGGCACGATGATGCCATGTACTAAGGCGTACTGCACGTCGATGGTACGCATGTCTTCAACCAAACTAACCCTGCCTGTGCGGCAGTGCAGAGTTACGATGTTGGGGAGCTGGCAGCTGCTCGTCGTTGCTCGGTGGTTCTCTCCGGGTACTCCGGCTTCCTCCACCCGTAAAAACTGTCACGGTCACGATTAGCCATTGTGCATAAATATGTGACCTTAAACATCCATAAATAACAATAAATAAATAACTGTGGGGCCTGTTTGGGTCAGGTGGAGGTCGGTTCGGGCAAACATGTTGAGGGCCGGTTTGGCTGGAGGCCAGTTTGGGCATATACCAACTGAAAGTGATAACAAATTGCATTGATGGCTACTAAATTACCCCTGATAAACATAATGGGTCGAAAAATTGGACAGCATAACTATGGGATAAAATAACCGCTTATAAATTTAGAACCTATTAAATTTTAAATTTGGCTGCGAAACAGATAGAGAGAGAGAAAAGTGTGGGCATTACGATATTGGTCAGTCAAATTTGCGGCTGATCATGGCTGGGCGCCTTGAAATGGGAAGGTTTTTCATTAATAATAATAATAATAATAATAATAAATTAATAATAAAAATAATAATAATAATAATAATAATAACAATAACAATAACAATAATAATAATAATAAATAAATAAATGCTTGATATAGCACTCATAACTATGTGAATGAGAAATATTCTATGGAGATGTGCAGTCTTAATCAGTTTGATATTAATTAGATGATGTTGAAAACTCTCTTGAAAAGATGGGTTTTAAGTTTAATTTGGAATTTTTGAAGTGTCTCACAAGGATTTACACCTTCTGACAAAGAATTCCAGACAGAAGACCCAATATAGCCAAATGATCTATGGGCAAATGTAACAATTGTCTGTGAAAAGGTACTTTGCTTGGTATTGGAACAAAAATAATTTTTGTTAAACAAGTTTTTCTGTAAGTTACTCCACTTGCAATTTGCAAAGTGGCTCCTCAATTAACAATCAAGGTTCTTCTATATGTTACTTGGGTCCACTTAGTAAGTAAAGAATCTTTATTTGTCATGGACAGGGTGGGTTACTGGGGTGGCGGTTAATATTTTTGTGAGTCAGGAGTATATGAATAAGTTCAAATTTAATTAATTATTCTTTCAGATTAGACTCCCTGTTTGTTAATATCAAAATATAAATGTGCTAGTTATGGTTCATGGACATGGACATGGACACTATTTGAAGAATTTGGCCAATCTGTCAGATAGGAATTAAAATTACCAAGATACTGCCCCGACTGGAGTAGTCAAGTTCTTCTGCCGTGTAGTGTTGAAGTAAAAGATATCAAATTTCTAAACAATTTTTATCTCATGCCAATTAGTGGGAGGGGGTAAAAGGAACAGGTTCTTTCCATCCGTATGTCTATCTTTCTCCATTTCTTGTCACCACATTTAACAGAAAACTGATCAAAATATTTTTCCCAAATTTTATATATAACTTTTTGGTGATACCAGTAATAGGATTGCAAACCAGCTCTGCCCAAGTATTTCTTCAAGAATTATTGTCCTTGTTGGAGTTTGTCCTCAAATTACCATTTCTTGTCTCTTGCATTTCAATGTAAAATGTCCAAGACTGGTTTTCCAAATTTAATATATAGCCATTTGGTGATAGTATCATGAATGGGATTGTGAACCAGCCATGCCAAAGTATTCCTGCAAGAGTTACTACCCTTGTTGGACATAGAATTATTGTCATCGTGTCTTGTCATCACTTTTAAAAAAAAACTGTTAGTTTTTTTTTTTCAAATTCAATATATAGCTTTTTATGATAATGCTGTGAAGAGGATTGTGAACCAGCTGTGTTCAAGTATTTCTTCAAGAGTTATTGCCCTTGTTTCACTTAGAATTTCTTGTAATCACATGACCATTTAATGTCATCATATTTCAAAGAAATCTGTAAAAAGATGTTTTCCCCTGATTGATATATATACCTTTTTGGTGATAATTGATAATATCATGAAGGGAATTGCAGTCCACCTGCGTCCAAGTATTTCTTTGCAAGTTGTTAGCCTTGTTGGACTTAAGTTGTGGGTGACTGGCCATCCCATCATGGCATTGCACTTGTTAAAAATAATTTTATTTTTTTCAAATTTTACATTCACCACATCATCATTTTTATTTTTTTTGGACAAATTTGAGAAACTCATTCCAATTAAGAGTCATATGCATTGTTTTGCAAACAAAATTGTAAATACAATAAAATTTAAGTTTTAGTAAAAAGTGCTGTTCAGATCTGGCTGTTTCAACCAGGTTAGGTCAGGTTCCATAACGGTAAGCATACACAGTTGTCTATTAATTTACAGAAGATTTATCACCCTCCTGTTTGAAGCTTATTTGGGTCTAAATGTTTATTAAAAATGACATCGCCACTAAGTGAAAGTATCATGTTGCGGTGAACTGTTATATCGAAGTGAGAAGTTTACATTCTGTCCATATTTAATTGGTTCATGTAGTCTATACCAAGTCTTGGAATTTTTAAAAATATCTATCTGTCACATGTGATATGTGAAATTTTTTCTTACCTGTGACGTCACCTCAGTGTTGATGATTTGAAAATACGAGGAGAGCTGAAAATATTTCTAAAAAATCACAAGAAAAGTGATTGCACTCACTCTTCTCAATTTTTTAAGAAGAGTGAAAGTATTTTCATAATCGTTTTGGTTAGAATTTAAGTTACTGTAGTGACTAGAAGAAATTCATCAACATTCTGATTCATGACTTTATACAAAGCCAAGGCAAAAAATAAGCTGACGAAAAACGCTTCTCCTCGGCAATTGGAATTGTCGCGTCGGTGATGTTTAATTATGATAGCCTTTACTCAGATTTAGGGTAAGAAGAAATTCAAGATTGGTGAGATTTGTCTCTTTAAGCTTTCTGGGTGATGTTTAAATCACTGGAACCCCAAAACAGCCAAATGCAGAGCATGCAATCCTTCAATTTAGAAAGCTATCCAACTTATCATAATTATAAAGGTTTCAGCACAAAGGCATGCTAGGTTTGATGACTTTGATCTGTTGAGCGTTCTAATAAAAGACTGCAAAACTGTACTTGGTGGACTTGCATATGGCAGCAGTGTTTAAAGGTGTGAATTGTCATTAAGGAAAAATATTTATCGAATACAAATAAAGCAAAATCGCACTTTCCCCGAAAATGCTCTTGACCTTAATCTGTATATTGTGGTCTAATTAGAATTATTATGCCAGTAATTGTTATTGACCAATCAGCTTCAATATCTAGTGACTGTATATGAGACTGTGTATCATCGAGCTGACTGTATATAGAGCTTATATACGGTCAGTTCCAACATTTTGTTTTTGACATGCAACGCTCATTTTGATGTTTTTCCTAATTTCGCGTGTTCAACGAACAACAAATAATTTTGCGTGTGTGTCTGTTGAGCAACGTACAACTATAATACTTTTCTTCCAGTCTTTGAGAAATTTTAATAAACAAATGTAAATAAATACAATAAATAAACCACTAAAACGACATGAAAAGAAGCCAACTGGCACTGTCTGAGATAAACTCAAGCGAAATCCTTACCTGAATAATCTGCCCTTCTCAGTTCAAGCAAATATTTTCAAGTTACTCCCACTGGACTGTAAATTTTATCGTCCGTTTTGTTTTGATTTGAATGATTGAACTTGAAGGTTGATCGATATCAAACATGAACTACACTTATGGTTGTGTCTCTTTCAAAGGACTGGCATAATAGATACGTTATGCGGCTTTCAGGGGGTGGATATGGTGTAATATAAGGCTCAGCGAGATCAATATTAGGCTCGGCCTTTGGACTGAATGCTTGATTGACTACTCAGTTGTTCAATTAAATCACAGATGGATATTGCATATTCTTGTGTTTCAACAGATACTCGGATAAATCACAAGGCACAACCCGACTAGACAGTTACCTGGGACATGTGAACTCAAAACTAAAAAACACTTACAAGCAGTTTCATTTCTTTAGAATGTTTTTTAGTTCAGGTTGTCATGCAGGTTGATTTGGATATTTGCAAGGTTTGATGCATTTGTGTTTATTGAACAAGATGATCGTTTTTCTGTTTCGTTTGTGTATTTCTGCATGTAACTAAAGTTTCAAGAAAGGATTTGCAAATGCTCTGTTCTTAACCAATACAACTGCCGCATTGCCGAGTAACGTAAATATAGTTTGGATTTCCCCCAAGTTTCCTGTACTTGTATCCATTTGATTGGTTCCATTTCTGAACCATGTGACATCAAAGTAGGGAAAGCAAGTTTTCTTCACTTGAAAAATATTCATCGCAGTCAATGTCTTTTTTGCGAACAATAATAAATAAAATATTGACAGATTTGAATACTTTCACACATTTCCACAATCTCGATGCTCTAATTTCATAAACAAATTATTCACCAACAATTAAGTGACCTGTCGCATGCGACAGATATGTTTTAATTCCATCTGTCGTCTGACAGTGAAGGCAAGCATTTCAAGCCCTGGTCTTTCCAGGTACCAATAGAGCACATGTAACTTGCTAGATTACCCATTTGGCAGGCTTAGAGACATAAGTGACTATATTTAGTGGAGACGTCCATTTCTACTTCAGCTCTGGGATTCGAGTTGTCCAGCATACCAACATTTCTTCTTTTCCAGAAAAAAATATATTGTGCTTGAAATGCTTCAAGATATCCTCCTGTAACCCGACATCTTCAGCTTTGAAGCTCATTTCGTGTTATCAGAGCTACAAACACATAGAGACATACAACACACCCTGCAGTGCATTTTTTATATAGAAATGTCATACTAGTGTTTCAAATGTTTTTCTCCTCCAGTTTATGGAATATTATATCGTCCCTTGAAAATATAAAGGTGCCAAAAGAAATGCTTAAGCACTGCAGTTGGCACCTTTATACTTTAAGGGGATGATACATGCATATGCCAACAGGGATACTTTGATGTACTGTTGAGGGATTCATAAACTTCTATATAAGAAAGTGAATGTCAAATATACTGGTATGATCCCTACCTGGATGTACTGGAGTTGCAACTGGGATACATTTGTGGCTGTATCATAATTTTCCACTGTGGACTTTTAATTTTCTCAGGTTTCTCTCCTTGTACTTACATTGCACTCTATAATTCTTTTTGGAACTCAGAGACTGAAGAGTTACCAGTTTATAACTGGGCCTGATCATTTAAAAACCACTGTATATAACTTATACGCAATTGACAGGTCACATTTGTGCTGAATGAATGGTAAATGGTTTGGTGTTTGTAGGTTATATACAATCAACAAGGTTATTCAATTAATAAATACCCAATATGTAATAAGTGGGCTCCACTATATTAAGCAGTCCTTCACATATGCAAAATACAACAAGAGCAAAAAGTTGATCTTGTATTTAGTTCATTGTAACCCTAAATTTCCAAGCCAACTTCATCTCTGAATTTGAAACCGATTTTGGAGTTCAAGCTTTCAAAATTATGTGTAGAAATAAATATATCGGACAGTATAAATGAAGAGCAAGAGGCAAGTTGCAGTTCAGCAAAGGAAGCCGCATTTTAAAAACTGATAAACATTTTACAATGCATCACCGTTGGTGTTGACAGCCACGAATATTAATGAATAATATCATGTTGAATTTCATGTGTTCATACTGAAAAAACCCAAATCTTGGCTTACTGTCTTGAAAACATCACTGGTGCATGTATACTGTACAACAGTTTTTAAGCTCACTTGACTGAAAGTCAGGATGAGCTACAGTGATCACTCACCATCCATTGTCCGGATTCCGTCCTATTTTGTTTGTTGTCTGTGAACATGGTGTTTGCACCTTCCCCTCCTTTACTGCTGAACCAATTTTAGTTATGTTTGAGGTGATTGCTTGTTCTGACATCGCATTTTGTTTTTTTCAAATCAACTTCCCCAGCCTCATAGGGAGGCAGTGGGGAAAATCCACCAAAATTCTTAAAAAATCTTCTCATGAACGAGTTGGTACAATGTCTTGATATTTGGTATGGAGCTTCCTTTTGAGGTATAGAATCAAGTTTGTTCAAACAAAGTTTGTGGATCAATAATTTACCTTTGCAATGGGAGGCGTAAGATTTTTGGACCCGCCCGAAATTTCTATTTTCTGAACCGATGGTCCAATTTGAACCAAATTTGATATGTGGTATTATTGAGTCATAAGTACTTGATTCATGCACAAAAAGAATTTTTCCTGTGTCCTCATGGGAACCCCAGGAGCTAAAAATAGAAATATTTTCAAATGCCCATATTTCCCAAATCACACGGAACAGAGAGTTCTTATTTCTAAGGGGGGAGGGGCATCAAATAAATGCCGAGTCAGCATATTTGCAAAAATTTGTTAAAAAACTTTCTCCACAACCGAGTCAGCATATTTGCAAAAATTTGTTCTCCACAACCACTGATCAGAATCATTTGATATTTGGTATACAGCATCCATAGGGGGTCAGATACAAGTGTGCCAAAATGAAGCCCCTTGGTTCATATTTGGGGTGAATACAGGAGCTTGAATTTTTAACTTTGGGCAACATGGGAATGATCTTTAAAAATCTTCTTCTTCAGACTTCACATCCACCAGTCAGAATGCTTTCATATTTGGTATGCAACATCTTTGGTGGGGGAGGGGGGGGGTAGGGAGGGGGAGGGGGAGTCAGATTCAAGTTTGTTCAAATCAAGTGCCTGGGTTAATATTTGGGCTCCGTATGGTGAGGGAATGAGGGAATTTCATTAAAAATCTTTTTATTCAGATCCACCAGTCAGAATGTTTTCATATTTGGTATACAATATCTCTAGGGGGGGGGGGGGTCACATTCTAATTTGTTAAAATCGAGTCCCTAGGTTCATATTTGGGCTTCCTTTGTGGGCCCAAATTTTAACTTGCTGCAATATGCGGGAATTTCTTTAAAAATCTTCTTCAGATTCACCAGTTAGAATCCTTTCATATTTGGTATACAACATCTCTAGGGGGTCAGATTCAAGTTTTTTTCAAATCGAGTCCCTGGGTTAATATTTGAGCTTTTTATGGGAGCCAAGTTTTGCATTACTGAAATTGGGGCATTATTTCTGTGGTTGCATCTCACTACTAGAAAAAAATCATCTGGCATGGACAACAGAGTTAAAAATAATTAAATAACTTCATTCCTCTGTAGTGTTAACTAGCTATAGATGCTAATTAAATCCTTCTTTGAAAAACTATTGTCAGGTGAGTGCCTCAGGCCCCATGGGGCCTCGTTTTAATTCCATTCAAACTTATACATAGATATTATTGATAATGGACAGCAGATGCATAGATATTGCATTTAAGTAAAGTATGTGGTCATTTTGGTAATTCAATATTTGTTTTATTTCTGTAAGAAACCATGTGGTGCTTTCAATGCTTTCAGAATTTGAATGCAATGACCCTTGGCAATTGCCAAGGGAGGGAAGTTTCCGTTGGCATATTTATTTTGCCGAGGGAGCAATGGCAAATTGGGGGCGCAGTGGCTCAGTTGGTAGAGGTGCAGGCTGCCAGCCGAGAGGTCCTCGGTTCGAATCCCACCTGCGGCAACCGCATTGTGTCCTTGGGCAAGACACTTCACCCCTGATTGCCTACATGGGGGCACGATGATGCTGTGTACTGGGGCGTACTGCACGTCGATGGTGCGCATGTCTTCAACCAATCTAACCCTACCTGTGCTGCGGTGCAGAGTTCAGAGTTACGATGTTGGAGTGCTGACAGCTGCTCGTCGTTGCTCGGTGGTTCTCTCCGGGTACTCCGGCTTCCTCCACCCGTAAAACTGTCACGGTCACGATTAGCCATTGTGCATAAGTATGTGACCTTAAACACCAATAAAAAAAATAAAATAAATAAATGGCAAATTACCAGGACGGCTGTAAAGCATGGAATAAATTACAACAGGCTAGCCAGAAATATATTTGTAGTAACTAATTTTAAATCCACTTACAACACTGAACATTTAGAAAGGGAAATACAGGAAATTGCTTTGTTTTTCTTCCAATCCCACTGATGGAGCGATGGACCACTCACTGTTAGAGGTGGGAGGTTGTGGAATTCACATTCTGGTTGCAGGTTTTTTTTTTTTTTTTTTTTTTTTTTTCTTTAAAACGTTGGTTGCAGTTGCCGGTTGCTAATGAGCATATAGCAACCCATTGTATAATATTCTCTCAATACTGTGGCACAGCCACAGGCCTAGGGGAACACTTACTAATCTGAAAATAATCTAGATCACTAAAACACAAACTGATGAGTCACCCCAACATTATTTCTTGAAATGTTACTGACAAAAATTAATATCATAGTGATCTTAACCTCCCCACCCCCTCAAAAATCCTTCCACCTCCTATCCCCTCACACACACACCTACCATTTCAGAATATTTTAAAAATCCATTTGGGCAAGATACACCATTTCCAAAATTAACATTTTATTTCTTATTCCCAATGATTCATGATCAGTAATAAGAACATTATATTTTTGGGGCAGGTGTGTTTTGGCAGATGCATTTTGGCGGATGCAATGAGGCCGGTATAAGCATTTTTGAAAGGTGCAGGATATTGTGATGTCAGTCTATTGTTGCGGGGCTTGCTGAGGATCCGGATTGGGATAAGTGGTCTCAAAATGATAATATGTGGATATAACCCATAGTAATGTTATAGAAAGCTGGTCCTAGCCTAATATCGATTCAGTTTTTCTGTTGAAGAATAAAGCGCCGTGGTTGAGATATGTTAAAGCACAAGGAGAGGTTTGAGGAGACAAGAAAGTTAATAGCGAAGAAGTAATGGAGGGTTACTATTACCTGAAGTGATGAATTTCGATAATCAGTAATAAATAAGAATAAAGTGGAATTGTTTTGTCTTCTTTATTTGGAGGCGGAGGTTATCAAACTAGACCAAAATACACTTATCGAAACCACACATAATGATCCTCCTACAGATGAAAGCTGTATACCCTTTGTCACTGATTACCATCCAGAACGCACTGCCATATATTCACACATACAACGATGGCCTATTCTTTCCAGCAGTGAACCGAGTAATACGTTATTTTCCTCTCACCCCCACTATTAGCATAGCGACGCAACCCATCCCTTTAAGATATTCTTACCTGCTCCAAATTACCCACCCTTTTTGCAATCAGCGGAAGAATCATCAAAAGCCCATGCACAAAGTGTACCAAACCCGATTGCTCCATTTGTAAACATCTTACGAAGGCACTTTGGTTTCATAGCAAAATCACCACAATAAGATACAAGGGACCCGGCGGCACAAACTGCATGACCAGAAACTGTGTTTACCTATTACATTGCCAACAATGTGGTAAACAGTATGTCGGGAAAACAAAACGCAATTTCCACACCCGCATACGAGAACACCTGGCACACATTAAGTATAAACGGGACACACCTATCGCCATACATTTTAATAAAAATCATCACACAATATCTGATCTACGCTACCGCATTATACAGGTATTACACTTAAACCCTGAGGAGACCAAATGTGATGGAACAGCGCCGTACCCATGAAATACATTGGATATTCACTTTAAGAATGCTACAACCACTCGGCCTGAACAGAAAGGACTTTTAATAAGTGGTTTATGCAACAGTAATAATAACAGCTATCTTCAAATGAGTATTGACTGCTGGTCAACAAAACAAGTAAAAGGCTGACTGAATGTTCGATTGTCTGATCAGTTGTTCAAATTAAACCAGAAATGGGTGTTTCATATTCACATGTTTCGATAGACACGGAGTCTTGAAACTTTCTACCTTCCACAACTGTGCAACTTGTCCAAAGGCATGTTGAATCATAACCCCTAAATATCCAGTTGAATTTCATTAGAATGTTTTTTAACTCTGGATATCAAACAGCTTAATAGCTATGGGTTAAGTTATAGTTTGATGTGTTTATATATACTGAACAAATTGGTGGGGGGGGGGGGGGGGGGGTGTTCAGTTATGCATGTTGATCAACTCATGTTAATTTTTTAAAGAGCATTTGCACATGCTGAGTCTAGGTTAAAATTGCTGAATTACTGAAGCATTTGATTGGTTCTATTTATGAGTTGTGTGACATCAAAGTGTAGAAGCTAGTAAAATGAACATCAGTCGATGCAATGTTCAGTGAATGGGTTTATTTACAAAGGAGATATCCTCTTATATGTATCGTGACAATAGATATCAAAAAATATTTGTTAGAAATTTCCTGCATATATTACAATAAAATAATAGATTTTTCTCATTTGTTCTCTGATGCTTAAGCATTTCTGTTGGCACCTTTATACTTTTTAGGGATGATATACTAGTAATATTCCATAACCTGGAGAGGAAAAAAGTTTGAAACACTAGTATGGCATTTTTATGTATATAATGCACTGAAGGGTGTGTTATACGTTTCTCTGTAATTGTAATTCCTCCAACACAAAATGATTTTCAAAGCTAAAATTGTCAGGAATTATTCATGAATTTCATGCACAATATAATTTTTCATGAAAAGAAGGAATGTCCGTATGCTTATTACATTCTAATTTTCAGCCAGTCGAGAAGAAAAGATTTGCCATGATGAAGGTGTATTAGACTGGACAAACTCCAAATCTCAGAAAGGAAGTAGAAATGGATCTCTCTATGTACCAAAAACAGTCACTTATTTCACTAAGCCTGCAAAGAGGGTAACCTGGTTAGTTGTATTCTACAGGTACCAGTACAGACTACAGGAACCAATTCAATATGGACGAATGGTAAACTGTTGTCGCTTTGATAAAACAGTTTGCGACAACATGATACTTTCATTTGGTGGCGATGTCATTTTTAATAAACATTCACACCAAAATTAGCTTCATACAGGAGGGTGGTACATCTTCTGTAAATTAATTAATTTGTCTGCTTACCATATTTGGAGCCTGATATAACCCGAATTAATGGCCAGATCTGATCAGAGCTATTTACTAAAATTCATTTTGTATTTACGATTTTTACTCCAAAACAATATAGTTGTCAAGTCACAATATAAAAATAGCAGTGCACGAAAAAAGAGACTTCGTTTTACAGTACACTAAATTTGGCAAATGGTCCAGTTGTGGTTCACAAAAAGCATCAAGATGGCGATCAAAACAAAAACAACCTGGTGAGATCTGAAATGTGAGGTGTCATCTCTCCTGCACCTGACAAAATGCCATGTACTCCAAAAAATAAAAATAATTTTCAGTCTTGCTCTTAACCCTTTAACCATCATAATGGCCAAGACCGGCCAGCATAATTCACACAAGATACCACACAAATTCATTATATTTCTTCACCTTTTCCTCATTGGAATAGTTGCAGTGTTTATGAGGTGTTTGTTTGCCCCTCCAGTTAGTAGGGTCTAAAGGCCACCCCCATTTTTTTTCTTTCAAATTAGATGCGTTATGGAAGTTTCTGAAGTCAAATTGGGATATATATGATAAAAAATAATGTATTATGTGCTTGGTTTCAATGTTTACGATGAACAAAGTGCTGATTTTGAACAGCCCAGACCCACCTATGGAAACATCACTGCATTAAGGTTATATCTACAGATGGGATATAGTACCAGCATAGGTTGTTTAACTGTAGGAGTGGTACTGTGATCTTAATCATGGAGTTATACTTTTTCTGAGAGGTTTGTACTAGTATCAGGGTTCGTGATTTAGAAAATGGTCGAGGCCATAAAATTGGCCCTGGGATCAGAGGGTCGGGGCCTATTCAGGGCCAATTTTCCAAAGTCAAAGAAAATGACTCTATGGTGGTTACAAATGGTTTCCACTTCAAAACTGGTTTTGTCTGGTTCATAGTAAATTAATGGGTATCACTTCAAATGAATAACAGAACTTTATTCGAAAACAGAAAATATGAACGTATGTCAAAATGAAACGCATATTATTAATTATGTGCATTCGAGTTGGGCGATAAAAACCGCAAAGATTTGATTTTGTGTGTTTCGGATTTTCCAAAAATATTTTTGGCTTTTTGCAATTGATTCGCTCCTTCAAATGAGTTGCGGTAATTTTTAATCTATCAGGAAAAATTTCCGATTCACGATTTTCTAAGACAGGTTGTGAAAGAAATTTTCTTCTTGGCAAAATAAATGTATGAAATCCGGTTATTTACAGCAGTTGGAGACGTTTTGTCCCTGATATTGGAAATTGGTAGGTGTGTGAGCAGACTGCAAAATTATTGACAGGTGAAACTGGTGAGTGCCGAGATGTTTGGTGATTGAGTGGGCATATTTTCCGTTCAAATGTTGGAGACTGACAATTGTCGTGGGCGTTAACGATGCTCAATGTTCAATATTTGACAGATGTTTTCCTGAAGTAACCTTACTGCGCAGGTGTAAGGGATACTTCCTTTGAAAGTGTTGTTTACATTTGAAAAAAGCCAGTGTTTAATACTGATCAAACCATGAGGGCCTGTGATTTGGGGTAGATAATGTTGGCCTCGGACATTTTGACTGTCTATTTTTATTTGCAAGCGCTACTTTTTCAACGGCTACGTGCACCCAACATAACGCGCTACCATCGGCATTTACCTGTGCACTGCGTGCGTCAGCGCACGCTAAAATCGAAGGACTGCATATTCGCGGCAGATGGGTTAGTTTAGATTGTAGTTCGCGGATCGATCGCGGCCGGAAAAATGGCCTCCACGACAACCTTCTCACGGCCGATCTCGGGGCCGGTGCCGATCGGCCGCGACAAAACACAAACCCTGTAGTATGTGTGTGTATGTTGGGGGGGGGGGGGGAGGGGTTGATGGTAATGGTGCAGGAGGTGTAATAAATAATAATCGGGGTTGGGGAAAGATGCATGATTGGGATTACTTGTCTAGTCACTTTTAGCCTCTTACTCTGGACCCAGGTTACCCCTGGGGTAATCTTTGCACCACAAAGGAGTCTGATATGTTTTGTCTTAATTTGCTAAGGAGAGTGTGAGATCATGTTGTCCTACTGGCCAAAGGTTTCAACTGGAAAGCCTTTCAACTAGAGAGTAGTTTTCCACTATCGGGTATATTTCCTGTGTCCATTGAGAATTTTCCAGTACCAAATGAAAGTTCTTGACTATACAACTACTTAAACTTGTGATAACAAAGACACATACCATATTTGAGAAGATGCAGAAGTACTGAACAGGTCTTTAAAATTCACCGAGAAATTGAAGCCACCTGTGAGACACCTAGTACAAGCATTATCTGTGAGAAACAACTTCAATTAATCATGTTGGCAAGAGTTTGTTAGGGATGGTGAATTAGTGTATGGGTAGCAAAAATTACAATTCAAGTATATTTCCAGTATTTACCAACTTGAGATCATTTCTCCAGTATTTATCCAGGACAGGAAAATGAAAAACAATTTTTCCAGTAAAATAATGGGATGCTTATCTTTTCATTCTGACAAATGAAGAAAATGTCTTTGAGGAAAGTCTTTCTGGGATGTGATAGTGTGCACACTAGGGCCAATTTTGGTCAGTAATTCTTTGGCTGAATGTCACTACAAAAGAAGGTGATTTACCGCAAATGCAACATGATCCAGAACTGGGCCAATATCTGTACAATACACAGTTTAAACTGTACAAGTGGAGTAATAAACAGAACTCATTTAACAGATATTTAATCATTTTTTTCCAATGAGAGGTCACAGGCTATAAAGATTTTGAAGAAAGAAGGGTATAGTGTACAATTACTATTTTCAAAGTGTATTTGATTTGACATACCTGTGGTCTAGTCTTTACTTCTTGTCCAGTGCTACAGAACACCGAACACAACCAAACACAATTGAACACAATTAAAATTATGGAACAAGTGTCAAATGAAGTTGATATAATAATAATAACTCTTTGGCCAGCCGCTGATTTGTCGCGGTCCTCATAAGAGAAGGCCATCATTCCCCCTGTACCCCACCCCCTCTTCCCCTCCTCTCCTCCCAGCATTCAGATATAAACTGCTTAATAGTGTCCCTCACTTCCTCTTTTTCAATTTCTTCAATAAACATTCCTACCCTCTCCCTCGTGTCCCCCTTCAGCCATCTATCCTTTGTTTCTTCGCCCCACTTCTGCATTATTCTTCCAGTAAATTTTATTCTATGAGGTATATACTGTGGGCATTCCAAGAGAAAATGTTCCAGGGTCTCCACTACTCCAGAGTGGCACATTTGGCATCCCTTTTCTCCATCTCTCCCAATTTTTCCCCGAAGCTCCAGTGATCTTGATCTCAGTTTGAACAGCAGTGACCCTCCAAAGGTGCCATCTAGGTACTTCTCAAAAGCTGGCTTTTCTTTATATTGTAACCCCTGCAGTGATCTTTTCACGCTAACCGCTGCTCGCCAGTTTCGATTGCAATCTTCCATGACTCTCTCTTTGACAAACCTTTTGCCTTCTTTCATTCCTACTTCTATGTTTGTGACCTCTATAGAGTAATTGTCCATTAGTTCCCTCACATGTTTTGACCACCCCGTTTCTATATTAGAATTCCAAATGGTATCGAGCATCAATTTGCACCACCGGTTGTCAGGCAGGTTTCTCAAGTAGTTAAAGTAACACAGTTTTCCCAAATCTACCCTGTCCTTGATTTTCATCCACCCAAGCTCCCCCCTTACTGCTTCCAAAGCTGCAGCATTACTCGACCCTGTTATCCATCTGCCGGCATCATTCTGAGTACTTTCCAACTTCTTAATAACGGTTTGGTTTAATGGAATCACGTCCGTGCCATACGTTATACTTGGTAAACCCACCCTCTCCCACAGTGTTTTCCCCACAAAGACCTTGTTGAAACTATTTTTCCCTAAAAGTTTTAGTTGGTTCAGAATTCTTTTCCCCTTCAGACTCAGTTTGGCTGAGTAATTTCTGTACACCCCTCTTCCCGTTATATTTATGCTTACCCCTAGATACTCATACTCTCCCGTTTCTCCTACAGTGATTTGTTTGCTTTCCCCTTCGGGGATTGAGAACTCCCCCACTCTCCATTTCTTCGTCATATCTACCTTGCGTCCAACGGGTATTACCTTGCTTTTATTTTCATTTAGTTCGAGCCGCCAAGTGTTCCCATATCTACCAACAATTTCCAGCAATTTCTCTAGCCCCTGTTCAGTTCTAGACATTAACACCATGTCGTCTGCAAAGAATAAGCCTGGTACCTTTATGTCTCCAACATTTACCCCCTCCGCACTCTGAATTAGTTCGTCCCCTAAATCTTTAACATACAATGCAAACAAAATCGGTGAAAAGATACACCCCTGCTTGAGGCCTATATCCATAGGGACTCGTTTTGTAGTGATACTCCCTAGACTGAGTTGGCTTTGCACATCTGTATACAGTGCTTTCATGATTCCCAAAAAGTCACCCCCCAGTCCGATGCCCTCGAGCTTTCGCCACATACCTTCCCTCCACACTCGGTCGTACGCTTTTTTCACATCTAGAAATGCCAGAAACATCTTTTTCTTTTCAGCCTTTGTTGATTCTATCAGTTGGGTGAGTGTAAATAGGTGATCAGTGACTCTTCGACCTTTCCTGAAACCATTTTGAATTTCTCCTAAAAAACCTTTCTCTTCAATAACTTCCTCTAGTCTACCGTATATGACCTTACAGAATACTTTTCCGATGTTACTATTAACTGATATCCCCCTATAGTTATCTAGAACTTCCTTATCCCCCTTTTTGTGTATGAACGACACCTTACTTTCCCTCCACTCTCTGGGGACCTTTTGCTTTCGCAGAACCAGGTTGAAAAGGTTTGCCAGGACTTCAATAAGTGCCTCCCCTCCATTTTTGAGGAATTCGTTCGGAATTCCATCAGTCCCTCCCGCTTTACCATTTTTTAATTTCGAGACCACGTTCCGCACTTCTTCTGCCGTTATTTCACTACATACACGATTGGATAGGTTCTCCTCCACCAGTGTATTTCTTTTTGGTGGGGACCCACTGCCCCATCGCCTATCGTTTATCTTTTCCCAGTGCTTGACCAACTCTGAAGCGATACGGCCTTTATCTTCTGTACTTTCCCCATCTATATATATTGTAGATGTATTGGTAGATTTGGGTATAAATATCATATATTTCAATTTTCAAGTGGATCCGTTCACTTAAAGTGATTTAATTAACTTTTTTCTATCAACTGTTCAGCTCGGAGTTTGGTTAGATCTTTGTGTTTAGTTGCTTTCACACCTCTTAGTGATATTCATCAAATAATAATTAAGAATTAACATGAAGACAATTGAATTACCATCACTGCATAGTGAAAGCTAGCAGTTTCCCGTGCTTTTTTGGGTCTAAGATCAACTCAAAGACAATTCCCATCACCATTTACCCGAGCTTTGGAATGGCATGCCAAAACATGGCCGGTTTGAAATTGCTTTTTCCATGTTTAGATTTGCACTGCCTTTGTGACGTTTTGTCATCAATATTTTATTTTGGTAATATTTTTTTAAGTGTTGTTCTTTCTGTTCTTTTCTCGCACTCTAAAATCAGTTGCCTTAAAAAAACCAAACCAACTGGGTTGAGTGAATATGAACCCAATTGGGTTCATGTTCACTCAACCAAGATGATTTGGGTTGATATTTAACCCAAATGATTTCAGAGTATGCACTTGAGCCCTTATTCCTTGTTGGGTCTTGGCATTGCCTTTTTGTGATGGTTTGTCATCAATATTTTATATAGGAAATATTTTTTTAAGTGCTGTACTTATCTCACTCTCGAGCCCTTACTGGGTCTCGGCACTGCCTTTGTAAGATTTATCATCAATATTTTATGTAGGCAATATTTTAATATATAAAAAAAAAATTATTTGCAAAAATTGAAACAGTCCACTTAAATGTGGGTAATTGTGCAGAGACCCAACATGGGCTTGAGTGCAAGATTATTATAGAAAGTGCAGCACTTAAAAAGAATATTGCCTATATAAAATATTGATGACAAAACAACTTTCACAGATTTCCATCCATAAATCGCCAAATTATATTTAGCTGACCAACCTGCAATACAAAACTAAACAGAAGCAGAAACTATTAATTTTTCCTAAAAACCATCAAAATTTAGGTGCTATTGGTATTTCAGTATATCAATGAAAAGGCAGTATCGAAATATAAATAAATACAAAGATTACAGAATATTGAGTCATTACTGTCATGGGCGTAACAATCACAGTGCATGTTGCATGGTAAGTCAATTATTCTAAATGGTAAATACAACACACCAACCTCGGAGAAAAAAAGAATCGTGGTAGAAACATCAAAATATTTAACAATACAAGACTGGGAAAAGCAGCCAGAGCCTGGTCCAAAAAACTCAACATTAAAGATAATTCAAGTGGATAACAATTTCAAAGCTTCCAACATGAAAAACCCACACTTCTATAGTTTGTTGTACATCTGTTGAATGGAGTGACAAGGGTATTCAATGTGACACTTGTGAAAAATGGTTTCATTCCATTTGCATTAATATTGACGATCACAAAAATAACAACCTAAGTAGCGAAAATTGTAGTTTTCGGGCTTCAGGCCCCTGTAGCTGTCACAGTTGCCCAATCGTGTCCAAAAGGGGACGTTTTCATCTAAACATTACATGAAGTCAAACCTACCAAGTTACAATGAAATTCCTTCGGGCTTGGGCAGCCATAATGGTTGAATGATCGCAACCAAAAGGGGACATTCTCATCTGGGCATCATCTGGAGTGATCCTACGAAGTTACAATGGAATCCCTTCATAAATATGACCTGTGGACTGTGCTCAAGATTTTCGGGCTTCGGGCACCTGTAGCCATCACAGTTGACCAATCACGACCAAAAGGGGATGTCATCATCTAGGCATTATATGGAGTCAACCTAACAAGTTACAATGAAATCCTTCCATAAATTCAACCTGTAGACTATGCTAAAGGTCTTTGGGCTCGGGCACCATAAAGGCTGAATGATCTCGACCAAAAGGGGATGTACTCATCTAGACATTATTTGGAGTCATCCTACCAAGCTACAATGAAATACCTTCATAATTATAACCTGTCGACTGTTCTAAAGGTTTTCGGGCTTCGGGCACCTGTAGCCATCACAGCTGACCAATCACGACCAAAAGGGGATGTCATCATCTAGGCATTACATGGAGTCAACCTAACAGGTTACAATGAAATCCTTCCATAAATATGACCTTTTGCCTATGCTAAAGGTTTTTGGGCTCAGGCACCCATCAAGGCTGAATGATCGCGATCAAAATGGGACGTTCTCATCTAGACTTTATTTGGAGTCATTCTACCAAGTTACAATGAAATCCCTCCATAAATATGACCTGTAGACTGTGTTAAAGGTTTTCGGGCTTCGGGCCCCTGTAGCCGTCACAGTTGCCCAATCACGTCCAAAAGGGGACTTGCTCATCTAGACATTATATTAAGTCAACCCACCAAGTTACAATGAAATTCCTCAATAAATATGACCTGTAGACTGTGCTAAAGGTTTTGGGGTTTTGGGCTCGGGCAGTTGTCACGGTTGGCAGATCACGCCCAAATGGGGAAATTCTCATCTGGATATCATAAGGAGTCATCCTACCAAGTTACAATGAAATCCCTCTATATTAAACATGACTTGCAGACTGTGCTAAAAGTTTTTGGGTTTCGGGCTTGGGCAGCCATCACGGTTGACAGATCATGCCCAAAAGGGGATGTTCTCATCTAGGCATTATACAGAGGCATCCTACCAAGTTACAATGAAATCCTTTCATAAATACGACCTGTAGATTGTGCTAATGGTTTTCGGGTTTTGGGCTCGGGCAGCCATACCGGTTGACCATTCGTGACCAAAAGGGGACGTCCTCATCTAGACATGACCCCAAACCTGCAAATGAAATTTCGTGACGATCAGACAAGAACTGTGGGGTGTAACCCGTGCTAAAGGAAAATGTAAACAGACTCACAGACTCACAGACTTCCGCACGTGTGAGGGCAATAGCTTATCTTGACTTTGTCAAGTTAAGCTAAAAATGTTATATTAACTTATTGAAGTGAGCAGGCTTTTTACTGTAAATATTAAACAGATGCATTCTCTAAACACAAGCTAAAGCAAAGAAATGAATCCATACAGTTATCTTTTTGCTGGTATGCTTTGAAGTCTGCTGGAATAGACATTCTTATTCATCACAGACAGGCAAATAGAACAGATGCTTACTATAAACAAAAGCAACAAGTACAATCTGTGACAACAGGAGGGGCAGATGAACTTCCCTTTCTCATCTATGACAATTATGTTGAGGATGGAAACAATTCAAATTGTGGTGATTGTTTTTGCTACAGCGGAAGGACTTAAGTATCTTTGTGACAGTGAACACTTGTTCATGGATGGAACATTCAGTGTAGCTCCAAGGCAGTTTCAGCAGCTCTTTGTGATTCAAGCTATGAAAGAGAACATTCCTATTTCATGTGTTTATGCTCTGCTCCCTCATAAAAATCAGTCCAGATATGAGAAAGTGTTTACTGCTCTTTTAAATACTTTAAATACAAGATCAGTTGACAGCATTGACTGAATTGGAAAGGGTTAGGCTAGGGGATCCCTCTACCAGGCGAGTGAGAAAAGAAACAGAAAAACTTCAGAAAAGACTAAAAAAGCATTGCAAAGTATTTCAGACTGGTGACGAAACTATCCGTTTTTAAGTTTTATCCACATTTCTATCGTTTCATTGACAAAATAAATACATTTTACTAAGGTTCATTTTAGTGCTGAAGATAAATAATTTTTTGTCAAAGAAATTATAGAAAAGTTAGCGTTAGTGGAACAAACTCATTGAGCTCGTCCATTAACAGCCACATTTCTGCCTTTTCATTGACGAATACATTTCACTTAGGCTTTTATCCAATGGGGAGTAGAATATAAATATAATGAACAACATTATCATCGAAATTGTCAACACATTTTCGACTGCTCTGCCTTTATCAAGTTGGAAAAATATATTTTCTTTGACCTCGTTCCATTAACAGCCACATTTCTATCATTTCATTCACAAATTACATTTTAAAAAGTTCATTTTAGTGCTGAAGATAAATAATTTTTTGTCAAAGAAATTATAGAAATGTTAGCTTTAGTGGAACAAGCTCTTTGAGCTTGTTCCATTAACAGCCACATTTCTGCCTTTTCATTGACGAATACATTTTACTAAGGCTTTTATCCAATGGGGAGTAGAATATAATGAACAACATTATCATTGAAATTGTAAATATAAACACAAAAATAGAAGAAGCCAACATCACTGATGCTATAAGTTATGATTATAATGTACACACTGAAGTTAAATGCTTTAAACACCATGACACTGGCAATTGTATGCCAGTAATAAAGTTATCATCTGGTAATGATCAATTTATCAAGAACATTTTAGAGGATAACATCAAACTATTCAGTAAAATTTATACATGTATTCCATACTAGAAAATAAGGGGTTACTCTCGCTCATCCGACAAGGAGTAGTTTATTAATGTGCGACAAACCCCGTCACTGGAGTTGCTGGCTAAAGTTATTTTAGTGATGACGCTCACTTCACCGACTGTACACCTTTAAACTCTGATTTCCATTCGGTAACAAACATATCACTGATCAATATCAATATCATATCATTAATAAAGATTATGCTGTATGATTACTATTTAGTAACAGTTTTTGTTTCTTTCCCTCATTAATAACATCATTAAAGACATGCTATTGTTGCACTCTTTAAAAACAAAATATGTAGTGTATAAATACTGAGTCATTGGGATATATTCGCCTTCCAGTTCGAGGTTGTCGGGGCTCTGACCACACTACCATACCATCAGTTCACTCACTCACATCATGTAAGATTAATGACCCTAACTTCCGTCTGTCGGGAATTCACAAGCAATTAAAGTTATCTAGGTCGCAAGGGATTACAGATCCCACATCGTCCCAGTGTGCCTTCCGTGCGCTGAAACTTTTCCTTCATTTCATTTCATATTCGCTTTAGATTCATAAGCAAATAAAGTTATTCGGGTCGCAAAGGATTTCAAATCCCACATCGTCCCTGTGTGTCTTCCGTGTGATAAAACTTTTCATTCATTATATTCCAGTTCGAGGTTGTCTGGGGTCTGATGCCACTACCCTACCACCAGTGCGCACACGCATGGCAAAGGAGGAGAGTGTTCGGGTACTCAGCGGGGCTTATGTCGTTTCTGATTCTTTTTTAGAGGAGGTGGTTTTGATGGAGAGACTGTCACAGTGGCAGTGGGCGTTGTTGGTGTGCTGCTTGCCAGGTGACCTGGTTGGAATGGTCTAGTCCTTGCTGTGTTAGGCACTGTTTCTAGTGATGGCTGTTGTTGTGTTGGTGCTGTTGTTCTGCCTCTTGTGCTGTCAGACGTTTTTCGATTTGCCGGTTTAGTTCTTCAAGTTTCAGCCTTATTTCTTCATCCTGCCATTCCCTTATGATTCTGTGCTGTTCGGCCTTGTGTCGTATGGTGTCCAGGTCCAGGCTTCTTGGTGCTTAAGGGAGAGGCGAGTGGGGCTTGGGAAGCGTCGAGAGGGCAACTTCCAATTCCATCTCAGTCTCCACAGGACTGTCCACATCCAACATTTCCAGGTGGGGAGCCGGAAGTTGGTTGGGTATGTCTGTGGGAGTGGGAGGGGAACTGGCGGCCATCTCTTGCTCTTTCCTCACTCTTCTTTTCAAAAAAGGCCTCCAGGTGTTGGGTGTTCCTCCGCTTGGTAGACAGGCTCTTCCTTTTTCTCTTTGGTCTCGAGTCTTTTGGGTGAGGACCAGTGTGAGAGGGGTTCCTCTCACGAAAGGTACTACCTCTACCTGAGGGTGGAGATGTGGTGTCTTCTACTACAAACTCCAAGGGCAGGTGGAATCCCTTGCCTGTCCCTGGACAGTCCAGGTGACCGGACAAGAGACGCCCAGAGGTAAAATGGTCTTTATGAGTCTTGCTGGTAATTCCAGTGTTTCCATGATGGCTGATCAAGATGTTCACACTCTGGAGTCAGAGGTGCGAATGTCAACGTATTTAATTTAATTTTATTTTATGTAAAATGTTACACAGGTCGGTAGTTGTTCTATCTCGGGATAATTATATAAAGGAAGCCATGAGACAACTCAGCAATACTAAACATTATAAGAAAATAGATTCACTTATTTGGCCTAGTAATATTGAAAAATTCAATAAGATCTTAAAATTATTTCTCCTCGATGAAGGTCACATTACCAAAAAACAACTGAAATATTTAACAGCTAAGCTCAGTGCTCAAACAAGACAATTGTATATCCTACCAAAGATCCACAAGGACCATTCTTCATGGACGGATGACTTAACTCCACCCGGGAGGCCAATTGTATCAGATTGTAATTCGGAATCTTATGCGATCTCGGAATTAATTGATTATCATCTGAAACCCATAGCAAATAGACATCCGAGCTATCTAAAAAATACACAGGATTTCCTGTCAAAAATTTCGAAATTGAAAATATCGAAAAATGCAATTCTGGCTACTTTGGATATCGACAGTATGTATACGAACATTGATATTGATAAAGGCATTAAATCTGTTGAAAATGCATTTGAAAAACATCCAGATGCAAAACGCCCGGATGAACAAATTTTGGATCTTTTAGAGCTGAGCTTAAAAGGTAATGACTTTCAATTCAATGGAGAATATTTTCTACAAATAATGGTTTGTCCTATAGGTAAAAGATTCAGTCCTAATTTTGCAAGCATTTATGTAGCGGAATGGGAGGAAAATGCCTTAAGAAAATGTGCAAAGCATCCTCTCGTATATCTCAGGTATTTAGATGACATTTTTATTATTTGGGAACATTCAAAAGAAGATTTTGATGAATTTTTAGAAATTTTGAACAATCACGATCCAAATATTAAATTGAAAGCTACTATCAGTAAAAATTCTGTTGATTTTCTCGATGTGACCGTGTATAAAGGCGAGCAATTTGAGGCGTCCGGTCATTTAGATTATAGAGTATATTTTAAACCAACTGATTCATATCACTTGTTGCACACAAAATCATTTCATCCTCAACATACATTTAAAGGTATCATCAAATCACAGCTCATTCGTTTCCACCGCAATTCAAGTGATAAGGTAAATTTCAGTGAGGCTTGTTCTACTCTATTTGGCGCCCTCAGATCGAGAGGGTACTCGCTGTGCCTTTTGCGTAGCCTGAAATCTCAAACCTTTAAAAGCTCGAAAGTCCAGCTGAAACTACCGATTTCGAACCACTAAAGACTGAACACAACAGACCGCTGCAAAATGGTAGTGACGCGGTATTTAATTGCAAAAAGCCTTGTTGTAGACTGCATACTTTTATGCCTGATCAGAAAGAGGTATGTTGGTCAAAGTCAAAATCCTTTCTGAGAACGTGCTACTAGACACAAACAGGATATAAAACATAATGCTGATGCCCCAGTAGCACAACATTTTAACCTTCCTGGGCATTCTTTGGACGATTTCGAAATCCATCCTATTGAACAACCACCAATTAAAGACACATTAGAAGAAACGGATGAATTTAGAAAAAAAATGTGAAGCTTTTTGGATCAATACGCTTCAAACCCTCTGGCCATTTGGTATGAACATATCAGAGGGCGAATGCAAAAGGAGGTCCATCATTCCTTTCACTTTAACGTATAACAGAATGAATATCAAAATAGCAAAAATGTTAAAAGACGAATTCAATTTCACCAATGCTAAATTAAATGAACCTTTGAATCTTCGACCTGTCATCGCCTATAAGAAAAACAAAAGCTTGCGTAACATCCTTGTAAGGACGAAATTAGAGCCCATCAATGAATAACATCAATTATTGCCAGTCAGTTTAACCAGTTCCTAAGCTCATCACTTAGTTTAAATCAATTTTATGTAATTTTTTGGTCATGTTTGAAACCCATCAGGGTTCAGTAAATGAAAACAATTTTTCGGCGGCATATTAAAAGAAAAAAAATGTTTCAGTAGGAAATGTCTGTGCCAGTGTGATTTTTTAACCTCAAACACACACACATTTTACCAATGCTAAATTAAATGAACCTTTGAATCTTCGATCTGTCATTGCCTATAAGAAAAACAAAAGCTTGCGTAACATCTTTGTAAGGACTAAATTAGAGCCCATCAATGAACAGCATCAATTATTGCCAGTCAGTATAACCAGTTCCTAAGCTCATCACTTGGTTTAAATCAATTTTATGTAATTTTTTGGTCATGTTTGAAACCCATCAGGGTTCAGTAAATGAAAACAATTTTTCGGCGGTATATTAAAAGAAAAAAATGTTTCAGTAGGAAATGTCTGTGCCAGTGCAATTTTTTAACCTCACACGCACGCACGCACACACGCACGCACAGAGATTAATTAAAAGTAATCACTTCAACAGAGTTAATGTCTTGTCTATCCAACTGATTAGTGAACTGCAAAACCACTCATCAATCAGAAACAGTCTTTAGTTTGTAAATGTTTGATGTGAGGGATTATCACACTTCTTCCTTGAACAATAGCTGTCAGATGAGTGAGAAGACCCCAAAATAAGACCAATTAGATGTTTCGATTGTAACAAATTTGGACACATCTCCAGTTATACAGCAATCAATAATCCTTTATTTTGTGTAGTTCTCAAAGTCACAAATCATCAAACTGCCCCACAATTACTGCTTGTGTTGACAACTATCATTGTATCAACTGTTACAGTAGCCACAAAGCCAGTTCAATGAAGTGTGTTAAATACATTCAAATTTGCAAACAACTAGCAACTTGTACACAGATGGGACTAATTCGGTGTATACATGTGATAAATCTGTCACCATCATACATCAACTTATCATATCTACCCTTTATTAAATAATTGTTTTTATGTTGTACATATAAATTAATAAACTATGTATATTGTTTTATCTATTGACTCAAGTGAATTTTTTGATTTGATTGGTTGATAGATACGTGGTATGAGACCATATTTATTGAAACCCATGATATGTCCGCCCAGCCACTGTCAAATTTCCCATACCCAGTGGAAGCCTCGTTCCGAAATCTACAAATTGTCCATACCCTGTAGAAGACGCGTCATTCCAGTTTTACAGTGTACATGTATTATATTTTAATTTTTCATCTCCAAAATATAGCTCATGACCACTTATTGGAATGAGCTTGTCGAGTACCCTCCAATGTGGGGTTCATAAGCTATGTTTTTGAGACAAAAAAGAAAAAAAGAAATTCAATAATTTTTTTATACTAGTCATATCGGCATATTTTCACAAAAACTCTTTTGCACAAAAATTCCACAGAAACCTGTATGGCTCAACAATGGAAGATAAAAGATCTCATGCTGTGTGTGTTCACACATGAAATAGATTGTACTTCTAAAACGGAAAGTCAATAGATAAACTTGTTACCACTTGTTCGGCCTCATGGGATACGGCTGGCTTCGGGTAGGTAAAAACCCGTACCAAGTGATCAGACACGGGGTAACTAATAATCTCAGTGAACATTACATTTCTAGATCAGCAGCTCAACGATTCAACATCTTTGAATTTTGTGTGAATAACCATTCAACTGATTATAATAAAATGAAAATTTGTCAACTGAATGTAAACACTTACAACAACTCCAACTATTATTAGAACATTATGTGGACACAAGAAATATTGACATACTATGTTTACAAGAAACAAAAGTTGGAGACATTCAGCCCTCATTCAAAAACTGGAATTGTATAAAAATGAACAGAAGTGACGATAAAGAAAGTGAAGATGCAATCTTATTGAAACCAGATGTAAAATATGCACAAAGAAAAACCCCCAAGTACAATGAATAACATGCCACTGTTCATTGAAAGTCTGTTGCTGGTTATATGTATGATTATATTGATGATCCGGTAATCGGAAAAAAAGTAACAGGAAAAAAAAGTAACAGGAAAAAAAGTAACATATTTGGGTAGGAAAAAAAGAAACAGGAAAAAAAGTAACACTTTCTTATTTTTATAAGGTAAAAAAGTAACAGGAAAAAAAGTAACAGATTTGGGTAGGAAAAAAAAAAACAGGAAAAAGAGTCACACTTTCTTATTTTTATTTCATAAAAGTGATAGATTACTTAATTATGATTTAGTTATATTATTGAAACTAGTTAGATTATTACATATCAGTATAAGTACTACATAGTACATAGTTATAAAATAATTTAACAAACTTAATTATGATTTAGTTAGATTATTACATATCACACCTTGAAACTAGTTGGATTATTACATATCAGTATAAGTACTACATAGTACATAGTTATAAAATAATTTAACAAACTTAATTATGATTTAGTTAGATTATTACATATCACACCTTGTGTAATCTAATATTCTGGCCAATGCCAGTAAGAAAAGCTGAAATAGTAAGTGAACCTTGGGAATATAAACCACACAGATTTTTCAGTTTTCTATTCAGGGATTCAGCTGACTTCTGTTTGCAGATAACAGGCAGCAAACCAACTGACACCTGTTGAATAATTGTATTGGTCAGAGCTTGCTCTTTTTGAAACCATTGGATAGTTTTCCATTTCCAGACTGATGGGTGCTGGTGGCCAACAAGATTGCAGAACTTGTTGTTCCAGCCTTCACATGCATTATTTGTACGAGATTCGCCATCCAGCGTAGCACTATTAACATTCCATGTAGCTGGAGGATAGGCTGGAGGAGTTAATCTAAGTCGTAATGGTGCCAACACATCTGAAGGTGCGGCGCGAGGTTGCCTGTATCTACCAGTGACATAATTTTCATCAAAATACCTCAACAGTTCCTCAGCTTCTTCTGGAACAATGTCTTTGAGGTGATTCATACCATCACGCACATCTGAAACTGGCAAGAATGCAAGTGCATCCAGTTTCCCACAAAACAGTCTGAAGTCTGCATCATCCCGATACAACTGCACTAAACCTAAACTCTGCACTCTGCGCCAAGTGCTTTGTGTCAGATGGTAGAAACAACCTCTACTCTGTACATGTCTACCAAACACAGCATTCACAGCATTCACAGCTCGTAACACACCATCTTCAAAATCAGTCACAACAGTATTTACATTCAAGTCAATATTTAGCTCAGTCAGTTTATCTACAATAGCTTGAAACAGAGTCTCATAGGAAGTACGTGTCTTCCTCTGTAATATAGCGTATACACAAGATAAAAAACTGTCATGAAACTTAACCCTAACAACATAAATTTGCTGAAATAGTGGAGGAGCCATTGCAAAATTACCGTCCATAAATAAAGTACTTGCACTGCCAAGATAATTGAGTCCACTATTTGTTGCAAATGTAACCACACGCTCACTTGCCTCAGGTCCATTATCAAAGAAAAGGAATTGTTCAGAGTCTGATATTTTCTGAAACTCTTCTGGAATGGTCAGCTCAGACAGACTTTTGGCGACAGGAGGACTTCTGTGGTATCTCAGACTCCGTTTGGCATTATCTAAGTCTGGCAGCATCAACTTGACTTCACTTTCAGCATTTGAAACAGCTGTTGCGAGGATCTGTGATGGCTTATCTAAGGAAGAAGCTGCTTGTTTTCGCATTTCATTTCTCAATTTGGTATATGCGATACTGACATTTTCTGGAGGATGGTTGTGTTGTCTAACTATTTCTGGGTTGTTGAAATCTGTAGTAGTACAGAGACTTGCACGGCAGTCTGATTTAGCACGTTTAGTGCATTTCCACCAGACCTTGTTCTTCCTTCTTACAGATACAGTGTACATGAAACCTTCATGACAAAGTTTTTTGCCCCTCTTATTACTCTCAATGACTTCCATGATGACTCAAGAACATTTAATGACTAATTCAAACTGCTGTCCAATATATAGTTTGCTGTGTGTTTATTTTTTCAAGAACATTGTTGTACATCAAAGAAGAGAATTCATGAAAGTAGCCACACTTGCTTGTGTTTATTTTTTCAAGAACATTGTTGTACATCAAAGAAGAGAATACTTGAAAGTAACCACACTTGCTGTGTGTTTATTACAATGTGTGTTCATTTGTTTCAAGAACATTGTTGTACATCAAAGAAAGTATGATGGATATCCTTGTAACAACATTGTCATAGCACACATGATCTCCAATTACAAAATAATTAAAAAAATAAAAAATAAAATTATTATTATAATTATTATAATGAAAAATGAAATAATGAAAAAACACTGTTACTTTTTTTCCTGTTGTATTATTATAATTGTTACTTTTTTTCCTGTTTCTTTTTTTCCTGTTACTTTTTTTCCTGTTACTTTTTTTCCTACATTCGATGATCCAACAAATGGATGTGAATGTGTATGATTGAATGTGCCCCACAAACAAGTCCCTGGAATCACATGCACAATGCAACCCAAGAATTTTCCAAAATACAGTTTGCGCATGACTCAAAATTGGGTATTAAAATATAGTGCCTATTATTTCAATGTTCAGCCACTATCTGTCACCATGACATAAAGAAGGATGACATATGCACAAAGATGACAAATTATTAGTATGTATTCCACAGGTATGTCCTTTGAAGCAATCTGTCGTCAGCTCGACATCCATTACAGTCACCATTCGTTTGATGAAAAAAAACATATAAACCAATGAAGTTAAGGAGCATCCATGGACAGAATCACAAAATGACTCCCTGTGACATCTCAATGTGAAAACAGGGCACTTCGAAGGCAGGTGCGATGACAGCCATTCACCTCAAGTACTGTTCTGACGAGCCTGTGACTACCAAATTGACAAATCTGCTCGAGAATGGTCAGGAATGGCCTCAGAAAATCCATATCGAGGGCGATCAAACGTCCTTTACTAAGAGATCATCACCAAGGAATACGTTTGGCTTGGTATTTAGCATTTTTCATTCAGACCATTACATTAACTACCATTTGTTGGTCTACCATGAGTCCCGATCTGAATCCACTGGAGCACATTTTGGACATTCTAGGGCATCAAACACAAGCACATGAACCTCCAGTACAAACTCTGCAAGAATTGGAAGCAGCTTTGCATCAGGAATGGTGAGTTACCTCTGCAATGCTATCAATACTGCTCTCAGCTGGTGCACCCAAAGCCCCAAAATATGATTAATATGGCATTGTCTGCTCCAAAAGATATTCAGTCATTTTTTTTCCAAACCAAATATCATGAGTCCTAGTTGGAATGAGCTTGTTCCAACGACAGGTTATCACGTATGCAGGGCATCCGTGAGGTTAGAATTATTGAGTTTTAGATATTGGGGAAATTATTATTGTCGCAGCAGATGCAAAAGGCATCTGCTGCATTGCCAAAGGCATGTGCATTTCTGACAGGGAACCCCCAGGAAGAGTTTGAATTTTAGATACTCTGAGGTGGCCTCTGGAGGCATTCTGACCACAAAAACACTGCTGAAAGTCATAAGGAAAATGTGTATTTTTCCTCAGAAAATGTAACAAATTCATGCCTTGAGACACTTTTAGTAATTTTAGCTGTCGCCAAGAGGTGCCGGTCATATTTTTGTGATAATATAAATTAATACTTGGCAACTCCAACCATTCATGATTTGGGTCCATGAATTGGCCCCATTCCCCAAACCAATTTTCCCCAGTTGGCTAGTGCTGATGGACATTGTTATGCACTCGAATAAAAATGTGAGTGAATGTTTTTGTACAAATCGTGCATACTCTGACTGTTGATGCAAAAAACCTCAAACTGCTAACGTCCTAATTTATAATTTCATGGTATCTACATCCTACTGCTACTACGTCTTGGAATACAATGTGACAAGACGTAACTCAATCCATGTGGAAAGAATGACCCATGTTCATTTATACACTCCTCAGTGTGGAGGTACTATTGTGCTCTGCGATCCATAGACCTGGCTGTTCGATTTGAATTCATTCCAACTTCATTACTTGGCAACTCCGATCATTTCTTATATGTTTAAAAATTATTATACACTCCCACAAAGCAAAGTTTAGGAGGGGGGGGGGGGGGTATATAGGAGTCAACTTGTCCGTTGGTCGGTCGGTCTGTTGTCGTCATCATCGGTTTGTTGCAACTTGTGGAGTGAACTACTTCCACAGTTTTAGTTGCATTTTCATGAAACTTCGCAAAAATCAACATGATGAGGGGAAGTGCATGACATAATTTTTTTCCAGATTGCATTCAAGATGGCCAACTGGCGGCCATATTGGATTTTGCAAAATACTTGTGGAGCGAACTACTTCTACAGTTCTACGGCAACAGACCATCTCTAGTTTATTTTTGACAGTTGTGACCACAAATTCTATAAAGTATTAATCCTTTACCTTATGTCATTTGTTAATAAAAGGCTAAAGCTAGCCTGCGACAAAGAGAGGCAGAGACTGATGATTAGTGAGAGAGGGTGTGGGAGTCTTGGATTTCAAAAAGGAGTTAATTTTGGGGTGCATGAGAACGAGAAGGCAAAGTGTAAATACTACTGAATAAGGTTACTATTTTGGGTTGCAAACGTAAAGAGATGTAACATGACCTTCGCTGAGAACCGTGGTAGAAAGTGACATACATTCACTCAAAAAGAAGTCAGCTGAAAATGGGAATAGGTTTTTTTCCAAAATAACCAACACAATTATTTAATCTACACATTTTATTTTCCAATTCTTTTCTCATGATAAATTTTGTCGTCACAATTTTCTTCAAGCACCTTCTGGTTCTTTCTTTGATATCTAATAGTAATAATAATAATAATAACTCTTTGGCCAGCCGCTGATTTGTCGCGGTCCTCATAAGAGAAGGCCATCATTCCCCCTGCACCCCACCCCTCTTCCCCTCCTCTCCTCCCAGCATTCAGATATAAACTGCTTAATAGTGTCCCTCACTTCCTCTTTTTCAATTTCTGCAATAAGCATTCCTACCCTCTCCCTCGTGTCCCCCTTCAGCCATCTATCCTTTGTTTCTTCACCCCACTTCTGCATTATTCTTCCAGTAAATTTTATTCTATGAGGTATATACTGTGGGCATTCCAAGAGAAAATGTTCCAGGGTCTCCACTACTCCAGAGTGGCACATTTGGCATCCCTTTTCTCCATCTCTCCCAATTTTTCCCCGAAGCTCCAGTGATCTTGATCTCAGTTTGAACAGCAGTGACCCTCCAAAGGTGCCATCTAGGTACTTCTCAAAAGCTGGCTTTTCTTTATATTGTAACCCCTGCAGTGATCTTTTCACGCTAACCGCTGCTCGCCAGTTTCGATTGCAATCTTCCATGACTCTCTCTTTGACAAACCTTTTGCCTTCTTTCATTCCTACTTCTATGTTTGTGACCTCTATAGAGTAATTGTCCATTAGTTCCCTCACATGGTTTGACCACCCCGTTTCTATATTAGAATTCCAAATGGTATCGAGCATCAATTTGCACCACCGGTTGTCAGGCAGGTTTCTCAAGTAGTTAAAGTAACACAGTTTTCCCAAATCTACCCTGTCCTTGATTTTCATCCACCCAAGCTCCCCCCTTACTGCTTCCAAAGCTGCAGCATTACTCGACCCTGTTATCCATCTGCCGGCATCATTTTGAGTATTTTCCAACTTCTTAATAAAGGTTTGGTTTAATGGAATCACGTCCGTGCCATACGTTATACTTGGTAAACCCACCCTCTCCCACAGTGTTTTCCCCACAAAGACCTTGTTGAAACTATTTTTCCCTAAAAGTTTTAGTTGGTTCAGAATTCTTTTCCCCTTCAGAATCAGTTTGGCTGAGTAATTTCTGTACACCCCTCTTCCCGTTATATTTATGCTTACCCCTAGATACTCATACTCTCCCGTTTCTCCTACAGTGATTTGTTTGCTTTCCCCTTCGGGGATTGAGAACTCCCCCACTCTCCATCTCTTCGTCATATCTACCTTGCGTCCAATGGGTATTACCTTGCTTTTATTTTCATTTAGTTCGAGCCGCCAAGTGTTCCCATATCTACCAACAATTTCCAGCAGTTTCTCTAGCCCCTGTTCAGTTCTAGACATTAACACCATGTCGTCCGCAAAGAATAAGCCTGGTGTCTTTATGTCTCCAACATTTACCCCCTCCGCACTCTGAATTAGTTCGTCCCCTAAATCTTTAACATACAATGCAAACAAAATCGGTGAAAAGATACACCCCTGCTTGAGGCCTATATCCATAGGGACTCGTTTTGTAGTGATACTCCCTAGACTGAGTTGGCTTTGCACATCTGTATACAGTCCTTTCATGATTCCCACAAAGTCACCCCCCAGTCCGATGCCCTCGAGCTTTCGCCACATACCTTCCCTCCACACTCGGTCGTATGCTTTTTTCACATCTAGAAATGCCAGAAACATCTTTTTCTTTTCAGCCTTTGTTGATTCTATCAGTTGGGTGAGTGTAAATAGGTGATCAGTGACTCTTCGTCCTTTCCTGAAACCATTTTGAATTTCTCCTAAAAAACCTTTCTCTTCAATAACTTCCTCTAGTCTACCGTATATGACCTTACAGAATACTTTTCCGATGTTACTACTAACTGATATCCCCCTATAGTTATCTAGAACTTCCTTATCCCCCTTTTTGTGTATGAACGACACCTTACTTTCCCTCCACTCTCTGGGGACCTCTTGCTTTCGCAGAGCCAGGTTGAAAAGGTTTGCCAGGACTTCAATAAGTGCCTCCCCTCCATTTTTGAGGAATTCGTTCGGAATTTCATCAGTCCCTCCCGCTTTACCATTTTTTAATTTCGAGACCACGTTCCGCACTTCTTCTGCCGTTATTTCGCTACATACACGATTGGATAGGTTCTCCTCCACCAGTGTATTTCTTTTTGGTGGGGACCCACTGCCCCATCGCCTATCGTTTATCTTTTCCCAGTGCTTGACTAACTCTGAAGCGATACGGCCTTTATCTTCTGTACTTTCCCCATCCACTTTGATACTCTGCACACTACTTTTCCCCCGTTTATTTACCCAGTTCCAAAATACGTTTGAGCTCGAACCCCCCGTTTTCTTTATTGTTCTGGCAAGACTGCAATTGCGCTCCTTCCTATTATTATTCTTTATCTCATTCACCTTTTTCCGTGCCAGTTCATATTCTCCTTTCATTAGTCTCGTGTCATTGTTATCCACCCCTTTAACCTTCCTACTTCTTCTGTAAGCAGCGCATTTTACCTTCCTTTCTTTTATAGCCTTTTTCAGTCCCTCGTTAACCCTGTATCCAAGCTCTCTCGTTGGGACCCTCACCCTTCCTATACACTCCTTCCCTGCCTCTGTTAGGCTATTTACTATGCCATCTGAAATACTCTGGACATTTGCATCCCTAGGTATACATTCAAGATTTGGTTTTAGTTTTTCCCGAAACTGCTTCCAGTCGGCTCCTTGTTTTAGTCCCCAAACTTCCTTGAAGGTATTTCTGTCTCTATTCGTCTTTTTGCCCATAATCTTAACTGTTATCAGGTTGTGATCACTACCTAAGTCATTTTTTCCCTCGTCATCTATTTCTACATCTATAACCTCCCTCCATACGCTAATGTCAGTGAGTATATAATCAATTATTGTTTTCTTATCGTTCCTCTCCCAGGTCCATTTACCCTTACATTTCGCATCCCTGTTCAGGATCTTTAAACCAAGCTCTTTTGATAGGTCCAACATCTTCCTCCCATTCGTGTTAATTTTCCTATCACCTCCCTGTATGCCCTCCTCCTTATCCCCGATGTGCCCATTGAAGTCCCCCATTAGGACAATACTGAACCCTCTGCTCCCAAGCTCTGTGATATTCGATCTAAGAGTTGTATATATTGAATCATTCCACTCGGGCTTACTTCCCTCCACTGCTAAGTATACAACACCAACGGCAACACTCCTGTTTCCTAACTTGATTTTTGCCCAGACTATTTCGTTGGATACTGGAATCTGAGTCCTTGCTTCTGTGAGATCTGTAATCAATGAGGGCTGTAATTCCTCTTTAGCGTAGATGCCAACACCCCCACCCCGTTTCTGACCCTCAGTTCGCCCAGCTCCTATCCACACGCAACCCTTCATCTGATCAACCCGCTCATCCCGTCGTATCCACGTCTCACTTAGACCCATTATATCGAAGTCTCCTTCGTCCATCATTGTTGATATTTCGCTTACTTTCTTGTGCAGACCCTGGATGTTGCAGTACCCAAACTTAATGAATCTTTGTTTTTTTGTCATCACTGGCACATTATTATAACCCTGGTATGTCCCTGTATTGTGCATGTTTGTTGTTCTTCCCATGTTCCCAGCATTTGTGCCACTCTGGGTTACCGGCTGTGGTCCCCTACCCCCCTTTTCTCCAAAAAAGGCCCAGCCACCTGTAAGATTTTTTGGCCCAACAGGTCTGTACCCAACCTACTTAAATGCAATCCGTCTCGCCCATACAACTCTCCTTGTCCCCAGAATGAATCCCAGTGGTCAATGAAATGTACTCCCAAGTCTTTGCAGTGCTCTTCCAGCTCCTCGTTTAGTGCCATAATCCGCGAGTTCCTCTCATTCCCACCACCCATAACGGGGAGCACCCCTGAAACGATGATCCGAGCATTCCTGCTAAGTAGCTTACTAATTAGGTCCTTGTATGTGTCCACCAAACGAACTGATTTCCTCTCCCTGATGTTATTGGACCCCACATGTAATACCACTACCGGATCAGGCCCCGACCCAGCTACAATACCGTCCACTCTATCCCTCAGGTCCTCCACTTTAGCCCCCGGAAAGCACAGAACTGTTCTATTTTTACTGTCCAGACCACAGACAACCTTGTCGATCCCCCGAACTATGCTACTTCCCGCAACCACCAACTTACTTTTGGACCTCGCCCTATTTATCTCCTCTAGTCTCCTATTGTTTACAGCGTCCTCTTCCTCTCCAACAGCCCCACTCGGACTCAATATCGGTATCGGTATCTTTGACCTAGGATTACTCCTATCCTTGTCCCTCCGTCTCTTTCCAGGCCCTGAGCTACCTGGACTACTCCCCTGGTCTACCCCCGGATCCCTCCTCCTTTTTCCTGGCCTAGACCCCAAGCTACTATCTGTTGCAACTACCTCCATCTCCTCCTCTGTCTCTTCCGAATCGAGCACATCAAATCTGTTTCTGGTGCTGCACTCCCCACTGCCTTTGGACTTTACACCCCTATCTACCTGCTTCTCTGGCCCCCCTTTCCTACCACTTTTGGTAGTCCACGCCAAACGCTTTACAGCATTGCTCCGGCCTGGGCCCCCCTCATCTGTCCTACGTACTTTTCTAGCAGCCCCCACCTCATCACCTACCTCATTCACATCAAAGGTTCTACCCCCATGTTTCCTCTTGGAACCACCGACAACCTTCCATCCTTCTCGGAAAGCCACTTTCACAGGCGTAACTCCAGACAGCCCCGCCCTACCAAGTTTTCCCTTCAGCTCAGCAATCTCCCCCTCAAACTTAACAATTGTCTCAAGTAGGTGGAGGATTTCCTGACAGTTTGCACATACCTCTCCATATCCCATCGAGCGACAGTCCCCATACATCATAGAACACTGTTTACAAACTTCAAGCCCAATATCGCCATCGGTGGCCCCACCAACCCGGCTCTGACCGACACTCCCAGTGACCTCTGTCTGCACACCAATACTTACTCTGTTGGCACCGTTGACCTGGACCGCGATATTACACGTATTTACCCCCATACTTACCTCCGTCTGAACAGACCTGCTCGCCATCATCAAGACAAAATTACGCGATCGGACAGGGAAAATTGTAAACACGCGACAAAAGGCAACACGACGAACCGTTCGACAACTTAGCGCTCACAGTTTTATTTAAGGCCTCCTAACTTTGTCCCAGTTACTATACTAAACTAACTCCCCACAGAGTTGAATAAAATAACCTGAAAATGAAATATATATGATTAGTAAACAATAAAAATACTTAATTTTGATTCGTAACCAAGGAGACTTCTTCTGTATACTTGCGGATCGAGAGTAGATGGTATTATAGACCATAGTAACACCCCCAAAATTAGTGGGGGAGGGGGATAGTCCAAGATGAAACACCTGACAAAAATAGTTAAAATACGGGAGGTGGTTAGTCCATTGGGACGAATCAATCAGTTCCTTAGGGCACAGCATTTTCTGGCTTCTTGTCCTTCTCACAATCTAATAAAAAGTTAAAAAACACAACTAAAATTAATCAGCTGTCCCTTTGTTATTCATGGAACTTTGTCTCAACTTTCATGAAATACATGTGAATAACATACATGTATTAACATTATATTGTATTATTGGCTAATGGCTATGACAGTTTGAGTTATCTTTGCCAAGGGCGAGGCCACCAAATGTACTCACATGGAATACCGGACAGTAAAATCTGTACTGAATGTTTCGGAGTCTGATTACTCCAGTTGTAATTGACCATACCGCAACCCGATGTACCATGTGTTTGTTTATAAACATTTTTCAAGATTAGCTGTCTCTGTCAGTTGTTACCTGTAGTTTTGTGAGGTCCACTTGGTAATTGGTAAATATCTGTTTAAACCATGCAGCCCTAACCAGTAACCACTACTATTCAGTGGAGATTATCAGCGACTGGCCTGATAACTTGATTTGAAAAAAATGACATATCGGTTTTCAATATTGGCAAAACTGCTATTTTTTGCCAATACTGATAAGCCATTTATTGGCCAATACCGATAATCGGCTCATCACTAGTTTGGTATGCTTCATTTTCTTTGAAACTATCGCCCATCTGTAGTTGCTGTTTGGGGAGGCTTAACTGTTGCTTACTTGTGAGATTTAGAACATTAAGAACTGATCTGCTTATCAATGCTAAGTTTGTAGGCAGTGAATTAAGACCTAAACAATATCGCAATTATGTTTATGTGTGTTATTAAATTCATTTATCTGAAAACTTCTGAGACAGTGTAGTCTCATTTTAGTAATTCGTGTGATTTTGTCCACCAGGTGGCTTCACGCTATTTCTGTCAACAGATTGTACACTAAACAAAACTTTTTGCAACCTTTGGCATGAATAGCAATCAAAATAGATGTGCATCCATCTTACACATAATGCAGTTGTGCAAGGAAGACAGTTAAATTACAATGGTACTAAATTTGGTTATCAGACACTAAGAAACAGGACACTAAGAAACAGGACACTAAGAAACACTTTTGGGTAGGACACTAAGAAACAGGACACTAAGAAACGGACACTAAGAAACACTTTTCCCGTTTTACCTAATACTTTAGTTTCAAAAATTTGAATTAAAATTGTCTGAAAGTCAATTTTAAAACAAAGTAATGGAAACCAATATATATTAACCAATAAAAAATCCTAAAATATGTGTTTTTATAATAATTCGCCTCGATGGTGGCAGTTCTTTGAGGGTGGGGTCTGGTCGATACTAAGGAACAGAACAATTAATAATGCTTCTGGTGACAGTTGGTGTGTAGAACTTAAAAAAAGACGATAAGTTGATTCAAAGCTGTCTTTATTTTTTTCTGCATAAAAAGACATGTACATAACATGATATATCACAATATGGCATAACATAGGGTACAATCCTATAAACTTAAAACCTTTAACACTTCTCCCTGACCTGTAACTCTGCAAATGGATGTCATATGCAATATGCAGGAAATTGAATTTGATGAGTCATTGACCCTTTAGCACAACAAGTACATGTAGCACAAAATTCCTGTACCAAATATTTAAGCCTTTCCCCGCCCTGTAACTCTGCAAAGTGGAATGGATAAAACCATACTGATATGGATGTCATTGGAACCAGGTCAATAACCTGTTTCCAATGACATCCATATTAGTATGGTTTTATGTTGCTATATGCAGGAAATTGAATTTGATAAGTTACTGACCCTTTAGCACAACAAGCAGCACTAAATTACTGTATCAAATATTTAACCCCTCTCTGCCCTGTAACTCCGCAAAGTTGATAAAACCATACTGATATGGATGTCATTGGAACCAGGTCAATAACCCGTTTCCAATGACATCCATATTAGTATGGTTTTATGTTGCTATATGCAGGAAATTGAATTTGATAAGTTACTGACCCTTTAGCACAACAAGCAGCACTAAATTACTGTATCAAATATTTAACCCCTCTCCGCCCTGTAACTCCGCAAAGTTGATAAAACCATACTGATATGGATGTCATTGGAACCAGGTCAATAACCCGTTTCCAATGACATCCATATTAGTATGGTTTTATGTTGCTATATGCAGGAAATTGAATTTGATAAGTTACGGACCCTTTAGCACAACAAGCAGCACTAAATTACTGTATCAAATATTTAACCCCTTAGGTTAATAATATGGCAGACCATTTTCTCTCCCTAACTCAGTAGCGCTTGTTTATACGTATATTATGGCCAACACCATCTAAGAATTCATGTATACTCTTGGTACCATTCACTCGATCTTGGCATAGACTTTTTAGTCTTCTCTGAAGTTGTCTATTTGCCAACGTAACACGTTTCTTTGGAGGATTACCTACAGAGTCTTGGTTAATTACAGTTCGCACCATAGACTCATCTTGTTGGAACCACTGTGTCACTTTCCACACAGATGGATGGTAATGTCCAAGTAAGTTTAGAAACATGTTATTCCACCTCTCGCATATGTTATTTGTTCTGTGTTCATCTGTGAGTGTAGCTGCATGACAGTTCCACACAGCAGGTGGATAAAGTGGCGGAACACGACGAAGACGCACAGTGTCAGTATTGTCCTCATTTCTCATCATACAGTAGCTTCCACTAACATATGTTTTATCAAAATAATCTATTAACTCATCAGCTTCTTCAGGGGCAATATCCTTGAGATGTGACATGCCCTGAGACACCTCGTCTATTGGTAAAAATGCTAGGCCATCCAGCTCACCACAAAAGTGTCTGCAGTTTTCATCTGCCTTATACATGCTGACAAGACCCAACTGCTGAATCTTCCTCCATGTGCTTTGGGTCAGATGATAAAAGCACCCTTTTGTCACAGTGTTAGGACCAAATACTCCAGCTACAGCTCGAAGCACAGCACCTTCAAAGTCAGTAATGACAGTTTGAACATTAATCTCTAATTCAAGCTCATTACACTTATCAACCACAGCTTATATCTAGAGTGGTACAAAGAGTGGTATTGCAACCCATACTAGTTTTTCTTGTACATTTCCACCATATCTTATTTTTTCTTGTGGCTAGTTTTGTATACATGTAGCCATAGTGGCAAAGCATTAATCCACCTCTCTGGTTTTTTATTATCTCCATAATATATTTATGACTGTTTAACAGGCAAAATCCCTTATATATTAGTTAAGGAGCTTGTGTTTTTTTTTTTCTTAGACAGTGACCTAAACAACAACACAAAAGAAATGTTTCTCTTATCTTTAGGAAAAGAGAAGAACAAACAAACATTACATATGAACTAACAAGCTGATGTAAAAACAACGTAGCTAAGGGTAATTGTTGAACAAACACATCCAAGCTAAGCGCCATCCTTAATCACACTTGTCAGGGGGCGCGGTGGCTCAGTTGGTAGAGGTGCAGGCTGCAAGCCGAGAGGTCCTCGGTTCGAATCCCACCTGCGGCAACCGCGTTGTGTCCTTGGGCAAGACACTTCACCCCGATTGCCTACACGGGGGCACGATGACGCTGTGTACTGAGGCGTACTGCACGTCGATGGTGCGCATGTCTTCAACCAATCTAACCCTGCCTGTGCTGCGGTGCAGAGTTCAGAGTTACGATGTTGGAGAGCTGACAGCTGCTCGTCGTTGCTCGGTGGTTCTCTCCGGGTACTCCGGCTTCCTCCACCCGTAAAACTGTCACGGTCACGATTAGCCATTGTGCATAAGTATGTGACCTTAAACACCAATAAATAAATAATAATAATAATCACACTTGTCATTGCTTTGATTAATTAATTTTCACATATTTTTTAGTAAATAGTAGGTTATGATAACTTTAAAATATTCCAAAATTTGTATGAGAGAATAATTTGTGTGTAAAGAGATATTACAATTTATATCTTGTAATAGAGTCAAATACACGATAATTAATAAATAATTGTGTGGAAAGTTTTACATGTATATCCTTCTACATTTAGTAATAATAGTAAAAAAACAAGACAAATTCGAATGAAAAATAAATAAATACACCCAAAATATAAGTTAACAAGTTTAATTAACTTAACAGTTGAAAAACATTTGCTTGGAAAGTGTTAATTATATAAATATTGTAACTTTAAAAAAAAAAAAAGTGTTTCTTAGTGTCCTGTTTCTTAGTGTCCGTTTCTTAGTGTTCTATTTCTTAGTGTCCTACATTCACTAAATTTACCTATATTTGGAGAACAGAAAACTTTGGTCTTCTTATTCGATTAGCAGACTTCACCAAGCCTTCTTTACATCACAAATATTGTTCAGCTACAATCAAATTATTTTTTCGTAAAAATACAATTGTGAAGACTGCAATATATGTTGATGTGAAAATATTTTTGTTTTCAAACATCATTTTCTAGTTTTATGTTTTGCTCATTGACAACAAGTCAACCAAATAATAGTACTTCGAATCAGTGGGGTATTATATCCCTTGGTGAAACTTGCATAACTTGCTACAGTTCCGGATTGAACATTGCAAGTAAGGACTGTATCTTGCAATTATTACATTGTGCGTTGAATATTTTCCTGTGAATGTATCGTGTGTTATATATTACAGTGCCTCGCAGATTCAAAAACATCAATGAAATGTTTGCAGATTTCAGATCTTTGAAAATTAAATTGTTTCCCAACTTTGCCCAAGGATCACGTGATCAAAACAAACATGTCTTCCCAACACAATCTGTATTTCGTTGTCATTCATTTTCCTTGGAGAGCTTTCAACATGTCAGTGATGAAATGATGAATATATGCTTTTGCCAAGTATGGAGTCTTTTATTTACAATTCAGTCATTAGAATTACTGATCTATTCCTTGTTATTCTTGTCAGTTACATATGTGGCTCGCTGGCTGGCAATTTCTTAGTTATCAAAAGCAAAAAAATTTTTTAAAAACTTTTTTGGAAAAAGTGGATAAATATAAGTTTTGTGTACTTTTGTCATTATTTTGGAAAATTTGGTATATAATATGCCGAATTCCAGTCACTTCGGCTCAGTCGTTTCAGCCTCAGGTCAATTCGGCTCCAATATACCAAGTCATTTTGGCCCCAATAAATATTTTTAAATATATTTTTAATTTAAAAATTTTTTTTTATTTAATTATTTTTCAACATTTATACCTCAAAAAGATATTGAGGTATACATATGATATATGGTATTATCATATGACTCATCCGTTTTGTTCACTTTAAAACATTTGATATTTTGTTTTCACATTAATCAGTGATAAATAAAGCCTTCCGTCAATTTCATTGGTCAATTTCAAAACTAGACAATTTGATTGGCTGAACAAAATACAACCGGGCCACATTTTCATAATTTGCATAATTACAGTTGGGAGCTTTCATTGGTCAATTTCAAAACTGGACAATTTGATTGGCTAAACAAAATACAACTGGGTCACATTTGCATAATTTCAGTCGGGAGAATTTACCTTATCTGTCCTATTTAGGGTGGGTTATATTGAATTAATCTTTTACCCACAAGAAAAACGCCATTCATTTTTTTTATATTTTCACTTTTTGCTTCCTAAACATACACTGTGACCCCTCATTGGAACTAGCGTGTTGCGCTCGTTCCAATAAGGGGTCATAACCTATGTTTTGGAAGCAAAAAATGAAAATTCTTAGTTATAGGCGGATGTTTTTTTCAAGTGCCATCTCCAAGTCGAGTTAGGTGATGGGTTAAAAAGTCATACTAAGTGGCTAATTTGTGCGTGTGTGTGTCATATGATAAATAGAATATGAAATGAATGTTTTTCTCATATAATATTTATGAAACTCATCCAAATTTCCTTCATGCCTAGTAGATTTTCTTTCATGATGAATAAGTGAATGAAAAGAAGATGCACAGGGACGATGCGGGATTTAAAATCCCTTGCGACCTGAATAATTTTATTTGCTTATGAATCCACGAGAGTCGGAAGCAAAGGTCAGTAATGTTATTTTGTTTGAGTGTGCACATTGGGGTATTGGGGGTCAGAACCCCATGAACCTCGAACTGGAAGGTTAGGGATAGAAATAGGGATTTTACATGAAAATTCCATAATGGGTTATATGTGATAAAACTGATTGGAAAATATTGCTTATGTGGTTAGAAAAAGAAATCATTTTCAAGAATTTAAAAATTTCATGTAGGTTTTGAGTTATCGTCATTTGAAGTTTCAAAATTTGTCGAGAATTTAGTCATTAGGACATAGTGCTTTCTATATAAATTCCAGAACCAAAAACACCCCCAAAAGTGGTGATTTTAGCACACATTTTTCACGTAAAAAAAGGCATTAACACTCATAAAAATAAAAGCAGTATTCACAGAGTCTTGAAATTTCACACTGTCATGGGCCACAGTCTGCCCCATAATTTAACGTTAAATTTTTTTAACATTACCGAACCGTCTTCAAGTTAATTTCCATAAAAATGTCAATTTTGTCCTTTATTTAGAGAATATTCGCACATTTTTCCTACTGGAACTGAAATTACATCACAGGAGTATTGTAGCAACTTGCACAACATTGACAGTTTGTTTTGTAACCATATCTGATTTTAAAAACAGCTGAAATTTCCTAGTTTGCATATTTAAGAACCACCCACTTTTTAAAATTCCACGATTGTGAAATGAATTGAACATTGACAAGGACAATTGATCAGAAAATAGCATGAGTAATGAATCCACAACATGTTGAACCCCTGAAACATGTTACCATGACACCAGCTAGATATAACTATTCCTAGGGGGGTTTGACCATCCCCTACTAGGCGGGTCCTCAGGTGGCGGATAGAGGACGGCCTGCTCAGTTGGGCAGGTTTGCTGGTTTTTTAATTAGCAGGTTTGCTCAATTGAGCTGGTTTGCTGCGGAATATATGAATACGCAGCCCCGGACCAAAATGGTCAATCCTGCTTATGCCATCTTGCAGGCACCTTGTTCTCCCGTGAGGTGCGATCTGAAGGCCTCGGAGGAAGGAATCCTGACAGTTGAGAACAGACTGGGTCCCGGTTAGGACAGGTCTCCAGGATGGAGATCAGGTCGTAAACACTGCTTTGGCCCTGATCCTCATCGTGGAGATTACCTGTTTCAATACACTGTTTTGGCCCCAACTTCGGGAGTAGAAGGATGGTCGGATGGTCCGTTCTGGCCAATCGGGAGCCCCCACCCCAAAAAGTACTGGGTGTCACGTCGGGGGGCATTTGGTGGTCATTCAATCAGTCATTTCTTTTAATCATTTATCACAATTGCCATTGTGTACTGTTTTTAAACACATATTTTAACCAAATACTTAGTTTTGCTGCACTGTTTGTTTCAGCTGCACGTGGCAACCTTAATTGCAGTGTTTTTTATAAAGTGATTGGTTGGATGATCGCCATCTGAAGACCTGGCACTTCCACACACGGGCCAATCAGTCAGTGGTATGCCTTGGCATCAACACTAACTGAGTATACTGCCTCATACCAGGTATGTGGGAATACCGGCAACCCGGTGGGTTCACTGCATGGCAGTAACCCTACCCCTTGTTGGACTCCGTGGTGGGTGGGAGCCGAGGCAGTGAACGATTATCAAAATAACCATGGCAAACATACCCCAAAAAAAACAAAAACGAGGGCACGAGATATATTTATCTAACTCTGACTCTGACTCAGATCATGAAACAGTACCAGCTAACATAAACAACTGGCCAAAATTTATTATTATTTATGCGGCAAACGATGGTAAAAGGGCTACAGATATCAACCCTTTTGCACTGGAAAAAGCCATTACAGGAATTGCTGGGAATGTAAAAAGTGTCAAAAAACTAAGATCTGGTGGAATATTAATTGAATGTAAAAGAGAAATGCAGGCCATCAATTTGCTCAAAATAGATAAACTGGTGGATCTAGAAGTCAACGCCTTTGCTCATAAGACTCTCAATAGCTGCAAAGGCGTTTTAAGAACAAGGGAACTGTCTGGCATTGATGAACTTGAAATACAGAAAGAGTTGAATTCACAGGGTGTTGACAATGTCAAACGAATATCAATCAAAAGAGACGGAAACGTAATACAAACCAATACGTATATTTTAACATTCAACTCTGCACAACCACCAAAAGCTATTAAAGTGGGTTACATGAACATCAAAGTGGATTTGTATATTCCAAATCCACTTAGATGCTTCAAGTGTCAAAAGTATGGACACAGTCAAAATAATTGCAGAGGACAAATGATATGTTTCCGATGCGGCCAACAACATCAAGAGCCATGCAACAACCCAATCAAGTGTGTCAACTGTCAGGGCAATCACATATCATCTTCCAAAGATTGCCCTGTCTGGAAAAAGGAAAAAAAAATCCAACAAATAAAATGCGAAAAACAAATTAGTTTCCAAGAGGCCAGAGAGATTGTTGCGTCAATGCCTGGCATGAATACATCAGTACCATCATATGCCACAGTAGTTCATAAACAAAAACCAACAAAATCTGCAGAATGCCAGACAGAATTCACATGGCTCAAAGGCACAATGCCATCATTGCTTCGAGCCTTTACAATAGATCACAGTGATCAAGTAGAGCCAAAGTCAACTCAGACACCACCAGCCACACGTACAATAATGGAAGAAAAATCTAAAACAAATCAGAAGAAAGAACAAGATGAAACTAAAACGGAAGAGAAAAAAGCCAATGCAGCAAAATCGCAACAGAAAAATGACAATAAAACAAAATCAAAACCAGAACCCAAACCTCTCAGTCAGAGTCAGAGAAGAAATCAAGAGAAAATCAAAAAGCAACAAGAAAAAGCAAAACAAGTATCAGAAAGATTGCCTAAAGCTCTTCATGACCCAATCACCCGCAACAGGTTTGAGGGTCTTGAAGACATGGAAGTTGGTGAGTGCATCGACGAAACATTCGAGCACTTACGCTCGACCTCCTCTCAGAATAGATCCCCACGTAAAGCATCACCAAAAAAGAATACGGAGGCAATATCTCCCATACGTCCACCAGCGAAATCTCCACCCAAACATGGATAATACTTCTAAATACAACATCATACAGTGGAATTGTCGAGGTTTTAAAGCGAATTTTAATGAGCTGGGCCTGTTAAGCCAAAAATATAAACCTGCAGCCTTTTGCCTGCAGGAAACACTTTTAAAGAAACCCGAGGCTCAAGATCATTCAGCTTTTAAGCATTATATATCGTATAATGCCTGGGTTGATGTTAATGATCTTCATATTCGAGGAACGTCTGTCCTGGTTAGAAACGACATTATTCACAGTCCTGTATCTTTGCAATCAAATATACAGGCTGTAGCGGTACGCCTAACTTTGGACAAAACAGTTACACTTTGTTCGATTTATGTTTCGCCAAATAAATCGCTGCAACTGAATGATCTTGAGTTGTTGGTCCAACAACTCCCAACTCCGTACATTTTGTTGGGTGATTTTAACGCTCATAGCCCCCTTTGGGGTAATTCCTGCAGTCAAGAAGATGCAAAAGGTAAAACTGTAGAAGAGTTCATTACAAAATATGACTTGTGCTTGTTCAATGATGGGTCAGATACTTACCTGCACCCCGCATCTGGTTCTTACACTTCAATTGATTTAACAATTGCGTGTCCTTCTGTCTTCCTTGATTTTTCATGGAAGGCAGAAGATGACTTGTGCGGGAGTGACCACTTTCCGATTGTGTTGGAGAGTGTAGTTCCGGCGGACGATGAGAGGGTGCCCCAGTGGAACTTTAAAAAGGCTGACTGGGACACTTTCTCATCGCTTTGTTCTGAACGCCTCACACGGGAGAAATTTGAGGACAGTACTGACCAGATTGAACACTTCACCACAGAGTTGATTGACATTGCAGGCCAAGTCATTCCTAAAACCTCGGCAAATCCAAAACGTTTCACTAAACCATGGTTTGATACTGAGTGCAAACAGGCTATAAAAGATCGCAAGAAATTTGAGAGGGAATTTAATAAGTCACCAACTACAGAAAATTTGGATAGATTACGTATAAATCGGGCAAAAAATCGGGCAAAAACAAGACGACTTTTAAAACATAAAAAGAAAAGTTCATGGGAAACTTACGTTTCGAAACTAAATCAAAACACCCCCATCACTAAAATTTGGAAAATGATTAAAAAAATTAAAGGAAAAGAAACAAAATCAGCTGTACAACACCTAAAAGATAACAACACACTCATAACATCAAAACAGGAAATTTCAAACAAGTTGGCCTCTACATTTTCTAAACATTCGTCGTCTGAAAATAGTAACCCAGAGTTCCTCAAACTTAAAAAACAACAAGAAAAACAAAAGATTAAATTTACATCCAATAACTTAGAGGACTACAACGAACCTTTCTCTATGGAAGAGTTAAGTAACTCTTTGCATAGAGCAAAGGATTCTGCCACTGGACCTGATCAAATACACTATCAACTTTTAAAACATTTGCCTCAAACTTCACTTGCACTTTTATTATCTATTTTTAATGACATTTGGGTGACTGGCCAGTTTCCACCTTCCTGGCGAAACGCTACTATAATTCCTATTCCTAAGCCTGATAAAGATCACAGAAACCCAAGCAATTACAGGCCTATTGCCTTAACCAGTTGTCTGTGTAAAACCATGGAGAGGATGATCAATGATCGACTTGTCTGGTTTCTGGAATCGAACAATCTGCTTGCAGATGTTCAGTGTGGTTTCAGAAACCAGAGAAGTACTGTGGATCATTTGGTCAGACTTGAAACGTTTATAAGAAATGCCTTTGCTAGAAAAGAACATGTGGTCGCCATCTTCTTTGATCTAGAGAAGGCATATGATACAACGTGGACGTATGGGATTTTAAAAGATCTTTTTAACATGGGGTTGCCTCTTTTTATTGAAAACTTTTTGAGGGACCGCCAGTTTCAGGTTCGTGTTGGGTCAACGTTATCTGATCCTCACGAGCAGGAATTGGGGGTTCCTCAGGGTAGTATTTTATCCGTCACCCTGTTTTCGGTTAAAATTAACAGTATCATCGATGCTATTGAAAATATGGTAGACTCTTCTTTGTATGTCGATGATTTTTTAATCTGTTATAGCAGTAAAAATATGAATGCTATCGAGCGCAAACTTCAGCTGTGTTTGAATAGGATTCAAAAATGGGCCACAGAAAATGGTTTTAAATTTTCAAAGTCAAAAACGAACTGTGTTCATTTTTGTAAACTTCGGAAACATCACCTCGATCCGGAGTTAAAAATCGATGGGAGTCCTATTAAAGTTGTTAAGGAAGTGAAATTCTTAGGTTTGTTGTTTGACAACAAACTGAATTTCACTTCCCACATAAAACAACTAAAAGTTAAATGTAAGAAAGCTCTGAACCTGCTGAAAGTTGTTGGTAGCGCCGATTGGGGTGCTGACCAAAAAACTTTGCTCCATCTGTATAGATCACTTGTTCGTTCAAAATTAGATTACGGGTGTGTAGTTTACGGTTCTGCAAGGAAATCATATCTCAAACCACTTGATGCAATTCATAATAGTGGTATTAGAATTAGTCTGGGGGCTTTTCGAACATCCCCTATAGACTCAATGCTTGTTGAAGCAGAGGAACCTTCTCTTGAGAAGCGCAGAATTAAATTATCTCTCCAATATGTGTCTAAACTTTTGGCCAATCCTTCAAATCCTGCTTATAATTGTGTTACAGATCCTCAAAATGTTGATTTCTTTAACCGCCACCAGAAACATATTCCTCCATTGGGAATTAGAATTAAACCCCACATGGAGTCCACCATAATTGAACCACATACCATAAAAGAAAATCGTAAAACACATATTCCTCCTTGGCATCTTAAAAAACCTACAGTTATTTTGGACCTTGCTTCTACCAAAAAATCTGATACCAATTCCTTGCAGTTCAAACAAAAATATGCTGAAATAAAGTCCAAGTATAGTACATATACAAGGATCTATACGGATGGATCTAAGGATGGTGACAAAGTATCATCAGCTGCTGTTACTGGTGATCATGTCACCTCAATCAGAATACCGAATCAGAGTTCTATTTTCACAGCTGAAGTTAAAGCTTTACAACTCGCTCTTGAACATATCGAGAATGCTCAGGAAAGGAGGTCGATTATTTTTTCCGACTCTCTTTCCTCTTTACTTGCTTTACTCAACCCCAGGTTGAAGAACCCTCTAGTTTTGGAACTTCGTGAGAAGTTAACAACTCTCGTGTCTGACCAATATGATATCGTGTTTTGCTGGTTACCCGGACATGTAGGTATCGCTGGTAACACCAGAGCAGACAGTGCAGCAAAACAGGCTTTAACAAAGCCTCTCACTGATTTTAAGATCCCTTTCAGTGATTTTAAGCCTCATATTAGTAGTTACATCAAATCTATATGGCAGGCGGAATGGGATGGAGCGACAAATAACAAGCTTCATCACTTCCGACCAACTATTTCAGATCACTACCCGTCAAGTAACCTTTGTAGAAAGGATCTTGCAATTTTGACGCGGTGTCATATTGGTCATACACGACTTACACATTCCTTTTTGTTGGAGGGTAATTTGCGACCAGAATGTGTTCCCTGCCAGCAGGTGTTGTCAGTGGAACACATTCTTTTGAATTGTACTGATTTTAATCATGTTAGAGGGCAGTATTTTACAGTTGGATCTTTGAGAGATTTATTTTATCATACGAGCCCGCAAAAAGTCATCTCATTCTTGAAAGTAATCAACCTTTTTAATAAATTTTAAATTGTTTTTACCATTTTAATTTTCATCTATCTATATTTATTTCACAGGTTGATTTACATTTTTTGTACTGCTGTTCTCATTTTCTCATTATGTTTCACACTCATCTTTTTTAAACCTCTTATTCAATTTCTTTCATATTTTAATGCATGGTCTTTTTTAAATGTACACTTTCATCGCCACGATATAGCCTAAGCTGCTGATGTGGCGTAAAGCACCAATAAATAAATAAATATAACTATAAATAGCAGCACAATTAAAATATTTAGGCCTCGCCCACTTCTTTGGAAAAATAAGAAAATGTATGTTTCTGTTTGCATATACAACCAAACTAAAGCTTACCAAGAACACATGCATCTACTAATTGATTTCAATATTACCCTGAAGACAAAGTTCATAGAACCCCAGTTCTAGTTCTAATAAAATTTAAAACTAATTAAATATTCAATGATGTTATGTATTTCAAAAACTTCATTCTTATCTCAATCCATCATTTTGTCTCACTTCTCAGTCAAAGTCAGTCAGCATGGTGAAAATAAAATCTAAACCCTCTTGTATTGAACTAATGGTCTCCTACTTCATGAGGTGTTAAAATATAATTAAATTAAATTAAGTATTTAATAAATATGCACATTTATTCATTTCGGTTTCATTTTTATTATTATTCATTGCTAAAACCAACAACTATTTTTTCTTCTAATTTCACATGCAACTCAAGCAGCACGGTGGGGAAAATGTTTAATGCTTGTGACTAAGACTACCAAAAGGCCACTCTGAAAGCTGGCCACCTTTCTTTCAGCTAGCTGACTGCCCATGTGTAGAAGAGTGGTGTGCTGCTTGAAATGTGTAACACTCACTGCATGAGAAAGTTTTATAGCTTTGATCAGCATTGCAAAATCGAAAAGAGGCTACTGACTGGGGTTGACAATAAATCTTGCGTGAAACAGACAACAGAAGAATGAAGCGTAGCATCAGTCGGGAAAAAAGTACCTGATTTCTGCTCCTTTGTTCCATATAGTCATATTATTCATTTTCATCACGTTGGACTGCGAGCTAATCATCAGGATACACTATTTTGGAGTTTGGACTGAATTCTTAAAGTTTTTCCACAGCTGTTGAAAGTTAAGAGTTATTTTAGAATTTTGAGGTTATTTATCCAAGATGTGGCACTTTGAAGTATTATAAAGACAGTTTGAAACTTCAGTATTAGGCAAAAAATATTCCACCCTGTACTATAATTATTCTAACTATAGTATCATTTCATTTTACAAAATCTTTCACCCTGTACTATTAATACTCACCACATCATACTATTATTTGGATGACAGGAGTATACCTCCGCTCACATAATTCACAGTGAAGTTCACACAAGAAACATGAGGACAATGGTCAGTGAATGAAAATACATATAGAATTAGAATATGGGATGAAGATCACCCTCACCAGTCACCAACTTTATCAGCCCTCACCCCCACCAATTTCACTATGACCTACCGAAAAATCCTGACAAGCTGAAGACTTGTTCTGTTGTTCATGTTCAAGTTTTGAGATTTTAACCACAAAACGTTTACAACAATTAGGCACAGTTTTTGAGAACAGAAAACTAGAAAAGTTATAGCGCAAAACAGCTGGGGCGCAAGAGGTCTATGAGCTGAAAAAATTACATTTATTATACTTCCTTGAAAAATAGTACCTGCAATAATTGAATAAACTCAGACAGCTGTCCTGTGATTTCACTCAGGGACCTGGTTAGGAGGATTTGGACAAAAGCCATTGGAAAAATCCAGCCTCACCACAGCCCTAGAATTTTCTATTTATGACATCAATAATTACAATTTGGTGAAAGTCCTGTAGTCCATCATAACATTCTTTTCAACTATATTTGTTTTGGTTCTGCAAAATTCAGTCCCCTCCTCACCCCCCACCCCTCCCACCACCACAGCCAATATTTTCCAACTAGTGTTCACAGTAATTACTATTCACCAAAAATCTAGTTACCTGCCACTACCCCTTATATTTTTTATGGTCTTGTGAAATTCCAGTTTACCCTTTATAACCACCCCCCTCCCCTCCCCCTCCTCCCCCCCCCCCCCATCCAATCAGAGGTTTTCTAAAGTGCTCTCAGTAATTACAATTAACAATTGGATGAAAAGCAAGGTAAATGCTATTACCTCTTTCAAATATTTCTCATTGTCTAGGAAGTATGAATTTCTGACTGCTTCTTTTCTTTTTGTGTTTGAAAATTTAAAAATCATGTTGAATTGGAAGTACGAATTTCTGACTGCTTCTTTTCTTTTTATGTTTGAAAATTTCCAAATCATGTTCAAATCTTATCGGCGAGAAAAGATTGTTTTCCAATTTTTTTTAGTGAAAATTACCATCTTTTTACCACTTTCAAGTTTCAGAACTTCCATACTCAGGAATCTGTGATGGGATTTCAGTGGGGGCATCAAATACCCACACACCGCCTCCATAATAACCACATCACTGGTTGTATTTGCAAAAAGGCTTACATGTGGTTGAAATTTTTTTTTTTCAAACTCTACACCTCCAGTTCCATGTGGGTTGGAAAAGGATTGGGGGACACCAGACACACCTCCCCACCCCCTCCCCAACCCAAATCTATGGTTGTATTTGCAAGTGCATTAAAACGTTATTTTGCTTAAGTTTATGTGGTTTTTTCTGCAATTTTATAGTCTGCATCTGCATAGTTAATATAAATGCATAATCTGCATAAATCTGCATAGTTAATGTATGTGGCCCTCACAGTTAATGTATGTGGCCCTCACAGTTAATGTATGTCATCGAAAGTTACTAAGTTACAGTGAAATTATTTCAAAACAAGTCATCCTATCAAGTTACAATGAAATCCCTTCATAAATATGACCTATAGACTATGCAAAAGGTTTTAGGGTTTTGGGCAGCCATCACGGCTGAATGATCGCGATCAAAGGGGGACGTTCTCATCTAGACATTATTTGGAGTCATCCTACTGAGTTACAATGAAATCCCTCCATAGATACGACATGTAGACTGTGCTAAAGGTTTTTGGGTTTTGGGCTCGGGCAGTTGTCACGGTTGACAGATTGCGACCAAATGGGGAAGTTCTCATATAGACATCATACGGAGTCAACCTACCAAGTTACAATGAAATCCCTCCATATTAAATATGACCTGCAGACTGTGCTAAAAAGCCATCACAGTTGACCGATTGTGACCAAAAGGGGACGTTCTCATCTAGACATGACCTCAAACCTGAAATTTTGTGACGATTGGATAAGAACTACAGGGTGTAGCCTGTGCTAAAGGAAAATGTGAACAGACTCACAGACTAACAGACTTCCACACACATGATGGCAATAGCTAATCTTGACTTTGACAAGTTAAGCTAAAAATGAATTCAGTATCAGTGGATGTAAAACTGCCTGGTATCAAATTTATGCAACTAATAACTTTTGTTGCGACGTTTTAATTTGCTGGCCCTTTTAGCTGGTTGCCTGAAAATTGAAATTGAGAAAACACTTGGAGACTGAGTGTTGTTTCATCAGACTCAATGGCGGATCAAAAACGACACCAGCTTCACCTTCTGGTCTATCTCATTTTTTTTCTTAAAAATATATCTTTAGAATGAATCAAAGTCATGAACTATTTACTTAATAATTTTATATTCAAAGAAAAAAGTGTATCCAAACTAGTGCTGGGAGGTTAGGAATTTTTTCCACGATTTCGGTTTCTACTCGTTTTTTTCTTTAAAAGAGTTGAGTCCTGTTTGGTTTTTTTTCAGAGAAAAATATTCAAGTATTAAACACTATAAACACTCGGGTTTTTCCCAAATATTAGTTTTAATAAAGTTCAAAATGCGAGTACCTTCCCCTCTCTCAAAAATTATGAGATTATATATAGCGCAGCACATGTACAATGAACCATTAATCCAGAAGGCAATGAAGATTGTTCACAGAGCCCTGGATAAACAGTTGAATAGCATTGGCAGCCCCCCCCCCCCCCCCCTCTCCTCACACACACCAAGACAAGAGGAAAATACTGTGGTAGCAATGCACAACTTGGGTAAAAAATGCTGAAGATGTAATGTTGGGAAATGTCATAAAACTCTGTTAGAGACAATGAATTCTGATTTTGGACTTAATGGTGTTGCTGCAGGCTGGCTATCAGCATACCTCAAGAATAGACAGCAGCTTGTATCAATAAAAGATAATCTGTCAAAAGACTTCCATCTTGAATGTGGAGTCCCACAGGGCAGTTGCCTTGGTCCTGTTCTGTTTCTATTCTGTATTTAAAAAATGTTCACCATCATTGAATCTCACCTGCCTGACGTCCATGGTTATGCTGATGACACACAGGTCTATTCCTCTTTTCGACCATCAATCAAGGATCAAACTAAAGCTCTACAAACTATTGAATCATGTATTTCGGACATTCGCACATGGATGATTTCAAACAAATTAATGATAAATGATGATAAGACTGAATTCCTAATAATTGGTTAACGACAACAACTCACTAAAGTTGACATCAGTTCAGTGAAGGTAGGAGATTCTGCCATCAGTGCAAGTAACAGTGTATGTAATCTTGGTGCCTTCTTCGACTCGACCATGTCTATGGACGGACATGTTAAAAATATGAGCAATAAGGCTTTCAGAGGCATATACAAAGTTAAACAGATAAGACAGTTCCTCACCAAAGACTCAACAAAAACCCTAGTTCATGCCTTTGTAACTTCACATTTGGATTATTGTAATGCCTTACTGTTCAACCTTCTACAACATCAGTACTCTCGTCTGCAGATGGTACTAAATGCATCAGCCCGAGTGGTATGTAGGGTATCACGATCTCAACACATCACTCCTGTTTTGAGGGATATGCACTGGCTGCCAGTCAAGTACAGAATAATTTTCAAAACTTTATTATTAGTTTTTAAGACACAAAACAACATGTCACCAGCCTGCTTAGAAGAACTCCTTAATACCAAGAATGTGTGTCAATACAACCTGAGGTCTGATGGTAAAATGCTGCTACATGTTCCAAAACATAGGTGTAAGACATTTGGAGATAGGTCATTCTCATCTGCTGGCCCTCACTTGTGGAATAATTTACCAGAACTCCTAAAAAGACTGTCAAATGTCAACCTTTTCAAGAAAGATCTCAAAACATACCTGTTTCAAAAAGCCTATAAGTGATGTTCTGGACTGTAAGATACTGTATATATTCCGTTTGTATATATCAGTAACATGTACAGCGCCTTAGAATATGGTTCTATATCTTCTGAACTATAATTTTGGCACTATATAAATGTGTATATTATTATTATTAATATGTAAATACAATTATACTATGGGACCAAAAATGTTATTAAATAGGCCTACTGGGCTCTGATTTTATTCTGTGATTTCCACCCTTTTTATTTAACACATTACACGAAGTGACAGCATTCAAGATTGTGCAGTTAAATAACAGTGTGTGTCCCGACTGACAGTTATCTCACATTCAGGTTGGTTAGTGTTTTTAAATAACTGAAACCGAGTTGTATTTTCGTTTAACCTCCCAGCACAAATCGAATCTGCGTGCGTGTTGAAAATTTTCTCTTGCAATCACAACCCGAAGACATCAAACAGTCTTTCCCAGACAAAATTAGTACACAAGAACCTCCTTGTGATGCAAAAGTGGGTCAATTCAAAAGAAGAAACAATTTTTGGCGGAGTTTCCACTGGAGGTGCTTGGGTTTATCACTTTAAAACCTTCATAAATGGAAAGAATGTATTCAAAATATCATTACCAGGTACCATACATTTTGATAATTTTTGGGAAGCGAAAAAATTGTTCCAAAAACTTTATTCCGTCAGAAAAATGGAAAAAATTGATGAGCCAAAAAGTATGGTACCAGATAATAAAGAGCAAAGTCTCAGGAATCCCATTGTGTGCCTCTTTTAATTGTATATGAGGTATCCTCCAGTGGAAATCGTCATAAGCACGAGAGGGGTAAGTTGGTTGTTTACAAAAAATGCAGGTCAGAAATGCAAAATGCGAGAATATCTCGACACGTAGAGTTTAAACGTCTCGCGAAAAGAAAATACATACAATTATATACTTTCTTGTAGACCCACTTGTTCATGGATATTTTATTAACAAACGTGTTGCAGGCCTGATCTTTTGAGGAGAGCTATACCTTCCGCCCACCATGGCTCCTGCAAAATCGATTTAAGGAGAGCTGTAATAGCTCACCTTAAACCTTCAATTCCCTTTTTTACAGACTTACAGTTTGTGGAGAGTGTATTATCACTAAATCACCCGCAGAGTGGAGATTCCACCCAAGCAATAATTGCGAATTTGTTGTAAAGCACAACCAGCACCAGCAATGTTTCAGCCAATGAACCTCTGGGTTAAGCCTAGTGTTCCCGAACCACAAATGAATCTGGTGGACACACATTTTCATTTAGATAGGGTTCGCCAGAGGTTCCAAAAACCCAATTTGTCAGCCAGGGAGGTTCTCTCCCTTAATGGTGGCCGACCTACAACTTGTCCTTTGCCTGTTGTGGGCGGGGTGGTAGTTTATTGTGATCCGTCAACCTACTCTAGACCAGAGGAACTTCTCGGGGATCCTGGTTTGAAGGCAGTGATTGGCCTTCATCCCTGTCATGTAAGGAATATCCCCCTGGTGGAATTAGAAAACCTCATGTTCCCAATAATGGGCTTGCTCCCATATGCTGCAGGTTTAGGTGAAGTGGGGCTCGACAGAACAGAGCCGGTTGATACATGGTATCAGCAGGACTTTGTATTTGCAGGGTTATTGAAGTTGGCAGCCTTAGCAAAGCCCATTGTGTTACACTTAAGGGGTCCCTCAGGAGATTACTTGGGGAGGGAAGTAAATTCCCTCGCACTCCTGATGATGATGGATAACGTAGGTAAGCAACAAAAAATTCACCTACACTGTTTCACCTCCAGTAGGGATGTGGTCGAGAGATGGGTAGATTTAGTATAGGCCCAAAATGTTCATACTTTAAACCAGAACAGTGGGACGGTGTAAAAGCCACCCCGTTAAATCATCTGGTATTGGAGTCTGATGCTCCGTATTTCCAGGGGGAAATGAATTTGGCGGTAGGGGGCACTCCTCTCTACTTGGGGGAAGTTGCACTGAAAGTTGCTATGGAGTTACAGATGTCCTTGGGGGTGCTGGTGGCCTCGGTCACACAGAATGCCTGTACCCTCTATGGGTTCCCTTCCCCATAAAATAATATCCATATATTCAGATAATTTCGGATGGATTTTGGAAATTATAGCAGGAACTGAATTTTGGGCAATGCAAAGGCAAGCCCCCAAAGAAGTAGTATGCTAAAAACTGATAATATTGTTTCTAGAAGTTTTCCGAAATTGAAATAACAGGGCTCCAGACAGATTTTTCTGATATCATATCGAATTTTGTATGAGGACTTGAGATAGTTTGGGAGCTGTTAAGACACTTCTAACATGAAACTGTACCGCTATTGTCGTATTTGTTTCGGTTGGGCAGTGAATTATTTTCCCAATTAAAAAAAAATACTGGTGTTTGTAGGAATTTCAATAGGATAGCATTATTTAAAATCCTGAGATTCTGTCTGGAATTCTGTTTATTCATTGCTGGGCACATACTTTTTAATCATTTGTTTGCCCAGATGCAAATAAATTTGTCATCTACCTATGTATAAATCTGCGGATTTATCCCCACTGCTATTACTATAAGGATTAAGAAAAGTATTGAATTGGGACCCCTTCCCTGATATATATTGATATAATAAAAAAAAAATAAAAATAAAAATAAAATTCTAAAGTATATAAAAAAAAAAATAAAAAATAAAAAAAATATTAAAACATGGTTGAGTGATGAAATGCAAGACCAGTAACTGGATTTTGAAGGACAAAATTGATAAGTTGAAATGGTTTTATTTCTGATGCCATGTGTGATATATTTTAATTTTTGTTGAATTTGGTAATTTTTGTACCTCAATTTTGTTGATTTATGGCTGTAGTTGAAAAGTAGGAGAGGGAGGGGATGGGTACAAAAAGTTGTAATATTTTGTATAGTTTTGTGGGTTTCTATCTTCAATTCTTGTGTAGTAAAATGTGAGAGTATCCATCTCTTGGGATGCCTTTGGATCCCTTTTTTCTGAAAATTCCATTGCTGATCCTTTTTTGATTAAGTTAAATATAGGGAGTTTGGCTCCCTAACACCTTTGCCCTTTAAAGGTAGGGATTTATTTATGTTCCCTGCGGCCATTTGGAGGGGGTTTTATTTAGAAAACTGGGAGGAATGTAGCATAATTTGCCCCTATTATTACTCTTCCAATATGGAATCAGCAATTGGAATGGTAAACTGGTCAGAAGAGTAAAGAGAACCGGTGACATCACCAAGAGAATGGTATTTATACTTGATTGGAAGAGGAGACCCAGTTGTTATCTGGTTGCTGAACATATCATTTGGAGAGTTGAAAGTACCCGTCCATTGGAGGAAATAACCCACTTGATGAGCTTGTTAACTATTTGGTATTGGATGGTATATATAAATAACCCACTTGATGAGCTTGTAACTATTTGGTATTGGGTGGTATATATAAGTATTAATACATTAAGATTATTATATCCCCAAAAATTACCACACTACTACTAGGAATTGTGCATAACAACAGGAATGAATGAGTTGATTGTGCAAGTATTTTGCATGTTCTATACATCACAACCTTCATTCTGAAGTATTATTTGTGTATATTTAATTTGAATTTAGGTGGAAATTTCAAAATAAACAAATTTCTCTTACTTATAAGTTATATAGCATCTCAAATGCATGTAAAATTCAACTCATGGATAATTTTTAATGTCATGTCAAACTTTTCTGTACACTGCGTAAATATAAATGACTGAACATTAATTAATAAAGGTTATCACCCATTATTTCTTATTTGTTGTTTATAATTTATATTTCTCTACCCTCAAAATGGGGCCAAAAATGACCAAATGGCTGAAGTAACTGGGGCCGAAATGACTTAGGGCCAAAGTGACTGGATACCTAATATGCCGCTATTCACCACTTTTATTTGTATTTAGGCCAAATTAGGCCATTGTTGAAAATTTTTTTAAAATGTCAAAAGTTTTGTTGGACAACCGCTTAAGTTAAGGCTTAATAAAATTACTTTAATTGAACAAGTCCTCTTGAAACTTGAAATGTATATTTATACCCCACTCTACCAATATATCATTATCAACTTTATTTGACACTTGACTTGTCACATAATTTTATTTGTGTTCGGTGTTTAGTAGCACCCACTTTTGTCTTGCCTACACAAGAGTGTGTGGTGAAACTACATCCAGAAGTCGACGGGAACGGACGAGGTGAAACTACTTCAGGAAGTTGACGGAAAGGCACGGGGAGGTTTTTACGTATTGCATTGGTATTCACAGCGTTAATCTATCGTCTGGTGTTTGACAGAAATAATCAACAGACATCCAACATCCTACCAGCACTACGTAGAGATATCTACAGCAGAGAACTATCAAGGACTCACCCAGGATAGAATTAGGTGAGTTTTACCATACTGGCGTTGCCGACAGACGAAGATTCTGCGGGCCGCGTTTTGCATTTTCGATGTACAGCGTGCACAACGATCACTTCGTTCGTTAATTGCCAAATTGCACTTATTTTCAATCTTTCTTTTCATCTGATGCATGTTAGAGTGTTTCTGACACAATTTCCACTAAATTGTAGCCAACGTTCAGCTTAATGAGTGTTTTGAACCCTTGCCCGATTGCTTGACGTGTTTGGTATCAACATTGAACAGACGACCTGACAAGTTATTTCCCTTGCACCGTTTCATCTGCATTGCGCATCAGGGGAGATTACTGAAGTGTACATGAAATAAATATCCTAGATCAGTTGAAGGGGTTTTCAACTTGGATCGACATTATTACTTGGAAATCACTTAACCCAAAACAGGTTGAAAAATTTAACCATGTCTGATGAGGAGAAGACAGTACAGAAGATGACTAAAATCAAAATAAATCTGTGTTCATACAGGACACTGCTTGATCTGCCAGGGGTAGGGCGCAAAATTGCTGCCCAAATTTTATGGCAGAGGGAGACCTTTGGAAATGTCACAATGGAACAGTTTTGTGCCATCCCACACATTAGGGTTTCCCCAAACCTGCTGGATTCAAATGATTTTGAAGAACATGACCCTGACTGTCTCGATGAAAGATCCATATGCCCTGAGAGCAAGGAAATGGCTCTGAAAGTGGAATGCTCTCGTGAATCGATCATCAGTGATGATGATGGATTCAATAAAGCCATTGGGGTGGCAATCACCAAGTCCAGTTTAACAGGGCCACCACCACAGAACATCTCGCGAGGCCGAGGCAGAAATTTCTTCGATGGGGACATCACGCCACAAATGGCTAGAGACACACGGGAAGACATACCACACAAGTCCCAGCACAACAGGAACGAAGGCGGTGATGAGAAAATGTATCGCCGTGATTGCTTCACAGATGGCCAGCGTGGACACACTAGACTCCCAAGAGGCTTTTACCGCGATAGCAGTTCTGATAGGTGGAATTGCGATGGGTACAATCACGAAGGATCCACTTCTGACAGAAATCACGATGAGTATACTCGCGATGTGGCAAATTATAGCAAAAATCGCGATGAGTATAATCATGATGGATCAATTTACAACAGGGATTGCGATAGTTACCACCGAGAGGGATCCGATTATGACAGAAGTCCTGATTGGCAAAATTTTAACAGATGCCTGGTTGGGCATAATCGAGATGGAAACCCTTTTGATGCACCCAGCCACTACAACAATGACTATGGTCGTTATCCATGGGATGCGCACAGTCGGGGTAGGTCCACTTATGCGAGGGATCGTGATGAGTTTAGTCACAATGGTCGAGACTTCCACACCGGCTGTGCTGGGAACAATCGTGATGGGTACAGTCGCGATGGTCCAAAGTATGGTAATGCCAAACGGTCGTAGCAGTAGGGGTCAAGCCGAACGTCAAGATGCACGCAACACACCAAATAGAGATGGAGACTGTGAGGCTACTACTTGGAATGCTGATCACAATCGCGATGCATTTGCAAATAACAGTCAGAATCGCGATGGTTATAGGTGTGATGCTCGTACTCAGGACCATGGCAACTGTGGAATCCGACAAAACATTGGGAAAATTCCACGTTCCTTGATGTATGATGGCAAAACAGGCTGGTCACTCTTCAGAACAAAATATAATAAATACAGCCTAGCACAGGGGTGGACAGCAGAGGAGATGACTGACAATCTCTGCTGGTGCCTGGAGGGAGCAGCCAGTGACTATTATGGTGTGTTGCTCGGACAGAATCCCAACATCAAGGCATTTGATCTGCTCCGACGAATGGAAAAGCGTTTTGGAATGAAGGAATTGCCAGAGTCGGCCCAAGTTAAATTCTCTCAGACGATGCAGACTGCAGATGAAACCATCGAGGTGTGGGCAGATAGGGTTCTGGAGATGGCTACGACAGCATTTGGTCACATTTCTGCCATGGGGCTTTAGACCAGAAGGCTGGGCAGCATGTGGCCAACGATCACCCAAGGACACTGGAGGATGCCATAGACAAGATGCACTGGTACCAGAACACGGCGAGTGCGGTTTATGGGGCACAACCACAGAGAGACACTTCGATGCCAGAGAGTGAGTGTGGCTCAGCACGGACTCAGTTAACCCGCCCTAACTACATACCACGTAGTCCATCGCCAAATGAAAAAAACCTTGAGTCTCGAAGAAATCTAGATGGCGACTCCCAATTGAAGTCATTGGAGAAAATGGCTGATAGAATGGACCAGTTTGAAACCGCCTTTGATAGGGAACGCCACGAGAGAAAAGAGAGGGAGAGGTATGTTGACCAGAAACTAGAATCCATAAACAGTAAGCTGGAAAAACTTCTCGAGGTGAAGACTGCACATCATTAGAAGAAACAAACAACCGACGGTCTACTTTCAGAGAGAGACGACCTCGTTCTCCATCACAGGAACGAGGGTTGTGCTATGGGTGTGGATCAGGGACACATTTCATTCGCGATTGTCCTTCGAAAAATTCGGAAAACGTGAAAGCGAGCCCGAGGGTGACAAACAAAAAAGACGCCAAGGTTTTGTTTAGTGATTTAAACGGAAGGAGGTCACCTTTCCAGGCCTAAAGGCGACCTATGATGGTGATGGCCTATTGAATGAGGGGTGTTGAGACATAAACAGAATAAGACACACATTGAGCCAAATGTGTGATTATTCTGCCCTTGCCTCAGATGAAACCGAGGCAGATGACGAGGGCTCCTCTCACTCGGGATCGGATAGCACTTGGGGAGAAGGAATAGACGAATCACCCTTTGTGTCACCATGTACAGAGGTCATTGACTCAGGGAACCAAGACGAGGACATGTGTCCCACCGAACAGGTTTCCAAATGGGAAACAGGTAATAAGCCAGATATGCAAGAGATATTGAACGTATCCAGAAATTCGGATCGGAATGAGGATTTGGAGGTTTGCGAGAACTCGGATAGTGAGAAGGAATCCCCTTCAAGCGAGGAAGAACAGGCAGAGGAACCCGCCCCCCCCCCCCTCCCCCCCCCCCACCGAGAAGAGTCCAAAGATAAGCGGTACAAGTCATCGACCTCACCTGGTTTGTCTTCACCGGCCTGGCGGTGTGAACTGGAAGGGAACTCACACAGAGAAAATGTCACAGTGAAACAACTCAGGTCTGATTCCATGTTGAGAATACCGATAACCATAGGAGGTATAGTTATCATGGCCATCGTAGATACAGCATCTGAGGCTACCATCATCTCAGAAGAAATCTTTCGACGTTTTGAGGTGAAACCACCAACAGTTAAAGAGGTCAGACTGCACACTGCTGGTAAACAACTGTCCATGCCAGGCTGTGTGGTGGGACCTTTGGATTTGCAAACAGGATCATATTCCTGGTCCCAGTCAGTATATGTAGCACCTATACCAGATCAGATGCTGTTGGGGTTAGACTTTCTCATGAAGCATGGAATTAAGCTAGATTTGGTAAAGCGAGAAATTTACGTTGCTGGGGAGAGGTTACCATTATCCACAGCAACCAGGAAAGATGGCGTTGAGGTGTGGATACCAAAGAAGACTGTGGTTCAACCTGGATCAGTAGCCCGTGTAGCCTGCAAAACTGCCAAGATGGCAACGGAATATGTGGTGAAGCCAGTGTGTGGATGGGGCACATTCACACCTCGTTCGTTGCATGCAGGAGGCAAGGCACCAGTTGTCTGTCTCCTCAATGTAGGGAACCGTTCAGTGACATTCAAGAAGGGGACCAAGGTTGGATGGGCGCACGAGGCTAATGAGTTTGACGATACTGGTGGAAACGAGGAATTTGGGTCACGGAGCAGCTGTATGAAAACCACAACAGACTCTTTGGTAACGGAGCGGGTCACAATGGAAATAGATTCTCAAGCCACAGAGGATGAACCGAAACTCACAGGAGAGCCCACCAGCTAGTCTGGAATCTCTGAAGCGCCTGAAAGGAGGGGCCATGGGGAATTACCCATGCCACTACAAGAGTTGTTTGAAAGATCGTCAACACTGTTAGAGGACAATGAAAAAGCTGAATTGGTAAAACTGCTTCATGAATATCAAGATGTATTTGCAAAGCACGAGTTCGATCTTGGGAGGTTTTCGGCCATTAAGCACAGAATAGACACTGGCGGTGCCAAGCCCGTAAAATTGAGAATGCGCAGAACACCAGCTAGCTTTGTTGACGAGGAAAAGAGTCATTTGGAGAAATTACTAGAGGCTGATGTCATCCAATCATCAACTTCAGAGTGGGCAGCAGCACCAGTGCTTGTGCGGAAACGCTGTGGCGGTGTCAGGTGGTGTATTGACTATCGCGCCCTAAACTCAGTGACTCGAAAAGATACATACCCTCTCCCACTCGTTGAGGACTGTCTGGATGCACTGGCTGGAAATAAGTGGCTGTTGCGTCTCAGATGGATGCCAACTCCGCATATTATCAGGTAGAGATGGCGGAGGAAGATCGACACAAGACCGCATTCATTACCAAATATGGGTTGTTTGAATTCAAGCGTCTCAGTTTCAGTCTCTGTAATGCCCCGACGACGTACATGCGTGCCATGAATTTAGTTCTTCATGGACTGAATTGGCAAGCGGCTTTGGCATTCGTGGACGATGTGACTGTCACTGGAAAATCGTTCACAGAACATTTGGAAAACTTGAGGAAAGTTTTCGACAGATTTCGTGACTATGGCCTCAAACTAAAGCCAAAGAAGTGCACTCTTTTCCAGCGAGAGGCAGAATTTTTGGGCCGCACCATTTCACCTGAGGGGTAACCTTGAGTGAGAGACATATTAAAGCAGTTTTAGAGTGGCCAGTACCCAAGTCAACAAGACAGGTGGAACAGTTCCTAGGTTTGGTAAATTACCACCGAACTTTCATCAAGGGCAATGTGCAGAAGTCCGCCCCGTTGTATCGAAGGACTGGTAAGAACCTGTTCGAGTGGGGGAAACCCGAACAGAAAGCTTTCGATGAGTTAAAACAGAGTTTGACCACGGCACCGATCTTGGCTTTTCCGAATGACAAGGACCCCTTTATACTGGATACGGATGGATCTAGTGAGGCCATTGGAGGAGTCCTCAGTCAAGTCCAAGACGGTCAGGTGAAGGTTATAGGTTTCGGAAGCTTTGTTCTGTCACCAGAGCAGCGGCGATACTGTACCACCAGGATTGAGCTCTTGGCAATATGATCCACTCGTCATTTCCGTCATTACCTCCTTGGTCGGACATTCAAACTTCGAACCAATCATGGCAGTCTAACATGGCTCCTGAACTTTAAGGAACCACAGGGTCAAGTTGCCCGCTGGATTGAAGAACTAAGTCAGTATGACCCCCAGAATAGAGCACAGAAAGGGCTCAAAGCATGCGAACGCTGATGCCATGTCCAGAATACCGCAGAGCGACATTTGCGGTTGTTACAAATTCGGTGTTCCGCTGGATCGGCTACCATGCAAAGGCTGCAAATACTGCAAGAGGTTACACGAGTCTTGGGCCAAATTCGTGGAGGAGGTGGATGACGTAATACCACTTGTAGCTGTTCGACCATGCCTGCAGCACATGCAATCGATGAATGGTGACCAAGGAGTGGACTTCCAAGTGTTACAGGAAGTGAAGGTGCAGAGCTCATTGCCTGATACATGTAGCTGTGAGAAAGATCCTTCAACGGAAGAAGTGGATGTGTCTCACTCAGAAGATGACCTGTACTGCCTCCGAGCACTGTTCTCTGGGGAGTGGCAGTGGAACCCGGGTGGCATTACAGAAATGGAAATTTGGCATGAGAGTGGGGGCTGCAATGGAGTTACGCAATGCAAGGAAGTTGCCGCATGACAGAGATGGAAGGAAACGCAGAATGTCCTATTCCTCCCGAGACCATGAAGGCTACATTAGACAGGGTATTTTCAGTCAACAAAGACATTTTAACCTGTGCATTATTGACTGAGGGTACCGAAATCAGTGGGTATTATCACGAAGATTGGATTAGAGCCCAAAGAGATAATCCAGAGGTCCAGTTGTTGTTTCGTTGGATGTTGGAAAAGAGAGAACCACCGGAAGCCATCATGTTCAGGGCAAGCCCAGAAGCGAAGAGGTATTTTCTGAACAGTGAGCGATTCAAATTGAATGGTTTAAATTTAATCCACTGGATCAGGAGAGATGGCACGTTGGCTTGCTGGTCCCTCACTGTATGAGACAGGAACTGATGTCAATAAACCATGACGTACCAACCAGTGGACATCAGGGTTGGGAGAGAACTAAAGGTCGACTCAAGGGCAAGTACTATTGGTACAAAATGTCAAAGCAGATAGAGCAGTTTGTAGCATCTTGTAAAGAATGCAATTTGAACAAACGGCCATCCAGACATGCCAAGGCTCCACTGACCATCTATCAGGCTGGCGCCCCAATGGAGAGGGTTCACATAGACTTCATTGGGACATTACCAAAGACAGATAGAGGGAATGAGCATATTCTCATGATGGTTGACCAATTCACCAAGTGGGTAGAGTGCATCCCACTTCCTTCCCAGACAGCAGAGGATACAGCCACGGCAGCAGTGAGTGAATTTTTCTGCCGATTTGGATTTCCTTTTCAAATATTCTCGGATCAGGGACGCAACTTCGAAAGTGAGTTATTTTCGAAGGTGTGTGACGTTTTACACATTCACAGAGCGAGAACTACTCCGTACAGGCCCTCTAGTAATGGACAAGTGGAGCGTTTCAATCGAACACTGATGGATGCGGTTCAGTGTTTTGTAGGCAAATCTCATCGTGCTTGGGACCTCCACATTCCACTGTTGGCAGGAGCCATGCGTTCGGCTGTGAATCGTCGAACAGGGTTTACACTGAACATGCTCATGCTCGGTAGAGAAGTCAATCAGCCTGCATACTTGATATCTGGCCCACCACCCAGCCAAGCAGAAAAATCATTGCCAGAGTATGTGCAAGAGTTGGAGGAAAATATCCGGCGTGCACATGCCACGGCCAGAAATACTCTGCAAACAACTGAAAAGATCATGAAGCGGGATTATGACGTCAGGACACGGCATCAAGAATACAAGACTGGGGATCTGGTGGACATGGGGGCAAAGAAGGGCGAGGCCAAGAAATTATGCCCTGTATGGAAGGGGCCGGGAATAATCCTCGACAGGTTGCTTCCATTCATATACAGGATTCAAATTAAACGAACCATCATGAATGCACATCATGATAAGTTAAAAGTTTGTAAAGACCGTGAGTTACTGGCCTGGCTTTCCAAACGGCAGAAGCTTTTGGACATGGCTCCTGATGATGATGGATAACGTAGGTAAGCAACAAAAAATTCACCTACCCTGTTTCACCTCCAGTAGGGATGTGGTCGAGAGGTGGGTAGATTTAGTATAGGCCCAAAATGTTTATACTTTAAACCAGAACAGTGGGACGGTGTAAAAGCCATCCCGTTAAATCATCTGGTATTGGAGTCTGATGCTCCGTATTTCCAGGGGGAAATGAATTTGGCGGTAGGGGGCACTCCTCTCTACTTGGGGGAAGTTGCACTGAAAGTTGCTATGGAGTTACAGATGTCCTTGGGGGTGCTGGTGGCCTCGGTCACACAGAATGCCTGTACCCTCTATGGGTTCCCTTCCCCATAAAATAATATCCATATATTCAGATAATTTCGGATGAATTTGGGAAATTATAGCAGGAATTGAATTTGTGTTTGTAGGCAACCTGACGACGAAAAACATGATCCAGTGTGATCGCTGCTTTGAGTGGTTTCATGGAGCGTGCGTTGGAATCACTCAAAGCCGGTTCCGGGGAGATTACACATGCCCGGAATGCGCAGATGCTTAGAGAAGTCACACATCCTTTTGTATATTGTAGGAAATGTCAGGAGAGAGCTCAAAACATTTGCCTCCTAGAAGCTGGAAGCAAGGTGAAGAGGACAGCGATGAGGAGCATGGCTCTGTTATCTACAGCAGGACGGGTTCCCCTGATGTACTTCTGATGGTGGATAGGTGTGAGACCGATCTGTTTACTATAATGGAGGGACGGAGTACTGAGGGAGAGGACTTTTCTGAAGTACCCACTTCTGGAACTGGGGACATGGCTGCCGAAGATGTGGATACCTTCAAGGACGTACCCATGGAGACAGAGGTTACGCATCTATCTTCTAATCTTCAAACCTCGGGAGAGAGCCATCTCCCCATAGGGGCCAGAGAGAGATCAGTTGACTCATCCAAGCCAAAACCCATCGAACCTGGCACACCTGCGGCCTTGAGGCTACTTAGAGATTGTTGTCGAAGAGAAATTCTGATGCCAGCATGTGAAGTATTTACCATGTTATTTGTTAAGCCAGGAATAGCCATGGAACATGCCAAAAATGTCATCCTCCAATACCATCGTTTGGCGGTCAAGAAAAATTCTGAAAGATGGATTGGCGAGGCACGAGCAGAGGGGCTTTTCTATCTAGATGAGGATTGGATCTTTGAAAACCTTCCTTACATGAAGTCCTCTAGGAAAATTGACGAAAAAGCGAAGACAGGAACAGCCAGTAGGGAGGCAGCCATGTTCTCGTCAAGTGCATCTGTCACTAGAACACAGAGTGGAAAAGACAAGGGGCATACAGGACGTAAGGGGCAGAAACACCCACAGGATCGTCCATATGGGAGGTCTGGGCAAAGACAGGAAAAGCATAGAGAAGAACGCCCCTGGGAGAGAGAGAGGCATCTTTCCCTTGCCAGGAGGGACAGGAGGAGGCGATCATCAGTGTCACTCCAGGGTCCACATGGGAAGAGGAAGGCTTCTGCTTCCCATGACTGTTTCCGAGATAGGTCTTCTGGTGGTCACCGGAGGAGGGAGAGAGATCATTTCCAGGAAAGGGGAATGGACAAAAAGGGGAAGAAGACACCACCCAAGCCACTGGTAGGACCAAAGCGAGTGCGGGTGATTGACCCTAGGGGACTGCTCGGATCTGCAAAATTCTGTGGTGTTTGTGGAGTCAGAAGCCAATCCATGAAGCGCCATATCCATTGGGAACACCTTCTCCCAGTGTTATGGGAATACAAGAACCGTTGGGCAAATGGACCACGTCCCTCACCACAGCAGCGACTGAGTGCGCTAAACAATCTGGGCAAGAGAAGCAGAGGAAAGGTCAAATTGGCTGAGCTGAAGGAAGAAATCAATCACAGTATTCCTTTCCCAGACTCAATTGAGCTGAGTAAAGAATATTCGGAGGATATGGCGGCTCTCTGCTGACATCAAGGTTGGACTGTTCCAAAGACCTTTATAATGTATCCAAAAATGAACAGCCTTGCATGTATGTTGCACTGGCGTTTCCTGTAATGGCTGCTGATTCAGTGCTCGCAGGAGGAGAGAGAGATTTTCTCTCGTGAGGCAGCCGAGGCAAGAATGGACAAGTCAACACATGCTGGTGGAAGAGAGAGCTGCAAAGCCTACGATGACCATTGTGGCTACGGGCTCATGCCGACAAGTTTGGAGTGAGAGTGGGAAGGCAAACTTTTCGGCTATTGACAGCCATTTCCATATGGATAGACTCCGAAAGGCAGCCATCGGTTCGGGAGCATCGACAACTAATTCAGAGGTTTTAGTCATGGTGGATCCGAAGGATGGAGATGTACAGTTGCTGGGCCAAGTTGCTGTTTACTGCGATCCAGACTCCTTTCTCAGTGGTCCAGACGACTTCCAAGTTCCAACCAGATGTGCAGTTCGGGTGCACCCTAAACAATGCGAGAAGATAGCCAGTGAGGAAGAAACTCGAATCCTTGACAAGGTCAGCAGCTTGCTTTGGAGGCCGTGGGTAACAGCCTTTGGGGAAATTGGATTAGACAGGACAGTTACTCCAGAGAAGTGGCGCTCACAAGACAAATTGTTGGAACACTTGTTGGATCTGGCAGAGATTGATTTGCCAGTGGTTTTTCATATTCATGGGGCCCATGACAAGCAAGATCCCACTGGCTCAGATGTGATGGCTAGAGGATTATATGCGAGGAGCAGCCTATCCACCTTCACTGTTTTACTGGGGACGAGGATATGGTAATGGCATGGAGTGAGAGTTACAAGAACTGCTTTTTCGGGTTTACTGGGAAAGCTGCGACCTTCACTAAGGAACAGGAAGAGGCTGTCAAAAGAGTCCCCCGGACAAGACTGCTAATCGAAACAGATGCACCGTACTTTGGTAAAGAACTGGACACAAAGTTATCTTCTCCTAACTGCATAGTACGGGTTGCGAAAATAATAGCCAGGATAAGAAGATCCACAGCTGAAGCAGTTTTAGAACAGACTACGGAGAATGCCAAGGCACTCTATAACTTCTAGTGGACATTTGATAGACTGCATACCTTCTGAGGACCATCAGGAGTGGGACAGATAAAGAACATAATTTTCTGGGTGACCAGGAGAGGGGTATAACCGTGATGTAATTTGTAAGATGCCAGAGATTAACCACAAACTTATCAAAATAAAACGGAGAGGAGTGTCGTGAAACTACATCCGGAAGTCGACGGGAACGGACGAGGTGAAACTACTTCAGGAAGTTGACGGAAAGGCACGGGGAGGTTTTTACGTATTGCATTGGTATTCACAGCGTTAATCTATCGTCTAGTGTTTGACAGAAATAATCAACAGACATCCGACATCTTACCAGCACTACGTAGAGATATCTACAGCAGAGAACTATCAAGGACTCACCCAGGATAGAATTAGGTGAGTTTTACCATAAGTGAAAAACGTCGTTAGAAACGTGCACAGTGTTGACTTGTTGTCAACAAAACATTACACCTTGGTTTTTATCTTCATCAAACATAAGGTCAGGCCGACAGGGAAAGTAATCTGTCATCTTTGGCTGCGGCATCGGCGAAATCAAAACTGCATTTTGATTTCAATTTGAAAATGATCAAGCAGACGACATCGATTTTCTTCCAGATCACACCGGTGCACGCACGTTCGTTCGTTCGTTTTTCCAGATCTTATTTGTGGATTGAGAAACGGATGTTCCATCGACAACAAAAAGACAACTCGACGCATGTTTTAAGACAGTGGCAGTTGTATGTTCCTGTTATCTCTTACAGAGAAAAATAAGTGCTTCCGAGCTTGTCTTAACCTAGATTTTTGTATTCATTTTCAAAGTTTGCGAAACGAAATCTATCATAAAATGTTTTATTCTAAAGTCCATTTAGACATGGATGCCCACCCTGCCCTCTGCTCGCGGGGGCGAGCCGTGCAGGACAATGAGGACATGCTCTTATTTCGCTGAGACAAGTGAGAGAAAACTTATTCGGTCCAAACTGATCTTATGTTGAAACGCGTGACCGACAATCTGTGTTCAACCCGTCTCATAGACAACCAACTTGAAGGTGCTGGGACAACCTGCCCCAGAAATTATGATGGTATTAAAGTAACAATTAACATATGAATAAGTCGAAATGAGCTATTCGTCTATTATTACTTATAATACCTTCATAATAATATCAAATGGATTCAGATGTTTAATATCAGTGTAATACGTGTGTTATTTAATAGACGACAACGACTTTTTAAATTTAGGGTTTTATTAATCCGGATCTTATAAAAATGGGTCTGGGTGTTTTCAGTCTCGGGAACATTCAGCCCCAGGTATTTTTCCGGGAACATTCGGCCTCAGTCGAGGCCGAATGTTCCCACTTTTGAGGCCGAATGTTCCCACTTTTGGTAAAAATTTTCGGAGTTCGGAAGTTGAAAAATATCTTTAAAAACTAATTTTTTAGTTCATTTTGTTAGCTTTTTTTATGTTAGGAGGTTTTCTAGAATATTTTTTAAAGAATAATATATACGTTCATTCATTCATACAGTCAGTCGTTAGTTTATTGGACTTCTCAGCCATCTGTCCATCCATTCATTCATTCTGTTGGTCGTTCAATCATTTATTCATTCATTCAATCATTTATTCATTCATTCATTCAATCATTCATTCATCCTGTCATTCATCTCGAGTGATTGGCTGGATGGATGATTGAGTTTCCACGAACTCACCAATTGAGCTCAGTCGTCAAGTCATTCAATTAATCAGTCATTCATCCATTCAATCATTCGTCTGTTTACTTATTTGACTTCTCAGGCATCTGTTTATCTATTTGTGATTCCACGAATTCTAATTCACGCATTTATCCTTTCATTCTGTCGGTCGCTCAATCATCCATTCATTCAGCCATTCATACGTCCAATCATTCATTTCGAGTGACTGGGTGTATGGATGGATGATTGAGTTTCCATTAACTCACTCATTCATTTGTTCAGTCGTTCAGTCATACAATTTTTAATCATTCATTCATTCATTCATTAATTCATCCAATCATTCCACGAATTCTAATTCACCCATTTATCCATTCATTCTGTTGGTCGCTCAATCAATCATTCATTCATTCATTCAATCATTCATCCGTCCATTCATTCATTTTGAGTGTCCGGATGTATGGATGGATGATTGAGTTTCCATTAACTCACCCATTCATTTGTTCATTTGTTCAGTCATTCAATTATTCAATCATTCATTCATTCATTAATTCATCCAATCATTCCACTAATTCTAATTCACCCACTTATCCATTCATTCTGTCGATCGCTCAATCATTCATTCATTAATTCATTCATTCATTCATTTATTCAATCATTCATTCATTCATTTCGAGTGACCGGATGTATAGATGGATGATTGAGTTTCCATTAACTCACCCATTCATTTGTTAAGTCGTTCAGTCATTCAATTATTCAATCATTCATTCATCCATTAATTCATCCAATCATTCCATGAATTCTAATTCACCCATTTATCCATTCATTCTGTCGGTCGTTCAATCATTCATTAATTCATTCAGTCATTCTTTCGTCAATTCATTCATTTGGAGTGACTGGATTTATGGATGGATGATTGAGTTTCCATTAACTCACCCATGCATTTGTTCAGTCGTTCAGTCATTCAATTATTCAATCATTCATTCATTCATAAACTCATCCAATCATCCCACGAATTCTAATTCACCCATTTATTCATTCATTTGGTCGGTCGCTCAATCATTCATTCATTCAATCATTCATTCATTTCGAATGACTGAATGTATGGATGGATGATTGAGTTTCCATTAATTCACCCATTCATTCATTCGTTCAATCGTTCAGCCATTCAATCATTTATTCATTCATCCATTCAGTCATTCGTCTTATTTGTTTGACATCTCAGCCACCTGTTTATCCATTAGTGTTTCCACTATTCTAGTTCACCCATTTATTCATTCATTCGGTCGATCGCTCAATCATTCATTCATACAATCATTCATTGATTTCGAGTGACTGGGTGGATGGATGGATGATTGAGTTTCCATTAACTCACCCATTCATTTGTTCAGTCGTTCAGTCATTCAATTATTCAATCATTCATTCACTCATTATTTCATCCAATCATCCAATTATTCGTTTGTTTTATTTATTTAATTTCACAGCCATCTGTTTACCTATTTGTGTTTCCACTAATTCACCCTTTCATTCAATTGCTCATTCATTTAGTCGGCCAGTCAGTCAATCATTCATTTCTTCGATCGTTCATTCATCTATTCATTCATTTCGAGTGACCGGATGTATAGATGGATGATTGAGTTTCCATTAACTCACCCATTCATTTGTTAAGTCGTTCAGTCATTCAATTATTCAATCATTCATTCTTCCATTAATTCATCCAATCATTCCATGAATTCTAATTCACCCATTTATCCATTCATTCTGTCGGTCTCTCAATCAATTTGTTCAGTCGTTCAGTCATTGAATTATTCAATCATTCATTCATTCATTAACTCATCCAATCATCCCACAAATTCTACTTCACCCATTTATTCATTCATATGGTCGGTCGCTCAATCATTCATTCATTCAATCATTCATTCATTTCGAGTGACTGAATGTATGGATGGATGATTGAGTTTCCATTAACTCACCCATTCATTCATTCGTTCAATCGTTCAGCCATTCAATCATTCATTCATTCATCCATTCAATCATTCGTCTTTATTTATTTGACATCTCAGCCATCTGTTCATCCATTAGTGTTTCCACTATTCTAGCTCACCTATTTATTCATTCATGCGGTCGGTCGCTCAATCATTCATTCATTCAATCATTCATTCATTTCGAGTGACTGGGTGAATGGATGGATCTTTGAGTTTCCATTAATTCACCCATTCATTTGTTCAGTCGTTCAGTCATTCAATTATTCAATCATTCATTCAGTCATTATTTCATCCAATCATCCAATCATTCGTTTGTTTTATTTATTTGATTTCACAACCATCTGTTTACCTATTTGTGTTTCCACTAATTCACCCTTTCATTCAATTGTTCATTCATGTAGTCGGCCAGTCATTCAATCATTCATTTATTCAATCGTTCGTTCATCCATTCATTCATTTCGACTGGCTGGGTGTATGGATGGATGATTGAGTTTCCACTAATTCACCCATTCACTCTTTCATTCAATATGATATACAAATTGTGACTGAGGGAAACCCTTTCAGTTCGCACAAGTCCACTCCGATATATTTCCACAAAAATCGTAAATACCATCTACGTGTCAACCGTTAATTTGTGCACTTAGTCGAACGCCCATCTTCATTAAAAAACAAATAATGTATACCCAATTAGGTTCAGAACCAACTTCTTCAGGTTTAACAATTCCTATCAGATAGTACATATCCACAAAAAGCAGTAAATATTATCGACTTGTGCGGCCGTCCACTTGTGGATTCGACCGCTCGTGCGTGTTCACTTTAAATCAACTCCATAGATTCTTATCTTGCGAATCTAGCCAACACGTCTGTGTCAGTGTACTAAATAAATAAGAAGACAAACCGGTTCCAGTTCGCTGAAATATGGAAGCGCACACACGGCTGAGTCTAGGAATGGAATGACTGGCCAAGATTCAAATTAATTACATAATTCCTCTCCAATCTTCTATAAACGCACAAAATTCATCATACAAAATTAATTTTTGCTGTTATATTTTTTTATTTTCTTTTGTTGCACTTATCAAGTCATTTCTTCCTCAACGACTTCCGCATTTTATTTCGCAGACCACGATTGTCCCAAGAACTAGCGTACCCCGTTTCTACTCTCTTAAAAACAGCTCATACACATGCATGCCCGATCTGCACCATTTGTTCCTCAAGAAAAACACACTCTCCTACTTCATTTTCCCATATGCTTTGAAAGGACTCGTTGGCAGTGCCAAATATAATGGCGGGTAACATGAGCCTTGACGAGATCCAGTCAAAACATGAATATAATTTCTTAAATGTTTATAATGACATGGTTAGCCAGGAAGAGGCTTGTGATAATTCACCTTTCAAAAATAACTCAAACCATGAATGTAGTTACTATTTACCGAACGAAATAATAACCAAATGCGGAAACAATAATACGGATGAGTTTTCAATTTTTCACCTCAACTGTCAAAGTCTTAAAGCCCATTGGGAACCACTGAAGGAACTTCTCTATGAAGCGCAGGAGCACCAAAATAAGTTCGATATCATTGGATTGTCAGAAATATTTCAAATTCCACCAGACTCATCTTATGTATTGGAAGGTTATCAGCCCCTCGTTAAAAACTTATAACCAGACAATGATGATAAAAGGGGTGGGGTAGGTGTTTATATTAAGCAGGACATACCCTTCAAAATACGTCATGATTTATCAGTCTTTATCCCACATGTTATTGAATCCCTCTTTATAGAAGTTAAAATACATAAAGTTTTCAAACTAATAGGTATTATTTATAGACCTAACACTCCACCGAAAGCTGACATTGACCTCTTCCTATCCAAGCTAGGTGAAATTACTGGTACAATTAATCAAGAAAACAAAAAGTGTTACATAATGGGTGATTTAAATGTAGATTTACTAAAGTTAGGAACTCACACTAAAACAAACTATTATTTAGACCTTATGCTAAGTGAAGGCTTCCTACCTTATATCACGAAACCGACTAGAGTCACGAGTCACTCGGCAACATTGATCGATCATATCTTCTTAAATAATCCTATTACAAACTACGTCTCTGGTATAATCATATCGGATGTTTCAGACCATTTCGGAATCTTCTACAAAGAGTTACACAACACCCCAATCTCAGAACCAAAATTTTTATTAAAACGCATGGTAAACGCTGAAAATATTGCTTTGTTTAACCAGTACCTAGCGTAATGTGATTTTTCTTCAGTTTATGAAGAAAGCTGTCCGAATTTAGCATATAACAAGCTAATAAGTATTTGCACACCAGGTTACGAACAGTCATTCCCACTAAAATCCACAAAGTTAAGCAGTAAGTACATAAAAAAGCAACCATGGATGACGAGAGGATTATTGACATCGACAAGAAAAAAAGCCGACTTCTATCACAAAAAACTAAAATCCCCAAACGAGGAAAACATTTTAAAGTACAAAAGATATTGTCAAATATTCAATAAAATTAAAAAGCAAAGCAAGTCAATGTACTATAAAAACATATTAAATGACAACAGGAATAACTTACGCAAGATATGGCAAATTTTAAATGAGACAATAAATAAAACTAAAAAGGTTGCGACGTCACCGTCCTCTTTTACCTTAGATAACAACCAGGAAATAAATAATCCAGATTCAATTGCCGAAGAGTTTAATAATTTTTTTGTAAACATAGGAAAATGCACAATTGATAAAATTAAGACACCCCGCAAATCATTTCTGGACTACCTAAAAATTAATTATCAAAATAACTTCTTTATAAACCCCACAACTCCAGACGAGGTTGTAAAGGTAACTAAAACCCTAAAACTAAGAAACAGTGAAGATTGTGATGGACTAACAACAAATATTGTGAAACAATCAATATTTAACTTGGCCTCGCCCCTGTCTCACATAATAAATAACTCATTTACTAGTGGCTCAGTTCCAGACCAGATGAAAGTTGCCAAGGTAATTCCAATTTTTAAAACCGGGGATGAGAACAAATTTAACAACTACAGACCAATTAGTATACTCCCAACATTTTCTAAAACATTAGATAAGCTGATGGCAAACAGAATGACTAGTTTCATGACGACTTTCAATATTTTATATGAACACCAGTATGGATTTAGAAGTAAACATTCCACTATACACCCAATCATGCAACTTTTAAAACATATAGGGCAAGAAAATAACCGACAGACCAAGGACATCACGTTAGCAACATTTATCGATCTTTCTAAAGCGTTTGACACAATAAATCATGACATTCTTTTGACAAAACTGGAAAAATACGGATTTAGAGGTATCAGTAATACATGGTTTAAAAGTTATTTGACAAATAGAGCTCAATTTGTTAAATATGGAAATGGAAAATCGGATTTAGCATATATAAAATGTGGGGTACCCCAAGGGAGTGTATTAGGGCCTATTCTCTTTCTATTATATGTAAACGATATTGCTTCCTAAACGTCATTAAAAGTCTTATCTTTGGCAGATGACACTGCTTCATATTCTTCATCCCCGAATGCAAGTAATCTAGCAGCCCATTTTAACAGTGAACTAGATAAAATATTTAACTGGTGCTCGGCAAATCACTTAGCTCTCAATGCGAAAAAGACAAAATACATGATCATAAATCTGTCGCCCCAATCTAGAATTCCAGGAAACTTAGATATTTATATAAACAATCTGAAAATTGAAAGAGTGGGTGTAAATGAAAATGAAAATTCTCTAAATTTTTTAGGTGTGACTTTTGATGAGAATCTAACCTACAGGAATCATATCTCAAGGATTAGTACTAATATAGGAAGAGCCAATTACGCCCTAAATAAAGTTAAGAATATATTACCCCAAAGTGCAATGAAAACTCTCTACTATTCTCTTGTGCACTGTCATTTGTTGTATGGGATTCAGATTTGGGGAAACTCAAAAGCGGCTAGAAGACTCTTGATATTGCAAAAACGAACAATACGAATTATCAATAATAAAAGATATAACTCCCATACAGACCCACTATTTGCAAAGAACAAAATTCTCAAAGTGACTGACATTTTCAAACTTCAAGCTAGCCTCTTTGTGTTTGATTGGAAAAACGGTAATCTTCCCCGTTCTTTCAGAACTATTTTAATATCTCATCAAATTCACTGAATATAACTAATAGGCAATCTGAACCAGTACATGATAGCATGACCAGAATTAAAGCTCTAGACAAATTGCCAATTTTTGCCTACCCCATAATTTGGAATAGCTTGAGCCAGAATCTTCGTCACATTACAGAGTTGAGTTTAAGAATAAACTTAAATTACAGCTATTATCGTCTTACTGTATGGAAATGCAGTGTGACAATCCCTACTGTCAAGAGTGTAATCCGTAGTACTTCATTTTTTCGCCTCACCCCCCTCACCCCAACGAGAATAGGCAGTCTAACATTACTTGTCAATTCTTTCAAAATTACAGTTTGAGCTATATCGTAAGTTTCTACCCAGTCAAATTGCACTGCGATTATTGTGTTAAATAGATAGCTTCAGATGACTGTGAACTCGTCATTAACCTTCTTGTGCGATGTGCGCCGCCGAGTTTAATCAAAAGCATATTACTTCCCCGAGAAAGGGTCAGCTATGGTCTGCGAATATTTGTAAAACATTCATTTATTTGTCAGGTGATGCCAGGAAGACAGCCAATCTGGCTATGGCGTTTCCCAACGGTATATCCTGTATTGTTACAAATGTTGTAATATATCAAAACATCATGACTGTAAAACCTGTATACTGTTAAATAAACTATCTATCTATATATATTAAACACAACAAGACCAATCCATGATGAATAATGGAATATAAAATCCATTGTATAAAATCCACTGAACTGAATAACAGAATGACAATATATGTGTTCCTGTGTCGACATGCAAACCCAAAATGATATACTTCTTCTTGGATGTTGTTTGGCACAACTCATCTTGAAAATTTTGTTTTCATAAGTTCTTCTGCTTGAAGTAGTGATCAAAGTTCTGACCTCTGATGAGCACTTGATTTGGAGATCAAATACTGTTTTTACAGTTTCTACGGACCCTTAAACCTTTTATGTGGACTGTAATTGTCCTTGATGAGAAAATCTTATACTGTTTTTCACGGTTTCTTTGAACATTTATTTGAACACTAATCGCGTAAAAACAACTACTTACATAGATTTTTAAGGTTGTGTGCCAGTATATATAAAGTGTAATTGCCAATATATGTCTTTTTCTTTTTTCTAAAATAGCCACCAAACTGCGGTTTCAATATTACCATAAATTTGCCCACTTCTCTTGGCAAACACGGAGCAAAACTCTTGTAATTATGCAAATTCCTAGCCATTTTCCAGCTCGAGGTTCTCGGGGATCTTCACCCACTATCCTATTGCCAATTGCACACTCAAACTTAACTTATAACTTAATAAGATTATTGGCTCTCGCTCCCGACTCTTGTGGATTTATAAGCAAATAATGCTATAAAGCAAATCAATTTATTAGGGTCGCAAGGGATTTCAATCCCACTGTTCCCACATCATCTATGTGCACAGAAACTTTTCATTCATTCATATATTTCAATGTATTTTATATTGTATATATTGTACATTACGCTGTATTTGTTTTTGGTTGTAATAAAGATGTTTAAACTCATCTTACCCGTGTCTCTCTTAGTCTCCCAAGTTTAAAATGGAGGCCGAATGTTCCCAAGGCCGAAAAGACTTGCTCTCATAAAAACAACAATAGGGCCTACATCAACAACAATTATCACATGGGAACAACACGATCTCGAATATATGCATGAATATAAGTAATATAAGACAAAACAATCAAAATATGCAGTTGCAATCACAATTGCTTTACACACTACCAGTTTCTGTTGTGTTCTGGTTTCTCTTGTTGTGGATGGGCGCTTCTTTGTTGTATAAAGGGCACTATTGACATTTCTTCAAGAAGTTTGTGGTCAACATTCTTGGAGGATCGGCCATGTAAACGTCCCAGTATTCTTGGATTTGCATCAAACAAATATCATTCCCATTAAAGGGAACACAACTGATTCAGTGAAAAAGCATGATTAAAACAACTTGACTAACACTACATGACTCTTTTGACAGGTCTCCAATTCAGTATGAGTAGTAGGAGATGTGTGGATCGGGCTTTATTGGCAGGACCCCGGAAGTGAGGTCATATCACATGACCTGGTGGCGCCATGTTGTGTTGCCAAGGTAACCCGCGTGAGCAGTCAACTTGTGACGCCATCTCCATAGTGATGCGTGGTGTTAGTGCGCATACACCACGCGTGTTGTTAGGGTGATACATGTTTCCATCGTCCATTTTGTATACTGGAGGCCGCCATCTTGGTTTCTATGATAGAATGTGGTTGTTATGTTAGCCAAAGGCTTACAACAAGACATGTCAAATGTATATGTCAAATCACGGATTCCAAATTAACGGAATCGGCTAGGAATCTCAATTACGGAATGCCTTATATAGCCTGTCTATATGTATACAGGGGAAATCTGATTGAACAGTTTAAAGGCCTGAGTGAAGGTATAGCTAGGAAATAGTGATACAAGTCAATATTAATGGATGATAGTTTAGTCAATAGTACTGGTACAAGGACGCAATGTTACAAGACTGCTGGAGAAGCTAAGGATAGGACAGATAGACCATAGACAAGTAGTTGGCTTGGAGCTTTGGAGATAAGATGGGAGCCATTGGTAAGACTACATTAGACCTCACTGAGGGATTTCTCATGGCCCTCATGGCCTCATACGACAAAAAAGGGATTCTCCAAAAGGTATCCTTGATAGGTATCCTCAAATAATACAGTACCAGGCCACAGGTATCCTCAAATACCGAAATGAGGCTAAGAGGGATAGTCAGTGAGGCCTCATTGAGGGCTTTTTCATTGCCCTCATGGCCTCATACGACAAAAAGGGGTGCCGAAATTGGGGTGCCTGGGGATATAGTTGTTAAATACCGAGATGAGGCTAAGAGGGATAGTATATTATACCTCACTGAGGGCTTTTGTCATGCCCTCAAAAGAAAATGAGGCTGTGAGGGATAGTGAATGAGGCCTCATTGAGGGCTTCTCACATAGCCCTCATTGCCTCATACGACTAAAAAGGGATTCTCCAAAAGGTATCCTCGATAGGTATCCTCAAGTAATACAATACCAGGCCATAGGTATCCTCATATACTGAAATGAGTCGAAGAGCTGTATGTCGAGTCACTCGATCGAGCAATTGCTCGATAGCTCATTTGCTCGGTAGACTTCGAGTCATTCGAGCAATATGTCAAGTCCACTTGATCGAGCAATTACTCTAAAGCTCATTTGCTCGATGGGCTCAGAGTTGTCCGGGCAAGGACTTATCAGTAACTGCTCGATAGCTTATTGGCTTTGGGAATGATATAGGCTTTTGATATACACAAGGGAGATAACTCTGCATAGAGATTATGGGAATTCCAGCAATCTGATTTGTTAGTTAGAATACAAGAGCTTAGAATACAATGGGACCACCAGCTGGCAAACATTTCGAATGAAGTTCATGCATTTTGCAGACATGCCAGAATGGACTGCGGGAGAATGTAAGGACAACCTTTGTTGGTGTTTGGATGGCAAAGCAAGCGAGTATTTTGCTACCATAATTCGTCAAGACCCACAAATCTATTTTGTTGATGTGCTGGACAGTTAGAAAAACGCTTCGGAAAGTTCAAACTCCCTGAGACTGCACAAATGCAGTTCAATCAAGCCCAGCAGCAACCAGACATGACCCTAGAAGAATGGGCTGATCAGATTTTGACATGGCCGAAAAAGCATTTGGGCACTTGCCCGAATAACACATGTTTTGCCAGGCCGTTATGTGTTTCTGCCATGGTGCCCTAGATAAAGGGGCAGGGCATTACGCAGCAAATCAGCACCCGAAAACAGTCGAGGAAGCTATAGATCAAATTAAATGGTTTCAACACACATCTTTGGCTATTTATGGAAATGTGAGGGAACTAGCTCCAGAACCCAGGGGCCCAACTCAGATTGCAACCCTTTCATCCCCATGTGCAGTCGGCTCGAGTGTCTACTCCACCAATACGACCCAGTACAACAGGGCCCCAGCCTCAGGATACCCAAAGTGTTGTGTCTGAATTAGCAACTGAATTTCAGAAATTTTCTGGAGAAACAATCACTGAATTTAGATCAATTGGCACAGTATTATCAAATTTAAATGACAGTATGGCTACCCTGACCATAAAGATTTCCCAATTGATTGAACCAGGTCAGACTCTAAATAGATCAAGGAGTCAATCTCCCTCACCTGGAAGGAGGGGTTGTTGGACATGTGGGTCGATGTCCCATTTTTCAAGAGAGTGCCCTTCCAGAAAAAATCCAAGTAATCGGTCAGCTTCAAAACCTTCTACACCATCAGGGTCACCAAATGACCCCAATACCAGAATTTCACCAATGGTAAAAATTTCGGACGATTCAGAGGATAATTTAAACGAGAACGAGTCGGAAATGTAGACCGTTTGCTGACTCCAGATTTAAATATAGGCCATAATCCTGTCATTGCTAGGGATAAATTCACTGAACATTTTTTCCCAAAAGAGGAAACATTAAATGAGATGCCAGATAGTATAACGATTAACCAAGTGGATACTTCATTGTACTGTACTGTACCAGTGATATTGGAAAATGTCAAATTAGATGCTCTTATTGATACAGGGGCACAGGTAACAGTGTTTTCTGACAAACTTTTAGAGCTTTTTGATGAACACCCTCTCATGTTGAAGGGTATTAAAGTACGAACAGTAGGCAGAGAATTAGGAACTATCTCTGGACAAATAGTAGGGCCCATCAAGATGAAAGTGGGAAAAAATTGGTACATCAGGAATTTTTATGTTGCCCCTGTTTCTACTCCAATTATTTTGGGTCTTGATTTCTTGCATGAACAGGGTACCCAATTAGATCTGGCTAACAATATGATGTATTTAGGAAAAGAAAGAGAGGAAATTCCCATTTAGTTAAGGCAGTCACAAAAGAGGGAACGAGTAAAGGTCAGGTTATTGGAAAAAGTAATAATTCCCTCCAATTCGGTGAAACAAATCCAATGTGCTCTTAGTGCCTCCATATCACAGTATATAACAGAACCGTTTGACCCGGGGGGAGAAGGGAATGTTTCAAGTGAATCCAAGAAAGAGCCCGAGGGAGTGGACATTACAGTTATTGCAGACTCTGAGAGGGTGCCCTCATCCCTCAGTGACCTAGTCCAGGTGCCAGACATGGAAGTACAAGTTAGTACTCAAAGAAAAGATAAAGGATTCTCTTCAATAGAAGTTGGAGAGGAAGATGTTCCCTTTCTACCTAAATCGGTAGAATTGCCCCCACCCACAAACTGAAGGGACCACCCTCTGTGAGTCCCATTCCAAGTTGTGGAGCCACAGTAAAGCAATTATGTAAGCACTGCCAAGGGGATCATCTCCCCACTGCTTTGTGGATGCCACAAGCTGAGGGGCAATGTTTCAGTCCAAAGACCATTGCTCGACCTTTTGAGAGGATGACAGCTCCCCTTGAGATGGGTTATTTAGGACTACAAGCTCCTACAGTTAGTTCCTGGGGAGGAGGTCAGTTAGTGCCTCTTCCTGTTTCGTCGGCCATGTCTAATTCTTCAGAGGGTTTGTCAGTCGTTTCTTGCGTCATCTCCTCCGTGGTTAGTCCCAGGGTGGGAGGTAATCCAGGTCTTCCTCCTGCTGTCCCAACAGCCAGTGCTTTGTCGGGAGTCCCTCCAGGCTTTTCTCCCGCTAGATCTTCCAGGGAATCTTGTTCCATGAATTAGAGCTGGGCGATATTGACCCAAATAAAAACCGCGATATTTTCGGGATGATATCGCGGTTTACGGTATTATCGCGATATTTGGGGAATTAGTGCAAAACAGTCATTGAGTCACTGCAGCCTTTTAATTTGGAAGAATAGCCTCGGCAAAACAATATTGCTGCAGGTCAAGCAATCTGCATCAGCAAAAACACAAATCAACCATGTGGTGTGTTTAAATAGAAATCTGAAAAATTTATTATGAATGAGCACAACGAGCGCAGCTTGATAGTTCTGTAGATTTTCACTTGAACATGGGCGCAGCCATATTAGACATACAGCACACAAACTGTGTGTTTTCTCTTTTGTCTTTGGTTAAAATTGTAAAAAGCTATTTTTAAACAGATGGTTAATGTGGGGATACAGAATCAGACATTCTCCAGTGCGAGAATCTATGTAAATTCACCGTGTGGGGATCTTGAGACATTTACGTCATTGTTTGTCCAATCAATTATAAGAGTTCCCAATTTGTTCTTCGTCGGGGGAATATTGATGCTATTACGTGGGAATCGGTTCACAAAATAGTTTACCGGTAAACACTTTTGGAGGGTCCCCACTTAACAATGCAGTATATTTCAGAAGTTAATGCCCATTCCTTACCAATACAGCTGCTCATTCACGAAGAAGTGCCTTTTTTGTCAAATTATGTATTGGCAGGTCAATGTTGGTGTCGTTGCCAAGTAATGCCAATGACGTTGGCGATATTTCGGTTTTTCGAAAATGAGATGATATTACTAACGGTATTGATTTTAAAACCGGCTAAGTCGGTATATCGGCAAACCACCCAACAATACCATGAATCTGGTGGACACACATTTTCATTTAGATAGGATTCACCAGAGGTTCCGAAAACCCAATCTGTCAGCCAGGGAGGTTCTCTCACTTAATGGTGGCCGACCTACAACTTGTCCTTTGCCTGTTGTGGGTGGGGTGGTAGTTTATTGTGATCCGTCAACCTACCCTAGGCCAGAGGAACTTCTCAGGGATTCTGGTATGAAGGCAGTGATTGGCCTTCATCCCCGTCATGTAAGGAATATCCCCCTGGTGGAATTAGAAAACCTCATGTCCCCAATAATGGGCTTGCTCCCATATGCTGCAGGCTTAGGTGAAGTGGGGCTCGACAGAACAGAGCCGGTTGATACATGGTATCAGCAGGACTTTGTATTTGCAGGGTTATTGAAGTTGGCAGCCTTAGCAAAGCCCATTGTGTTACACTTAAGGGGTCCCTCAGGAGATTACTTGGGGAGGGAAGTAAATTCCCTCGCGCTCCTGATGATGATGGATAACGTAGGTAAGCAACAAAAAATTCACCTACACTGTTTCACCTCCAGTAGGGATGTGGTCGAGAGACGGGTAGATTTAGTATAGGCCCAAAATGTTTATACTTTAAACCAGAACAGTGGGATGGTGTAAAAGCCATCCCGTATTTCCAGGGGGAAATGAATTTGGTGGTAGGGGGCACTCTTCTCTACTTGGGGGAAGTTGCACTGAAAGTTGCTATGGAGTTACAGATGTCCTTGTGGGTGCTGGTGGCCTCGGTCACACAGAATGCCTGTACCCTCTATGGGTTCCCTTCCCCATAAAATAATATCCATATATTCAGATAATTTCGGATGGATTTGGGAAATTATAGCAGGAAGTGAATTTTGGGCAATGCAAAGGCAAGCCCCCAAAGAATTAGTATGCTAAAAACTGATAATATTGTTTCCAGAAGTTTTCCGAAATTGAAATAACAGGGCTCCAGACAGATTTTTCTGATATCATATTGAATTTTGTATGAGGACTTGAGATAGTTTGGGACCTGTTAAGACACTTCTAACATGAAACTGTACCGCTATTGTCGTATTTGTTTTGGTTGGGCAGTGAATTATTTTCCCAATTAAAAAAAAAATACTGGTGTTTGTAGGAATTTCAATAGGATAGCATTATTTAAAATCCTGAGATTCTGTCTGGAATTCTGTTTATTCATTGCTGGGCACATACTTTTTAATCATTTGTTTGCCCAGATGCAAATAAATTTGTCATCTACCTATGTATAAATCTGGGGATTTATCCCCACTGCTATTACTATAAGGATTAAGAAAAGTATTGAATTGGGACCCCTTCCCTGGTATATACTGATAAAAAAAAAAAAAAAAAAAAAAAAAAAAAAAAAATCTAAAATATATAATATTAAAACATGGTTGAGTGATGAAATGCAAGACCAGTAACTGGATTTTGAAGGACAAAATTGGTAAGTTGAAATGGTTTTATTTCTGATGCCATGTGTGATATATTTTAATTTTTGTTGAATTTGGTAATTTTTGTACCTCAATTTTGTTGATTTATGGCTGTAGTTGAAAAGTAGGAGAGGGAGGGGATGGGTACAAAAAGTTGTAATATTTTGTATAGTTTTATGGGTTTCTATCTTCAATTCTTGTGTAGTAAAATGTAAGAGTATCCATCTCTTGGGATGCCTTTGGATCCCTTTTTTCTGAGAATTCCATTGCTGATCCTTTTTTGATTAAGTTAAATATAGGGAGTTTGGCTCCCTAACGCCTTTGCCCTTTAAAGGTAGGGATTTATTTATGTTCCCTGGGGCCATTTGGAGGGGGTTTTATTTAGAAAACTGGGAGGAATGTTGCATAATTTGCCCCTATTATTACTCCTCCAATATGGAATCAGCAATTGGAATGGTAAACTGGTCAGAAGAGTAAAGAGAACCGGTGACATCACCAAGAGAATGGTATTTATACTCGACTGGAAGAGGAGATCCAGTTGTTATCTGGTTGCTGAACATATCATTTGGTGAGTTGAAAGTACCCGTCCGTTGGAGGAAATAACCCACTTGATGAGCTTGTAACTATTTGGTATTGGATGGTATATATACGATAATACCATAGTGTGTTTTGATATGTTTGATATCTCAACGAGTTGAAAGTGAGTTTTTTTTGCGAGGCTTGCCGAGCGAAAAAAACTCACTTTCAACGAGTTGAGATATCAAACATATCAAAACACACTATGGTATTGTTGTATTTATCTTATACCTACCATTTTTGTTCTTTTCTGCATTTTTAAAAGGGTTTTGGGGATGATTTCGAGTCAAAATGTCGACTCATCTGGAGTGGAGTCGACTGCTTTCTCTTGTTGGGCATGAATACATGTGATGTGCCTGGAAAAGCTGTTGGTGCGTAACAAGGCTACAAATTCAAGTGAATGATAGAGTATAGTTCCCCTTAGAAAGTGGCCCTGTAACTGGGAAAACAATTACAGAAAATATACTTACGCCTCAATTCTTATGATTTATGACAAAAATATGTTTGATAATCAATTTCCCCAGATTTGACACGATTTATAAACAATTTTGCGACTGTCATCATTATATTATAATATAGAAAAAGACTATAGTCCGTTCTCCAATCTATATGACATAGGGGTATGTGTTATAGATAATCTATAAGTTACACATGGGCTATATCTGCAACAGGTTGCAAGTCAAAAGAAGAAAAAGAATTAAAATGTCAAAATTACTGATAAGTTTTTATTATGTATTATAAATTTTAGTCGATTCTGCAATCTGCAACCATATAGTGCCCAGAAACCTGAAGTCCACTCACAAAATTTGGCATTTTCCCGGCTTCAAAAATCGCAAGTGTCATGTTGACATATCGTCTGCGATATAAATAGCGATATAAAAATAGCACAATTGCTTGTGACCGCTTTCGAGTTTTTCCCATCTACGGAAGCCGATAATCGCCATAATTACGGATTTGTTTTAAAACATCGTCGTGACCGCGCGCTCCGTTCTTGCGTTTTCGTTTGATGTTTCTGCAATTTCGTCAGTAAGATATGTTCGATACTTTAAAAATAATGGTAATTGTGTATATTTGTGAGTGTATTTTCTTATTTTTTCAGGATGTAAAAGTTAGAAGAAAGCAATATGCTGTCAATAATTTGAACCTGGCATTCAATGCAACCGCGAATGGGGTGAGCGTGTATAAGGCCGCATGCCAGTATGGCGTCCCGGAATCAACGCTACGGGATAGAACGAGGGGAATGTCCAATTGAATGTTCTACCAGGCCCAGAAACATTATTAACACATTCAGAGGAGAAGCAGCTTGTGGACCATGTCTCATACATGGCTAACTTAGGGTATGGGTACACAAAAGTGAACTTTCAATACCTAGCTTCTGACTTTGCTGTGTATGCGGGTAAAAAAGATTAAACTAATAAACCATTAAGTGACTGTTGGTTCTATGGTTTTATGAAAAGGTGGCCGTCTTTAAAGCTGGTGAAACCACAAAAGTTATCTCTGCTGCGGGCCAAATGTGCTTCGAAGGAAATTCTTGATAAATATTTCAGTGAACTGTACACCATATTAATGGAAAACAATTTGCTTCAAAAGCCCGGAAATATTTATAACATTGACAAGACTGGCTTAATGATGGAACATAATCCATCTAAAATAGCGTGTGACAGTAAAACAAAACCACAGAGTGTGACTTCCAAAAGAGGTCAAACTGTAACTTTAATTGGCTGTGGGAATGCCATGGGGAATTTTATTCCTCCATATTATATCTATTATATCTTTCCAGGGAAGAGGTGGAACAAGGAATTTCTGAATGGTACCCCACCAGGCTCAGCTGGTGAAATGTCAGCGAATGGGTGGTCAAATTCTGTGATTTTTCAAAACTATTTGTCAAAAAATTTTATAAAACATCAACAGGTAACTGTAGATGATTCCAATCAATCACCAACACTGATTTTGTATGACGGACACAAGTCTCATATTTCTTTGACACTGGTGGAATGGGCCAAAGAACACTGCATCATTCTGTTTGTATTACCACCACACACTAGTCACCTAACGCAGCCACTTGATATCGGTGTGTTTGGGCCATTAAAAAGGTTCTATTACAGTGAATGTCAAAAATACATGAGGGAAAATCCAGGAATGCAAGTGACCAAATATGATATTGGAAAACTTACGTATAAACCTTATCTCAAGGCCATGTGTCCAGTAAACCTGTGCTCCACATTCAGGAAGAGTGGAATTTATCCGTTTTCAAACGCCACCATTCCAGCCACACAAGTTGCTCCCGCGGCAATATATCCACCGTCTGATGAAGAAGAAAATATACCGACCCAACACAAAGAACAAGATAATGTTTCAGCACGAGGGGAAAATCTGACTGACAGTAGGTCTGCAGTAGTGTCAGAGTTTTTCAAAGAGAAGACAATAACAACGGCGATTAAAAAAAAAGAAACGCAAATTTGTAACGCCATATCTTTCTGGATGTCTGAATAGTCAAAATAAAATTGACATTTTACAGTCAAAAGAGCAAATCGGAACATCTTCATTAACTTCCCCACCACCAGCTGATAAAGCTGTTAAAAGCAATAAAGCAGATCGTGTTTCTTCATCTCCACATCCAGGACCATCTAAAGCTAATGTTGACATGGAGGTGTATTCAAATGAAGATAGTGAATCTCTGATGCAAACAGATGATGATTCGTCCAACTGTTGTGTATGTGGAAAATTTCAACCACCAGCTGTTAGAGAAAGTGTCAATCTTGTTATTCTGAAATGGGCCCAGTGTGATAAATGCCAACATTGGACACATCTCACTTTCTGCTGCGATACAAGAGTTGTACGACGGCACAGCACATTTTTGTGCCCCCATTGTCAATAATTTTCAAAACTGTTTAACAGTTGAAAATAAATGCATTCCGTATTTTGTATACTCTACACAATACAGAATGCATTAATCTTCAACAGAATAAAATTGTAAATTTTTTTTTAAAACCCTGTAATTACGGATTTGTTTTGGTTTTCATATATTTCAAACTGTTTTAATCACTTAAATCTGCTTAAATTACAATTCTTGTATCTTGAAAAAGTGCCGTCGGCAGATGATCGTTTTCAATTTTTCACACAAGGTAAGTGTACTTGATAATATATGTGTGGTATGGGTAGCCATACTTCAGAAACAAACGTACCGCGATAATATAGAGTTGCAGCCCTTTGTTATAGTTTGCTGAGCAGCGCCACTTGACCTACTATTTTATGTAAACTTTGCGATGTTGGGCTGATGTTTTCGCATAGTCAGGTAGACAATAGGTCACTAAGATGATATAAATATGCATTTTGCCATATAAAATGGTTTGTGGTGCTGTAGAAGGACGAAAGTATTAAGACCCGCGATAATACAGAGTCACTCACGGGCTATTCACCCATTATTTCTTATTTGTTGTTTATAATTTATATTTCTCTACCCTCAAAATGGGGCCAAAATGACCAAACGGCTGAAGTAACTGGGGCCGAAATGACTTGGGGCCAAAGTTACTGGATACCTAATATGCCGCTATTCACCACTTTTAAAGTTTTATTTGTATTTAGGCCAAATTAGGGCATTCTTGAAAAATTTTTTAAAATGTCAAAAGTTTTGTTGGACAACCGCTTAAGTTAAGGCTTAATAAAATTACTTTAATTGAACAAGTCCTCTTGAAACTTGAAATGTATATTTATACCCCCACTCTATCAATACAGACGTTTGACCAGTAACGAACCGGGTTGAATGAAAATGTCGCAATCTTTTTTATTCAGCGAAATTGACGGAAATTCCAACTGGGATTTTGAGAATAGATGTCTTTCATATGTTCATACAAAGTTTCGGACATCATAATCATTTCAAACTATACATACAGTGCTCGTTTTCCAAGGTACTGATTTGACCAGTAACGGAAAATTTTACCAGTACCGAATCAACGTTCATTTTACGAACAAAACGTCATAAAAATCGAAAAAATCCGATGAAAAGGATACAAACTCCTTTGCAATTATGCTCATGTACTACGAGAATGAAAAGAACAGACAGAAAGTAACAAAACTCATTTTATGGGCGAATTCAGTGAGAGCAGTGCTAGCATGAACTTGGGGAATTTCCATACTTTTGCTGAAGGTATCAGACTGATACAAACTGGCTAATTCAGACCATTAACGACTCGGAGCTGATTTTCTGGCTGATTCAGGCCTCCACTCCAGTCTGGCTGATCGGAGATTCGGCTCATTCAGATCTCCAGTCAGCTTAACAGTCAGGCGACCCGGGTTCCGCAAGATGATGACACCATCCGATTCCAAAACACCCCTCCTTTTTTCAGCAAGGCTCCCATTCTTTATTTACTACTTATTTACCTGACGCTCCATCCAGGTAGGATTTTCAACCAAAGCAGCATGGAAAAAAGAACCATCAGTCCAGCACATTTGTCATGTCTCGGAGGGGGGGGGGGGGGGGGGGGGGGGGGGGGGGGGGGGGGGGGTTGCTCTTAATTGGGGGCAGGGGGGCGGGAATCCATCTAAATCGGACCAAATGATTAGGGCTTGTTGTTTAAATTTCTTGGGAATTAAGGACGGAACCCTTTTAAGTCCTACGCTAAGTGGGGCTGAAAATTCCCAGAATCAAAATTTTCCATTTCTCAGAAAATGGGGGGTGGGGGGGGGGGGGCGGGGGTGGGGGGGGGGGGGGGTCTTGTCATCTTTGGACTCGCTTTACTTGAATGCTGCCAGTGGCATGATTTATTGCACCAGATCACTGGTACAAGGATTGATGGTCTTGGCATCTTTGCAGTGTGTGTGTGTGTGTGGGGGGGGGGGGGGGGGGGGGGGGGGGGGTCATAAAAAAAATCCAGAGTATGATGTAATTGATGTTATATGAAGGATTTTAGGCAAATTGTGGATCAAAGCATTTTATTCGTGGATACCAATTATAGGTTTCCAGGGCAGCCAAAACCGTGTAGCAGTAGCACATTGCTCAGGTAACGCTGCGAGATATTTTTTTTCACTCCCGCAAATTTGATCTTGAATTTCTGGGAGTGTAAAATAGATCCCATAATGATATGATGCAGGTAGGTCATCTAAAGACTAAACTTACGCGAAAACAATTCGCGGGACCCATTTTTAGGTTATACAAAATTTTTATTCACACAGGCCTTATTTTAAGCAGCTATTCTAGCATCTGGTATTGAAGTTTGCGAAAGTAGGGGGGGGGGGCTGGTTCTGCCACTGCACAGGAAACGAAAACAAAACAAAACAAGGTCACATCGCACATGCAATCTGACTAGCCAAACACTCCATACCTGATGTTACCTGTATGTACCAAGTTTTTTCTCCATCAGTTCAGTAGGTTTTCAGCACACGTCAAAATCACAGTTTCAATCTCAATGTCACATTACTCGTGAAATCTGATTGGCCAAAACACTCCCAAGTCGAAACCACAATGCATATCAAGTTTTGATCAGATCAGTCCAGCAAGTAAGAAGTTATAGTGTTCAAAAGCTTGTTGGTGTAACAGATAAAGGCCAAAACTGTGATAAAAAAATCAGAATGACATTCACTTTTAGGAGAGGCAACTGACCAATAAGATATGTGCAGGATTTCCATTAAGGCGGCAGAGGGTACCCTGAATATGGCCCCATTCCCCTCAACATCCCCCTCCCCTCCCATCACATCACAAACAACTAATAGGAACAGCATTGATGGACAAGGTGACAAGGTTATCAGTAATCAGGGACTAGGCCACCGTCTGTGTGATTTTATTTTCCTACTTATTCCCTATTTCCACCTTAAAACTGTTCTGCCCGGGTGCACTCTATTTAGAGTGCACTTAGGACATAATGGTTCTGAGGCGACATACTGAGTAGTTATTGTGACATAAGGCACATTCCGCAATTGGATGATTTTCTAGCACTAGCAGAAGTAGCAGTTTCTGAATTTTCCCCTCGGCACCGGTCACAACATTTTTCTCCTAGTGGAAACCATGATACAGTACAGCCTGCCAGCGTGCTGAAAGCTTTTCCACGTATGGAAAACTTGTCCACCCAGACATTTTTGACTGTTAATTAACTAAATGCAGAACAGCAGTCAGCCAAAGTTTTGTCAGTTAAAGAAACACTTGTTTGAGCTGGTGCTTCATGCACAAAAACAAAAATTTCGCTGCGTACCACTGTCACAATGGCCCTGCTTTCTATCGTGAGTGTGGGCATTTTGTTCGTGCGTGGAAAAGTGCCCGTCCACGCTAACTGCACTATATGTGCATATTAGAAACTTGTCACTCCATCACATATCATAGAAGTTGGAGCGTTTTAAAACAGATTGGTGACAGGGTGACAAACGAACAGACAGACTGTCGAACAATTGGTCATTGACCAACTGACAGACCAACAGATATTGCCACATATAGATCTGCTAATCATAGTTGAAATTCAGGTTGGATTGTTTTCCAGGTCCAACACTGCTATTACTTTAAATATACTTTGAATTTGCAAGGGTAAATATAAAAATGATACATAGTTTCTGTTTTTAAACCTTCAAAATGTTACTTTCCTGAATAAAAATTGTCCAAAGAATCAGAAACATTCAGCTTCCAAACTGAGAAGATTCAACTGAAATTTGGGACAAGTCTTCTTGGGCGAATTTTCCCAGGGTGTTCTTGCTGATTTTATGGATTTCGTAATTTTCATGAATGCTTTTTGAATAGCAGTGAAGTCGACCCACGTTAAAGTCGACCCAAAGTGAAGTCGATTCACTTTAGTTTGACTTCAACGTGGGTCGACTTCACCGATTACCATGCTTTTTCACGTGGTTCGTAACTGGTCAAAGTGGCAATGGTTTTCAAACCAAGATAAGTAAAATAAAACAAGGCGCCTACTAGTCAATCTTTGGGTAGGTTATAGTTGAATGTTGTAACAAATTGAGCATACGTTTGATTTTTTAAAATCTTACCACTTAGCGCCGTCACCTTCTGTTGATTTGTTTTTCACGTTTTTTTTTTTTTCTGCAACGAAACTGGGTCACGAACAAGATGTCAATAAAAATCTCGAAAAATGTCATATACTTCAGTCTGATAAAAAGTCAACTTTAATTTTTTGAAAGAATATTCGATAAATATCAGGTTTTGTTTTTTCAATCGGGGTTTGGGATTTTTATGTACTATGAGTGAAAGTTTAAATTTTTCGTAACTGATCAAAACCCGTTACCGGTCGAACGACTGTAAATCATTATCAACTTTATTTGACACTTGACTTGTCACATAATTTTATTTGTGTTCGGTGTTTATAATAGTAGCTAGCACCCACTTTTGTCTTGCCTACACAAGAGTGAAAAATGTCGTTAGAAACGTGCACGGTGTTGACCTGTTGTCAACAAAACATTACACCTTGGTTTTTATCTTCATCAAACATATGGTCAGGCCGACAGGGAAAGTAATCTGTCATCTTTGGCTGCGGCATCTGCGAAATCAAAACTGCATTTTGATTTCAATTTGAAAATCATCAAGCAGACGACATCGATTTTCTTCCCGATCACACCGGTGCACGCACGTTCGTTCGTTTTTCCAGATCTTATTTGTGGATTGAAAAATGGATGTTCCATCGACACCAAAAAGACGCATGTTTTATGACAGTGGCACTTGTATGTTCCTGTTATCTCTTACAGAGAAAAATAAGTGCTTCCAAACTTGTCTTAACCTAGATTTTTGTATTCATTTTCAAAGTTTGCGAAACGAAAACTATCATAAAATGTTTTATTCTAAAGTCCATTTAGACATGGACGCCCACCCTGCCCTCTGCTCACGGGGGCGAGCCGTGCAGGACATGCCTTTATTTCTCTGAGACAAGTGAGAGAAAACTTATTCGGTCCAAACTGATCTTATGTTGAAACGCGTGACCGACAATCTGTGTTCAATCCGCCTCATAGACAACCAACTTGAATGTGCTGGGACAACCCGCCCCAGAAATTATGACGGTATTAAAGTAACAATTAACATATGAATAAGTCGAAATGAGCTATTCGTCTATTATTACTTATAATACCTTCATAATAATATCAAATGGATTCAGATGTTTAATATCAGTGTAATACGTGTGTTATTTAATAGACAACAACGACTTTTTAAATTTAGGGTTTTATTAATCCGGATCTAATAAAAACGGGTCCGGGTGTTTTCGGCCTCGGGAACATTCGGCCCCAGGTATTTTTCCGGAAACATTCGGCCTCAGTCGAGGCCGAATGTTCCCACTTTTGAGGCCGAATGTTCCCACTTTTGGTAAAAATTTTCGGAGTTCGGGAGTTGAAAAATATCTTTAAAAAATAATTTTTTAGTTCATTTTGTTAGTTTTTTTATATTAGGAGGTTTTCTAGAATATTTTTTAAAGAATAATATATACGGCGTACCTACCTTTATTCCTAAAGTTGAAATATATTAAGCACAACAAGACCAATCCATGATGAATAATGGAATATAAAATTCATTGTATAAAATCCACTGAACTGAATAACAGAATGACAATATATGTGTTCCTGTGTCGACATGCAAACCCGAAATGATATATTTCTTCTTGGATGTTGTTTGGCACAACTCATCTTGAAAATTTTGTTTTCATATGTTCTTCTGCTTGAAGTAGTGATCAAAGTTCTGACCTCTAATAATAATAATTATAATTATATAATATAATTATATTATTACAGTTTCTACGGACCCTTAAACCTTTTATGTGGACTGTAATTGTCCTTGATGAGATAATCTTATACTGTTTTTCACGGTTTCTTTGAACATTTATTTGAACACTCATCGCGTAAAAACAACTACTTACATAGATTTTTAAGGTTGTGCGCCAGTATATATAAAGTGTAATTGCCAATATATGTCTTTAGAATAGGAGGAACCTATCAAAAATTGACTGGAACCTCTTCAGAAACATTATCGAAGTAAAAATAAAGGCAAATGACCCCTCAAATGTTCATGAACTAGAAAAAGCCTGCACCCACCTTAACGAGGTTATCAACAGTACACTAGATGAAATCTGTCCCAAGCAAACAGTAAAGACGCGGATAAACAGAATAACCCAAACAACTCTTCAAATAATCAAATAAAAAAGAAAAGCCTTCCGGGCTTACCAATCAGAGAATGATCAAATGAAAAGAGCAGAACTTAAAACCGCGTATAATCGCCTTCATGGGGAAGTAAAAAAGGCCATAGCTAACGACAATCGCGTGAGATGGGAAAAAGCAACCGAAAACCTAAATGGGCTGAGAGAACCTAAGAGGTTCTGGGATACATTTAAAACTCTTACTGGCCAAAAGAGCAAAATTGCCAATAATAATGCGCTAAAGACTAGCGACGGATCTATGGCCACAGACGACAAGGCAAAGGCCAGTGCTTTTGCCGAACTTCTAAAGAAGGCACATCGCCCACAAGAAGGGAACAGATATGACAACGATTTTAAGGTACGAGTAAATAAATTTGTCCAAGATAACAACTCAATCTTCAATGAACCGAACTTCGACCAAAGGCATGAAGACGGGGACGACCATGAATTAACCGAACCAATAAGCGTAGAAGAGGTCATGGGTATAATCAGAAAATGCAGGTCATCTTCGTCCCCAGGAGAAAACGAAGTCTCTTAAAAAATAATGAAACAGTGCCCCAACATCTTCTACTGCAGACTTACCAAACTCTTAAACTGCTGTCTCTCCTGTGGGTACTTCCCAAAATGCTGGAAAGTGGCCACAGGAGTCATGATACCTAAACCCGACAAAGACCTTACCAACCCTTCTAACTACCGCCCAATCAGCTTGCTTAGCTGTGTTGGGAAAATATTTGAGCAGATTCTCACTACGAGACTTCGCAGCTATCTCGAATCAATCAACTTTTTCAACAAACGGCAAAGAGCGTATAGGAGTCAGAAAGAGGGAATCGAACACATATATAGACTGGTCGATTATATGAAAACAGCATTTAGTCAAAAACGAAATCGGAAACGCGCTTTTCTTGGATGTAGAAAAAGCGTTCGACTCGGTATGGCACAATGGCGTGAGATATAAACTAGCGAAAATGGGATTACCCACTAAAATTCTAAGGATCATATCATCATTTCTAACTGACCGAAAAATCAAGGTGAGGGTTAATCGCGAGGTGTCAGAGGAAGTAATACTCGAAGCGGGAACACCACAAGGGTCGGTTCTAAGTCCGCTTCTTTTCATAATATATGTGAATGATATAGAAAAAGTAGGGAAAAACTTTGCTGAACTATCGCAGTTCTCAGACGACAAAGGCATTTGGACAGCCAGCAAGTCCAGAAACATAATTAAAAATCGTCTACAGGATACCATTCGCGATCTTGAGAGCTGGTGTGCCCTGTGGCGCATCAAACTCAAAAAGTTACGTTCTTCAAAAAGCAAAGGAAAAAACCAGTCCCGAGTATCGATCTCCAGTTATACGATCACAAACTAGAAGCAAACAAAGAGGCCAAATTTTTGGGATTTATCCTAGATAGCAATCTCAGTCTAAACAGTCACGTAAACTCCATTACGGTTAGAGCTACTAAACGTATCAGTTTTCTGAAGATGATCAGAGGTAGAAATTGGGGAGCAAACAAAGATGTGCTTCTCAGGCTCTACAAAACATTTATACGTCCGATACTAGAATACGGTGCCATAATAACAAGCGACCTAAGCAAAACCAACATTCAGAAGCTACAGAGGGTTCAAAATTATGCCCTGCGAGTGGCACTAGGCAAACCGAAATGGACACCGATAAAGGAACTTCACGAGCTAGCAAAAATAGAAACTATTGATACGCTATTAAAAGACCTACAAAACAAAACCCTCAACAGACTCCAAGATAGTGAATTAATGGTTGAGCTGAACGAACACCGATCCCTTAACAGAAAAACAAAATAAGTTTCCAGAAAAAAAAAAAAAAAAAAAAAATTAAAATAAAATAAAATAAAATAAAAATTATACAATATAACTAAATCGCGTGGAGTCAGTGAGGATTGCCTCGCTACTCATTGGGAACTTTAGGATAAAGTCTGTGAGGACTGCCTCGCAACTCTGCTGAAGCGCGATTGAAACGCGTTTAATAAGATCTATATAACAAAACCCTCCACATACTCCAGGATAGTGAATCAATGGTGAAGCTGAACGAACACCGAACCCTAAGCAGAAAAACAAAATAATCCACAGTAAATTAAAATTACTCAATAGAATTAAACTGCGTGGAGTCCGTGAGGATTGCCTCGCTACTCATTGAGATCTTTAGGATTGAGTCTGTGAGGATTGCCTCGCAACTCTGCGTGTGGGGAGTGGGCTCCGAAGAAACACACCCCTTACCCCATCCATAGCAACAACCACACAGAAGGCACAATATACAATAGCGGATAACTATCTTTCTCTCTACCTATAACTTTTCTAACTGAACATTCTCAAATTTTCTTGCAACACTCTTATCAAGAAGACGCATGGAAATGGTAGACAAAGCGTAGGAGGAATTGGTGCAACCTACCTTTCTGCAACATATACAAGAAACCACCAAACGATAGGCAAGGACTGAAACAAGCTTGTCTGGCTGGGAACGAGTGTACATTTGATATAAATAAACATTTGAATAAAGATTTAACAGCCCTTTTAAGGGCTTGAGGGTGTGTGTCAGTGAGAGTTTTTTTTTTTTTTGGGGGGGGGGGGGGGTTGGAGGAGGTCATTTGGAATTTCCGAAGGATAATCAGATACCTCAAAATCACATACGGCATCCTATCTCCCAGAAGGCTTGATGGATGACTCCCGGTTTTTCAAAACTAAACTGTTGGAGCTTTCTCCACTTCTTTTTTGTAACCGCTATGGTCATATACCGGGGTCGCTACCAAACCGGCGTTGCTGTTTGGTTTTCTTTTCTCTTCTTCCCTTAAACTTGCCATCGCACAACATTACATTCTGGCTCGCCACCATGGTGGGACTCAAATCTCTACCATCGCCGAACTGGAACCGAATAGAGCTCGCTTTCTAATAGTTTTAAAGGCGTTGAGGGATTGAGTATTGACCATCTAACACTCCAACGTAAACTGCCGGGTATTCTAACCGCGTGCATAACCCCCTCAGACTCCATTTTGGGCAATAGGAAAGTTAGGCCTGTGTGATCCAAGGGAAAAAAAATAAGGTTAACCGGGTCGCAAGGGATTTGTAAATCCCACATCGTCCCTGCGCGCCTTCGGCGCGCTAAAACCTTTCATTCATTCATGTCTTTTTCTTTTTTCTAAAATACCCACCAAGCTGCGGTTTCAATATTACCATAAATTTGCCCACTTCTCTTGGCAAACACGGAGCAAAACTCTTGAAATTATGCAAATTCCTAGCCATTTTCCAGCTCGAGGTTCTCGGGGATCTTCACCCACTATCCTATTGCCAGTCGCACACTCAAACTTAACTTATAAGATTATTGGCTCCCGCTCCCGACTCTCGTGGATTTATAAGCAAATAATGCTATAAAGCAAATAAATTTATTAGGGTCGCAAGGGATTTCAATCCCACATCGTCCATGTGCGCAGAAACTTTTCATTCATTCATATATTTCAATGTATTTTATATTGTATATATTGTACATTACGCTGTATTTGTTTTTGTTTTTGGTTGTAATAAAGATGTTTAAACTCATCTTACCCGTGTCTCTCTTAGTCTCCCTAGTTTAAAACGGAGGCCGAATGTTCCAGGCCGAATGTTCCCGAGGCCGAATGTTCCCGAGGCCGAAAAGACCCGATCTCATAAAAAACAACAATAGGGCTTACATCAACAACAATTATCACATGGGAACAACACGATCTCGAATATATGTATGAATATAAGTAATATAAGTCAAAACAATTAAAATATGCAGTTGCAATCACAATTGCTTTACACACTACCAGTTTCTGTTGTGTTCTGGTTTCTTTTGTTGTGGATGGGCGCTTCTTTGTTGTACAAAGGGCACTACCGACATTTCTTCAAGAAGTTTGTGGTCGACATTCTTGGAGGATCGGCCATGTAAACGTCCCAGTATTCTTGGATTTGCATCAAACAAATATCATTCCCATTAAAGGGAACACGACTGATTCAGTGAAAAAGCATGATTAAAACAACTTGACTAACACTACATGACTCTTTTGACAGGTCTCCAATTCAGTATGAGTAGTAGGAGATGTTTGGATCGGGCTTTATTGGCAGGACCCCGGGCAGAACCCCGGAAGTGAGGTCATATCACGTGACCTGGTGGCGCAATGTTGTGTTGCCATGGTAACCCGCGTGAGTGGTCAACTTGTGGCGCCATCTCCATAGTGATGCGTGGTGTTAGTGCGCATGCGCCACGCGTGTTGTTAGGGTGATACGTGTTTCCGTCGTCCATTTTGTATACTGGAGGCCGCCATCTTGGTTTCCATGGTAGAACGTGGCTTACAATAAGACATGTCAAACGTATATGTCAAACCACGGAATCCAACTTAACGGAATCGGCTGGGAACCTCAATTACGGAATGCCTTGTATAGCCTGTCTATATGTATACAGGGGAAATCTGATTGAACAGTTTAAAGGCCTGAGTGAAGGTATAGCTAGGAAATAGTGATACAAGTCAATATTAATGGATGATAGTTTAGTCAATAGTACTGGTACAAGGACGCAATGTTACAAGACTGCCGGAGAAGGTAATGATAGGACAGATAGACCATAGACAAGTAGTTGGCTTGGAGCTTTGGAGATAAGATGGGAGCCGTTGGTAAGACTACATTAGACCTCACTGAGGGATTTCTCATGGCCCTCATGGCCTCATACGACAAAAAAGGGATTCTCCAAAAGGTATCCTCGATAGGTATCTTCAAATAATACAGTACCAGGCCACAGGTATCCTCAAATACCGAAATGAGGCTAAGAGGGATAGTTAATGAGGTCCCTTTGAGGGCTTTATCATTGCCCTCATGGCCTCATACGACAAAAAGGGGTGCCGAAATTGGGGTGCCTGGGGATATAGTTGTTAAATACCGAGATGAGGCTAAGAGGGATAGTATATTATACCTCACTGAGGGCTTTTGTCAGAAGAAAAAAGAAAATGAGGCTGTGAGGGATAGTGAATGAGGCCTCATTGAGGGCTTCTCACATAGCCCTCATTGCCTCATACGACTAAAAAGGGATTCTCCAAAAGGTATCCTCAATAGGTATCCTCAAATAATACAATACCAGGCCATAGGTATCCTCAAATACTGAAATGTGTCGAAGAGCTGTATGTCGAGTCACAATAGTTCATTTGCTCGGTAGACTTCGAGTCGTTCGAGCAATATGTCAAGTCCACTCGATCGAGCAATTACTATAAAGCTCATTTGCTCGATGGGCTCCGAATTGTCCGGGCAAGGACTTATCAGTAACTGCTCGATAGCTTATTGGCTTTGGGAATGATATAGGCTTTTGATATACACAAGGGAGATAACTCTGCATAGAGATTATGGGAATTCAAGCAATCTGATTTGTTAGTTAGCTCCAGTAAAGTTAACTGTTTGGGTGATCTAGATAAATGAAACAACAAGAGTACTCGGAATAGGGTCAGAACTAACAGAATAGACCAGAAATTGCTAAATATAGTAACAATAAGCAAAGCCGTTCCAGTTGAACTACTACTCTACAGGAGTTTACTCTTAGTCAATCGAACTCACCCCTGTGCCCCTCGGTACTATAGCACTACGTGCTAAGTCGATAAAATGGGGAATCCGTAGTAAATAAAGTCATTTTGGTGATTTGGAGGGATTGTCGGTTTATTTGGGTAATTCGTGATACTCCGATTCAATCGAACACACCCCCGAACATAACCCTGTCTTGTTGTAAGCCTTTGGGTAACATAGCAACTACCTGCTACCATAGAAACCAAGATGGCGGCCTCCAGTACACAACAGTACTCAACGCCACTCACTCGGTGATTAGCAGACTGTGGTCACGTTACCGTCCACACAGGCAATGTTGATAACAGATGTCGGTCAGGTCATCCAAGGGCGACAACTGTTAACCAGGATCGTTTCATCCGATCCACAGCATTACGTAACCGCCATCAAAGTGCCTCAGAAATTGGACAGCAGCTGCACCGAGCGACAGATGTGCCAGTCAGACTATCCGAAATCGCCTACACAGCTGGAATTTGTACGCTCGATGACCTCGATTAATTCCACGTTTGACTTTGACTGAACATCACATCGCAGCAAGGTGTAATTGGTGTGGAGCAAGACAGCACCGGGACAATTGTCGATGGAGCAACGTCATGTTTTCCGATGAATCGAGGCTCTCTCTCGACTTCCATGACAGGAGAAACAGAGTGTGGCGGCAGCGGCGGAACGAATGATACCATGTCGTAACCGTTTGGCAGCACGATTGTTTTGGTGGTGGATCGATTATGGTGTATGGAGGCATAACAATGACAAGAAGAAAGCATTGCATGTCATCCAAGGGCGTGTCACAGGGCTGTACTACCGTGACAACATGTTAGCAGCTCATGTGGTGCCATTCGCGCGACGCCACGGCCGTCGATTCATTCTCCAAGATGACAATGCAAGAGCACACATGGACCCTGCCGCAACAGAGTACATCCAGGAGCAGAACAACACTACTCTGCCTTGGCCAGTACTAAGTCCAGACCTTTCACCAATCGAGTACGTCTGGGATATACTTGGCAGACGCCTACGACAACTCCAACAGCCCCCACCAATGTTCAGGAACTCACCCCTTGCAGGGAGAATGGAATAACATCAGTCAAGCTGATATTGGTCGTTTGGTGCGGAGCATGTCACGTCAGATCCGCGCTTGTATTGCGAACCGAGTAGGATTTTCAGGGTATTGAGGTCTTGGACTGAATGTGGTAAATTCTCTGACTGACCTTCCACTGAATGTGGTAAATTCTCTGACTGACCTTCCATGTCTTCTACAGCTCCGTGCGAGGAATGTGTGCTTGTCAGACACCCAACTATCGCTGAAATCATTCACCAGATGTCACTGCAATGCCTCAACTGTCTTTTTGATGAAAATATAAATATATTTCTTCATATATCTCACTTTTATCAAATATCCACTACTTTGTGCGTTGTGCCCTTTGGCAAGGCACTTCATCCCGATTGCCCACGTGTGTGTGTGTGGGGGTGGGGGTGGGGAGTGGCTCTGTGTACTAAGGCGTACTGTACGTCGATGGTCCACTTATCTTTAACCATTGCTAACCCTGCTTACGCGGAGTTAGTACGTTGGGGCGTTTGGCAGTTACTCGCCATTGCTTGGTGGTTCTCTCCGTGTACTCCGGCTTCCCCCACCCGTAAAGCTGTCCGATACGAGGTGACCCTGATTGTCGAAAGTGTCGTTAAACCCCAATAAATAAAATTATATATCAAACATAACATTCTCTCTGCTCAAACACGCATTTCATCCATCCAGAGGTGATGTTGTCGACATGCTGTCCCACAGAGAACCGCCGCTGATTGGTTTAACGCAGCAGAGAAGCGAACCCCCTTCTGTTAACTGAGATTCCCAAAGACATCTGGGCAAAAAGGAAAATGGCGTAGAGGGATGGGTACTGGTTTGTTTGTCTTTTCAAGACAAAAGACTTGTGATACACAATGAGTTTTAGAGAATCTCCTTTTTAAAATGTGTAGGCCCCGAAATGGGCCGGCACGAAGCCATTATGCTGGTTAGCAGCACGTTCCACTCATCTCCGCCTCTGTGAAGCATTCTTCTTCCAGGTTGTCTTTTTTCTGTACTATCACTTCTTCTTCAATCCATATGGAGAATTCGAACCAGTGTTTCGGCCTCTGTTTTACTCTTTTGTTTACAAATATGTCCATCTGGAGCTCATTACAAACCATTACCGGGCGAACAGAACATTCCACCACCTTCAGTGATTAGATTTTAATGGTAATTAACCGCCGACCGTCTCCACGTCTTGTGTTTGTTGCTTCTATCTCTTTCAGGTTTCTACATGAATTCTTTTTTGTTTGTTTTGAAGACTGGAGTAGTTACTTGTCGGTGTGAAGTGGTTCTTTACTGGCACGACGGCAAGGTTATATTCGACACTCCAAATTCTGCAGATTCAATAGATATCTAATAAACTTTAACTAAAAGAATAATTTATTGACATATATTTTTTATTTCACAAATTTTGGCTCAGAGGTAGGGTATTGGACTTCAAATCGAAAGGGCCACGTCTCGACTGGAGAGGAATCCCATTTTATGCCATAAATTGGGGCGATCGATGGAATACTTTTTGTCGTGAGGGTAGGGGGTGGGGGGGGGGGGGGGGGCACTCATTACACACTCAAAACAACCACTCATACCCCCATACGACGAAAAAAGGGATTCCATCTATCACCACGTTTACTGGAATCCTATTTTTGACCTCTAAATGCAGGACGAACTCATTCGACAACTACTAACGAATTTATTTCCTTAAGTTTGGAATGAACTATGGGAGGTAACTCGACAAATAACAAATAGAGTTTAGAGTCACCAATTTAAAAAAAGTAATTATTCCTCAGCTAATCGAGCCATACGATAATCCGATCGCCTATAGTAACCCTTTCTGTAATGACTATCGGTACGACCACAACGCCAAAAGATAAAAGTTAGAAGAAAACGCTAACTTACATCACAAGGGCGATAAGATATATTGTTCCCATGTAACTGATTCTATCACGCAACTCTTTTCAGATGATGATAGCCTTTACTTATCTTATAAGATAGACTCAACTCCATAGTCGTCTATGATGTGTTAAGACTTGGTGTCTCTCGAATGACAGTGAAGTAAAAGCTGCATTTTGTCTGTGGTGCCTCACTATCCGTAGCCAGATATACATTCTTTGCATCTTTTTTGACAATTTTAATGGGGCAATGACCGTGTAAATGCGTTTTGTAGTCGATTTGTCGGCACCGGAATCCATGCATGTATATACCTTTTGACATATATTTAGTGTTTAAGGTAAACAAAAGGCTCTGTTTACTGGTAAAATAGGACCCGGTCACTAATGCCTGGGGTGGAAGTCCTCTAAAATGGGCGAAAGGATATAAACAATTGGCTGAACTTGACTTTATGTACAGGTTGTGGCCATGATTAGCCGTATGTGACTTTAAACACCAATAAATACACGAAATCTTTTGATAAGCTATATGATACAATTGGTAATGGTTGAATGATCTAGAAGGTCCTTCTTCCCTTATCTCTTGCGCTATACCATCTACCATAGCTGATTAGACATATGCGACCTTAAACACCAGAAGGTAAATAAGGTCACACATTTCTGCACGATACCATTTGACAAGTTACTATACTTGCCCGAAAATCCAGATCGACTGCACCCTCGGGGAGAGGTAGTACCTTTGTGAGAGGACCCAACCTCCCACACTGGTCCTCACCCGAGGGTCCAACCGACATCAGTCAACGAGACCGCCTACCCACAACTGGAGACACCTGCTGAGTACCGGATCCTTTTCCTCCTTCAACACGCCTAGACATGTGACAGCCATCCTATACAGTTACAAAGGGTCGAAAGGGGCTTGTCCCCCATACCGTCCCTGCGCGCCTTCGGCGCGCGAAATCATCATTTCGACTTTAATTACTGAAGCACCGGGTTGTAACCAGTGCTTCAGTAATTAAATTTCTGATGATTATTCAAGTAATTAGTGTTGCAATCTAATATTATTGCGTCCGTGGAAATACTGCCCACCCCGTGGCCGTACAGTATAGCTGCTGACTTGGAGAAAGTTATGAAACAATGTTACATGGATTTAAAAATTTAGGGGGTACCTGGATAGGTTCCGGGGGTGCCCAGGAACCCAGGGTGGCACCCATTGCTACGCTACTGTTGAAAACATTTTTTAATGCTCCTTCATTTAAAACGCTGTTTACCCCAAAATTCCAGGTAACGCCCTCTATCTATTAGGATTCAAGATAACCCTCTGGTAAATGCAACAAGGGTCTTCTTACCACATTCGGGCGGTACTATTTACAAAATCGCATTTCACTTATTTCTATTTTTCAGATTTTGCCTCCAAATGTTTTACTGACCGGATTTTTAATCAGTGGTCGTAGGCTATGGTTTGGAGGCGAAAAATGAAAATATTTATTGTTATCAATTTTTTTATTGTAATAGAAAATGTCTCCCTCTAGTGGTTAAACTAAGGGGTTAAATCGAATTACGAACGGTGTGCCACAAAGAAGAAATTTTCCAAGGCAGATTTAGTTTCCCAATCCACAACTGCCAAATATAGAACGTTTGGTCCAGGCTTTGGGTTTTTGCAGGGGCGTAGCGAATGGGAAAGGGAGGCAGCTGAGTGAAGAAGAAAAAAACCCAAAACGTTCACTACATCAAAGCAAAAACAACTGACTTGTCGCAACTCAGAGTTTTTTCACCTGCAACTGAGTAGCAATCGGTACTGACGTGAATTATTTTTCTTTCAAAAAACATTAATTACACCCCTTAAGGGATGACGGATTGTCGGACATCATTTAATAAACGAGATGTGCATATAAATAAAGGCGACAGCAAAGTTATACCCGTGGGCGGTAAAGTGGAAGAACAAGTGCCGTACATGTATTAACCCATGGCTGGGCCCCTAGGCTTTAGGTACTTCGGGACACGGGCCCCCTCCGGCACTTCAACCTTTCACCCCACTACAGCTGACAGCCTGACCATGGAATGGTAGGCACCATGCCGCAGTACATGGCCCTATATCCTTTTTTGCGGTTCTCCTGAAGAATTCTACTCACAACTTGACATGTTATTTAAATAAGCATTTAAATAATGTACTGTATATAAATATATATATATAGTATACTTATGAGAGTATATATATGGATAAATACATATGTACATGTATCGCTACGGCTCAGAGTGCAAAGTGCCTTTAACCATTGGATCTCTAAGGCACTGGTAACAGTGCTTCAGCAACAAAAAAGGTGGGTCCCCTGTCCCTGCGGGCCCTTTGGCTTCAGCCTAGTCAGCCTTATGAATAATACGGCCCTGGGTGGAACCTACTCTAAGGTGGAGAGTGGGAAGTACTGCATTCTGGAGGCTAGCAACAGATGCGTATTCCCCCCCCCCCCCCCCCCCCCTCAATAAAAAAAAAATAATGAAAAATCTCCCGATCATGGGTTTCGTCGGGCAGAGGTGGGTAAGAAATATGAAATACGAAGTTGGGCAGACATCCATGCTTACTTGGTGAACATGTATACACGCTTTGGAGTAATCATTTGGGTAAAATCTCTTGCTTGCCCGACAAAGGTATACACAAATTAGAAAGTGCATTAAATGCCGGGCTCACTATACAGGTAAACCAACACGACAAACTCCTAAATTGCAGTTTTCATTCCGAAGTTCCAAGAGAAATCCTATCTTCAAAAAACAAATGTCATATATCTTGAAAACTGAATGATTATACACTCTAAAATCAGTTGGGTTAAAAATCAACCCAAACCATCTGGTTGAGTGAATATGAACCTAACTGGGTGGAGTTCATTCTTAACCCAGGTGATTATAGAGCGTAGGAGGGTACGGTACCTTACATATTATTTCACCTGTTGTATATTTGAAATACAACATTTTATCAATGGAAAGTATATTTGTAGCGTATCAGTCGGTGATAAAAGCAATTAGGCATGTCCAAATAGTTGGGCGATATGACGGAGCCGCCGGGCACCGACACCCTACACCCCCACCCCCACCCCCACCATTTTTTGTTAGTTACGGAGATGGGTAGCAACAGACTTTTAAGTGTAGGAGAGATGACAGGCGACTTTTTGAGTATTTGGGTGTAAATATAAACCTCACGGGAAGAGGTATCTACCGAAACCATCTGAATAAACTAACTATGGAAGAGAAGCGAATTCTTAATCAAATGAAACCTAAAAGGAGAAAAATCTTCAATAAGGTTTTCCAGGGGAAAAACATTTTGGGAAAAAACATATGGAACGGAAGTGATACCTCTAAACCATCAGGTGTTATGAGCTTGGAAACCCTGCAGAACGATACAGGTCGATAGATAACAGGGTCCAGTAATGCCGATGCACTGGAAGAAATCAGGGGTGAGCTTGGGTGGATGAGGATCAACGACAGGATAGACTTAACCCTTTACCTAACATGGAAAAAATACGACACTTGCAAAAAAAATTCTTGAACAACTATTTTTTTTCATTTTTTGTCTCAAAAACTGAGGTTATGACCCCTCGTTGGAACGAGCACGACGGGCTCGTTCCAACGAGGGGTCATAACCTTTGTTTTTGAGACAAAAAAATGAAAAAATAATGAAAATTAATTTGTGGTTTTTGAGAATAGCGCTGGCCGTTTTTGGTCGTTACATTGGGTAAAGGGTTAATGAAACTCTGTTATCTTAACTATCTGGTAAATCTCACCAAGAGCCGCCAACAAATGTTCCAGAATATTTGGAAATCAAATGCAAAGACAGGGTGGATGGACCAAGTGCGTGAGTTAACAGATAACTTTTCAATGGAGATCTCGGACTTATAGAGGTGTGGACAACCCAGGGTGAAAAAATCGAAGGAGTCATGGAGTACTGTAACCAAAATTGGCGAGGTGTGTGTGTGTGTGTGTGTGAGTGTGTGTGTGTGTGTGTGTGGGGGGGGGGGGGGGTTAGGGTCAAAGCAAAGAGGTCGTTGGATGACCTGCGTAAAAAATCAAGGCTTTCTCACCTGAGAACCGCGACAAATCAGCGGCCGGCCAAAGTGTTATTACTATTATAAAAAAATCAATACGACGTAATTTTTTGTCCGATTTTTGTCGACTTAAACTTTTTCGGTTTTTGTCCACCTTGGAGCGAATACACGACGTGAAGCAAGCTCACCACTCTAATTTTGTTCGAAATTCTACGTTGTTATGGGCAGTTTGTTTATCAGCTTTTTGTGGAGTTTGCGTGCAGACTACATTTGATGTAATGTGGTTTTCTTTTTTCTCACAAATCTTCACAGATATTCTTTCGTGCTCGAATGAGAGATGTTCCAATCAATAAGCATTTAATTCCCCTTACAAACATCAAAATAATTACACAATTAGTGGAATTATGCGGTGCGGTGTAAACATACTACTACTATTGTGACGAGTCCTCATTCATAATTGTTTAATAAACAAACATCTCGAATGGTATTGGTGTAGTCATTTAAAATTCTGTCAAATCAAATCTCGATTGAGAAATATTTATTGCGTTCATTCACAGACAATGAAGGTGTATGGTATTTTTTAGATTCAGTCGTCTGGAATATTTCAGATGGTCGGAAAAGCGAACTGTATAGGTTCGCTTTCAGGCCAAATGAAATATTCCAGACGAGTGAATCTGAACACTCGTGATGGACTATAAAAAGGATAGACAAGTTCCAGACCACAAGGGCGTCGATTTCCTAACAGAATTCGACTGGTGGCTTGAGCGCATTGATTTTAGGTGACCAAAAAGGAATGGGGTAAGAGGGAAACGCACGAAGGATTTTATTGAAAGTTCTGTACAATGTTAGTTTTCATTTACTCATGTTATTACTTTGTATTTACTTCCAGTTCTATGATTACAGAAATGGACAGAGACTTCTGACCAAAAAGTGACTAGATCAGGCGCACACAAATCAATAATGCTACTGTCTGTACGCCAAACGTGTATGCAGAATTGCATTGCATGCCGTCTATAACACTAACCATAAAAAAATGTTTCTACTATACCCCCTCCCCCCCCCCCCTCCGCCACCGTCTAAGAAAAAATACAGAACAATTTTTTTCAGTTTGGGGGCAGTTATAATGTAAAAGAATTGAATACTTTTTCAGTTTAGTGAGATTTTGCAGTTTTGCTTTCTTCAACAAGAGGAAGAAAGTTTTTATTTTTTTTACTTGAGTGTTATAGAAGAATGTATTCCGTTGCAGCTACACTCTAAATCGGTTGGGTTAAAAATCAACCCAAATCGACTGGGTTGAGTGAATATGAACCCAATTTGGGTTCATATTCACTCAACCCAGTCGATTTGGGTTGATTTTTAACCCAACCGATTTTAGAGTGTAGTGTTAAATTGCCGGACTTTTGACGGTAAAACTTATTTCGATGCAATATTTCGGCTCCATCGAGATAGATCCGCCATTTGGTATACCCACTGCATATATAGTATAGTAAGTTATACATATATGAATGGATGTGCTTTGGATACGTAGTACGGGTATGTGATGGAATGTTGATGGGGAAGGTGAGTTTTCTTGAAAGTTTCCCCCGAATCGATTGACGTTACGACGTCACGGAAACGTTGGCCGCTGTTGTCCACTGTACAATCCGACATTGTTCGGGCCAGGGTGTGTTGAGTTTCTCGTACTGGCCTGACATTGCAGTAGCGGTATGTTCCTCTGTAGGTTCCGTTAGCCCTTGGTACCACTAATCGACCTAATTCTTTATACTGTCCTATGACTGATATAGATAGTATGGAATGCTAGGCCATGTAGTGTAATACTTGATTGTTTAGTGCGGTATTGTAGGATGCTCGGCCTGTACCGCTATAGGTCCCCAGTAGCCCTTGGAACTACTTATCCAACTAAGGCTTTATATTATCATATGACTGGCATAGGTAGCACGTTATGCTAGGTCAAGCGGTATTATAACCTTAGGGGTGGGGTAATGCATGGTTTCTAGTGCGGTAGTATATGATGTGCGATCTGTTCCACTATCAATGTTAGCCCTTGGTACCACTATCCATCTAAGGCGTTGTGCTAGCCCACAAATGGTATAAGGTGGTACGTAATACTAGGTCAAACAGTATTGTGGGGTGGGGTGGGGTGGGGTGGGGTGGGGGTAATGCATGGTTGTCTAGTTTGGTAGTATAGTATGGGCGGTATATACCCAGTCGGTCTAGTGTTGGCCCTTCGTACTATAATCCACCTAATGTTATATTATTCTGTAACTGGTGTTGGTAGTAAATAATGCTAGGTCATTTGGTTGTGTGGTGTTTGCTTGGTTTCTAGTATCGTAGAAGAGTACTGATGGACTTTTGGACATTCTAAAACATGGCCGATTGTAGAGGTCGTGATCAGAGAGTAGTAATGGTGCAAGGCTGAAAGACTGGTAGAAGACTATAGTAATGATAAATACAATAGATGTTGTTCATAGGACAGATAGTTGAACACGTGGTAGAAGCCGAGGGTAACACCAACAGGAGCTGTATTGGAGCTTTGAATTTCACTTATGGAATACCACTAAGAGAAAACGTCTATGGTTAGAGAATTTCTATTTTCCGAGAAGAGCATAAGAGACGAATGTGAAGTCATTCGTCTGAGCAATTGCTCGATAGCTCATTTGCTCGGTGAGATTCGAGCCATTCGAGCAAGCACTAGCTTGCTGATAGTAGTGTTACAAGCCAGTTGTAATCGTACAAAGTTGTAAGTTCGACACTTAATCAAGGGCGTCGCGAAGATGTCCGATTGGCGGGGAAAGGCCTGATTTGTCCCGACTGTGTCTGCTCAAGTCCTTACTGACACCATATTCCAGGAACATGATGTAGTGATGCGGACCGTATCCGTATGCTGCTGGCTGAATGTCCAGTCCAACAATGGTTCGCACCGGACCGGTCCAATGTTCTATTGTGTTCAAGAAGATGGATTTAGCTCCCCGGATGTACATTAATGGGTTGAAAAAAATAGAGTTGTCTCCCTTGAAAACGAGAGGATGGGCCACTGAGGATTATTGGGAGGAAGTCCAGTTTGTAAATAAATGGTGAACTTGTGTGATAGTGTAAAGTTACTTTATTTGCCATAAATTTGCAAAAAGGATTGGAGTACAGATTATACAACGTATGTTAAACTCCTCTCCATAAACACAATAGAATAGAAAAGTCTATACATGAATGCGGCTATAAGATATTTAGATTGATTTACAAATGAATAGAGATTTACACTATGCACATTAGAAATATATGTTGTTGGCAGTCAAGTAGTACAATCTGGATTCAAAAATATATAGGTCTGGACACAGAGGCTGTAGATTTTCACTCCGAAAGCCCTTGGGTGGCCAGTTCTAAGATAAGGGACACAGGATGTTTATAAGAGTGGGTTTACAGTTGAGGAGGTCGGGTTCGGAAGATGTATAAAACTTTTTAAGAGAATCGAGTAGTGTATTCCTGAGGCAAGAGTATCGAGGACAGACCAGTGATGAGCATTTTCAAAGGGATTACCACACATACACTTTGGTGAGTCCAAAATATAGTTTTGGAACTGGTCATTGTTTGAGTCACTGCAGTTATTACGTAAGTTTGAGTATATAATGATTGCCCTTCTCTTACCCACACGGAAGTAAAGAGGTGGTCTGGGGATATCGTTCAGGCGGGCATAGGTTTGTTTGAACTCCGTTAGTGTTGCGGCTCTGGTGAGTACATCTGGTAAGTTGTTCTAGCTTTTTGTGGTGGACGTGAGAAAGGATTTTTTGAAACGTTCCTTTCTTGCCGGATAATACGTGAATCTGTTGGGGTTGCGAAGACTGTGCATTGAGATATCATGCGTTCTAGGTAACAATGCGTTGAGGTATTTCGGAGTTTCATTGCTAATAATTTTGAAAAGAGTTCAGTATCTGTGCTTTTCAAATCGCTTCAACAGGGAGGGCTACCCAAGTTCAGCCAGAAATTGATCTGCCGAGACAGAGCGCGTTAGCTAGTGATAATACGCGTAGCGCCAAGCTGCAGTCTGTCAAAATTTTGAGTCCAATATTCGGATGCACAGCCCCACACCACGTCGGCTTAATCTAGTAGTGGTTGAATAAAAGTAAGATAGATTTATTCCAAGGTTTTCCTACCTAAAATAAATTTCCGTTTGAGGAGGAAAGAAAGACAAGTCTTGACTTTCTCGTATATTTCAGTTAATTGGGAGGCCCAGTTTAGATTAGATTGGAGAATTAGTCCCAGGTGCTTGAAATCTACTGTGAATGAGAGCGGACTACTATTGTAGATCGAGTTGAGATGATCTGTTTCCTCTTTACTGCCATAGTGGAATAGGATTGCTTTTGTATTAGCACGATTGAAGGAGACGAGCTATTGACGAGACCATGTATTCATTTTTTCAAGGTTTTGATTGAGGGATACGCTAAGATTTTCAAAATTCTTGTTGTTATCAGTTACACAGGTATCATCCGCATACAGTCTAGCAAAGGCATCGATGATCTCAACAATGTCATTAATATAGATTAGGAAGAGAAAAGGCCTGAGAACAGAGCCTTGTGGTACTCCAGCTTGTATGAGTCTACAGTCAGTAGTTTGGACAAGAAACCTTTGCTTTCTTTCATGCGAGTAGTCGCCATTCCATTCAATCAAGGTGCCGGTGATACCATATTGGCGAAGTTTAAAACCAAGGCCTTTATGCCAAATTCACTCAAATGGAGAGACAAATGGAATGGTACAGTTCTAATAACTGGAAAGTTGTGCAGTGGCCTGGAAGAAAGCCTGATTGGAATTCATACAGTAAAGTGTTTTCTTGAAAATGACGAAGCAGATACTTCAGAAATGGTGTTTCGAAAAATTTGGCCAGAGTCGGTAACAATGAAATAGGCCTAGAGTTCGGCTCTTCGGTTGGGTTATCTTTTTTGAATATTGGAATAACATCTGCTTTCTTCCATTGGGACGAGAATTTATGTAAATGTAGAGATTTGCGGAAGAGGATACTCAGTGAGAGTGCGACCGAATTCACAGTTTCCTTAAGCTTTCTGGCACTAATTCCACCATGTCCATGGGCTTTGTTACTTTTTAGGGACTTGATTATAGAAATGATGTCGTCTTCTGAAAGCAATTATGTTTGAAAGATTGCGAGTGCATTTGGGAATGAATTCTAGAAGAGTCTGGTTGTGGTCATCGACATTTCCACTGCTTATAAAGCTTTCATTCAATAAATCTACTTTATCTAAGTCAGTGAATTCCATGTCAGTGATGCAGTTGGGATATCGGGCAAGTGGTGGGATTGATTTTGATGTATGGTTGCCGATGACATTCTTGACAATGTGCCAGAATTGTTTGGGAGATGAACATTCACTCATTTTTGCAATTTTTCTTCCTATTGGGCTTTAGCAAGTTTTTTCATGTTATTGACTTTGTTGCGGCACTGTTTAAACGTTATACAATCAGCATCTATCCCGGTTCTCTTGGCCAATTTCACAAGTTTATCACGTCGACGTATTTCTGTATGTAGTTCTTGCTGAACCAGTATTTGTCCTTTGGACGTATAAGTATTTTTGACTTTGGTATGCATTTATCAATGATTTCTAGAAAGGTGTTTACAAAAACGTTTTGTATAAGGTTTATGTCATCAGATTCTAGGACTGTGTTCCAGTCCACCTGGACTAGGAGAAAGTTAGCTATAATAGAATTAGGTTGGTTGTACTTCCGAACTGAGCAATTAAAAGACTCGCGAGATTCAGTGTCAAAGGGTATACTCTCCGAGGTGGTCAGACATTTCAAGATCAATATTATCGGATTCATTGGTTCGAACAGAACAGGTCACGAGAATGGAGTCAAGTAACGTTTCAGAGTTCGGTGTAATACGTGTTAGTTTTATTATAACATCAATGGGAATAAAATGATTCAGTATATTGCTCAGTTTAGCTTGGCTGTTCAGCAGGTCAGAGATGAAATCACCACAGAGAATGAGTGATGGATTTAAATTCAGAGCTTCATCAATTTAGTTATCAAAGAGGTTCCAGTATTTAGGATCGCAGTATTGGGGAAATCGATATAATACTCCCAGAAGATAGCGAAATGACTTTGAAGTGATTTCAAACCACATGATAGAATTGTCGAATTCCAGATTAGTTAAATGTTTGTAATACAGCCGGTTGGTGAAGTAAACTGCTATGCCACCACCAAAACTGTCTCCGTCATTACGAACAGACAGGGAGAAGTTGGCCATTTTGATATCGTTTGAGTCAACTTCTTGATTTAGATGGGTTTTGGTGCACAGAACATCGAAGTTCTCTAAAATATCAACAGTTCGTGCTAGTTTAGAGCGTAAACTACGAACATTATAATGGAAGACTGAGGATTGTTTTCAGCCTTAGCATTATTTGGCACTGGGTTGGATTCGATATCTCCTGCAACAATAAGTAGGACGGTTTTTGGATAGTAGTAATATCAGCGTATAGACAAGGATATTTTGTTATGATTTTGTTTGTTGGTCTATGTACTGAACGTTTTGAGTTATAAAGGAAGTAGATGTAGTGGTCGGGAGATGAGGAATGCGAACTGGATTTTTGTTTGTCGTTACCTGTGTCAACAACATAATTACAAATGACGGAGCAATGCCCAAGCGAAAAACCGAAAAACCCGTGAGCAATGCAAATATGAACTGTGCAAGAGGGCACACAGGTCGTACGGTGGGGTGGGGGTTATTATAGTGTCTAGATTGGTATAGACTGAGTGGGTATAACGATAATAACAGAAATGGAATTGGGTGAATCTCGACAAGGGCCAGAGTCATGCGGGAGTTGAGGGTGCAACTTGGGTGGGATTTTGAAAACACATAACAGTGGAAACAATAAAGTTTTATAGACTCGGAGTTGATTACATCGTGATTACTCCATTGTTTATCGTTGTAGTGTGATGGGATGACAAATCCAGATGAGGACAGGAAACTTAATGATGGATGGAATAACTTTACAGGTGAGATCCAGCTACCCATAACATCGTAGCAGAGCGAGGTTACAACTATTGGAACTGTCAATTAGTGAAGATTTACAGCAGATTCAGTATCTTAGTGAAAACAAAAATGGCAACTGCAGGAAATTACAAAACACCTCCAGCATTTTCTGAACCAAAACCCTATAATAGGTGGGTAGATGAAATCGAAGTGTAACAAACTGTAACAGAATTAGCTAAAAATGGGCATCAGCAATTGCTTTGACTCTTCCTGAATCAGGAGGCACAGTTAGAGATTAAGTTTTTAATGAGTTGATAGTATCTCAGTTGAATGCTGATGATGGGGTTGATGTGCTCATACATTTCGCGGACTGTATATATAAGAAAGATGAATTGTCGGCTGCATATGAAGCCAACACGAAGCTCGATAGATTAAAAAGTAACAAATATAGATATGGAACATTATATTATTGAGTTTGAAAAACATTACAATAAAACAAAAATTTTGATATGCAATTACCTCAGTCAGTTTTAGCATTTAAATTACTGGATGGATCGTATTTAGAACATAAATACCGTCAGCTTGTATTCACGGGTGTTGATTACAAAGACGTAGGAACTCTTTTTAAACAAATCTGTATAGCTTTGAGAAAAATGTTTTGTAACCTATTCATGACATCAATTGAATATGAAGCAGCATCTACAAATAATCAAGATATTAAACTGGAACCACTTGAGAGCGAGACGTTTCTCATTTACAACAATAGATATGGTGAAAGAGGACGGTTCGGGCAAGAAAGAGTTAAATTATTTACTGAACGGGGTAGAAGAAACCGTTATCCCTATAGAGAACCTAGAGTTCAGTATAGTGGTGCTATGAGACGAACTAATCCACTAAGTCCTAATGGTACTCCCTTAAAATGTGAAATGTGTGAATCTATTTTTCATTTTGGTCGTTCATGCCCTGATGCTTAGGCCATGGTTAATTAATTTACGATTGAACATCATTCGCCTCATTTTGTTTTTTGCCCGAAATAATAAAGCTTTTTCTTTTTTATTGGCTCCTCGAAAGGGTCAACCTCATTCATAGGGCCAGGAGAATATACCATTTCATGTTTCTCCTTCATCCATTGAAATACCAGATTATTGCTTCATTATTGCCAGACTGCTATTGCAATCTGGCAATAATGAGGCAATAATCGGGTGTTATTAGGCGTACAATGTTGACTAATGGTACATTTTGTTATAGGCTGTTTTGTATATAACCCTGACCATTATGCGTTCTACTATCTGAGGCAACCTACACATGCAAGGAAGCTGTGTGTAAGCTGTGTGAAAGTGCAAATTGATAAAATATGCATCCTTTGGAAAGGGATATATTACGCCACTTCCCCACAAGGATATAATTAATAATTATAACCTCATTCCGCATTTTGTTCTGATAACCTGCAATAACGCTAATCTGAAAATTAACCAACCATGACCCTTATGAGAACAAAATATCAATCATTCTCACATAACTGAATAACAACATTGCAACTGTTTTGTTTACTGGAAACAAAGTAGTAGATATGCAGGTATTAGTTAATGAAGAGATTAACTCAGCAGTATTAGATAGTGCTTGTAGTTCAACAGTAGTAGGATCATTATGGACGCAAGGCTTTTTAGACACACTTAGTCCAGAAAACTATTGTCTCAGGAGAAAATAACATTTCCACGCGGAATTGCTGGTTTGAGTTGGATGCTGAAAACAGATGTTGTAGAGAGTAATATTCATTTGTTATCGGGAAAATCTGCAACAAAGAAAGGAAAAATAGTGTTAGACCTCGAGCATTACTGTGCTACAAAAGTAGGGAAAAGGGTGAATTTACAGTGTACCGCATACATGAAGCTTCTGCATGTGAAAATAAAACAACGGAAAAGTCTTCAGTTGTAACCAAACTGCATAAAGAGTTTGCACACCCTTCAAGTGTGACGACTAAAGCTACTTTTAAAAAGTGCTGACATACAATCAGATGATTATATGAATCTAGTTGACAGTATAACATCACCTTGTAATGGTATAAAAGAACATCCAGTAAACCAGTAGTCACTGTACCTCTGGCTAAACAAATCAATGAAGTTGCAGCTATGGGCTTAAAGGAATGGAAGTCAGGCATTTACTTTCTGCATCCAATTGATTCGGCGACACGTTTTTCATTAGCATCTGTTATCTGCAGTAAGAAACCCGAACTTATAATTGATCAGCTAATAAAACTCCGAATTGCAGGTTCTTATGGAGCTCCAAAGAAATTTCTGACTGACAATGGTGGTTATCAAATGAGAAGTTTTGAGACATGGCAGAGAATTTGAATGTTGAAGTCTGGAGCACTGCAGCTAATAGACCTTGGCTAAGGGTGTATGTAAGAGAAATCATGCAGTTGTGGATGACATGAGAATAAAACAAGGACAGTTAAAATAAAGATTCGAGCAGTTAATGCTAAGAGTTCTTTGCAAATGGTCTCTGGATATAGTCCGTACAACTTGTTCTGGGGTGCAATCCCAACCTTCCATCAATTTTGAATAATAAGTCACCTGCCCTTTAAGGCACAACAAAAAATGAACATTTTGCAAAGCATATAAGTGCATTACATGCTGCTCGACAGGCATTTATTTACAAACTAAACTTCCCTCCAGTAATCCTCAGCACCCTCTACCGTATCTTCAAGGGAGAAAATCCCAGACTTTCCAATCCATTAATGGACACCAGGTGAGTTAAATCCATCTTCTTGAACACAATTTAACACATTCTCTTCTGTGTCTTTCTTTCTCTCTCTTTCAACAAAGTTAATTGCAGAAAAACGACCGAGAATTGACCATGTTAATATCAAGGCAAATGCTACCAAAAAATGAATTTTCGAAACTAAAGTTGATTGACAACAGAGAGACCGTTTGGCCAAGAATGATGCTTGATGTAGTGATTTATGGCAAGTAATGAGCAGTGAATAATTTGTGTGCTAACGAATCAGAAGAAACTGGGAAACTGCAGAAGGAATGTTTGAAATGGGTTGTGTTACTTTGTGTAAAGAAGGACTGCTTGTACAGCTGTATATATATCTGTATACAAGTTACAATAAAAATCCCCAAAAATGTTTCCGAGAAAGAGAGACAGGGGGAATGTGTTATATTATGTTCAAGAAGATGAATTTAGCTCCCCTGATACACATTAATGGATTGGAAAGATAAGAATTATCTCATTTGAAAGCAAGAGGGAGGGCAGTCAGGGCACCGGGGATTACTGGAGGGAGGTTAAGTTTGTAAATAAATGGTAAACTTCTGTGATGAGATGACAGATTCAGATGATGATAGGAAACTTAATTAATTATGGATGGAATAACTTTACAGGGGATCTCTAGCTACCTATAACACAAAACAGTCCATTACTGTGTTTTCGTTGAACCAAACTAGCTGGCAAGCCCACCCCACACACTGCATTGTACATCAAGGAAGATAATCAAAGCCTGAATGTTTAGCTGGACGCGGACACAGAAGAAATCAAACACTCCCCATTTATATATTGGATATTGGACATTTTGACGTATTAGACGGCAGAGAGTGACTGCAGTTTTTAGTGCTTTATCAGAAATGTTTCACAAACAGCCAGCAAAATGGAGAATTCATTTAGGCATCATGGCTTTGTAGGAATCGAACTTTATATCTTCTAGTGTTGCCATTGTGTGCAACAAGGAGGATACTTTGACTGTGAGGGAAGAGTGTTCCTAGAACCTATGTCTATGTTGTTTCACAGGTTGAGTTGGAAGATGAAGTCCAAAAATGAGCGTTGTGTCCCCAACTAGCGATAACTGGACATATTGCAATTATTCTCTGGACAGCCTTGGGCCGCTTATTTGTGCACCACTACAGCAGGGGGTGATCCGATCCGGACCGCGGTCCAGCGCTGGACCGGTAACGGACAGGTGTTTTACGGTCCGATCCGTAAGACTGAGTACATAACCACTGATGATGTAATTGGAATGATATAACCAGTCCAAATTATCGTTCAAAAATTGAAGACTTCCAACTGTCAAATCTAGTTTCCCCAAAAAGTACGTGATTACCTGCAAAAGCGAATCAATTGAGATTGCAATTCAGGCGGAAATGTCCAAATGGAAAAACATTGGGGTGGCGAATATCGCACCCCTGCAACCCCTTTACCCTGAACTTGCCGTTGGTGGTATTATACTGACCGGGTAATGAAATCGGTTCAGACAGTAGAATAAATTCTTTGAAGAATGGAACTTCATTTTCTTGAACGAGGGCGGATCTTTTTTAACTATGCAAGATTGAGGTAACTTATTGTCCCAAAACGCCTTGATGAGTCCATCCCGGGTCTACGACACCCATTCGCCTAGTCATAAATTCTCTGCCACCACACCAATTGCAACCCCCCCCCCCCCCCCAAAAAAAAAAGAGAAAAAAAAGAAAAGAAAAGATGTTTCAATTAATTCCGACAGTATGTCAGTTCACAGTTACAACACGATGAGGGACTGCTTCATTTTGTTTTAGCCCACGAATGGATTCACATCACGCCTATGCAATCTTTATCGTCATATGAAGACACCCCACATATCCGGAATCTACCAGTGTACTAGATACCTAAACCATTCAACAAAAAAGACAATCTTGGAAGATAAGAGAAACGCACAAAAGATCGATGGACATACTCAAACAGAGTGAACCGATCGGATTTAATTTATTTATTTATTTATTTATTGGGGTTTCAGGTCACATACTTATGCACTATAGCTAATCGTGACCGTGACAGTTTTACGGGTGGAGGAAGCCGGAGTACCCGGAGAGAACCACCGAGCAACGACGAGCAACTGTCGGCTCCTCAACATTCTAACTCTGTTCAAGGTCCGCTCAAGCAGAGTTACAGCGGTTGAGGACATGAGCACCATCGACGTGCAGTACGCCTTAGTACGCGTCGTCATCGTGCCCCCATGTAGGCAACCGGAATAAAGTGCCTTGCCCAAGGACACAACGCGGGTCGTCCCGGACGGTGATCGAACTCGTGACCTCTCGCATAGAAGTCCAACAGTCTACCACTGAGCCACCGCGCTCCCGAACCGACCGGATACCCTTGGAATCGTGTGGCTCAAAGGGAAGAGCCGAAGACAAGTCAAATGGAATTATTGAACCGATGTAACAGCTGTATCAAAATGTTCAACGAATCAGAAAACCGCGGACTCCAAAGCATCCAGCAGTCATACCGTCGTACCACCATTTTGCAGCGTCGAAGAAACAAGAAGAGACCAAATGCATCTCAGTGGATCCCAAGCCCTTGGAATGCTTACATGGACGTGCAGTCAACAGCGCCTCAAACGCGCGAGCTGTGTCCTATCCGGACAGACAAATAAGAGAGACCACACGGTCGCGAATCATGAAGGAACACGAAGAGATAATCGAGCAAAACTAGATCTTACATTTATTTATTTATTTATTTATTTATTGGTGTTTTAAGGTCACATATTTCTGCACAGTTGCTAACCATGACCGTGACAGTTTTACGGGTGGAGGAAGCCGGAGTACCCGGAGAGAACCACCGAGCAACGGCGAGCAACTGTCAGCTCCCCAACATACCAACTCCACACAAGCAGGGTTAGCATTGGTTGAAGACAGGTGCACCATCGGCGTGCAGTACGCCTTAGTACACAGCGTCACCGTGCCCCCACGTGGGCAATGGGGGTGAAGTGTCTTACCCAAGGACACAACGCGATTGCCGCAGGTGGGATTCGAACCGAGGACCTCTCGGCTTGCAGCCTGCACCTCTACCAACTGAGCCATCGCGCCCCCCACTAGATCTTACAGAGATACAAAGTATTCAATAATAAGGCCAAAACACAACAACCTATTACGACCGAGATACAGAACTAATAAATAGAGAATGAAGATCGAAGAGAATTATATAAACCAAGAACGAAGGGAACGATGTTTAAATCCTGGGCAACTGAATAGCACGAACTTTAACTCTTAACATGCTGAGTATTATCTAAATATTTTTCATCAAATCTAGTCATGGCTGCGTTAAAGCAGCCATGACTAGATTTGATGAAAAATTAATCTAAATGTAATACAAAATGTCCATTTCATTTACAGGGAGACAATATGATTAAATATGCACAAATTATTTCAGAGACAAGAGAAATCCTGTGCTGTGCAGGATTATCCGCCAGTAGCTTGCAAAGAGTTAAAGGCAACTGAACACACCGAAGATCTGAGAAAGACGAAAGAAGTGAACAAACACTGAACTGCTACTCTTGAACCCTATAACAAACTTTGAACTTTAACGCATTGTTAACTTTGCTACAGAACATTCAATAAATTTTTATTATTGAAACACGTTTGTTTGTGATAGAGAAAGAGAATACCCTGGGAAATGTTGTCACCTGTTATCGTGAGATAGCTCACCTCAGATAGATATCCTCCAAACTATATCCTCCAATCGTACATCACCATGTCATAAGTATCCTCAAATACCCGTATGTGCGCGAGTTTTTATATATGTTTCGGGGGACATATTACTCTTCAAAGTTTATTATACTTTCTGAGTCAAAAAAGAAAATATAATAAACTTTGAGGAACAATTTTTTTAGTATTATCGACTTTAATCCCAAACAAATTATTGTAAATTCATATTTAGTCTAGCTGTATGAATTTGCATAATTTCATGTTCTTACTGCTGCCAGCGTCACGTCAGGACGTCCCAATTCAAACATGGCACGGGGTGAAATGAAAAGTTCGCACATGCAGTCAATAGCGTGTATGTCCACCGTTTGCCTCTTGGATGGCAAGACATCGACGGCGCATGGACCTGATAAGTCTCTGCATGTCACCCTGTGGTATTGCGTTCCACTCCTGCCTTAGAACATTACGTAAATCGCCTAAAGTCTGAAGATCATGAAGTTGTACCCGACGGTCCAATTGATCCCAAAGATGCTCGATTGGCGACAAATCTGGCGAAAGGGGGGGGGGGGGAGGGGCGGTCAGGGAAGAAGTTCGATGCTCTACTCAAGAAAGTCACGACAGATACGCGTCACGTGACATCGGGGATTGTCTTGCTAGAATAACTGCAATCCGACATTAGCGTTGAACAACGGTACAACAACAGCGGTAAGAACTTCGTCCCTATATCGCTGTCCATTCGGATTACCATCGATTAAGATCAACTGCGTTCGATGGTGCAAGGAAATTCCTGCCCAAATCATTAAACTACCCCCGCCGGAACGGTCACATTCCCGCACGCAAGCATCAGAAAACCATTCTCCTCGTCGGCGATACACTCTTTCCCTACCATCAGTGCACCGTAGACAAAATCGTGATGCATCACTAAAAAAACTGTGTTCCAACGCTGCTGAATCCACCGAACACGCTGACGTACCCATTCCATTCTGACGGAACGATGACGTTGGGTAAGGATTGGTCCGTGGTATGGACGCCTACTTCGGATGTCGTGTTCAGCGACTCTGTTGCGGACAGTTTGTGCACTAATTCTATTGTTAGTTCTACCAGGAGTAATTGGTGCTGTCCTCGTCTGAAGATCATGAAGTTGTACCCGATGGTCCAATTGATCCCAAAGATGCTCGATTGGCGACAAATCTGGCGAAAGGGGGGGCGGGGGGAGGGGGGTCAGGGAAGAAGTTCGATGCTCTGCTCAAGAAAGTCACGACAGATACGCGCCACGTGACATCGGGGATTGTCTTGCTGGAATAACTGCAATCCGACGTTAGCGTTGAACAACGGGACAACAACAGCGGTAAGAACTTCGTCCCTATATCGCTGTCCATTCAGATTACCATCGATGAAGATCAACTGCGTTCGATGGTGCAAGGAAATTCCTGCCCAAACCATTACACTACCCCCACCGGAACGGTCACATTCCCGCACGCAAGCATCAGAAAACCATTCTCCTCGTCGGCGATGCACTCTTGCCCTACTATCAGCGCACCGGAGACAAAATCGTGATTCATCACTAAAAAAACCTGAGTTCCAACGCTGCTGAATCCACTGAACACGGTGACGTACCCATTCCATTCTAACGGAACGATGACGTTGGGTAACGATTGGTCCGTGGTATGGACGCCTACTTCGGATGTCGTGTTCAACGACTCTGTTGCGTACAGTTTGTGCACTAATTCTATTGTTAGTTCTACCAGGAGTAATTGGTGCTGCCCTCGTCGTCGTCGATTTTATGCAGGGGTCGTAACTCTTGGTCGACCTGAACGCGGTCTGTCGGCAGTAGATCCAGTGGTTCTGCACCTTCCAATGAGACGGTAAATAGTGGTCACAGTGACTCCGAAATCAGCAGCGAGCTCATCTGGAGGTATCCAAGCCTCATGCATACCAATGGAACGCAACCTCTGATTTTCGGTTAACCTTGGCATTTTTTAAAATGTAGGAAGACAAAAACTAGCGTGTTTTCTCAATAACCCATGCTCTCTAGCACAATATAACAGAAAAGAAAATCGTCGGCCACCCATTCAATTTGACATTCTCGGGTAGCACGTGCTATTTTGAAATCCGTAGCAAAATTGTATACGGCTGGGTGGACAACAACATGTCATTAAAGTCTTTGCACGGCGTCTTGTCCACAAACATGCAACATTAGAACTATTATATTTCATTCTTTATGCTATTTTTTCACATTTGTTTCTATTATACCTTCTTTTTGAACTCAGTAAACATATCGGCACACCCAGCATGTACCCGTATGCATTGCACACATAAATACACCCCATTACTTCTGCTATATGTCCATGAGCTGCATATGTTCTGTGCACATTGCTTACTATCACATAAGCACATCGCATAGAAATGTCACGCCCACATGGGCAAGAAATCGTATACATTGATAAGGTAAATGACACAATCTAACTCAACCTTAGTCGGCGCAGAGATCAGCGCCAGATACAGCAAAGGGTAGCTAGGACAAAATAGACACTTAGGAAAGGCATAAATCGGGGATTCTGGAAGTCTGATGAAAAAGTTGCCGAATCCATTAGGGTATTTTAGGTAGATGTCGAGTTGTTTGTGGTAAATCGACATACTTCCAAAGAATCGTTGGATACTCCACACTATTTAAGACCTAATGGCACCACATGCTGCTCTCATAAACCCAAGATGGGATTACAAATGAGTATTTTTGGATAATCCAAGCCAAATAAACTGTCATCGGATCGTTTTCAGTAATTAGATATACTATGTTTGAATCGAATATTCCCCTCCCCCAAACATACCCACGCGCTACTGTAGGCCTTTCAGTTACATAGAAACAACGTACCACTATAGAAACCAAGAAGTCTGTGGCCTGCAGAAAACCAAATTGTGGACAGAAACATGTATTACCCTTATGTGGGTTTTTGTCGTCATTTGAAATTTTGAACGTGTCCTGTGGTGAAAACTGCTGTAAATGAAATATGTCATAGAGTGGAGTGGAGAAAGAACTCAATGAATATGTCAAAATTCAACTTACTGACCCTATATCCTTCAGGCTATTGGGGGGGGGGGGGGGGGGGTATGACCAAAGACGCCGGAAGTACAGGGGCAGTGGGGAAGCTGCTCTCCCTACCACGGGGCGAGAAGGGGGAATACAATGCCAATCCCAGGTTCGTCACTCAATTTTTTTCAATGATTTACTCTCGAAGTAAAATTAAAATACACCCCAAATCCATTCTGGGAGCTTTCAAAATTCAATGGAGGAGGCTGGGAGGAGTTGTCCCCCTCCCGATGGGAGTGGTCACCTCCTCTCAAGCTTCCCCATCTCGAGTCTTAGGCCTTCGAGACATGCACGTTTCGGCATGTCATGGTGGGACAGCTATTGCATGTAAATGCCCTTTTCCCGAGGTCTGACGCCCCCTGCCCTGAAGTTCTTCTGGCGATCCTGGACATGACCAATTTGAAGTACCGGTACAGTACGTGTTAATTAAATAAGATGTTGCGTCATCACTACTACATGTATGTTTTATAATCCGCGAATAATTTTATTTAAAAGAACTACAATCCCAACTGATAAATATTCCAACTACCTCATTAAGACATGCATGCCTTAATGATGTAGTTGGAATATTTGATCAGTCGGGACTTGAGCCATCATTTAATATTATTTATTGGTGTTTAAGATCACATACTTATACGCAATGGCTAATCGTGACCGTGACAGTTTTACGGAAGGAAGCTGGAGTACCCGGAGGGAACCACCGAGCATCGACGAACAACTGTCAGCTCCTCAACATTCTAACTCTCTTCAAGCACCGCCTAAGCAGGGTTACAGCGGTTGAAGACATGCACCATCGACGAGCAATACGCCTTAGTACACGGCGTCGTCGTGCCCCCATATAGGCAACCGGGATAAAGTTTCTTGCCCAAGGACACAACGCGGGTTGTCCCGGACGGGGGTTGAAATCGGGACCTCTACCATTGAAGTCCAACAGTCTACCACTGAGCCACTGCGCTCCCCACTTGAACCATCACAGTTAGGACAATCAGGTTTACCAACAACCCCCACCCCACCCCTAATCTATCATCCCTGCGACAACCACGTATACGAATTGTCGCACTAAATATTCTTGAGAAACCATGCAGACATACAGATATGCAGTCAGGACAGCCACAAAAAGGCGACAATGGCCATGAAATTTTACCTGTGAACTTGTAGTGGATAATTGACAACTAAACCGTAGTTTCAGCTTGTGTACCATCTTCGACAACTTTGCCTTGAAGGTTTTGATGAGATAACGCGTCGATATTGGCCTGCACAGGGACAAATAGCGATCATCGCAGTTCCCTCGCTCAACTTTCGACCGGCGCGAGTAATTAAAACAGCTGTCAAGCAATGAATAACTATTTCCATTAATCTCAGACACAGGGGCGTTTAATATATAGCGACATGAGTTTAGAATGTGTAAACATTCTTTTCTTAAACGTCAGACAAAGAATATAAACGAAGACATGCTTATTCACCGTTTTTAACAAAGAAATTAGATTTTTTTTTGACTGTGACAGATATTTAGGAATTCAGAATGGGTGAAACAGAATTTAAGTAAGTCACATATATTCATGTACTTACCTGCTGCACTCGGTAGCAGCATCCCAAAACGTCACCTACCGCAGGGAGGGTGGGGGAGGGGGGCGGTCGGAAAACATTGCTGTACACGATGCCTTTTTTGCATTCGACCTTCCCGGACACCCACCCATCCCTAAATCACAAGATTTTTCTTATTTTCCGCACATTTTTATTTTGGACACCCACCCCATATCGTGCGGAAACAGCTGCTCGTCGTTGCTCGGTGGTTCTCTCCGGGTACTCCGGCTTCCTCCACCCGTAAAACTGTCACGGTCATGATTAGCCATTGTGCATAAATATGTGACCTTAAACTTCACTAAATAAATAAATATCGTGCGGAAAACCTTTTTTCAGACAATTTTTGGATACCACCCTCCTCTTAGTATCACATATCAATTTTTTTAGCACTTTTCCTGACTTTTCTAGACTTTTCTGCCTTGCCAATACGTGATAATATAATACATAAATTGTGAATTATTTAGCTGGTAATATCTTGTATTATTCAGTATTATTAGGCATTGCTGATTTTTCCAATAAACTAATCACATGCTAGGTCTTTACCCCGGCATTATAACTGGCGTGTCATGGTATAGCAAAGTTACATAAAACAAATTAGCCTGTTTACCATAAAAATAAGCTCAAATAGTTTTTTGCCTGGGACCAAAAAACTTTTTGAGGCTTATTCATATGGTAAAAATCGCTTTGTCGAGGACCATTTCCTAGCGTTCTGGGTATTTCTTATGCGACCCGGATATTTTACAGAGATATTTTGACACAGGGTATGTCATACGATTGGTCTCATAGAAACCCACTTTTTGACACATGAACCTGTGTTGGCCTAAAGTTAAGTTCTGACTATTTTATCCAATTGGGGCATGAGAGCTTTGTCTTCATTTTTTGTTAATTTATTTTTTTTATTTTAACACCTCTTGGGGCAATTGTTATATGAACCATTTGTTTTACTGTTAATTGTATCTTGATTCTTAATGCATGTTAAAAATAATTTACCTATCTTTGAAGTCTTTATTTCTTAAGAGCCACGAGGAACATGAAAGACCTTGATTATCTTTGATTACAAGAAATGTTCAAATACACAAAGAGGATATGCAATTATAGAAATCGAGCACCCAAGGCCGAACAGACTGCTGGTTAAAAGATAATGGGCCCAGCACTGGACCCAGATCGGCTAGATACTTTCCAAACACCCATCAATACAACCCCCTAATAGGGCTATAATGTGTGTGTATTCGTCTAAATCATTTTAAAGAGTTTAGTTTGGCATAAAATGGCACAGGAAAATATTTGCAAGGGTTTGGAAAAAATGTGTTTTTGAGCCGTTTGACTACCCGTCCACCCCATCATCGTGAACTGCAATTTTTTTCCGACCCCCCCCCCCCTCTACTGAGGCGGTGCCCAAATTTTTCCAAACAAAAAAGTACTTTCCTTTCCAACAATAAGCTTGCTAGCTCCAGGAACTTTCCTTGAACTTGCTCTATCATCCTCACCAAGGGAACCAGAAGCAACCGAGGAGGACAAGACGGGGGGGGGGGGGGGGGGGGGGGGGGGGCACTCACTAGTACTAAGTACTACTAACATTATGTAAATATCGTCCCTATTGCACTGCAGAAGGCGCCTTGTTGCATCCAATGGACGATATAAAGCTTTTAAACTCACCCCGACGGTTGTATAGCTTCTTTGTGTGATGACTATCGACCAACACCTATCATTATACCTTATGCCCCCCCCCCCCCCCCGCCTCCACGCGAAATATACGTCAGAATCGAATACTCGAGAGTTTCTCAGTTACGGGTCTCAGAAAGTAGTCTTTTACACCAGAGCAATTATGGCGAAAAAGGGTACCCTACCTTCCGTCCCTGCACCCTTGCTCCTTACCAGTCTGTATCCCCTTTGCCACTATATTTACATTGGTGGCTTTAGAATTTCCCTAACGTGGGTAGGCTGGTGCTTTGTGCTCTGCGACGCTGGGGGGGGGGGGGGGAGGGGGCAGGTATTCTCGAAGAACACAATAAAGGAAGAAGTTTCCCCAACGGGGGGGGGGGGGGGTAACACTCCCCGACGGTTGTGATGTAGCCTCCCTGGCCCGCCCTTGGCGCCTCCCCTGTGTATCTACATCCCCATTCTGAGTATAAACTTCACACCAAGGAAATTAAAATGGGGCAGCTGGGGAGTTTGTGTCCTCGCTAAAACTATGAGCGATGGCGATCATGATTTACGGAATTTTAAAATTTTTTAGGCCTTCAAATGAAACGACCAAGAGTCGCCCCGTTTGAAAGTTTTAAAAAAATGCTTTTCCCGAAAAGTGATTTCCTTGCGTCTCAGGGTTGTATGTAGCATGACAGATTGATCACTGGATTGCCATGCAATGAAACATGGCGACAATGGCTTTTGGAATGGAATTTTGCTTTACGAGATGCGATCTACCTGTATCTGAGGGGAGGGGGGGGGGGGGGGTCATTATTTTCAGCACTTATTCTGTAGGACGCGGTACTCCGCCGTTTGAGAACATTTGTTAGTATTTGCCTCGACGAAATGCGATTTCTTTGCATCGGAGGATAAAATTGTACACTTTGTGTGTTTTATTACTAGGAAGCTACTGGCACATCTGCACATCCCTGGCTTATAATCTGATTTTCAAACTGAGATTATCGGAAAGTATATCAATCACAATGGCTACGGACAGGGCCGCCGAAAGCGAAGACAGGCCCCGTGGTAATGTGTAGAACGAGCGTTACGAACCCTGCGAGCGCCGGAGCCGCAAAGCGATAAGCGGGGGCTGGGGGGAGGGGTGGGCGGTGTCCTCCCCCAGGACCTTTTTTAAAATTAGTGCAAGAAGCATTCTCCTGCATTTTCTTGACAATATCTATTCAATTATTACCTTACAGTTTTGGGTACTTTATTACCTGTATTTCTGTGTACATGGTGACTTTTTTCTCCAAAGATAATCGTGACTTACCTCCACGATGCAGGAAAGACCGATGGGAAACCAACAAACTGGATCAAGTTTTTTTTTTATATGAATGGAATCTCGTCAGTAATGCAACTACGTACTCTTGCCACTTCCACTAGTGTCGGATGCCCGAACCAAAAGCCTTGCCACGACTTTTCAGCTCAGACGTATCTATAGATCAATCTACACTTTAAAACACTAAAAATTCCAGGCCCCTAACTTGGCCCGCCCTGGCCGTAGGGGGACTTGACACCCTTATCTCCACCTCCTACCCCCTCCCCCTCGACGCTAGTGGCTATGGATCGCCCTCGTTGACACTACACACACACACTCTCTCTCTCGCACCCCATTCATTTTGCGTCGGTCTGTACACCAGACATCACAAAATTCCCTACATCAAAAAGGAATTCCAAATTCCTTTAAAAGCGGAAGCATCAGAGGTGAATTTATTATATTACTTGTTAATCCATAGTTGCCAATCACGACAGAGAATTTAGATAATCCAAATACACTACTCAAAGTTTGCTAAGCACCACATATTTGACACATCATTGTGGAATTTGCTTGTGACATATTTGCGATATATTTGGTGGATATGATTGAGGAATGTATTGAGATGGTCTCCAGTGTTTACATTAGCTCTCTTGACAGACAGACTTTTCGTGACAGCCATGTACCCCTTGATTTTCATGATGTTTTCGTGTACTGTCTACATGTACACGGCATGTGTAGGGTATTCCATCTTCAGTTTAACACAAACCCTTGTGATTTAATGATTGAATATGGCGAATGCAAATGTAAGAAGGCATTTGTCTGAAACAGAAATGTGGCGGACTGTTGGGATGGTGGAGCAAGGGGATACGCATCGTCAGGTTGGTGAAACCCTTGGTGTGCACCATACGCTGGTCACCAGAGCCTGAGCAAGATTTCAGCAGTTTGGCACACCAGTAAGACGGCATGGTGGTGGCAGAGAGACAGGTCAACATCTGCAGCTGAAGACCGGTTTTTGATCATTCAGGCCCGTAGGAACCGCTTTGCAACAGCAACCCAGCTTCGCAGTGACTTTCAGAATGCATCCGAGGTAAATGTTTAGACGCAGACTATCCGGGCAAGGTTGCACGAAGGTGTTCTCCGATCGAGAAGACCATGTATCCGCATTCCGCTGTCCCAGAACCCCTGCCAGACATGATATGAATGGGCCATGGACCATGTTGGATGTACCAAAGAAGACTGGCGACCTGTCCTTTTTACAGACGAGTCAAGGTTCTGCCTAGACTACACAGATAGGCGTTCTAGGGTATGGAGAAGTCCAGGATAGCGATTCCATGCAGCCAACATTACTGGACATGATCGCCATGGTGGGGGGGTCAATAATGGTCTGGTGCGGCATCAGCTGGGATGGACGTACAGAGCTATGTGTCCTTGACCGTGGTACATTTATTGCATAGCGGTATATTGATGAGATCCTGGATGCCCACGTCAGATTGTATGCAGGTTCAGTGGGTGATAGATTCATTCTGATGGTCGATAATGCTCGTCCTCATGTTGCCTATGCTGTCCGGAGTACCGGCAAGGGGGGGGGGGGGGGATTGGGCGGATGGACTGGCCAGCAAGATCCCCTGACCTCAGTCCAATCGAACATGTCTGGAATGAGTTGCAGCTTGCAATTTCAGCCCGACCAGTCCAGCCAAGAAGTGTCAAGGAGCTTGGTGCCATGATGGTCCAAGAATGGAACAACATCCCACAAAGGACCACCAGGAACCTGATTGGGAGCATGAGAAGGCGTTGTCAAGCTGTAGTTAACAGTAATGGGTCTCATACTCGATACTGATTCCATACCAGTACGCTCCGTCAACTTTTTGGCAAATTTGAAAAATTTCCTCTTTTACCAATAATATCCATTTTCTATGGTTATCGTATTCAAAAGCTAAAAGATAATGTCAGACACAAACAAAATCTTAATTTCTGTACTAAAATCATTAACGATATAATTAAATAAAAAATATATACAGTATCCATAACAATATTTCAACTAAAACGTAAAACAGGTAGTTGGATATACTTGGTGCTTAGCAAACTTTTAGTAGTATACTTTGTCATGCAAGGTAAATGAAAACGTGACGAAATGAAGTACAGTGACTCGAGAAAGCAACTCGAAAGAGTGATAGTCGATGGTAGTAAATATGAATTAAACATTCGAGCTCAGGAGAAATGCATTTCGAGCTCACCTCAAAAATTAAGCTTGAAACCAATGGGAATTTTCGAACTCCACTATCGGACTTAGTCAATTTTGACCTGAGCTCGTATTTCGGTTAAGGAATCGAGTGGTTAGACCGAAGACAGATCCGTTTTTGACCAAGTGCGAAAACGCATCAAAATAAACCTACTTTTGTGTGACAGAATTTCACGGTAACGTCTCGGCATTTTAGTGCAATTTATTGAGAATTTTTTTTTTTGTCTCCTTTTTTGACATAGTAACGTCTTGGCATTTTCGTGTACTTTATTGAGACGTTTCGAAGTGTGTCAAAAAAGCGGGTGAATCTGAAAATGTCCTCGATTTTCTTTAACACTTCGATATTGCTATAAAAAACGCGTAACATCACGATTGATTTCGAGCACACTCTGTCGAGCACAGTGAGCAAGGTGTGCTGGCACCCGCATATTATCCCTACTAACGCGTATCAGTTCATTCTCGCCGATAACAATTGATTTGAAGCGTAGCGTTGCACGGTGTCTCATGCACAAACATGTGTAATCTCAAATGGTTACCGGAACGGTTGATCGAAGAAAGAGAATTCCCCGGCAGTTTAGGAGTCCCAGGGCCATCATTATTTTTATCGTTCATTATATCAGAACCTTCTATTGGTCAGCGCTTTCCGGTAAATAAATCTACTCCTCCCGTCTGTGACATTACTGCGGCGATGTCCCGGAAGCAATGATGTTTATTTATTGGAAAGGACTACCGTTATTTATCTCCGGGCTGATAATTACTTGAACCTCACCCCGATGGAAATTACCCGTGGTCGGTCCATACCATACATTTCTTACCCAGTGATAAAACTTACGATATTGCACACCAGTTTCGGTAAGTTTGTACTTGAAACTTAGCTCAGCATACAGTCTGAAACATTGTGGGCTATATGACCTTTTGTTGCTCATATATTATAATATTAGAACGTTTCTTTTCATGTTCTATCGGTCGATAGTACCTGAGTTTGTGTGATTTCTGAAATAAAACCTGAAGCAGCTTCAGAAATCACACAAACTCAGGTACTATCGACCGATAGAACATGAAAAGAAACGTTCTAATTATTTTATTATGCCGAACAAAAGTGCGTTCATTGTTAAAATGTTAAGCGTTAACTGCAGCATGCCATCAGTCTTGTAACAACAATGTAGTCGAATCCAAAAACATGACGTCATTTCGAACGAATGACGTCTCTTCGAAAATGACTTGTCACATGTGCCGTCGCTTTGGGAGTTTCTATATCAACAAATGCCAGTGTTTACAGCTGTTCATGTTATAATTCATTGTTAATGCTTGTGTGATAAGTGGTATAAATTAATGGAATATAAATTCATGTTTCTCGGACGACGGCAGTTGATAGAATTAAGCGGAGTGAAACAATTTATTTTGAACTTGAGGCGGAGGTTCAGTGAAGACGGGATTACTAAACTTGTGGAAATATAATTGATTGAGGTTATAACTCATATTCAGGATTCACTGAGGTGGTGAACAACACGTGAGTTTTTAATATTTCTGATTCTTTTGAATTCATTATTTGCAGTTAAAATTGAAAACACACCCACTGAAGATGATATATTTGTTGGTAGGTTTGTGTCTACCGGTGACGAAAAAAGTTAAACGAACACGGAGCCAGCGTTTGGTGTTGTGAAATTCCAATCGACGCTGATCAATGGAAGTGGAGCTTATTACATTTTCTTCATTCTCTTGTCTCCAGGGAAAAACGTTCCGATAGTACCCGTGTTTTGCCCCAAAACTCCAGTGCTATGACTTTTAGAAGGTGTCGAATTAACCAATCACGGCTGATGTTACAAACGTGAGGCATAATAATATAAAATAGAATGCTTTAAGACTAATTCCATTTTTTTCAGTGCTGCAGGCTGGAGTCATCTGGGCAAAGTCTTATTACAACACAAGAATGATTCGTAAGTATACAGGAGGGGCAGCTAAAATACTATTAAACACCATATACTGCAAATGGTTTATGCTATAAATCGACAACACTTGTAACTCACCCTACTAGACGCAGTTTAGATATTTACCAATTCCACCTTATCATCTCATGTATATTCAAAACTTCTATGACAGTAATAGATTACAGTCACAAAAGATAATAACACAAAGATACAAAGAAAACATTTATAGAGGTTGGGGGCTTCAGAGGTGATCGCTAAGGGCCGTTACCAGTTCCTTGGCTGCAAAAAATGAAATGGATAAACGCTCATTGACTTGCAGTGGGCCTCCTCTTATTGAGAAATTTTGTTAAAATGTCTTTGACTTGAACTCCTCGGCTCTCCACTCTCCTTTTTAAAGATATCCCGCGCATGCCGCATTATTTTTTAAATGCGAGTGGACACCACCGATGACTTGGAGTTTTTGACGATGCTCTCTGATCTCTACCTAACACGAAGAAGGTGTTTTCAACACTGTTTTAACTGCTAAAATGTTTTAAGATTCGATTTATTTTCCCCGAACGTAGGCCTACTCTTAACCTATTGACCTGATGTTCATTTGATCAGAACTCGTTACAAAAACAATCACCTCCTTTTGTAGATGCGGGGTGCGAGAAACTGTGGAATATTTTTTTTTAACTGTCCTTTCTGCTCAGACGAAAGAAACGCTACTTTGGGCCTACTAAAATATTACATAAATAGAGACATTCTCCTGAGCGGCAGCTATACCCCAAGGTCAATTAGACAATATTCAAAAGTGTACGTAAATTTATTATAGAGACAAAAGGTTTTTAGACTCTTTTTCGAAATGTTAACTAGCTGATTCGCAGGCAACTCCACGGTGAATACTAAGAAAGAGAAGCAGTGCCACTTTGCTGAGGCAAACTAGACCAGCGTTATTAGTATCTTTGGAATCGGTAACCAACTCATTGAGGATGCGAGTTGCCCTTGTGCTGCACACGTATGTGTGATTACTCGTGTGCATATCTGTTAACACAGGCCTTCGCGTGTGGTCGAGTGCATATGCGTATGTGGCAATAGGAAAGCTCTAGGTACATGTCTGGGACGCGGACGCCCTTCTAAGCACGATGAACCTTCTGTCCATCCCGGGTACTCCTATTATTATTCTGTTAACCCTTTACCTAACCTGAAAAGCAGACGACACTTGCAAAAATAATTCTTGAATGACTAATTTTTTTCATTTTTTGTCTCAAAAACATAGGTTATGACCCCTCGTTGGAACGAGCTCGACGATAAATAATGAAAATTAATTGGCGATTTTTGAGAATAGCGCTGGCCGGTTTTTGCCGTTACGTTAGGTAAAGGGTTAATTCTTTTCATTTCTTCTTCTCCTTTTTCTGTTTCCTTTCCCATTTCGTCCTACACAGTCTACTCTTTTGTGTCAGTTTTTCCCCCGAAATCTGGTTAATACCCGTGTTAAAACTTAAATATTATACGCCCTATTCACCTTAAGGGTACATGAAATCTTTTTTTTTTTTATAAACAATAATGTTATTTTACTAAATTGAAATTGGTTTTGGCGAACAGACATGGCTTATATGAACCTCTCCATCATACACCAAATGACTAACAATCAGGTGCAAGTGCACTGTGCAAAGAGGATATCATACATCTCATAACACAGGACCATTACAATCAAAGTCAAATTCTTCTTTGTTAAAAATGTAAAAAAAATCCTGCTGTCACATTGGGCGTTTGTTTTGAAGCAGAACTAACACTATGGTTGGAGTTAGACATCCCATCCGAGTTTCTAAAAGAGGTCATCAAATTGGTCTCATTTCTAACACTTGGAACAAATATGTCTTGAAATCTTTTTGTATCCTCCATGAACTCATGAAATGCTGAAAACATAGCTTTGTTCTCCATCAGGGAGAGTGAGGGGTTACCCCATAACAAGTTATTTAATGTAAATAGCTCACGGCCGACTTTGTTCATCAAGATCTGCCTTTGGGAGGAAAACAACCGACATTTATATATTTAATGTCCATCATCCTCGTACCCAAATCCACAGAGGCACGACGGTCAGTCTGACACAAATGTATTGAATGTATTGAATTCGTACATCGCAATCGCAACTGTAAGTGAATTATCTGATTCTCGCACCCACCGGTTCCATAATATTCTGGAACATTCACATCACTCCGTCTCAGGCAACGTTCAAAAACATTAACAGTTGCCATCACTCCGTGGAGACTTCCAGTCTGTTCCAGAGCCCCAACGAAGACGACAGGACGTCACCTGAGCGCTATAATGTCCTATGTCCCATAGGGGACATAGGGCATTCCAGTATTTAGGCGACAAGGAAAGTACCAGATAAAGATTTGCTTATACAAAAAGGTTCCGATAGCAAATGGGAATTTCTCGTGGTGTATGCGCTAATCTGAGAAAGTCGTCGTGGCATCAAATGCCTTAAATACACCGGGGCATACCCATTCTTCATATTATAAAACGTGGGAAGCTTGTGTCACGATCTCCTTTCTCGCAATGGTATAAATCCTGTCTCAGTATATGTAGCGACATGACTCGTGCCTCGTTGGGCGCCACATATCGTTCGTAATGCATCGAGTTGAATATTTTCCAATACCAGTGCTTTATCTCCCTAGCAGTTGTCCCAGATAATATCCGCGTAGTCAAAATTAGGTAATACATAGTATCTACAGATAGTTTCTAGCGTCGAACGAGCTATCCTATACTTAAGACTACGGAAACAATTAATCACAGGGCTTACTTTAATTATGATATTATTGATATGGGCGTCCCAACTTCCGGTACAGTGAAAAATCAATCCAAGATGCTTGTGACTCTCTACTTCTTTTATGATTTTGTTGTTCAAATAAAGAGGTGGTTTAGGCTCTGAGTTGATTTTGCGAGAGATTGTAAGCGTAACTATTTTCTCCTGACTAAAATTCACTTGCCAGACATCTGACCAATTGCTAATTAGTTGGAGACCCGAATTAAGGATACCAGCAGCCAAAGTGGGTTTTTCTATAACAAGGGACAGTGGGGGGATCATTAGCATAAAGCCTTATATTCCATTGCATATTATTTACAGTGTCAGTAGTAGGAGAGCGATGAAACGTGCCACATTGGGGGGACCTAGTGGGAGACCTAGGAAGTGACGTCATGTCACGTGAACTGGTGGCACCATGTTGTGTTGTCATGGTAACCCGCGTGAGCGGCCATCTTATGACGTCATCCCCATAGTGTTGCGTGGTCCTAGTGCGCATGCGCAGCGCGTGTTGTTAGGGTGATACGTGTTTCCGTCGTCCATTTTGTATACTGGAGACCGCCATATTGGTTTCTATGGTAGCACGTGGTTGCTATGTTACCCAATGGCTTATAATAGGACAGGGTATGTTCGGAGGGTATGTTCCTTTGTACATAAGTAATTTCCCTATTCGTAGAATTACCACAAACAACCCGACAAGTTGTACTATTTCGAATCCTTTCAGAATTATCTGCTTCTATCTATATATGCAATAGTTTTCGTCTACCTGACCATGTTCCTTTGTTCTGGAGTATACGCCAGTAGAGTAGAAGTGCCTATCAACTGGAACAGCTTTGCTTATTATTACTATTTTTAGTTTTTCTGGTCTGTTCTCGTTAGTTCTGACCCTATTCCGAGTACTTTTGTTGTTTCATTTATATAGATCACCCAATCACTTCACTTTCCTGACGCTAACTAACTAACCAATCAGATTGCTTGATTTCCCATAATCTCTATGCACAGTTATCTCCCCTCTGTATAACAAAAACCAATATCATTCCCAACACCAATAAGCTGTCGAGCAGTTGCTGAAAAGTCATTGCTCGAACGACTCGAAGCCCATCGAGCAAATGTGCTATCGAGCAGTTGCTCGTTCGAGTGACTCGCACATACGACTCTCAACCTCATTTCAGAAAAATAGGTGCCTAAGACCAGGTATTGTATCATTTGAGGATACCTTCTGGAGAAGCCCTTTTTGTCATATGTGCTTATGTGAAAATGCACATTGTGACACATTGTGCAATAGCACATAGGCACATACGGGTATTTGAGGATACTTATGGCCTGGTATAGTATTCTTGGAGGATACCTGTTGTTGAAACCTTACATCCGGGTACTTCATGCTACATCCGGGTACTTCTGTTGGGAAAGGTATAAAAAGGGTGTTGGTATGAAAATAAACTCATTTGTGTCCTGACCGTCGTCGAGTGAAGACATGTTACCGATTCGTTGCAGATACTGTTTCAAGATATTTCCGACATCTTATAATGCTAGAAGAAACGAGAAGACCCATCATCGGCTCCACTCTAGATATTGTACTAAGTTGTTCACCCAATCATACAATAGGAAGAGGCGTGAAGAGGCATGAAGAACATCACTGTCCAAGAAGAACAGAAGAGGAGAGAGATACTGGAGATTCAATGACTGACCAGAATAAAGCACTTTTAGAATTTTTACGGGATGCTGACAAGGAGGAAATCGATGCCGTTCTACGCGCTGCTGCTGATGAAGATTTAATTACCTGTTCATGTAAATGTGATACCAACATCCTCGAAGATAAGATACCACTGAATTTGGCTGAATTTGATGAGCTGCGAAAATACGAACATGTATTGAAGCTGCTAAGAGATGATGAAATTTCTACCGACATAAAAAGGTGTATATTACGAAAGAGTTGCTTTCTCTTGGCGCTTATCAATCCAGTCCTAGCTCTGAAAAGGATATAAAAGGAGTGTTGGTATGAAAATAAACTCATTTTGTTCTACGACCACGAAAGAGTGAAGGCATGGCGATTCATAACCGTGAGTACTGTGGAAAAACATTTTCTTGAACGTTTAACATGAAGAGGCACCAAGAAGAAGTTTGCCCAAACCGACAAACGGAAAAATCGAGCAACACCACAAGACTAGAGAGAAATTCAGATACACTGCTAATCCTATCTGATGCGGATCGATATGAAGCCAAGACTATGATGAAAACGGCCAGTGATGATTTGATGCAACGTATATGTGATTGTGCCTCGAATATCTTGAAGGGAGCAGTCCCTATAACCAAATCTGAGAGAGCCAAGCTGATCCCATACAAACACCACATTAGGAAAGTTGCCTTACCAAGTAGAGAACTATCTTATAGGAAAAGAAGACGGATTATACAGAAAGGAGGATTTTTAGGAAAGTTGATTAAACCCATCATCAATGCTCTGTCCGATATCCAATAAAAGGGTCATGCTCGTAAGAAACTTGTCATTTGTAATCTAACCTTCGAAGAGAGCGGACACAATGCAATCCAGTTGTGCACCAAAAAATTGGACAAGAGATTCGGACACCGATGAGTCGTCGGAACTATCAGAAGATTTGGAATATGAAGAAGAAGAAGACGAAGAAGAAGAAGACGTTTCTGTTATGGGAACTATCGTCCAAAGTGCCTATGACAAATACCAAGACGATTTTGACAACCTCATGAACACATATATGGAGGATGGAATGGACAAAGAAGATGCAGTTGAAACAGCATATAGAGCACTTCAAAACAGTGTCAGAGAAGCCATTAGTGAGAAATACATTAATACCCTTGTGAACATTAGAAATTTTTGCAACGACTCTCAATTCACAAGAAAATTCAAGAAACAGCCAAGCGTCTTCGTGAAGAAGAGGATTTTGACTTTGAAGAATCCCAGAAATATGCCTTGGAAAAGCGAAGATTTCTGTTCGACACCCTTATGACAAACTACTTATTTAGAATAGAAGATGAAGAAGAAGAAGACGATTAGAAAAAAGTATAAAAGGAGGAGTGTTAGTATAAAAATAATTTCATTTCCGTTTTGAACGTCGAAGAGTGAAGATGGCTGTGTCAACAACAGTGCTCAGATTCGAAGATGACTTACAAAGAACAGATCGTTCAAGAATGATGCTGGATTAAAGTTGACTTCCCAAGAACTGGCTCAAGTGAATCGTGTGGTAAATGCAGCCAAGAAAAAAAAATCTCGACATGGATGCTGGTGGAAAGAAACAAAGATGTGTGGATACTGGCCGATCGTTAACCGCCAAAGTTGCCACTACAACCAAGAGAATAAAGACAGAAGAACTGACTGATGCTTCCAATACAAACAAGAATGAAATTACCACTACGAATCAGTCTGAAGTTTCTACTGAAACAAAGAAAGATGTTTTTACTAAGAACGAAGTAACGAATCATTCTGAAGTTTCTACTGCGAATGAAGATTTAAGGGCCTATATAAGTAATGGAATTTTGTTTATTTTGAAATTCTCACTTCTCATATTCCTTAAATTCAGATTAAATATACACAAATTATACATCAAAATGAAGGTTGGGATGTATAGAACACGAAACACATATGTAATCAACTCATAGAGTCGACTGTAGGCACCACTGGTTCCTGGAAGTCTGCTGCCGTATTCGCACCAGAACTGATAATAAAAAAAATATTTCATCAGAACAACTTATGTCCAAATGTGCTTCAGAAAGTCCCAGAAAGTACTATTAGCTGAGGGTGGGCAGTATACAACTCCGAGTTGCAGTTTTTGATTGTAGTATCTTAGTTCTACCCAGGCAATTTCCAACCCAGGAACTTCTTAGTCTGGATAATGTTTGAAGAACAAGTTAAATTTGATATACATAACTATCCCACCTCCCCGTCCGTTGTCACGGACCTTGCGTACTGGACGAAAAATGGAACTCGGTATTGTTATATGATTATTGGCAACTTCCTCAGAAAGGAGTCTCTATATTATGGCAACGGCGTCAAAATCTCCCAAATCAACCGTAATTTAGTCCAGTTTGTTACGAAGACCCCTCACATTTAAGTGTATGATTTTTAATTCATTTGTGTACCCAGGATTTCTCTCGATGTCACCACCAAGTAAAAGGATAACGTAAATAATGAGAACTAATACCAGGTGACCAAATGTATTGATAACTGATCATCATTTTTTTTAAATTCATCAGATGGATATGACTATCTTTTACTTTCAAGGAACCGACCGATCCGGGCCCGGTACGTGGCTACATCAACCCCCATACACATGTATTCGTGTGTACTTGGAATTTTCCATGTAGTTAAAATACACCTGCGACTTTATCTTTTGTTTTAAGTCTCCATAATTTTTCAGGAATGGAGAGTTGACGTGAATAACTCTCCATTACTAGTGAACAAAGATTCCCTGAATGCTCCCTCCCCTACCCCCGCGCCACCCAAAATAAGCAACCGTAAAACTTTATACTGCTGGCAAAAATTTACGTGGAGGAGAAAGTCCGAGTTTTAAGAAGGCCTATATATTAAACCACGGAGTAAACAATTGTAAGTTGATAATTTCTTCATCACTTAGGGAATTTCAAATCTTGAAGGTTGCCGTGTCTCCTTAACCTTTGCCTCGGCTTGTTCACATGATGCTATCAAATCATTATCGCTGATGTCCGAAAACATATCAGTGTGGATGTAGACGGACTAAGGGGTTGGATTTTTGTTTTCCGTGTTATGATGCATAATATTTAGTATGTCATCAATGGCATTATCAGTGTCATAATCTGACTGAGTATTAGTAGAAAATGTATTCTGAGTCAGAAATAAACTCTCCCCATCACTTGAAGACATTTTGGAGAAAGGACAAATTTAGTCTCATACATTAGTTAATGATCAGCTCTTAAATCTTACCCTGATCACTTTTGACTTTTGAGTAACGTTCATAACAAGTAACAATAACTTCCATTCCTAAACTAACTTGTGTCTATTCAAGGCATGCTGTTAAAATTGACTGGTGTGACGTTAGGTGTATTTTAAGTAGGTGAAAATCCCCATAACTCTCCATTCCTTAAAAACAATGGGCCTCGACCCCTTCGGGGTCTCGGCTCCATTATTTTTAAGGACTGGAGAGTTACTCGGACTTTCTCCTCTACATAGCTTATATAAGCTATATGCTTGCTGGTGAATTTAATTTTCTCTGATTATACTGCTATTCTTATTTTTGCAGTTTCATAACATAATGCATGATACTATGTATCTGTGTAACTATGGAAATAAAATAATGTTTAAACATATATAAACGAATAACAACCATACGAACTGACAGACATACAATATCGCACGCTATTCGGTTGCTTACTTCACATTGGCTTAAATTATTTTAAAGTCTTTAACAGCATCTTGAGGGATCGCGGTGGCTCAGTGGTTAGGGCATTCGACATTAGTTCTGAAAGGTCTACGGTTCGATTCCCGCCAAGGGAAACAGCGTTGTGTCCTTGGGCAAGGCGCTTAATCTCGATTTCCTACGTGGGGGCGCAGTGGCGCTCTGTACTACGACGTACTTTTCATCGATGGTGCACTTGTCTTAAACAAATGATAACTAACCCTGGTTGTGCGGACTTAGTAAGTTGGAAAGTCTGACGGTTACTCGCCGCTATTCGGTGGTTCTCTCCGGGTACTCTGGCTTGCTCCGCCATTAAAACTGTCAGACACAGGGTGACACTGGCTGTCGAAAGTGTCGTTAAACACCAGTAAATAAATAAATAAATAAATAAATAAATAAATAAATAAATAAATAAATAAATAAATAAACAGCCCCTTAAAATATTGAAGGTGTTTTCGAAAGAACAACGCTGTAAAAGGCATTATCGTCACAAGTGAAATCGACTAACCCTGTGACTTTGACATATTGACCTGTTGATACACAATATTTATTTATTTATTTATTTATTTATTTATTTATTTATTTATTTATTTTGTTTAACACCAAATCAGCAGCTAAGACTATATCGTGGCGAGAAAACGGTCGAAAGTAAAATTTGTCATTGTCAATTACGAAGGAAAACGACTGGTTAAAAATTGGAAATAATTACAATAGAATGTTAAAGACAGGAGCAGTCTGAACAGTAATGAGTGATGTTATTAGTATGGTGAATATCTTATAATTCAACCTGAAGATTTGAGACTTGACGAGTCTAGTTTACAAGAATGAAAGAACAATTTTAAAATTAAATTTATTGAAGTGGTTGATTACTTAAAAGAATGATATTTATTTATTTATTGGGGTTTATCGACACTTTCGACAGACAGGGTCACCTCGTGTCGGACAGTTTTACGGGTGGAGGAGAGTTTCCGGAGAGAATCACCGAGCAACGGCGAGCTACTGTGAGACTCCTCAACATACTAACTCCACACAAGCAGGGTTAGCATTGGCTGAAGGCAAGTGCACCATTGACGTGCAGTACGCATTAGTACACAACGCCACCGTGCCACCGTGCCCCCACGTGGACAAGTGGGATTAAGTGCCTTGCCCAAGGAGACAACGCGGTTGCCGCAGGTGAGATTCGAACCGAGGCCTTCTCGGCTTTCAGCCTGCATCTCTACCTACTGAGCCACCGGGCGCCCTTAAAATATGATAGAATTTTGTGCGGACTGGTATGATAAAATAGCTCTCTTTGGGATCCTAAAAGGAACACACTCTGGTCGCATATTACCCTCTAAACACAAAGGAATGTAGAAGTCTTGTATGACTAGTATCAGAATTTTAAAATCAGTGTTATGCTTGTTTAAAGCCCGTTTCGCTGCACTGTCTGCCCTGATGTTTCCGGAGATACCAGCACGTCCAGGTAATCAGCAAAACACAATATCATATTGGATTGATCAGAATCTCTAAGAACCAACTATTGTGAGAATTATGGCAGCTTAGCTTCAGTGGTTGCTGATGTATCGTGCATACATACATATAGAAACAAAGTATAAAGAGTAGACAGAAAGCGATACCGGTCGATGATCTCACATGATTCTTTGATTTTAGTCAACACTTGAAATAGTGATGGTTTGTGTCATGCTTCCATGCCACCAGTCAAACTCTTAAACAAATCTGACGCTGTTATGCCCTGAAACAAGTCTTGCCCTTAAATGGTTTATTGCCTTTTTTTAGATTCAATCGGTTGGAATATTTCAGTTGGTTAGAAATAGTGCTTGAGCTGCTCATAGACACTGTTCCCTTCATTAGGGAATTTTGAAGGATTTTATTTTCTGAAAGCTTATTCAAAATGCTACAATTTCAGCAATGTTTGTCATCAGGGGTTGGAGCAGGACCCAGTAATGCGCATGTAAATACCACGACCTCGGCGAAACAAATTTAATTGTTACAGTGTTAAATTTGTCCGTCGTTTGTATATGAATTATGGGTGTTTTTACCATGACAACGCAACATGGCGCCACTGGAACATTTGATATGACGCTACATGAGATCCGCTAGATGAGATCCATAAGATGGGGTTCGTAGGGAGCATGATATACTATTTTTTCCATATAATAGATACATCCCTATTAATATTTCGTTTTGATTCCCATCTTATGAAAATCATGTGGTGGTTCTCATGTGACGTCATAGTCACGTGACCCAGCGGCGCCATGTTGGGTTGTCATGGTAGCCTTGTGAGCAGCCATTTTGTGACGTAATCACCATAGTGATACGTGGTATATATGCGCATGCGCAGCGCCTGTTGTAAGGGTGGAAGTGTTTCCGTCGTCCATTTTGTATATTGGAGGCCGCCATCTTGGTTTCTATTATAACACGTGGTTGCTATATAACCCAAAACGTCTAATAGCAAATGGGTATGTTTGGAGGATGTTTTGAATGGATGGATGGATGGAGGGGATGGATGGATACTTTATTCAGCATGCATGTTTTTACAATGTAACAAATTTCAGTTTATAAATTGTACCATATATCACATTTTGCTGGGAGATGGCATAGCCAGGTTGGCTGTCTACCTGCCATCTCTCTCTCGATTGAATAGGTGTAAATCTAAGTACCTAAATAGACTCGATAGTCCCACCAAATCACCAAAATAAACCCAAAATCACTTTATTTGGAGCGAATTGATTGGATTCCCCCTGAATCCTCCTTTTTCCAATAATAGGCAAGTTCCTTTGTATAAGAGCCAATCTAATTACCCTGAATCCTCGGTTAGAATTACCACAAACAACCCGACAAATTATACTAGTTCGGATTCCTTAAGATTCCTCATTTTAATAAGAGCACATAATGCCATAGGACAATAAAAGATTCTAATATCACCTAGAGGCTTATAAAACTAGCATGTAGTGGTAAAAGCGGCGTTCCTTTGTATAAGAGTCAATCGAATTACGCAGAATTACAACAAACAACCCGACAATTGTTTTACTAGTTCGGATTCCTTCGGAATCACCTGCTTCTGCCTATCCTAGTCTATTCCATAGCTTATTATTATTTCCATTCTTTGGTCTATCCTGTCTATGTTATGACTTCCTCGGTCTCCCTATAAAGTATTCTGAATTCCCTAGATGTGTTTGTGTGCTAATTCACAATGCGTATACATTATATGCAGCACATAGGCACATGCTGGATGTGCCGATATGTGCTTGTGTGCAAATGCACAATGTGCGCTCATCACATGCAGCGCATAGGCACATACTGGTATTTGAGGATACTTATGACAGGGTGATGTACTATCTGTACTATATACCTTTGGAGGATACCTGTTGAGGATACCTTTTGAAGAATACCCTTTGCAGGGTATTTATCTGAATATAGTTATGGCCCATAACCCTAATCAGCCCTTGGCTTCTAAACCTCCCCATGCCCTTCATAGCTCCAAGAATACCGCGGCTGACTTTTTCATAGTCACCACCATCTGTCCTATGATCACTTTGCATTGTAATCACCTTTAGTGTGGCGTTCTACCAGCTTTGCAGCCTTATACCATTGTTACCTTGTAACATTACTATTGGGTATCACTATTCTGTCCTGCGCTAGAGTATCTCAACCATTACTAACTTGCAGTACTACTCCGGCTCTTAGTACTACTGCCGCTACGGGTCCCAATTCATATCACTATCAACGCTGTAAGAAAGAGATTCTAAAGGGATTCTGTAAAATGGATTCCGTAAGTGGGATTTCGTATCTGCCCTTTGATTAGCTTTCATTATAGTCACCCAATACAACAGTCTTCTACCATCATCCATAATCCATACTACCATACAGCTTTGTACCATTACTATTGACTTGTAGCACTAGGTATGCCTGGCCCTGTCTCGACTCTGCCCTAGATTAGGTGGGTTTTAACAGGCGCAACCAGATTGATCCATTCCTCTAAGCCTTAGTTTATACAACGCGTAGACCTCGTGCAAGCTAGGGTAATTTACATATAAGAAACTATATGTAGATCGTACCGAGATGTGCTTATGTGTTAATACACATTGCACAATGTGTACACATTGCATGCAGCACCTTGGCACGCACTGAATGTGCCGATATGTGCTTGTATGTTTATGCACAGTGTGGCACAAAACATGCAGCACATAGGCACATACGATGAAAAAGTGATTCTAGGAGTATAGTCGGATATCAGAAAGGGATTCCACAGTTGATGGTTGATGGAATGTGCTTGTGTGCTAGTGCACAATTTGTCACAATGTGTACACATCACATTGTGGATGAGCCAATATGTGCTTATGCATGCGAGGAAAGAGGGATGGTGTATGGTGTGGGGTAGGTCGTGTTTGGGTGTGTGTGTTTGTGGAGTGTTTCCCGTGGTTGAGGGTTGAGAAGGTAGGAAATGAGCCCTAAAGATATAGTGGTCCATAACCTTGATGGTTTGGTCCGTTTTAACTAATTCAAATCGCCAGCTTGCTTATGAAACCTTGTACCCATTTTAGCTCACCTTGACAAAGTCGAGCTGAGCTAATCTAATCGCTCTCCGTCCATCGTCCGTCGGTACGTCCGTCGTCCGTCAACACCATGTTTTGGTCTTCCAAAACCACTGGGCCAATTCAAGTGAAAGTTTGTCTGAGTGATGGTCCCGAAGGGGCATTGCATTTTTGTTCAACATGGCCAGCCCCATAGGGAAGGGGTGGAGGAAGATGCTCCAAAATATTTTTAAAATCTTCTTCTCATGAACCAGTGGGTACAGTGACTTGATATTTGGTATGGAGCTTTCTTTTGAGGTGTCGAATCAAATTTCTTCAAACGAAGTTCGTGAAGCAATATTTGGTAATGGGAGGGGGTAAGATTTTTGGCCACACCCAACATTCTATTTTCTGAACCGACGATTTGGTTTGAACGAAATTCGGTATGTGGTATTATTGGGTCATAAGTACTTGACTCGTGAAAAAAAAATGTTTTTCCGCATCCCCATGGGAACCCCCGGAGCTAAACATAGAAATACTTTCAAACGCCCATATTTCCCAAACCACACGGAACAGAGAACTGTTAATCGGTATGAAGCATCCTTAGGACCAGTAGAATTGAATGGTAAAAACAATTGCCATCTGCTGTGTTATGGTGTTCTGTAGAGGGCATAAAAAAATGCTGTGTCTGCATATTTGCAAAAATTTAAAAAACCTTTTCTCCAGAACAAATGGTAAAAATCTTTTGATATTTGGTATACAGCATCCATAGAGTGGGGGTGGGGGTGGGGGAGGGGGGTGGGGGCAAATACAAGTGTGGTAAAATGAAGCCCCCTGGTTCATATTTGGGCTCAATACAGGAGCCCGAATTTTTAACTTTGGGCAATATGAAGAATATTCTTTAAAAATCTTCTTCTTCAGAATCACCAGTCAGAATCTTTTAATGTTTGGTATACATCATTGTTATGAGGAGCAGATTCACGATTGTTCAACGCAAGGACCTAGGTTAACATTTGGGCTTCCCGTGGAAGCCCAAAATTTAACTTAGTGCAATATGGGGGATAATTTTTAAAAAATCTTCTTCAGATCTACCAGTCAGAACGCTTTCATATTTGGTATGCAACATCTCTGGGGAGGTCAGATTAACTTTGTTCAAATCGAGTGCCTGGGTTAATATTTGGGCTCCCAATGGCCATGCAGCTGAAGAATTAGAATTTTGTATTCAGTACCCTCTAGAGGTGTGTAACTAAGATTAATCCACATAGGTTGTATCAAAGGGCTTCATACGGGCCCTCCACATTTCACATTATGATCAACTGAAGAAAAGGCATGGTGCTTGGACTATTTTTGTCACTCCTGATTGGCTCAAGGATTGACAATGTATCCTATGGGGATGGATTGCTTAATGTAGATTCATTATTGGACTCCCCGTGGGGCCTCTTATTTTTAAAAACTTAGGTTTAAAAATCAAGCAAACGAAATTATAAAAGCTGCAGTCACCAGCTAGAAAACGTGCTTTAAAACATTTTTTGAATGTTGGACTTTCAAAAACGAATTTCGTTAATGTTGATGGTGTGGACTGGGGTGAGTTTGTGTTGGTTGGGGGGGGGGGGGGGGGGCGGAATGCAGGCTGAGCGGAGTGAGTTGTAGCATTAGAGTGAGTATACACTGATTCATAGCCAAGACAGTATGATCAATTATGTATGGTAACGATTTAAAATTTTCGGCCTGTTTATGTAACCTCGTAGGCGAATTCGCTAAATTTTGTACACGTGCTTCTATAAACTGATCCGCCAGACGCCTGCAGCTTCTAAACGCCCTAATCGCCAGATGGCAAACATGTCTTGAAATGTTTCTTAATTATTGGACATTCAGAAAAATATAGTCTGGATAATTCACTAATGGGGTAGCGTGACCATATACCGGCTCAAAGTGGAAAAAGCAAACCTGAAGGGTTCACTTTTCCGATTGACTGAAATATTCCATCCGATTGAATCTAAAAATAACCCTGGGATTTGAATCAGTGCTTGCTTAGTGTAGAACGCAAGCTCCGTTTTACAGGTAAAATACGACCCAGTCATTAATGCTTGGGTTGGAAGTCCTCTAGAATGGGCCACATAGGTATAAAGGATTGATTAAACTTGGCTTTATCTCCATGTTGTGGTCGCAATTAGCCATTGTGCAGAAATATGTGACCTTAAATACCAATAAATAAATAAATAAATAAATAAATAAATAAATAAATAAATAAATAAATAAATAAATAAATAAATAAATAACAATTATCTTTGAATCAACGGAAGATTTATTTCCCAATGGAGATTTGTTCGGACCAAATCTTTGGTGTCATTTCCATTATGAAAAGACATGTTTGTAAACACTATAACTGAAGACTCATTACAGCTGTACCTTTATGATTACGCCACGTAGCTTCCTTGATTGCATTAACCCTTCACCTAACATGAAAAGCAGACGACACATGCGAACAAACTTTTTGAATAACTAATGTTTTTCATTTTTTGTCTTAAATACATTGGTTATGACCCCTCATTGGAACGATCTCGACTAGCTCGTTCCAAAGAGGGGTCATAACCTATGTTTTTGAGACAAAAGATGAAAAAAATAATGAAAATTAATTGATATTTTTTGTGGATAGCACTTGAGGTTCTGGCCGGTACGTTGGGTAAAGGGTTAATGGGTTGATGTTTTTAAAGTGAAAAAAATACTCACTGATTGAAATATCTATAACTACAGAACAAAAGTATATCTGTTTATTATATCCTAACCTGTGAATTATCGCAAATTATCTAAAAGATATTTCTGGATATCTATCGAGTCGATAGATATCGAGAGATATTCCTCAGTAGCTTCCTAAATGACGTCACGCTACGCCGCATTACGTCGCCTTGAAGGAACGATCAGCTGATCGTTGTTATTGTTTTGAAACGTACGCATTTCTCGTCGAATTGGGCTGAATATTGTGCAATAAAATGTCTCGTTGCATATAATAAAAAAGAAAATCTACTCAATTTTTTAGTCAGTATCTGGAATTATCTCATGAGTGTGGTCCTGAAAGTTTTATTTTTCACGAGCGCTTGCGCGAGTGAAAAATAATATTTTCAGGTCCACGCGATGATTTTTTTCAGTAGCTTCCTAAATGACGTTACGCTTCGGCGCATGACGTCGCCTTGAGGGAACCATCAGCAGCTTTTTGTTATTGTCTTGAAACTGTTTGCAGTCGAATTGGGCTGATTTCGTAGTAAAACGTCACGTAACATATAATAAAAAGAAAATCTACGCTGTTTTAGTGAAAGCGCTCGTGAAAAATAAAACTTTCAGGTCCACACTCATGAGATAATTCCTGATATAAACAGCGTATATATTCTCTATATATTTTGTCAACAAAGGGACATCGCACAACATCAGCGGCAGTCTGCTCGTCGCAACTTCACAAAAACTGTGTAAACAAATAACCCATAACAGCGTCGAATTCCTTACAGAAGTTGACCAATAACCTGGGGGGCTTGAGTTTGTGTTTGACAACATTGCTGTAAAAAGACTTACATGTCAACATTGAATGTATTACCACAATGACCTTGATCGATAACGCAATTAACTATAAATACCAAAATTCATCTGAACGCCTTAAGTCCAACTTGTGAGGCAAGTATAGCTACTGTAGTTTGACGGTTGTCGAAATATCATGTGGACGTACATGTACTATACAAAATGTTAAAATATACGAATACACAGACAGGCGACACCGATTGCTGTTGTATAACGCAACTGGCACCGGCTAAGTGATTAGGGTTCAGCGTTCATTTGATGCACCACACGCACTCAACATTTATATCCCTGCACAAAATAAAAACTATTAAAAAAAGTAGGGGATATCCATAGTGATGCTGATATTTTCGGAAAATGCTATTGGATATGCGTGATTGGACAAATCAAATGTTACCAAGTTTAGTGTGAATCATGAATGTCACCGGCGCACGAAAACTTCGTGCAGGTTTTTCGCACGAGCGCCGCGTTAATGTCTGTGGGATACGTTTTGAAATTTTCATTTGTACTGGACGGGCTTTTTCGGAGGTCTCCTCGTCCTTTTCTTGGTATAAACTCGTTCATCAATAGTTTCTGATCGAAACGTAACTTTTGAGGTATGCGAAAACTGACACGTGACGAACGTTTACGTGCCGTTAGCATGTTGGAAGCTGGCAACAGACCGACTGCAGTGGCTCAAATTCTCAACTTTACTCAATCGGTGATTAGCAGGTTGTGGTCACGCTACCGTCAGACAGGCAATGTTGATGACAGACGTCGATCAGATCATACATGTACAAGAACGACGACTGCTAATCAGGATCGCTTCATCCGAACCACAACAATACGTAACCGCCACCAAAGTGCCCCAGAAACTGGACAACAGCTGACCGAGCGACAGATGTGCGAGTTAGTGGTCAGCCGATCGCCTACACAGCTGGAATTTGTAAGCTCGACGACCTCGAATAATTCCATGTTTGACTTCACGTCACATCGCAGCAGGCGCCTAGGACAACGCCAACAGCCCCCTACTAATGTCCGCTGCCGGAACTTGCCGCTGCACTGCAGGAAGAATGGAATAACATCAGTTAAGCTGATATTGGTCGTTTGGTGAGGAGTATGCCACGTCGGATCCGTGCTTGTCTCGCGAATCGAGAAAGATTTACAAGGTATTGAGGTTTTGGACTGAATGTGGTAAATTCCCTGTCTTCTACAATCCAGTGCATGGAATGTGTGTTTGTCAGACACCCAACTATCGCTGAAATCATTCACCATATGTCACAGTGCAATACCTCAACTGTCTTTTTGATGGAAATGTAAATATATTTCTTCATAAATCGGCAAACGGTTACATTTTGATTTTTGATTAGTTTAACTATGCCAATTATTTATTTATTGGTGTTTAAGGTCACATTCGTATGCACAATGGCTAATCATGACCGTGACAGTTTTACGGGTGGAGGAAGCCGGAGTACCCGGAGAGAACCACCGATCAACGACGAGCAGCCGCCAGCTCTCCAACATCGTAACTCCGCACTGCAGTACAGGCAGGGTTAGATTGGTTGAAGACATGCGCACCATAGACGCGCAGTACGCATTAGTACACGGCGTCATCGTGCCCCCATGTGGACAATCGGGGTTAAGTGCCTTGCCCAAGCACACAACGCGAGAGTACGAATCGATCAACTATGCCAATAGCTGTGAACTTATTTATTTATTTATTTATTTATTTATTTATTTATTTATTTATTTATTTATTTATTTATTTATTTATTTATTGAGTTCAACGTCACTATGACAACCAGAGTCACCACGTGTCGGACAGTTTTACGGGTGGAGGAAACGCGAGTATCCCGACAGAACCATCGATTAGCGTCGAGCAACTATCACAGTTGTAAATGTGTGTGTTGGGGGGTAGGTGGTGAACTGTAAGGGGGTTCAGGATTCTCTTCAAGAAAAGCATTTAAGAATTTGTGACCAGAGAGGTGATCTGGCGGCGATTTGGTGGCTTTGGTGGACTCCCGGCACCGCCCCAGACTACCGGCCTCAGCATCCATCTATGGGGCTAAAAATTATTAAGTTTCTCCACGGGAACCCCCCCCCCCCCCGACCCCCACCATGGAATTCTACCACAACACGGGCCTACGCTCCTCGGGACATGCATAGAACACCAACTAGAAATCTAATTTAAATTAAATTTAAATAAAACTATGACCTTTTCATTCTAGGCGCTTGACAATTGCGTGGCAGCATATAAAAATGTAATAGTCATTACGCAATTTCCATGGATGGAATGAGATCTTCATAACCGTTTAGTATCGGGTATGTTTAGATATGTGGATGAATGAGATCTTCATAACCGTTTAGTATCGGGTATGTTTAGATATATGGATGAATGAGATCTTCATAACCGTTTAGTATCGGGTATGTTTAGATATGTGGATGGAATGAGATCTTCATAATCGTTTATTATCGGGTATGTTTAGATATGTGGATGGAATGAGATCTTCATAACCGTTTAGTATCGGGTATGTTTAGATATGTGGATGGAATGAGATCTTCATAACCGTTTAGTATCGGGTATGTTTAGATATGTGGATGAATGAGATCTTCATAACCGTTTAGTATCGGGTATGTTTAGATATGTGGATGGAATGAGATCTTCATAACCGTTTAGTATCGGGTATGTTTAGATATGTGGATGAATGAGATCTTCATAACCGTTTAGTATCGGGTATGTTTAGATATGTGGATGGAATGAGATCTTCATAACCGTTTAGTATCGGGTATGTTTAGATATGTGGATGGAATGAGATCTTCATAACCGTTTAGTATCGGGTATGTTTAGATATGTGGATGAATGAGATCTTCATAACCGTTTAGTATCGGGTATGTTTAAACAGATATGTGGATGAACAGCGCATGTGTTGTGTGCGTTTTATCTCCCCACAGGGAAGGGATAAAGTAGAAAGCTCCGCCCGTTCGGCCATCCCCCAGTCCGTCTGTCCGTCCGTCTGTCTGGAAGTTCGTTCAAGCGATTACTTGGATAATAGTTAACGGAATTCAACTTTGGCGCGCTTTTTCATATTAACAACCAACCTCTCGAAGCACCAGTCTGATTCTGTTGTTATGACCAGAACCCAATCTAGACTTTAACCCTTTACCCCGCTGAACGACCAAAACCGGCCAGCGCTATTCATAAAAATCGCCAATTAATTTGCCATTATTTTTTCATTTTTAGTCTCAAAGACATAGGTTATGACCCCTCTTTGGAACGAGCTCGTCGAGCTCGTTCCGAAGAGGGGCCATAACCTATGTTTTTGATACAAAAAAATGAAAAAAAATGAGTTATTCAAGAATTTTGTTTACATGTGTCATCTGCTTTTCATGTCAGGTAAAGGGTTAAATAGCGCATCGCTTATATTATAGAATCACCCACCTGGAATTTTGCAGTTTGTCGCTTTTCCTTTCAAGTGAACTATTCCACACGAGTGAATGTAAGAGTATCATAAACATTCATTTTCTTTTAATCAATGCAGGGAATGTTTCTCATCTGAGAATTGATTTGGTAGCATCTTTAATGCATTACAATACTGTTAGACATAGTAGTAGGAGATGTGGAGGTCGTGCCTGTTTAGGGGAGCCCGGCGGAGACCCCGGAAGTGATGTCATGTCACGTGACCCAGTAGCGCCATGTTGTGTTATGGTAACTCACGTGAGCGGCCATTTTGTGACGTCAACCCCATAGTGATACTTGGTCCTAGTGCGCATGCGCAGCGCGTGTTGTTAGGGTGATACGTGTTTCCGTCGGCCATTTTGTATACTGGAGGTCGCCATCTTGGTTTCTATGGTAGAACATGGTTACTATGTTACCCAATTTTCTGCAGTGGGGCGGGGACATGTTCGGAGGGTATGTTCCTTTGTACGGGAGTAATTTCCTGATTCGTAGAATTACCACAAACAATCCGACAATCCCTCCAAATCACCAAAAACGAGCGTTTAGGGATTATAGTTCTGCTAACCCCCGACGTTTCTCAAAAAGGGATTCTGCAAGTAGGATACCTAGAAACAGGGTTGATGATTTTCCCCAATAAGCTAAAGAGCCAGGAGAGTAATTGCTCCATGAGCAATTGCTCGAACGACTCGAAGCCCATCGAGCAAATGAGCTTTAGAGCAATTTCTCAATCGAGTGACTCCACATACTGCTCGAATGACTCAAATCCCATCGAGCAAATGAGCTATAGAGCAATTGCTTGTTAGAGTGACTCCGCATATGACTCTTCGACTCATTTCAGGAAAAAGGGATTCCATAGCCACAGAGGTTTTCCAAAAAGGGATTCTCAAAAAGGGATTCCGTAAGTGGAATTCTTATCCGATTCCGTGAAATGGGATTCCGTGATATAAACACTCGAGGGTTTCCCCTTCCCACTTGGTTGTAGTTCTAAGCTTCATTAAGTTTATAGTTCAAAATAAGGTTCATTCAGTTCACCTTCGTATATTTTCATTTAGGCTGTAGTTCAAAGTTCATTCAGGTCAAAATAAATCAAAGCGATTAACATTGTGTTAGATTTAGGGGCTGGAGTTCAAAACTTTGTTATGGGGCTCAGTTTTTTGTTCAGTCATTGTTATGTTCTGTTCACTTCGATCTTGGTTTTGTTGGATCTTCGTTTTGTTCAGTTAACACGGCATTATATTTAGGGGTTATAGTCAAAACAACTTTGTTGGGCTCATTCAGTTAAGCTTTTGTTCTGTTCAAGAGAGTTAATACTGCGTTCTATTTTCTTTCGGTTATAGTTCATGCAAACTTTACTGAATTTATATGGCGTTAAGATTAAGTCAAACTTCGTTATGTTTGTTATGTTCGCTTCGAACTTGGTTGTGTTGGATCTTCGTTCACTTTGTTATGCTCAGTTCACTTTGCCAACTTTTTTTTTAAATGAGTCGAAGAGTCGTATGTGGAGTCACTCGAACGAGCAATTGCTCTATAGCTCATTTGCTCGATGGGATTCGAGACATTCGAGCAGTATGTGGAGTCAAATCGATTGAGCCACTGCTTTATAGCTCATTTGCTTGATGGACTTCGAACAATTGTTCATGGAGCAATTACTCTTTTGGCTCTTTACCTTATTAGGGAAAATCACCCGTCTCTAGGTATCCTACTTTGAAAAAACGTCTGACGTTCGGCACCCTTTTTTCTGAAATGAGTCGAAGAATCGTATGTGGAGTCACTCGATCGAGCAATTGATCTGTAACACATTTGCACGATTGGCTTCGAGTCGTTCGAGCAATTGCTCATGGAGCAATTACTCTCTTGGCTCTTTAGCATATTGGGGAAAATCATTAACCCTGTTTCTAGGTATCCTACCTACATAATCCTTTTTTGGGAAACGTCGGGGGTTAGCAGAATCCCTTTTTCTGAAATGAGTCGAAGAGTCGTATGTGCGAGTCACTCGAAAGAGCAATTACTCGTTAGCTCATTTGCTCGATGGGATTCGAGTCGTTCGAGCAATATGTGGAGTCACTCGATCGAGCATTTGCTCTAAAGCTCATTTGCTCGATGGGCTTCGAGTCGATTGAGCAATGACTTTTCAGTAACTGTTCGATAGCTTATTAGCCTCGGGAATGATATTTCTCTTTTGTTGTGATAAGGGGAGATAATTCTGTATACAGATTATGGGAAATCAAGCAATCTGATTGGTTAGTTAGCGCCAGTAAAGTGAACTGATTTGGTGATCTAAATAAATGAAACAACAAGAGTACTTGGAATAGGGTCAAAACTAACAAGAACAGACCAGAAAAGCTAAATATAGTAACAATAAGCAAAGCCTATAAGTTCCAGCTGATAGGCTCTTCTACTCTACTGGAGTATGCTCCAGGACACACGAACATGGTCGGGTAGACAAAAACTATTTAATAGATAGACGGAAGCAGACAATTCTGAAAGAATTCAAAATAGTACAACTTGTTGGGTTGTTTGTAGTAAGTCTATGAAGTTTCCAAGCCAGAAATTACTTTAACTCAATCGAACTCACCCCGGGAATCAGTACTAAATAAAGACGTTTTTGTTGATTTGTACGGATTGTCGGGTTGTTTGTGGTAGTTCTACGAATCGGGAAATTACTCCTATACAAAGGAACATATCCTCCGAACATGTCCCCACCCCATTGCAGAAAAATTGGTAACATAACGACCACATGCTACCATAGAAACCAAGATGGCGGCCTCCAGTATACAGAAACACGTATCACCTTTACAACACGCGCTGCGCATGCGCACTAGGACTAATTATCACTATGGGGATGACGTCACAAAATGGCCGCTCATGCGGGTTACCATGACAACACAACATGGCGCCACTGCGTCACGTGACATGACGTCACTTCGGGGTCCCCGATCTCCACATGTCCTAATCTCCTACTACTCATATTTGTAAGCCAAAATACAGTACGGCCGCCGTGAACTGGTCACTTTCCACGGGTGGGCAATATTTCCACGGATGCAATAATATTTTATTCCAAGCACTAATTACAGGAATAATCATCAACAATTTAAGTAATACAGCACTGGATACAACCCAGTCCTTCATTAATTAACCCCTTGAACCCTAGTGGTATCTTCCATGTCAGTTCAATGGAAGCAATTGGAAGAGTCCATATTTATTATCTCGGGTACAACAATTAATATTGGGGTTGCACGCTGAAAATACTGATTGGTCTACCCCAGACTTTATCTTAGCATCCACCTTACTCGATGAAAGGGGGCGCGGTGGCTCATTGGGTAGAGGTGCAGGCTGCAAGCGAATCCCACCAGCGGCAACCACGTTGTGTCGTTGGGCAAGACACTTCACCCCAATTGCCCACGTGGGGGCACGGTGGCGTTGTGTACTAAGGAGTACTGCACGTCGATGGTGCACTTGTCTTCAACCAATGCTAACCCTGCTTGTGTGGAGTTAGTATGGTGGGTACAAAGGAGTACCGCATGTCGATGGTGCACTTGTCTTCAACCAATGCTAACCCTGCTTTACTGGAGTTAGTATGTTGGGGAGCTGAAGTTGCTGGCCGTTACTCGGTGGTTCTCCCCGGGTGCTCCAGCTTCTTCCACCCTTAAAACTATCGTGGTCATGATTAGCCATTGTGCAGAAATATGTGACCTTAAACACCAATAAAATAAAAATAAATAAATACTTGGAGAAAGAATGATGCATCATGTTCCTGAACCACAAACACATCATTATATTAACTACTTGAACCTGATAGACCACTTTTCCGATCTAGAAACATGTTATCATTCTTTCATTATGTAAGATGGCTGCTAACTCTTCCAAGTGGAAGATACCACTAGGATTCAAAGGGTTACAACAAAATGCAGAAAAAACTCTCGAAAAAACACACAATGCATTATTTAATAGCCTTTGGCTGTTCTTTGAACAAAACTTTTATCTGAATTGCTAATTGGTATTCAGGTAAATTCACACACTGACAGTTTCATTGAAGCTGATAAATTGTGAGTAACTGTGTTCCAAATTTAGTGAAAAAACATTTAAGTCATTCCCTCAAGCTTCTTTCGAGGCCTTTAATCTTTCGGCTATAGGGTGCAGATTTTGTGGCGTTGAAATGAAGTTTTGACAATAATAGCTCATCGTTTTGAAGGGAAATGAATGATTTATTACATACATGATAGTATATTATTGCAGCAAGGTATATAGTACTTCTCTGATTGGTGCATTGTAAAAAAAAATACCGTTAGAAATCTGGTAAAAGTGGTGGTAAACAGCTGCTGGTAGTGCTACCGTAAAATAGAACGGTAAAATTACCGTACTAAACAATTTTTGACAATGACGACCAACATTGCCTTCGATCTTGGAGCAAAACTGTTTTCGCACCACTGGCCACTCATAAACTCCATCACAGGTTCAAAGAACCCTCATGGGCATTATTTGCTGACGCAATATCACACTCGCGATTAGCAGTAACATTATTGCCATTAATGATGATGCCAGTACATCAACGTGCATAAGCCCAGATCGCTCTCCCCTGGCACAAAAAACCACACCCCTCACCCAACGTGTATTGGGAGGGGGATAAATAACGTTTTACCTCATCTGTGACAAACACCAATTAATCCTTTACATGACAAAACGGCAAAAACAAACCAGTTTTATTCAACTAAAAATCGCACTTCGTTTTCCATTTTCTGGGGGTCTCAAAAACATAGTTTATGAACCCTCACTGGAATGAGCTCGTTCCAACGAGGGGTCATAAGCTATGTTTTTGACGCAAAAAATGAAAAAAGCTCTACTTATTCAAGAATTTTGTTTGCCGGTGTCGTCTCTCTTTCGTGTTCGGTAAATGGGTGATCCTACACAAGGACGGACAAATATACTACACGCACGCACCCCCCCTCCCCTCATTACCGCACAGACTTGTGTTTTTGTATGTCAGCAGTTAATATTACATTTAAATGGATAATACCAAACCTTGTAGTGATGTTTCCGAACGAGTCATTGAACCAACAATGACCGATAAACATTGCAAAACTGTTACATTCACGCAACTCTTTGTCCAGAAAGGGACAGATCTTGAGCATCATTAATAAAAACACTCTTTTGCCAAGCTTTCGGCCCGAGAAGGCCCCGGCCGAAAGCTTGACAAAAATGTGTTTTTATTAACCCCTTGAACACTAGCTCCCGCTTTTCCGGCCAAGAACATGATACGTCATAACGTCATTAAATGGTTGTTTATTAAATGTGTGAGGTAGACCAATCAATATTTTCAGCGTGCAGCCATATAATGAATATGGATTCTTCCAAGTGCTTCCACTGAATTGGCATAGAAGATACCACTAGAGTTCAAACGGTTAATGGCGCTCTTATGTGTCTGTCTTATTACAATAAAGATAAACAACGACAAACTATTATGTGACTGAACACATATATGCTCCGATTCCAAAAGCAAATAATACTGACCTAATCCTGTACAGAGGACACGCACTATGATTTTCATTTCCAAGGTCGAGTACAAGGAGACTCGAATTAATATAAATGTGCTCGTTCTAGAACCTTCTACGTTTACTCTGAACTACTGTATGGTGTCTGCCCTCCCTTTTTAATCATACACTGTGGATTAAATTCTGGGCAATTACTCGGGCTTAAGGTCCAACAGAGTATATAACGAAGCAAATATAAGTTTCATTGTACAAAATTTACGTTCTCACCATTGCAGATGAACGCAACCACAAAAGGAATGTCGGTCCTCTCTCAATATCAATTGAACAAACAATTTCAAATGAGATGGACAAACAATGCAAAACAAGTGACCAAGCACTGCAATAATGCGAGATCTTTAATACGAAAAGCGCAAGGAGCTGACAAACTACAAGGTGCTTTGCTCAACTACTTTCAGTCCACGAACAATATCCTTTATATCCTTCAATTGTCGAATGTCACTTACTTAGACGGCGGGATGAACTTAATAAACAAAAAGCGGATATTCCCCAAAATGCAACACGCACACGCTGCCTCTTAGAAGGGTCATATCGCCTCATGCATGCCAAAAAAACTGGGTAGATTTCACTTAGAAAACATAGTACCGACGTTTAATACTACAGCCCGGTCGATCTAGGCGAAAAAGGGCACCTACCCGGAAAAAATCGCAACAAGCTAAATTTGGTAGCGTTGGAAAGGGGAGAATTCGCCCAACAACATATCCAAAATCCTCCGAAATCCGCTTTGGGGAATTTTTTCTATGGAGGTTTCAAAAAGGGCTAGTACTTTGTACGAATTTCTATAGGATTGGGAAATCGATATGTTGCGTCAGTTTTCTTTAGTCTTATTTCGCGAATAATATAGACCTTGTGGTTAAATGCCGTTGAGATTATAGCAGCAAAATCAATGAACATAGTGTGCCGCCTCGGTGGCTTTCACACATTAATGAGCTTCAAGGGTAGTATTGGGTCCATGATGAAAGGCTCTGGATTGGAGGAGGCATTACAAACTGTATATGATCCCAATGCTGTAGCAGCGATGATGTCAGGTAAAGCAGTGTCTAGGGCACTACGGGGGCATTTCCTTGTAAAGTCGGCATTAACCAACAAACTCAAAAGTGCTGTAAGTTCGAAAGGAACAGATATTAATCTGCTCAGTTGTGAAGGTAGTTCAGACCAGGTCCTCAATGAGGTTGACACAATGTGCGCCCAGGTAGACAATGCCAACGTATCAGGTCCATCCAATGTCCGAAACACAGGGTCCACAAATGACGATTTGAAGCTCATTTGTGTGCCAATACAATCGCAAGCTTTGTGCTGAATCTACTGAAAGGTGATGGGGGTCAATTTTTATTCGACGAGACAATGACAAACACAGACATGGAGGCAGTCAGGAACTTATGTGAAGGTAACTTTAATAAGCGCATATCTCTTTCGGATGTTTACACTTTCAAAGAGCTAGTCAAGTTGGAAGAATTGCTTTGCAAATATAGATCATATTTTGCCGAGAAATCTTTAAATGCTAAACTGTGGTTGCAGTTTCTTGAGTATGTACAAATTCTCAAAATGTTCATTCGAGCTGAGAGATCTGTGGATTGAAATCTGCACCTCTTTGCAACTCAAAACTTTGCAACTCAAAATATGCTGAATTTATTCGCGGCAACAGGACATATTAATTATGCCAAAAGCTGCCGCCTTTATCTTCAAATGATACTGGAACTACCCAACAAGCACCCCATTTGTACAAATATTTCATAAATGGCCTACACGCTATTAGAAGCAGTGAGAGATTTTGGGCTGGTCTCTCCCGTGACCTTGTTATCGAACAAGTCCTCATGCGATCACTCAAAAGTCGTGGTGGAATGACCAGGGGTAGGGGTATCACGGAATCTGTTCGCATCCAGTGGGTATATAGCATGCACAAGTGTGCAGGGGTTCATGAGGCAATGACGCGCTTCACGGATACCCACCAAGATAGCAAACAACATACCGAATTAAGCCGTGCAAAGTGCAACCGTGATTCTGTGGATTTAGAGAGCATTGCGAATTGGTTTAACATACATGAACCATTCGACCCAAATGAGCCACCTTTGCGTTCCTTATCCTCAGGTTTAACAGCGGGAACGTTCGATAATATCAACTGTGAGCAGGCAGAACTTGTTGGTGCTGTTATACAGAAGAAACTTGATAATCTTTGTATCCCCGATGCATCAATCAAGAGAAGTGATCAGGTTAAAACGTTAGACGAATTGCAACCAGGTGTCAAAATAGACAACCACAGGGTTCAGATAGATCCGAACATTCTTTTCTCTCGACTACTTGCCATCGCTCAGAGGGAAGAATATATCGCTAGTTATTTCAGTTACGAGCTGACAGTTATACTAACATCCTTATTCAAGGACAATGCACTCCGAAAGCCCGTAAAAGCAAATCTAGCAAACGATTTAGCAACAGGTATAAAACTGACTCAGGTCCCAAGTGACGCATTGATTGTTGTTGATGGTGGTTCATTTCTTCATAGGATGAAATGGCCAAAATGTAGAACACACAAAGATTTAGCTTCCAGATATGTAGATCATGCCCGACAAAAATACGGTGAATGTTGCATGTTTTTGATGGCTACATGCAGGGTCCTAGTACTAAAGATCAAGAGCATAGACGTCGAACTGGGAAGACGTGTTCAGATATTCACTTAGTTGATACAATGGCAATCTCTTCAAATCAGCAGACTTTCCTCTCGAATGAAAAGAATAAGCATCAATTTTTAAGCTACTCAGTCAAGCTCTCATGGCTGATGGACAGGAAGTACACAACAGTTCTGGTGACGCAGATACCCCCATTGTTTTGCGTGCTATCGAGCTTGCGTCTGTTGGGAAGGAGGTGGTAGTTTTTTTGTGACGATACAGACGTGTTAGTACTTCTGATATATCATTGGAATGAAAAAATGGGGCAGATTTATTTTAAGTCTGGTGCTCGAGATGCCAACAAAGGTGGGAATTCGTGAAAAATTACAGACCTTGTGAAAAAAGCCGCCATATTAATCAAGACCAATATTCTGTTCCTTCACGTCTGGGGTGGCTGTGACACAACGTCGGCAGTATATGGTCACGGTAAATCCTCTCTCATGAAGAAGATCGCCAAATTCTCAGACATTCACCAGGCAGCTTCGGTTATTAATAATGTTGTTTCATCTCCTGATGAAGTTGGTGCAGCGGGGATCAAGCTCTTTGTTGTAATGTATTCAGGTAAAGCAGATAGCTTAAACAACCTGAAATATGGTAGGTTCATGGAAATGCTTTCATCGTGCAAAACCGCCATTGAACCCCAGAAACTCCCACCGACAGAGAGAGAGAGCGGCATATTTCCACAGCCTTCGTGTCCATTTACAGGTAGTGGCATGGATGTATCTAGGGGAGGTCGATCTTGAGCCTAGGAAGTGGGGTTGGAAGCTACGCGGTTCAGAGCTTACTATTATTATGACCGATATTGAGGAAGCACCGGTCAGTTTGCTAACGTTTGTAAGGTGCAACTGCAAAATGACATCAAAGAGTCCGGGCAAAAACAACTTGTGCTCATGCCGGAAAAATGGTCTAAAGTGCGTTATTGCTTGCGGAAATTGTCGCGGTGAGAGCTGCCAAAACGCAGAAGACGTAACACTTGATGACGAGATCGAATGTTGAACAATTTTCTGCTCTCAACTTGCATCTTATTTGTATTGAGAATCTTATTCTCATTTTTTTTGAGTTTTTGAAAAAAAACATTTTGGGACATTTTGGGGATATTTTTGTCATAAATTAAAGACGAACATTCAACTGGACAACACAATTGTTGATGAAGTGTCCACTCTATATGTTGGTGAGAAGAATATGGTATTTCCTCGTTATAGTGGTGTCTTAGCGTTTTTATTAACAAAATCGTAAATTTTGCCGCTGAAAAATCATGAAAACAAAAAAGTGCCATAAACGATTTTCCCCACGACGGATTTCGGAGGATTTTGGATATGTTGTTCCTGGCAACATTCCGCGTCAAATGATACCAAATATGGCTTGTTGCAATTTTTTCGGGGTTGAACCCTAGATCGACCGGACTATACGGCGATGGTATATATGCTGGGATGCTGACTAACGATAATGTAGTCAAGACCTAGATGGAAATATTAGGTATTAACCCTTTACCCAACATAACAGAAAAAACCGGCCAGCACTATTCTCAAAAATCGCCGATAAATTTTCATTAATTTTTTCATTCTTTGTCACAAAAACATAGGTTATGAACCCTCGTTGGAACGAGCTCGTTGAGCTCGTTCCAATGAGGGATCATAACCTATGTTTTTGAGACAAAAAATGAAAACATTTAGTTATTCAATAATTTCTTTTGCAAGTGTCGTCTGATTTTCATGTTAGGTAAAGGGTTAACAAATGAAACGGCTTTATTTTTCTACTGGTGTCATAGGTGTTTTCTCAACAATTCCTTGCTCTCAATTGCCTTTTCCTCACTCGTCTAATAATTTCGAGGGAGATAACTATTACGAAAGTCGAGTTTCATGAATATATAAGTCAGGGATGATATACTACTCAAAGTTTGCAAAGCACCAAACCTTTGACACATCATTGTGAAATTTGCTTGTGACATATTTGCGATATTTTTGGTGGATATGATTGAGGAATGTATTGAGATGGTCCCCAGTGTTTACATTAGCTCTCTTGACAGGCAAACTTTTCGTGACAGTCATGGAAAGCATGTGACCTTTGATTTTCCTGATGTTTTCCTGTACTGTCTACATGTACATGACATCTGTAGGATATTCAGTCCTCATTTCAACACAAACCCTTGTGATGTAATGATTGAATATGGCAAATGCAAATGTACGAAGACATTTGTCTGAAGCAGAAATGTGGTGGGCTGTGGGGATGATGGAGCAAGGGGTTACCCATCGTCAGGATGGCTAAGCCCTTGGTGTGCACCATACGGTGATCACCTGAGCCTGGGCAGGATTTCAGCAGTATGGCACACCAGTAAGACGGCATGTTGGTAGCAGAGACAGGGCAACATCTGCAGCTGAAGACCAGTTTTTGGTCATGCAGGCCCGTAGGAACCGCTTTGCAACAGCAACCCAGCTTCGCAATGACCTTCAGAATGCATCCGGGGTAAATGTTTCGACGCAGACTATCCGGGCAAAGTTGCACGATGGTGGTCTCCGATCGAGAAGACCATGTATTCGCATCCCGCTGTCCCAGAACCACCGCCAGGCACGATATGAATGGGCCATGGGCCGCGTTGGATGAACCAGAGAGGATTGGCGACCTGTCCTTTTTACAGATGAGTCAAGGTACTGCCTAGACCACACAGATAGACGGTCTGGGGTATGGAGAAGACCAGGAGACCGATTCCATGCAGCCAACATTGCTGAGCATGACCGCTATGGTGGAGGGTCAATCATGGTCTGGAGCGGCATCAGCAGGGATGGACGTACTGAGCTCTGTGTCCTTGCAGTGGTACATTGATTGCACAGCGGTATATTGATGAGATCCTGGATGTCCACGTCAGATTGTATGCAGGTGCAGTGGGCGATAGATTCATTCTGATGGACGATAATGCTCCTCCTCATGTTGCACATGCTGTCGGGGAGTACCTACAGAGGAAAGGGATTGAGCGTATGGACTGGCCAGCAAGATCCCCTGACCTCAATCCAATCGAACATGTCTGGAATGAGTTGCAGCTTGCAATTTCAGCCCGTCCAGTCCAGCCAAGAACTGTCCAGGAGCTTGGTACCATGCGATTCCAAGAATGGAACAACATCCCACAAAGGACCACAGGAACCTGATTGGGAGCACGAGAAAGCGTTGTCAAGCTGTAATTAACAGTAATGGGTCTCATACTCGATACTGAACCCATACCATTTCGCTCCGTCAACTTTTTGGCAAATTGAAAAAATTTCTCTTTTACCATTAATATCCATTTTCCATGGTTATCGTATTCAAAAGCTAAAAAATAATTTCAAACACAAATAAAATCTTAATTTCTGTACTTAAATCATTAAAGATATAATTAAATAAAAAATATATACACTTTTCATCACAATATTTCAACTAAAACGTAAAACAGGTAGTTGGATATACTTGGTGCTTAGCAAACTTTGAGTGGTATATATAAGCTAGGATGCTAACGATAATGTAGTCAGGACCAAGATGGAAATATTTTGTATAAGTGGATTCGGATAATTTGAAAAACTCAGAATCTTATTCATGCAAATCTTGCATAAAATACTCCGGCCAAACAGAATGAAACTTTCAAATCTCGCATAAAGTACTCGGGCTTGATAATCAGGTCTGAGTATTTCATGTGAGATTTTCACAAGTTGCATTCTGCATGCTCCCCACTGTTTGAATTCATTAAATACTTGGAGTTGATTATTTGGTTAGTTTAATATCAGCCTAGTTATCAGCCCGGGGTTACTTCATATCTGCCGAGACCGAAACAAATAATTACAAAAATTCTCAGCTTTGTTTCAGTTTTCTGGAAGTGTTATTGTTTCTCATTCTTTTCAGAAAGTCCGAAGTTTCCCCTCCTACGATTTTAGCTATCCGAACGCTCCGGCTTCCCCACTGGGAAGCCGCGACGTTCGGATACCTAGCTACCTCTTCTCCCACTTCGACAAATCCCCCTTACGATCCTGAATCTAAGTTTTTCTCGTCATCCACCTAATCCTTACTTATTGCCAACATTAACCCTTTGAACTCTGGTGGTATCTTCCATGCCAGTTCAATGGCAGCAATTAGAACAATCCATATTCTTTATTTGAGGTAGACCAATCAATATTTTCAACGTGAAGCCTCGCGGTTGCACGTTGAAAATATTGATTTGTCTACCCCACCCATTTACTGAACAGCCATCCTATTTAATGACGTTATGACGTATCATGTTTCTGGCCGGAAAAAACGGCCGCTAGGGTTCAAAGGGTTAATTCATCATCATACAAAAACTACTACCTTTGCTTGACAACGCCAAGTTTACAAATAGATCGCTTTCCATGAATAATGGTGAACTATTTCCCTGTAAACAAAATTGCTGTGCCAAAAACGCGTGAAGGTGGACAACTCTAGCTTGGTTCATATTAGCCGAGCTCGATAATAGGCAATTCTTGGAAATAAAATCATATCTAATAAATAAAAAAGATTTAAACACTTCTGGCATGACTGAACAGCTAACCGGTGGCGAAAATCGTAACCGGAAAATAACCCAACATTTAACCTGTCCGACACATGTTAATGGATTAGTCGTTTCTCCTCAATAGAGCCTTGTCGCCTTACCAATGAAAACTTCAATGTACCCAACAATTTCAAGACTGACTTTCTACTACACACGCATGAAAAATCTACGAAATCAGGGTTGAGTGGCATTTAGAGACGGAATGGTCTCCCGTTCTGAATGCTGTCCACGGGGTAGAGTTTTTGGAATGATCCCATTACCAATATGCTGTTGCCTTGGGCCCTGCGAATCGTCGAGTATCGATTCAATTTCGAATCTTAAGTAGATATTCGGTTCGATTCGAATCGACTGCCCGATTCGTTTCCTCTCGAATCTTTTTCATTGGAATAGAGCTTGAGATCAGTCATTTTGATCGTCTCACAACACGTATAGTTCAGATGGAAATCGAAAATAAACAATGTTGAAATAAAAGACTGAGTGTAACTTCCGCTACATTAACACAAATAACATTTGTACTTATGCCACCAGCCACGCTAATTCCAATATCACTAGTCCCTACCACCGTTAAATGCAAATTTTAGGTTTCCAAGCAATGTCAACGACGAACTACAATCCTTACAGGGTAAAATTCCAACTACATCATCAAGGCATGCCTTCGACGAAGGCATGCCTTGATGATGTAATTGGATTATTTTATGAGTCGGGACTTGAGCTTTCACAGTCCGAACAAATCAGGTCTATAGTACTCTAACCCCCATTGAGACGTCACTGATTCGGTTCGAGGTTTGATTCGATTTCGAATAATAGACATGATTCGATTGGAGATTCGATTCGAAGTGAAAATGTGTAATTCGCAGGAAACTAGTGTTGAAATACTAAAGGATTTGTGTTGTGCTGTAAAACGCTGAAAATACACCCCAATGATTTCTCGAGTTGATAATGAACTGAATGGGAACAACACTGTTTGCTGTCCAACTTGAAGGTACCTTGCACAACATAATTCGAACTATTTCTGATCAACGGTTAAGGTACTTTATTCTGCTTTAATTTAAGTAGCCTAACAAGTAACTTCCCTAAATCTACGTGGATGGTATTGTTTTTCAGGACAACTTTTAAAGTGAACAATAATTCATGGGCAGAAGAAAACAGTGATTTATTCAGGTAGGTTAATTTGCTGTAGGTAATGTTAAAATACCACTTCTAAAAGTAGCTTCTTGACATAGACCATGCCCAGGGTGCGACACGGATTGACAGCAGATTTGAGTAAAATATAGTGTATTTGTATCAAAGCTAACTTCGCATTACGGAAGCGTATTTGGGACATGGTACGAAAAAAAAATAAACTCAGAATTCTGATTTTAGAACTCAGAATTCTTACTTTAGAACTCAGAATAGTGACATTCGAACTCAGAATTCTGACTTTGGAACTCAGAATTCAGAGTTTGTAATCTCAGAATTCTGACTTTAGAACTCAGAATTCCGACTTTGAAACTCAGAATTCTGACTTTGGAACTCAGAATTCCGACTTTAGAACTCAGAATTCTGACTTTGTAATCTCAGAATTCCAATTTTGTAATCTCAGAATTCTGACTTTGTAATCTCAGAATACTGACTTTAGAACTCAGAATTCTGACTTTGTATTCTCAGATTTCTGAATAGGGAACTCAGAATTCTGACTTTAGGGCTCAGAATTCTGACTTTGGAACTCAGAATTCTCACTTAGTAATCTCAGAATTCTTATTTTGGAACTCAGAATTCTGACTTTGTAATCTCAGAATTCCGACTTGCTGCCCTAAGATACAGATGTACGAATCTGTTTGGCTGATAAAGTCAGAATTCTGAGTTCTAAAGCCAGAATTCTGAGTTCTAAAGTCAGAATTCGGAGATTACAAAGTCAGAGTTCTGAGTTCTAAGTCAGAATTCGGAGATAAGAAACACAGAATTCTGAGTTCTAAAGTAAGAATTCTGAGATTACAAAGTCAGAATTCTGAGATTACAAAATCGGAATTCTGAGATAACAAAGCAAAGCGGTTTTGGGTGATAAAGAGAAGCCAGGTTTTGAAGAGTACCTTGATGTCACCTTGGGGGTGGGGGGGGGGGGGGCACTGTTGTTCAAGATGAGGTCGCGGTCGTTGGAGTTTAGGAGAAAAACTGGGAAAGACAATGGAAAGAAGTGTCAAATGAGTAATTTGGGCTTAGTGGAGACCCTGAAACACTTTCTATTAGAATGTCCAAAATACCAGTCTAACAGAATAAGATTCACCGGGAGTATGATGGGGGAAGTGGAGTGGGAGAATGGAGGACATGTGGTCAGTGGGTGCCACAAAGGAGAGGGTTAGTGTTCTTATCGGAGAGATTAAAAAGAATGGGGTACGGGATGTCTCCAAGCAGTTCATCTCAGAGTGTTGCGAGAAGAGAGGAGGCGCGGGGATAAAGAGGTATTTGGGAGCAAGGGCTGATCAAGGCCTTCTCATCTGAGAACCGCGACAAATCAGTGGCCGGCCAAAATGTTATTACACCAACTAGGTTGTAGACCCGACTTGTTACTGAGTGCACAAAGACTGAATTTTTACGAGTTTCTGGAATGCAAAAGCAGTGCATCATGCATTCAAACTAGCCTTATTCATTCTTTATTTCTTTGTCTAATTTCTTTTCTCCTTCACTTGTGAAGTTTAAATAATGTCATTTATCGTTGTCTGGTGGTCCGAATTCCCCTCCACACTCTATTTGAATGGCGTCAGCATAAACTGTTTCACTTGTGTTGCCTTGGATGTGAACATTTTGTTTTTTATTTGTTTGTGTGTGTGTGTGTGTGTGTGTGTGTGCGTGCGTGCGTGCGTGCGGGCGGGCGGGCGGGCGGGCGGGCGTGTGTGTGTGTGTGTGTGTGTGGGGGGGGGGGGGGTAAGGTTTAATTGCTCTTTCGATAGCCAGGGTCACTTCGTTGTTGGACAGTTTTACCGGTAGAGGAAGCCAGAGTACCAGCAGAGAACCACTGAGCAGCGGCGAGGAACTGCCAGACTCTCTAACGTATTAACTCCGCAGAATCGGGGGTAGCATTGGTTGAAGACAAGTGCACCATTGACGTGCAATACGCCTTAGGACACAGCGCCACGGTTCGCCAGGTATTGTATGTGCTAGTGGATGTTACTTAGCCGTGTAGAGACGACAATTACTTTCTTTGCAATTTGCAAAAGCCTTACATCCCTCATGACTGTAGATGGGTTTGGTTGGGGGCGAGGCATCTTGGCATGATTTCAGGGTAGACCGCTGGTTTAACTCTTACCCCGCTGAGTATTTTCAAGATATTTTTCATCAAATCTAGTCATTATCCGCGGGCATCATTCTGAGAGTTAAAACCAAATTCATTTGACTTTCAAGTGAGGATGTTGGTTTTCAGACAACGATATATGGGATCATCATGTGATTTCATCTTTGGATCTTTCCCCCAGCACGAGTTAACTCAGACAGGCGTTAGGGAGACGACTTTCATAAGCTGTAAGCTTTCCGTCGAATCCCCCACCCATTTCTCAGCAGATTACATCGTTATATGCTCATTATATTGTATACTACTGTATCTTGAATTCATCAGCCATGATAATGTTATGTTATGTATGTTCTGAATATCTAACATTTAGTTACCGAAGCTCTTGAACAGGAATGTGAACAGGCCTGTGGGTAATTTGTTATGATCAAACTAATAAGCAGTGGGTGCTGTCAAGATTCATCGTGAGTCGTACTTGCCATTCCTGTTTTATCAAGTGTATACACTTTCTTGTTCATCTCTGTTACCCTAGTATTTATTTGAGGTGGGAAGTTTTCTCACGCCAACCTGTCCATTTATTATGACACTGAAGCCTTTTCAGTGTCATCTTCAATTTCTGACAGGCTTATCTCCAACCAAATTTACGAAAAATAAGCGCAGGGTAGTGTTTACTCTGGCTAATTTTTGGAAAGACAAATTATACTACTCAAAGTTTGCTAAGCACCAAGTATATCCAACTACCTGTTTTACGTTCTAGTTGAAATATTGTTACGAAAAGTGTATATATTTATTACTTAATTATATATTTAGTGATTCAAGTACAGAAATTAAGATTTTTTTTTGTGTTTGACCTTATTTTTTAGCTATTGAATACGATAACCATGGAAAATGGATATTATTGGTTAAAGAGGAAATTTTTCAAATTTGCCAAAAAGTTTACGGAGCGAACTGGTATGGGTTCAATATCGAGTATGAGATCCATTACTGTTAATTACAGCTTGACAACGCCTTCTCATGCTCCCAATTAGGTTCCTGATTGTCCTTTGTGGGATGTTGTTCCATTCTTGGACTATCATGGCACCAAGCTCCTGGACACTTCTTGGCTGGACTGGACGGGCTGAAATTGCAAGCTGCAACTCATTCCAGACATGTTCGATTGGATTGAGGTCAGGGGATCTTGCTGGCCAGTCTATTCACCCAATCCCCTCCCCCTGTCGGTACTCCCGGGCAGCATAGGCAACATGGGGACGGGCATTATCGTCCATCAGAATGAATCTATCAATCACTGCACCTGCATACAATCTGACGTGGACATCTAGGATCTCATCAATATACCGCTGTGCAGTCAATGTACCACGGCCAAGGACACAGAGCTCTGTACGTCAATCCCAGCCGATGCCGCCCCAGACCATTATTGACCCTCTACTATAGCGGTCATGTCCAGCAATGTTGGCTGCATGGAATCGCTCTCCATACCCAAGAACGCCGATCTGTGTAGTCGAGGCAGTACCTTGACTCATCTGTAAAAAGGACAGGTCGCCAATCTTCTCTGGTACATCCAACATGACCCATGGCCCATTCATATTGTGTCTGGCGGAGGTTCTGGGACAGCGGAATGAAAATACATGGTCTGCTCGATCGGAGACCACCTTCGTACAACCTTGCCGGATAGTCTGCGTCGAAACATTTACCCCGGATGCATTCTGAAGGTCACTGCGAAGCTGGGTTGCTGTTGCAAAGCGGTTCCTACGGGCCCGAATGATCAAAAACAGATCTTAAGCTGCAGATGTTGCCCTTTCTCTCTGCCATCATCATGCCGTCTTACTGGTGTGCCATACTGCTGAAATCTTGCTCAGGCTCTGGTGATCAACGTATGATGCACACCGAGGACTTCACCAACCTGACGATGCGTAGCCCCTTGCTCCACCATCCCAATAGCCCGCCACATTTCTGCTTCAGACAAATGTTTTCTTACATTTGCATTCGCTATATTCAATCATTAAATCACAAGGGGTTGTGTTGAAATGAAGATTGAATACCCTACACATGTCATGTACATGTAGACAGTACACGAAAACATCATGAATATCAAGTTGTACATGCTTTCCATGACTGTCACGAAACGTCTGCCTGTCAAGAGGGCTAATGTAAACACGGGGGACCATCTCAATACATTCCTCAATCATATCCACCAAAAATATCACAAATATGCCACAAGCAAATTTCACAACGATGTGTCAAATATGTGGTGCTTAGCAAACTTTGAGTAGGAAATGTTGTCAATTACTGTTTCGACTAAGCAGCCAAAAGGAGGAGTTGTCTCTGTTCGGCTGTAGAAAAACGGGAATCGGGAGTTAACTCTTAACCTGTTGAGTATGTTCTAGATTTGATGAAAAATTAATATAAACATAACACAAGAAACCATTGGTGAAAAAATCCATTCAATGTACACAGGACAAATACAATTAAATGGGCCCAACCTTATATTTATTTCAGTGACAAGAGAAACCATGTGCTAGGCAGGAATATCCACCAACAGCATGCAAAGAGTTAAAAATCTTTTCGCTTCCCGGTGTACAAAAGGAAAGTAAATGATGCTAAAAACTAGTATCAAATTGTGACTCGAAATGGAGCGTAGCTATATGAATTGAAAGCCATTCTGCCGCTAATTTGAGCAAGGTCGATTAATTATTCGCCTTATTACATTTTGTTGAAAATTCCGGTCTGGGAGTGTCATACCTTTTGTTTTTAAGTGTTGATAACGTGACATATATTTTATTGAACTGATTAATTTTTGTTGATAATGGGAGTGTCTATAATATTTATAATTTTAGTTTAAAAAACACTCGTATTCTTGGTACAAGTTTCCGGAAGGATGTATCTCCGCTCTCCGCTTTATCTCTCCCAAAGCAAGGGTTGTTACTGCTTATTATTTTACATTTTGATTGTATTTAACACCGCTATTGACAAGATCTGGGTAGTCAGTGAAGCTGGTGATAATAATAGAAATGCTATCTCCAGTGGCTCAGAGCAATATGAGGGCTGAGGAGGTGTGGATGGTAGTGAAAATCAGGCGAAAATTGCACACAAAAGTGATTCGGTAGTCATAAAGACCATGCTGTATCTCTTTATTGGTTGAAAATGGAGACTTGTGGTTTTTGTTCGTTCAACTTCGGATGGACTCCAGATTCTTTTGCCTGAGTAAACTCCAAGGGGAGATCACCCTTGATTTCTCTTAAGGTCCCGCTCAACAGTTTCGCACGATTGCACAGGGGTAAAATTCTAAACATCGGGCATATGTTGAAACAAATGCTATGTAAATTGGAGATATATTTTTAGGATCAGATACATGATTACATTAGGCTAATTGTTGCACAGAAGAATTTGAAGTTTTGGTCACAGAGTTGGAGTCTGATGCATAGGGGTAAATTACCAAATGAAGTATGGGAAACAATGGCATCGAACAATTGACTATTTTTTAAAATGTCATTTTTACACGGAGTTGTTACCAGGCATGTAACTAAAAATGAGACTGAAACATTTAATTTTTCCCCATTTTAGAAACGGGGTTATATGCTCCGGGGTTAGGTATGTAGAAATAGTGGGAAAATTCTGCTTTTGAGGCTGCTGGGTAGCTGAAAATGACTGGTATCGGCATTTTTGATGCAATTTTGTAGATTGAAGCCTTGCATTTGACAATACATTATTTCATCCACATTCAGATTGTTCATTTCTACTTAGTTAGATAGTGTTATACGTTTTAGTGGATTTGTAAAATGTAAAACATGTAATGGGTTAGATGACTAAGTTAAAGAATATTCGCATTTGAAGAGAGTGCACAGCATGTCCTTTTGGGAAATAATGCCGGGAAAACAGTGAAGCGGAACCTGAGTAAAAAATAAAAGGCAGCCCTCTTACTCTTCTTGACAGTGGGTTTTTTCTCTCGACTCTTTTATTATATAAAAATATCAAATGATCAGAGTGCCTGTGTTATTTCCAACGCTTTGACCAATGACACATTCATTATTCGTTTTTTATTGATGTTTAACGACACTTTTTGCACCCAGAGTCACCTCGGGGCGGACAGTTTTATGGGTGGAGGAAGCCGGAGTACCGGGAGAGAACCGTCGAGCAGCGCAGAGCAGCTGTCCATTTTTCATAAATTGATAGGTGAATATGAGCGTTCAGAGTCTCTGGCGACCACAGAGCGGTGAACTACAGCTGAGCAATATTCCAAACATACCATTTGGTTTTCTTGAGAACTTTGAACAAATGGGAATACAATGTCCATTCATATCACCACCGCACTACGTTACGGAAGGAATCGTCGTATTTCTTATCCCCATGAAATTCGATGCAATATATACAATATCTAGAATAAATAGGCTTGCAGAGTGGCCAATCCCTTATCCTGCGAGCGGTTTATATTTGACTACCGGCCCTAGTACCTATTTGTTTCATTTATAGCATGCTCTTAATAAATAATCGACTTTGTCACTTAAAATGGAGAAAAAACGTCACTTTCTATTGCAAACACATGGGTTTGTTTTGTTTACATCTGCGCTGGAGGACAGTACTACCGGCTGTACGTGAATGCTTGATTGACAGGTTGACACATGGTCAAAGTTGATTGAATTTACCTTGCTTTTTCAGTCAAATTATTATTAGCTATTCTTAAACTTATTTTAAATATGTAATTGTAGGTATTTTAAACTTAATAAGTCATTGCACGAAGTGGATAGTACCGCAAAATGTCGTATGTTTGAATGAAACATCCCGAAGTGTGAATAGTAGGTGATAATTGCCGATTCTGGACCACTTTTCCCAAAAATGTACAAGTACACGTACATGTACGTGTACCGCCATAGGGATTCAGTGTTAAATCGTGTACACGTGTACAAAATGTCATTTTTTCATGGTGGTCCAGAATCGGCTATTGTTTTGAGGCTCACAGATCGCACTTTTAACGTTCAAATACCCGTTGGCGAACGCGTACATTCGACACGTCGCTCAAAAGTGAAAAAATGTATGAAATTTTAAGAAAATCTAATTTAAAAATTTTTTCTCTACGTTCCCATCGCGGATTAGACCATCGATCCATCGTTGGTGAACGCGAGCAAAAAACGCTTTGCCGGTTCTAGACCAGCATCAAAAAACGGTTTGCCGATTCCGGACCACCTATAGACCACCTACGTTCGCCAACGGGTGTTTGAACGGTTAAAGTGCGATCCGATCGGCGAAACCCTTTTGCCGATTCTAGACCAGGAAAAACCGACCTCAAAACGTTTTTCCGACGTTCGCCAACGGCGAAAAGTGAGCGTAAAGCGCCGTTACTCATCGAGGATTTTTTTAAAATTTTGTTTTTAAGACTGATTTGGGCCTCCGGTACATGGAAAAAGGGGGGTTTGCGGGTTCTGGACCACCACGTTCGCGATCGCGTTTCGGACGGTCTAGGGTGCGATCCGATCGGCGAAAACCCGATTTGTCGATTCACCTCGAGAGTTTTGTGAGATGAATCGCGTTTAATAACGTGGATATAATGGCTAGAGCAATGTATATCAAAAACCAAAATCTCGAAGAGCTGGAAATAAGTAATCACCCAATCACTTCACATTCCTAACGCTAATTAATCAATCAGATTGCTTGATTCTCATAACCTAAACTTAATCATACAAAGTTATCTCCCCTCGTCGTGGGGGTGGGGGTCACACCCATCAGAAAATCGAAAGTTTCGAGAAAGTGGTCACGTGACCTAGCAAATTTAAGGTCTCTACGAGTGGATTAAGAAGATCGTAATTTTAACCCTCGTCGTGGGGTGGGGTCACGACCAGAGACGAAAAACGTCGTCCTTTTTACAAATCCAGGCATGTGAGGTATTAATATGAAGGGCTCGATGAATACATTACAAAAATGACGTCTTTTATTTTATGTGTGGGGGGGGGGGGGGGTCACGCCCATCATGAAAATCGATAGTTTCGAGAAGGTGGTCACATGACCTATCAAATTGAAGGTCTCGATGAGTGGATTAAGAAGATCGTAATTTTAACCCTCGTCGTGGGGTGGGGTCACGACCAGAGCCGAAAAACGACTTCCTTTTTACATATCCAGGCATGTGAGGTATTAATATGAAGGGCTCGATGAATACATTACAAAATGACGTTTTTCATTTTATGTGGGGGTGGGGGTCACGCCCATCAGAAAAATCAAAAGTTTCGAGAAGGTGGTCACGTGACCTATCAAATTGAAGGTCTCGACGAGTGGATTAAGAAAATCGTAATTCTAACCCTCGTCGTGGGGTGGGGTCACGACCAGAGCCGAGAAACGTCTTCCTTTTTACATATCCAGGCATGTGAGGTATTAATATGAAGGGTTCGATGAATACATTACAAAAATGACGTTTTTCATTTTATGTGGGGGGGGGGGGGGGGGGGTAGGGTCACGACCAGAGCGGAAAAAACGTCTTCCTTTTTACAAATCCAAGCATGTGAGGTACTGATATGAAGGGCTTGATGAATACATTACAAAAATGACATTCCCACCATCGCCGTGGGGATGGGGTTAACACCGATCAGAAAATCAAAAGTTTCGAGAAGATAGTCGTGTGACCTATCAATTAAAGCTATCGGCAAGGATATTATGAAAATCATAATCTTTCTCTTCTTATAACGGTGGAGTTGGGACTATCTTGAAATCGAAAGTATTAAGAAAAGGTAGTTATGGAACATATTAAATTGAAAAAACAACAAGTTGAATCTGATGCATCATTCATTTTTGATATCTGTGTTACAACGTGAAGTATGTTTCAATGTATATGATTGTTATGCTAATTAGAGATGCACTCGCTTGTTAACAAGTCACGCCTTAAGATGTTTCCTTCAATAATAACTCTGTTTACTGAACCATAGATTTGTCAATAAAAAATTATAAGTTGATCTTCTAACGTTTCTACATATTGAGGATAGCCTATTTCACCATTTCCGAAAAAGGGTCAATCCAAACTATTTTTTTAGGAAACAATGCCCACGTCGAGAAGACATTACAAAACTAAACGAGTATAACCTTGACTAAATTCAAATAAAACCATTTGTCACGTGTTAGAAAAGATTTGTAAACAGTCTAAACGCACGTGTGGAAAAGTTGTTTTGTTTTGTTTTTTACAACAGGAGTTAAAATATTTAAATATTTTAAGATAGGTGGCGTTATATAAATACAGCAACAACAAAAAACAAGTGTTTACAGTGTGTCAGCGTATGACTGAATGAAAATGAGAAAAAGCTCTTTTTCTAACCACCTGATAGCGAAGCATTACATCAGTTGTCGCGATATTGATGTCATCCAACAGCAGCCAAGACATTAAGCTTTTTACGTCGACACACCACTTGTCCAAAACAATTCTCTTTTAACGCTAAAACGGGTGAAATACATCTCGGTAACGACTCCCTTTTTTTTCTTGATCAGACACAGTTGTTGGTGGAAAGTTGACTGGAGGGTCGTTCAAAACAATTGATCAAATATATCGAACGAAAACGACTCATTTTTTAACTACGATTGTCGCCGTATTCTAAACGTCACCACACGAATCATACAATACGATATTGGAACTGCACTACCTATTGAATATTACAAATTTACGATTTGTATTGTCTTCAACACAAATCGTAAATTCCTTCCCGCATCACCATACTTATACTATACCGCATCGAATTTTGACATCGTCATCATCCCCTTGCTAGATAAACTAGAAATCGTCATCCGAATGGTGTTGCGAAGTGAGCCTATAGGGGTTGATTAAGTTCGGAAGCTTGGTAAGAGCTCGAGCTCTTGAGGTTTTATTTTGAGGATTCAGTGGACTCATGTTTATTCAATGAGCCTGATATCGTTTGGTAAGGAAACACAAAATTCCAGAGCTGGTGAGACCTCACAGAACTGCCAGTTATCACAACGTTTATAGTCCGATCTTACGATCTCTGATCGATAAATTTTCCCTAACATTCCGTAACAATGGTTGATAATAGAAATTAGTATAGAAAATTGTGTGAATTGTTCTCTGAAAATTGCATTCGCTTGTGCAGTATTTCTGAGTTTTTACAGATTGCGTTCAGGGTTTAGTTTAAAAAAAAAAAACCTTGTCAAATGGTTAGGTTCAAGGGAAGTAACTCTGCTAGGTTCAAAGGAAGTAACTCTGTCATCCGTAGGTGGAGGTTTATTATGAGGTCATCAGAGGTCATAATACAGGTTTGGTTCATGGAAGTAGCTCCGTTCATCCGTAGGTAGAGGTTTATTATGAGATCATCAAGGGTCGTGATACAGGTTAGGTTCAAGGGAAGTAACTCGGTAACAACCCATCCCAAAGTAGAGGTTTATTATGAGTATATCAGAGGTGATGATACAGGTTAGGTTCAAGGGAAGTAACTTTGTAACAACTCATCCGTCAAACGGTTATGTTCGAGGGAAGTAACTCTGTAACACCTCATCCATAGGTAGAGGTTTATTATGAGGTCCTCAGGAGTCATGATACAGGTTAGGTTCATCAAATGATTAGGTTCAAGGGAAGTAACTATGTAACAACTCATTCATCCAAACAAAATTAAAATTCGGTGCATCATACTAAGAAGTGCTTGAAAAAAAAAATTTTTTTAGGTTAGGTTCGAGGGAAGTAACTCTAACAACTCATCCGTTCAAACAAAAATTAAAATTCGATTGACCATATTAAGAAGAACTTGAAAAAACCTCCAGGTTTTAGGTTATGTTCAAGGAAGTAACTCTGTAACAACTCATACGTTCAAATGGTTAGGTTCGAGGGAAGTAACTCTGTATAACAACTCATCCGAGGTTTATTATGAGGTCATCAGGGGTTATGATACGGGTTAAGTTCATGGGAGGTAACTCTGTCATCCATAGATTCAAGGAAGTAACACTATAACATCAAGGTATATTATTAGGTCATCAGGAGTCATGATACAGGTGAGGCTTAAGGGAAGTAACGCTATCATCCGTAGATTCGGGGAAGTAACTCTCAACTCACCTGTCAAATGATTAGGTTCGAGGGAAGTAACTCTGTAACAACTCATCCGTAGGTTCGAGAGAAGTAACTCTGTAACACCATAGGTAGAGGTTTATTATGCGGTCATCAGAGGTCATGATATGGGTTAAGTTCAAGGGAAGTAACTCTGTCATCCGTCAAAATAATTCGGTTCAAGTGAAGTAACTTTGTAACGCCATAGGTAGAGGTGAATTATGAGTACAGCAAAGGTCATGATGAGTACATTAGAGACCACGTTGATACCATCAGGGGCCAAGATACCGGTTAGGTTCAAGGAAGTAACAACTCATCTGTAGGTTTAAGGAAGTAACTCTGTAACACCATAGGGAGAGGTTTATTATGAGGTCATCAGGGGTCATGATACAGGTTAGGTTCAAGTGGAGTAACTCTATCATTCGTAGGTTCAAGGGAAGTAACACTGTAACACCTAGGTTATTATTAGGTCATCAGGAGTCATGATACAGGTGAGGTTTAACTGAAGTAACTCTATCATCCATAGGTTCGAGAGAAGTAGCTTTGTAGCACCAAGGTTTACTATAAAGTCATCAGGATAGGTTCGAGGGAAGTAATAACTCATCCCAGGTTTATTATGAGGTCTTCAGGGGTTACGATATGGGTTAGGTTCGAGGACAAAGTAACAGGTTCGAGAGAAGTAACTCTGTAACACCAAGGTTTATTATGAAGTCATCAGGGTAGATTCGAGGGAAGTATCTCTGTATAACAACCCATCCGAGGTTTATGATGAGATCATCAGGGGTTACGATACGGGTTAGATTCGAGGAAAAAGTAACTCTGAACAAAACAAATAAATATTATAAAGTATAATTCGTTGCAGTTTTTGTTCCTTTTCCATAAAGAAAAATTATATATATTAAAAAATCGATAATAGAAAAAATTAATAAGACCATACAAAGTTGATTGTCTGTTTCTCAAACCATTTTTTCCAAAAAAAGCATTCGGGCGGGCGGTCTTTTTTTTCTCCCCGAGAGGTTGTTTATGGTAATTCGACCGCCCCCCACCCAAACGCCTGGTGGATCACGCAAAATTTCCCAAAATATATTGGTTATTCACCGTAGGGGTGTTGGGTCAGAAATGAAGTGAGGTTTGAATGTTTGTTTTTAAGCGAAACGTGAAAATTATGACTCAGGACGAAACGCCTCGTGGGTGAAAACGTCTCAGGATGAACGTCTCTGGGACAAATCAAATGTCGAAGCGCCAACTTTCACAGATTTATTTTACCAACAATAAAAAAAACATCCTTTCACAACCTGCCTAATAAAATCGTGAATCACAATTTTCCCTCATTATATTCAAAATTATCACAACCCATTTGAACGGGTAGTTCATCCATAAATCATATTTTTGGAAATCTGAAAATGAAATACAAAACGAATGTTTGCGTGTTTTTATTAACCAATTCGACCGCACATACCTACCTATATGCGATTTATTTTCAACTATGTCTGTTACTTTTATATCAAGCAACGGTTAGTATTAGTTATCCAATTATCCTGCTTCTCAAATGCATTTATTTAAATTAACTGGGAAACTCGTAACGGTTTCAAATAACAGGACACAAATTCCCAATGACAGTCATTTACAATACAAATGTTACTAAAATAAATGGCAGGAGACTGTGTTCCATTCAACATAGAACCTGACTTTGCAGAAACCCACCCACTTTATTAACGTATGATGTAGAAAAAGCTTGAAGTGTTAATTTAAAAAAAAGAATTCGTCAACTCATCGATATCGATTTACCGAAATTAGCACAATATCTCATGTTTTTTTAAAGATTTTTTGATGTCATAAAAAGGTTGCATGCGCAGCAAAAATAACCATGCGCGCGGGCCTGAAAAACATACAGGTTCTTTTTTCTCCTCTAATGTAAATAGTAATACATCAATATTTTTTTTAAAAAATCAGTTTATAACTGATAGTAGATTTATTGTTATGACTGATAGGTTAGGGTTTTTATTACGAGTACATCAAGGTGGACAGCTCTATTCCATTCCCTCACTCGAGTCCCTTTGCGTGAAGACTTATTTTTTTAATTCAATTCAAGAGGTGTTAACCTCATCGAGATTTGGAAACGGTTTATAACTTCACGAAGTATACATTTCTCTTGCTGTTTGCTTAATTTTTCATATAAAAATAATGACTAAGAGTTTGTTGAACCTAGAAACGTCTTTTAGATTTTCTCCTTGATAAGACGCGAAACGCGATATCAAACGCAGTTTATCTTTCTTGCTTCTCACGTTTTCGAGTTGTAAGAATCGTTTGCTTTTGACCAATCTGTCTTGAAAATCGAATATTTTTTATTGACAAATCTATGGTTCAGTAAACAGAGTTATTATTGAAGGAAACATCTTAAGGCGTGACTTGTTAACAAGCATCTCTAATTAGCATAACAATCATATATATTGAAACATACTTCACGTTTTAACACAGATATCAAAAATGAATGATGCATCAGATTCAACTTGTTGTTTTTTTTAATTTAATATGTTCCATAACTACCTTTTCTTAATACTTTCGATTTCAAGATGGTCCCAACTCCACCGTTATAAGAAGAGAAAGATTATGATTTTCATAATATCCTTGACGATAGCTTTAATTTGATAGATCACACGACTATCTTCTCGAAACTTTTGATTTTCTGATCGGTGTTAACCCCATCCCCACGGCGATGATGGAAAATGTCATTTTTGTAATGTATTCATCAAGCCCTTCATATCAGTACCTCACATGCTTGGATTTGTAAAAAGGAAGACGTTTTTTCCGCTCTGGTCGTGACCCTACCCCCACATAAATGAAAAACGTCATTTTTGTAATGTATTCATCGTGCCCTTCATATTAATACCTCACATGCCTGGATATGTAAAAAGGAAGACTTTTTTCGGCTCTGGTCGTGACCCCACCCCACGACGAGGGTTCGAATTACGATCTTCTTAATCCACTCGTCGAGACCTTCAATTTGATGGGTCACGTGACCACCTTCTCGAAACTTTCAATTTTTCTGATGGGCGTGACTCCCACCCCCACATAAAATGAAAAACGTCATTTTTGTAATGTATTCATCGAGCCCTTCATATTAATACCTCACATGCTTGGATATGTAAAAAGGAAGTCGTTTTTCGGCTCTGGTCGTGACCCCACCCCACGACGAGGGTTAAAATTACGATCTTCTTAATCCACTCGTCGAGACCTTCAATTTGATAGGTCACGTGACCACCTTCTCGAAACTTTCGATTTTTCTGATGGGCGTGACCCCCACCCCCACATAAAATGAAAAACGTCATTTTTGTAATGTATTCATCCCGCCCTTCATATTAATACCTCACATGTCTGAATTTGTAAAAAGGAAGTCGTTTTTCGGCTCTGGTCGTGACCCCACCCCACGACGAGGGTTAAAATTACGATCTTCTTAATCCACTCGTCGAGACCTTCAATTTGATAGGTCACGTGACCACCTTCTCGAAACTATGGATTTTTATGATGGGCGTGACCCCCACCCCCACATAAAATAAAAGACGTCATTTCTGTAATGTATTCATCGAGCCCTTCATATTAATACCTCACATGTCTGGATTTGTAAAAAGGACGACGTTTTTCGTCTCTGGTCGTGACCCCACCCCACGACGAGTGTTAAAATTACGATCTTCTTAATCCATTCGTGGAGACCTTCAATTTGATAGGCCACGTGACCACTTTCTCGAAACTTTCGATTTTCTGATGGGTGTGACCCCCACCCCCACGACGAGGGGAGATAACTTTGTATGATTAAGTTTAGGTTATGAGAATCAAGCAATCTTATTGGTTAATTAGCGTTAGGAACGTGAAGTGATTGGGTGATTACTTATTTCCAGCTCTTCAAGCTTTTGGTTTTTGGTATACATTGCTCTAGCCATTATATCCACGTTATTAAACGCGATTCACCTCACAAAACTCTCGAGGTGAATCGACAAATCGGGTTTTCGCCGATCGGATCGCACCCTAGACCGTCCGAAACGCGATCGCGAACGTGGTGGTCCAGAACCCGCAAACGACCCCTTTTTCCATGTACCGGAGGCCCAAATCGGTCTTAAAACAAAAGTTTAAAAAAATCCTCGATGAGTAACGGCGCTTTACGCTCACTTTTCGCCGTTGGCAAACGTCGAAAAAACGTTTTGAGGTCGATTTTTCCTGGTCTAGAATCGGCAAATGGGTTTCGCCGATCGGATCGCACTTTAACCGTTCAAACACCCGTTGGCGAACGTTGGTGGTCCATAGGTGGTCCAGAATCGGTAAACCGTTTTTTGATGCTGGTCTAGAACCGGCAAAGCGTTTTTTGCTCGCGTTCACCAACGATGGATCGATGGTCTAATCCGCGATGGGAACGTAGAGAAAAAATTTTTAAATTAGATTTTCTTAAAATTTCATACATTTTTTCACTTTTGAGCGACGTGTCGAATGTACGCGTTCGCCAATGGGTATTTGAACGTTAAAAGTGCGATCTCTGAGCCCCAAAACAATTGCCGATTCTGGACCACCATGAAAAAACGACATTTTGTACACGTGTACACGATTTAACACTGAATCCCTATGGCGGTACACGTACATGTAGGTGTACTTGTACATTTTTGGGAAAAGTGGTCCAGAATCGGCAATTATTACCTACTCTGAATGTATCGAAGTTGGCAAATTACGTCATGTCACGTCATGGATGAACTTCCAAAGGCTCGCGGTTAAACCCACTTCAACCACTCGTGGTGAACATTTGGTACACCAAGCTACTATGGGTATATTCTATATTTTAACCCCAGTAGACGCTTTACAACGGTAGTGGGGTTAAAAGCTAAAATTTAACATACAAGCTTTCCACAGGTAGTAACATTGGCGGTCATGGTATAAGTAAGGTTTTCATACAAATTGCTCTCGCGGGCATTATATATACACAATGAATTTGGCTTGATTTCGTGATTTATCACTCTTTTTGCTACTTGCTTAAAATATTGTGAACCTTCATTTTAGTGGACATATATTTAATAGATCATTCACAGTTCTTTTTAATGTTTTCCTGACACAACCAGAAGGTGGCACCTGCCAATTAATTTTCTTGATCAACTAAATATTTCCAAACTCCGTCTTAAAATATAGCTGATGACGTCTGACTGGAACGAGCTCCTCGAACTCGTTCCAGTGAAGAGTCTTGAGCTATGTTTTGTCCAAAACTGATAAAAATATATATGATTTGAATAGAGGCGTTTTGTTTAGTTTTTTTTGTAAAAAACGCTATCCGGACACTAACTGTACGTTAGGAAAGGGTTAAAATTAATGTTGCAGTATTTCTTTACAGGAATTATTTGATAATAATAGGGAGTGCAATACTTGTGGCAGTCATTGGGGTTATTCTGATGAAGATAATAATGCCTAGAATACGACATGGTAGAAGGAAACCGAACAGTGATCGTGAATCGAAGACGGGTGGACCTGTCTCAGATATGTCGTTTGATGGTATGGCGTATTTATTCGTTAGATATGAAACTGGCTATTTCTGATACCTACCCAATCAGATAATTTCGAAGAATTCCTGTGGCAGGCCGTGGATTTGGATTGTGGGGCGCTAAATTTTCAATCATAGATAGCAACAATTTGAGAGCAAGCAACACCCCGCCTCCCCCCCCCCCCCCCCCCACGTCGACGCAAGCCAATTTATAACGACTCTTACAACAAGAGACCCACGGAGGAGATATAGCTTATAGCTGTGGACGGTATTGTCCAAGAGAACACGTGGACATCCACTATCTAGGGTAGTGGACATCCATGTATTGTCGCGGATAATACCATGTCCCCTGATATTGGTAGCTGTACATACACAGAATGATACACTGGTGTGAATTTTTAAACGATATGGCTCGAGTACCAGCGCGGAAAGATAAAACGAGAGGCCGCAACCCATTCACACACGGTTGTCATTCTGTGTTTATTATGCGCCTTCACGTCCATGAAAACGATTATTAGACAGACACTCAGTAATTCATTTGACAACTCTAAACAAAAAGAACACATTTTATCGCCAACCAAATTTGCGAGGGGAATCCGTGTTACTGTTTCGTCCCCTGGCACATAGAACACATTGGAACTCGGGGGATGTTTTTGAGCTATCGCTAACGGTTCAAATTGTAATTACGTTGCACGATTTGTAGATAATTCCAGTGAAATTTCGCTTCTATTTAAAAATAGTCCGTCAACGATTTCCCATTCGCACATATGTGCGGAACAGATTTTCATTTTCCGCATGATTTAGTGTTGCTGTAGATGGGGATTACATAGAACAGGCTGTTGTAAAATACCATGCCCCCCTGATATTGTTAGCTGTACAAATATTGAGTTACCAAAATAGGAATGAGGATGGGTGCCGGGCGCTCCCTCTGGATAATATCAGGTGAAACTGTTAACCTAGCATATGTAGCTACAATTACATGCTGCAGTATAATCTTACCGTCTGACTATCCCACATCTAGTTATGAGTTTATTTCTCATGGTGCAGTCCTGCAACCGCTATTCTCATAAAATTGCTTATTGTAAGAATTATTTAAATAAGGGTTGCAATTCCATGCATTAATACAATAAATTCAACTTAGGGGTTGTGATTGCATGCCTTAATGTAAGAAGCTTAACGTTATTACAATAGGGGTTGCAATTATATGCCTTAATAAAATAAACTGGAGTTTATTACAATAGGGCTAGTGTCATTAAAATATTTACACTAACGTAGTTTCTCATGCTAAAATTTAAGGTCAACAGAGTTTCAACGACACTAATATTATTTATTTATTTATTGGTGTTTAAGGTCACATTCTTATGCACAATGGCTAATCGTGACCGTGACAGTTTTACGGGTGGAGGAAGCCGGAGTACCCGGAGCGAACCACCGAGCAACAACGAGCAGCTGTCAGCTCTCCAACATCGTAACTCTGAACTCTGCACCGCAGCACAGGCAGGGTTAGATTGGTTGAAGACATGCGCACCATCGACGTGCAGTACGCCTCAGTACACAGCGTCATCATGCCCCCATGTAGGCAATCGGGGTGAAGTGTCTTGCCCAAGGACACAACGCGGTTGCCGCAGGTGGGATTCGAACCGAGGACCTCTCGGCTTGCAGCCTGCACCTCTACCAACTGAGCCACCGCGCCCCCTCAACGAAACTAAGCCCAACCCCAACCACAAATACCATCAAATACACCAACATATCTATACCCGTCCATTCTATCTGTCATTATTCGGCACTATTCAGAAGAGTTAATTTATTGCTTAACCCTTTACCTAATATGAAAAGCAGACGACACTTGCAAAAACAATTCTTGAATAACTAATTTTTTTCATTTTTTGTCTCAAAACCATAGGTTAAGGACCTCTCGTTGGAACGAGCTCGCCGAGCTCGTTCCAACGAGGGGTCATAACCTATGTTTTTGAGACAAAAAATGAAAAAATAATGAAAATTAATTGGAGATTTTTAGAAAAGCGCTGGCCGGTTTTAGCCGTTACATTCGGTAAAGGGTTAAACGCCATAATAGCTCCAGTTAATGCGATACACTAGTCTGTACCAAACGGCAGATTTATATTGAGCTTGAATTGCAGTCAACCCGGTCTACTCCTGAAAAAAAACGAATAATCCATGTCTTCCCCGTCCACAGCACGCAAGGAAAATTGGACCTGGATGTTGCTCCACTAGTACACAGGGTCTACCACTGGCGGTTGGTATTGTCATACGGCAAACCACCGTTCAATCAAACACAAATAACCCATAACACCGTGGAAGTCCTTACAGAATTTAACCGATAACCCAGGGGCTTGAGTTTGTGTTTGAAAACATTGCTGTAAAAAGACTTACATGTCAACATTGAATGTATTACCGCTGTGACCTTGACCAATAACGTAGTTAACTATAAATACCAGAATTCATTTGAACGCCTTAAGTTCAACTGCAGCTACTGTAGTTTTGATTGTTGTCGAGATATCGCGTGGACGTACATGTACGCACTTCTACAAAGTGTTACAAATATACGAACACACAGACAGGCGACACCGATTGCTGTTGTATAACGCAACTGACACCGGCTAAGTGATTAGGATTCAGCGTCCATTTGAAGCACTACACGCACTCAACATTTATATCCCTGCACAAAATATAGTTTGTAGTCGATTTATCTGAGTCGGCAAACGGCAACGTTTTGAATTTTATTTGTTTAACTATGCCAATAGCTGTGAATTTCTTTATTTATTTCTTGGGGTGTAACGACACTTTCGACAGCCAGAGTCACACCGAGTCGGTCAGTTGTACGGGCGCAGGAAGTCGGAGTACCCGGAGAGAACCACCGAGCAACGGCGAGCAACTGCCAAACTCTTCAAAGTACTAACTCCACACAAGCAGGGTTAGCATTGGTTGACGTGCATGACGCCTTAGAACACAGCGCCACCCTGCCTCCACGTGGGTAATCGGTATTAAGTGCCTTGCCCAAGGACACAACGCAGTTACCCCTGGCGGGGATCGAACCCTGGACCTTTCGGTTTGAAGTCCAATACCGTAACCACTGAGCCATCGCGCTCCCTGTTATACAATAATATTATTAGTTATCCTTGTGTTTTCCAGGGTGTATGGGAATTTACACCTGTTTGGGAACTCATACGCCCCGAGGCGAAGCCGAAGGGTGTATAAGTTCCCAAACCGGTGTAAATTCCCATACACCCTAGAAAACACTAGGATAACAGATTTATTTCCAAGAATTTTGGTGTACTTTATGCTTTAACCTACATTGTGGGCAAAAACTGACAGAAAATTTGTACTTTGTAAGTTTCTTAATAATCAAAACCAGAGAAATATGGATGTCATTGGAACTGGCTCAATGAGCCAGTTCCAATGACATCCATATCTGTAATATTTTATTGCACATAAATATTAAATTTCCTGTATTTTTATTTTTGTTCTAACATAATCGAGCAGAAGGTATGAATTAACAATTAAAAATAGGTACTGTTTTTTTTTAGCCATATAGCCTGCTATTGTATATTCTTGTTTTTACACCGTGGTAAACCACGGCGTAAAAAAGTCACTGTGGATTGCAAGTTACGCTTTACCTCTCAGCCAATCAAAATGCAGTATTTTGTTTCATTTGGAAATAATCCATAATACACATTAACACATTTGATTTGATTTGTGACCTCAGATGTCTTCTTCTATTTAACCCTTTACCTAACCTGAAAAGAAGACGACACTTGGAAACAAAATTCTTGAATAACTATTTTTTTTCGTTTTTTGTCTCAAAAACATAGGTTATGACCCCTCATTGGAACGACCTCGTTCCAAAGAGGGATCGTAACCTATTTTTTTGAGACAAAAAATGAAAATATAATGAAAATTTATTGGCGATTTTTGTGAAAAGCGCGGGCCAGTTTTGGTCGTTACGTTGGGTAAAGGGTTAACTGAGAAATTGCACGCAATTCAGAATACACCAATACACACGACGTGGGCGTTTCCAATGTTTGATGAATTATCTCCCTTGCTCGTTCGTGGGGATGTGCATTTCAAAGGTAAGGATCACCAATAAACCTAGACCGAACAAATAAATATCATCTTTACATCCCGGGCAAGTTGTTGTTGGTGTTAGTGGAGGAGGAGAAAATGTCGGGATGGATTTAATCGCAAACAGGGTTCCAAGTGCATCTGTTCGGAAGACGTGTTTTGGCGTACTGTGTATGTAAATCTCTGTATTTTCTTTTAGGTTTATCAGTATTGTCTTATTCAAGTGGTACATTTGAAAATCGAAGTCTTGGAGCTAGCTCGTACGACCTAGCACCGAATCAGGAACAATTATTTTATACTGGTAAGTTATATTGTCTTTCCCACATAAACTGTCTCGGGGCGAACGACTATGTTTTCAGAAATTGGACTCATCTCAATCTCGTATGTAATGCAAACAGATACATACGACTCACAGTGGCTGCCATCCCAGTGATGAGATGACAACGCACAAACTGGCCGTAACGAACACAGGAAAACTGAAGTACCAAAGGAGTTTACTCTCGGGAACGCTTCACGAGAGCGTACTGTTTATCCCCTGTCGACTAAGTTGGGATGGGGATATTGAAATGGTATTCATCTCGTCGCCTTGTATGGAAATGTATCAGCCAGGTACACGCCAGAACCCTCACCTGATATGAACTCTCGTCGACTTGTATGGAACTGTATCAGCCAGCTACACACAAGAAGCCTCGCCGATATGAACTCTCATCGCCCTGTACGGAAATGCATCAGCCAGCTACCCGCAATGTAACATATTTATTAAGTAGAAAGTCCATGTAAATCAAGGGATTAATAAATTTTCACGAAAAACAAAGAATGACCGAGGGTTTATGTTTTAGAACCCGCTATTGACAGCACCGCGCAGAATCATCAACAGTAACTGGCGCGTTTTGTATCCATGTTGACAGTAAGCAATCTTCGCTGTTCGAAGATATTTCTTTACAAAATAAAAAAAATCACTTTTAATCTGTTGAGTAAACTGTAAAGAAAATGTGTTCGGTTCAGCATAAAAAAAAACGATAGACTATTGTATAGTCGACATAGAGTCGTAAAAACAACAAAGAACTTTTGGGACTACAAATAATATTTTCTGTCCATTTTTTTTAAAAATTTAATGTTTTAAATCAATAAATACGGTACCATGAAAATATTTTTTGTACTTAAATTCTCTTATTTTGTTTTAATTCAAATTTTGAAAATTCGAAGCGAGTGGAAATGCATCAATTTGATCAAAATAGTAATGGCTGCTACTCACTTGATATCAAATAATATCAGGCAAGTTACCTGATACGTCGAAACTCTTAGAGAGTATTCCAGCATTCTGACTGGACAAACTAACTTTGTGACATAATAATAATAATAATTAATAATTAATCCTGATCATCTATCTGTCACTATTTGTCGCCCATTATAATAGCCGGATCGCCCACTCCGCGGATTTGGAGACACAAGAGACTATTTTTCGTACACGGAGAGACCCATTTCTGTATTCGAGTTTCTCCAGTCGAACGCCCCTTCATCATTTCGAATCTTCTCTTCTAGATCGCCCGAAAAGGAATTCTTCGAGATATCATCTGCAACTCCTTACAATTTCAGCTCCGCAGCCCACACCGTATCGGTGGAGTGGCTATTACATACCCCTTTACCCTGTCCATTTTACATACAACGCACCCCGCATTATAACTTATAGCATTATAACATCCCAAAAGGTTATTCATTTCAGTACTCAACTTTTATTTTTTTATTTTGTTTTACCAGAAAACATAGCTTTGGGCTCGTTCCAATGATGGGTCATAGGCTGTGTTTTCGAAAAAGAAAATGAAACTCTTAATTCTTTCTTTATTTTTTGGCAAGTGTCGTCTGCTTTTTGTTTTATAGGTACAGGGTTGAACAGGCTGATTTCTATAAAACTATTTTTTCTTATAAATAAATTATCTCAAGTGGAATTGTTGTTCTTTGTAATTTAAGTTTGAGTAATAAAAATAAGCCGTAACGGAGGTTTCTACGTCACCAACATGACATTTAATTCGGCATGCATGACATTTGAGAATTTCGATCGGATCGCAGCCGAGTTACGATCCGGTCGAAAGTCTCCGGCCACTGTTGTGATTACAGTGCCGTACTTTGCATTGATAATTTCTGTCAGCAGTTGTCTAGTCCAAACCCGCTAGACCCACCATAGACTCCTGCGCAGCCCACTAGCCATTCACCTAGAGGTCTGCTATCAGCTTCAGCCATTTTAAAATGGCGGCGCAAATTGACTAGAAGAACGACTTTTCTCGGTAAGGAGTAGAAATTGTGCTGTTGTGTACATTAAAATGCCTAGATCTTTCCCATTTCTGTCCCAGTCTTTTTTCGAGAGATTTTGTGATCGACTTGAACAAAAATGAGTGCATGTCACCGCCAGACAACAGCATTTTTAATGCGCGACAGTCGCGTCGATTATCCATGTTTTGATCCCGAATGTTTATTGTGTATCGTAAAGTACGCCCGATACCCGTCACTTTGACACCAACCACACTGCTGTGCTGCAGTTAGTTCAAAAGTTACAGCTGATTTTATTTTTTCGGCCTCCCCCCCCCCCCCTCCGGGGTAGGCCTCACCCACGGGCGATGTACGTACGTATGGGACTTCGTGCATAACATTATACGGTATGGCGAAAGGAAACAATTTCTCACTTTAAAATAAAAAGTTTTAAGTATCGACGATGATGAATGAAAATCCCGTCCAATAATTCCCAAGTACAGGTATCAGGCTTTTCAAATGTTTATTTCCAAATTCCCTGTGCGGTATCACGTCCTGACATGATGCATCTGAAAATAAGGTCCATGGCTATTATAGTTATATCAACTGCACCCCTGGGTTACACTTGTTTTAAATGCTGCAGGTACCCCCACCCCAATCCAACCCAACCCATTGCCCACACATCCGTAGAGTAGAAGTTTACAAAACTTGCTGCCATTTATTTTTCCAAGTTGAAAGAAAATATGCTAAAGAAAGAACTGTGAATTCAAATGTTCAGTAATATAATATTTGTTGAACTTATTCAGATACACATGTAAAGAAAAGGTATTAAAACGTTAACCTGACAGCTAAAACTAAATAGCATTTATAAAATATCAGCAAAGTTAACAAATGCACTTAACTGAACGTGAATGAATCTGGAGAGTGGATTGCCACTAAACTCTTGCAGAATGGAATTTCAACACAGACTGCGGTGCCCATAGAGTAGTATAAAAACACGTTTCTCGGTGGGGAGTAGAAACTGTGCGGCTGTGCATGTTAAAATGCCCAGATCTTGCCCATTTCTGCATGTCCCAATCTTTTTCCGAGAGATTGTGTGATCGACTTGAACAAAAATGAGTGCATGTCACCGCCAAATAACAGCATTCGACGCGTTTTAATGTCCGAGAGTCACGTCGATTATCCATGTTTCGATCTCAAATGTTTATTTCTGAGCGCGGCATAGCATCCCAACATAGTGCGCTGTAAACTATGTCCGACACCCGTCATTTTGACACCACTTACACCTCTGTGCCGCAAAAGTTACAGCTGATTTTATCTTTCCGACCCCACACCCCGGCGTATGCCTCACCCACGGACGGGGTACGTATGGAACTTCTCGTACAACGTGATATGTTATGGCGAAATAACACAATTTCTCACTTCAAAGTAAAAAGTTATATATGTCGACACAGATGATTGAAAATCCCGGTCTAATTCTCAAGTACAGGTAACAGGATTTTCAAATCTTTATTTCCAAATTCCTGGTGTGGTACCACGTCCTCACATGATGGATCTGAAAATAAGATCCATGGCTGTTATGGTAATAGTACTGTAATACTAACACTGCACCCCTTGATCACACTTCTTTTAAATGCTGCAGGTACCCCCCCCCCCCCAAAAAAAAAAAAACAAAAAAAAAAAAAAACACTCTCAACCCCACCCAACCCATTGCACACACACACACCTGTCGAGTGGAAGTTTACAAAACGTGCTGCCATTTATTCTTCCAAGTTGAAAGAAAATATACGCAAGAAAGAACCAGGAATTAAAATGTTCAGCAATATAAAGTTTTTTTTCAACTTATTCAGATATACAGTACGTGGGGAGTGTATTATCATTAAATCACCCACAGAGTGGAGAATCCACCCGAGCAATAATTGCAAATTTGTTGCAAAGCATAACCATCACAAGCAAAGTTCCAGCCAATGGACCTCCGTGTTTTTTGTCGATATGTATAGAATTTGAAAGTGATACTTTGGGTGATACTCCACTCCGCGAGTGTTTTAGTTACAATCCACTCTCCACGTACTGTACATGTAAAGAACAGGAACTAAAAATTAATGTCAACCTGACATTCATCGATCCGATAAAAATGAATGTAACAATTCACAAAAATATAAATTCCCATTTATAAAAAGCAAAATAGTATTTATGACATATCCATATCATCAAAGTTAATAAATGCACTTAACTGAACATAAATGTATCTGGAGAGTGGATTGTCACTAAAACACTTGCAGCGGGCATTCCAACACAGACGTTACATTTCATTTTTATCGAATCAGTGAATGTCAGGTTGATAAGTTAATACCTGTTCCAAGATTTCAATTTAGGGGAGGGGGCTAAGTAAGATATGGGAGAGGATTTAAGGTCGAGGTGCCGGAGGCATCTCCCAAAGGAAGCGGGCCGTAGCTGGAGGAGGGTTGGGGGTGTCCCCCTCGCGTGCGTGGGTGTCTGGGGGATCTCCCCCATGAAGAAATTTCATATTTGCTCGCCTTGAGAGCGATATCTGAACATTTCTACAACACCTGACATGATTTGTATTGTTGTGTGCCGTTTGCGGGTGTGATATTGGGTTGGAAAACCACAGTCAGATAGCAATTTGAAGTTTGATTTGGATGGGAGGGCGAAGCAAAAGTGGGGCGGGGGTGTCGGTCGCCCCCTCCCCCCGTGACGCCGCCACTGTCTTCTCATGTATATCTGAATAAGTTGAAAAAATATTATATTACTGGACATTTGAATTCCTAGTTCTTTCTTTTGTATATTTTCTTTCAACATGGAAGAATAAATGGCAGCAAGTTTTGTAAACTTCTACTCTACGGGTGTGTGGGCAATGGGTTGGGTGGGAGAATGGGGTGGGGGATTATCTGCAGCATTTAAAACAAGTGTAACCAAGGGCTGCACTTGGAATCACTATAATAGCCATGGACCTTATTTTCAAATGCATCATGTGCGGAAGTGATACCACACCTGGAACTTGGATATAAACATTTGAAAATCCTGATACCTGTACTTGGGAATTATTGGACTGGGATTATCATTCATCATTGTCGATACTTATAACTTTTTTATTTTAAAGTGAGAAATTGTGTCCTTTCGCCATTCCGTATCACGTCGTGCGCGAAGCCCTAGACGTCCATCGCCCCTGGGTGAGGCCTACGACGGGGGGGGGGGGGGGGCGAAAAGATAAAATCAGCTGTAACTTTTGAACTAATTGCAGCACAGCAGTGTGGTTGGTATCAAAATGACGGGTATCGGGCGTACTTTACGATACACTATACTGAGATGCTATGCCGAACTCTTAGAAATAAACTGCTGTTGTCTGGCGGTGACATGCACTCATTTTTGTTCAAGTCGATCACAAAATCTCTCGAAAAGAGATTGGGACAGAAATGGGAAAGATCTGGGCATTTTACCGTACACAATAGCACAATTTCTACCCCTTACCGAGAAACGTCTTTCTTCCACACAATTTGCGACGCCATTTTAAAATGGCTGAAGCTGATAGCAGACCTCTAGGTGAATAGCTAGTGGGCTGCGCAGGAGACTAGACCCACCATCCCTAGAAGGTAAACTAGGTTACTGCATGTCCAGAGAGCATACGCCCGCGGAAGACGAAGACTTAATATGAGAAACAGAAGAAAACTGTGCCTCTTGCACAAGAAGGTCGTTATTTTGATTTTTGACATCCACTGTGGGCTCACAACAGCCTTTTCTCGTTCTTGTCCGTTACAGAAGTACATAACGAACAAAAAATGTGATTGTGCATGTTTTTTTCTTACAGAACAGTCATCATGCATCTATGATATGAAGCGGACGCGTAGTGCCTCGGTTTGAACTGACCAGGCTTCTGCCACACAAAGGATGAATGTGTTCCATTGAATAACGCATTGCGTTATGTCTGATTCAAGGATAAAAGTATTGTGCATTTCTAAGCTGAGAGAGGTTCATCCAATTTTATAGTTCATATCATGTTCACCGGATACTCGCGAATGCACGTCGACAGTTTGCAATCCTCGTAGACGGTGCGGGGAACAATAGAGATAGTTGGGATTGATCTGTTCTTTTCCAACCGTTGCTGCTTTTAACCGGGACGTAGTGAAATTTTATGATCATTCACCTGTAGGATTATCTCCCCGAAGTAGAAGGACTGATGCAGGCTGTGTTTCCAAGAAATAAATCGTACATGAATAGCAGGTCAATATCTTCGTGCTTTGCGCACGCGTGCATTTTCCATGTAAGTGCACGAGAGTTTCGACTTGCTGTTCTGTGTAGTGCCACTTATTTGGGTCCACCAGAACCAGAAGTCACTCATTGGAAGTACGGAATACTTGCAAAACTCCCGTCTCAAAGGTAAAAAAAATAACGGGTATGTAATGGAGCAAAACAGCAAAAAATACTGACACGAACTATATTGCATTAAAATATTTGTGACAACTTTGAACTATTATATTAGAAGATAACATGAATCAAATCGAGAGACATATAGCCTACGTCAAGCAGGAATTCCACCAGGCATTGGGCTGGTTCCGAGCCACTGAACTGCGAATTTTTTTCGGAAATTGGCCTCGACGGGAGTCGAGCCGGGGAATTTAATTTTATATCGCCTTTGCCAAGCATGAATTCCACCGGGCATATTGCCGGGTCCGAGACACTGAACTTTAAAGTTTTTCGGAATATGTAATCAACTGATAAATACTGAGTCAAAAAAGAAAGTATAATAAAAACAAATGTGAAAAACAGCATAAAGGATGAAATATAACAGTTCTAAGGTTGCATGTTTGTGGACAAGAAGTCTTGCAAAGAGTTTAATGAATGTTTCTGTAGTCCACCCAACCGTATACACTTTTGCTACGGATTTCAAACTAGCACGTGCTACCAGAGAATGTCAAATTGAATGGGTGACCGACGATTTTCTTTGTGTTATGCTGTGCTAGAGAGCCTGGTTTATTGAGAAAACACGATGTTTTTGTCTTCGGACATTTTAAAAGATGCCAAGGATAACCAAAAATCCGAGGTTACGTGCCATTGATATGCATGAGGCTGGGATACCTCCAGATGAGCTCGCTGCTGAATTCGGTGTCACTGTGGCCACTATTTACCGTCTCATTGGAAGGTATAGAACCTCTGGATCTACTGCCCACAGACCGCATTCAGGTCGACCAAGAGTTAGTACCCCTGCACAAGACCGACACATCAGGACGTCTCACTTGTGGGATCGCTTCCTTCCGGCGTCGAGGACAGCAGCAATTACTCCTGGTAGAACTAACAATAGAATCAGTGCACAAACTGTCCGCAACAGACTCGCTGAACACGGCATCCGAAGTAGGAGTCCATACCACGGACCAATCCTAACCCAACGTCATTGTACCGTCAGAATGGAATGGGTACGTCAGCGTGTTCGCCTGACTCAACAGCGTTGGAGCACTGTTTTTTTAGGTGTTGAATCACGATTCTGTCTACGGTGCGCTGATGGTAGGGCAAGAGTGTATCACCGACAAGGAGAACGGTTTTCTGATGCTTGCGTGCGCGAATGCGACCGTTTCGGCGGGGGTAGTGTAGTGGTTTGGGCAGGAATTTCCTTGCACCATCGATCGCAGTTGATCTTCATCGATGGTAATCTGAATGGACAGCAATGTTGGGACGAAATTCTTAACGCTGCTGTTGTCCCATTGTTCAACGCTAACGTCGGATTGCATTTATTCCAACAAGACAATGCCCTTTGTCACGTGGCGTGTATCTTTCTTGAGGAGCAGAGCATCGAACTTCTTCCCTGGCCCCCACTTTCGCCAGATTTGTCGCCAATCAAGCATCTTTGGGATCAATTGGACCGTCGGGTACGACTTCATGATCTTCAAACATTAGGCGAATTACGTAATGTTCTAAGGCAGGAGTGGAACGCAATACCACATGGTGACTTATCAGGTTCATGCGCCGTCGATGTATTGCCATCCGAGAGGCGAACGGTGGACACACACGATATTGACTGCATGTGTGAACTTTTCATTTCACCCCATGTCTGAATTGCGACGTCCTGACATCCTGACGTGACGCTGGCAAAAGTAAGAACATGACATTATGCAAATTCATACAGCTGGACTCGAAATATGAATTTGCAATAATTTGTTTGGTATTAAAGTCGAAAATACTAATAAATTGTTCCTCAAAGTTTATTATACTTTCTTTTTTGACTCAGTATATTTGGCTTTGACAGAGTTTGGAATATGCGCATGGATAATGTGGGCTTGTGCTCTGGTACCCTCATTTAAGTAAATAAGAATCGTAGAAGTAAGATGAAAATGATAGTGATGATGATGATTAATGGAGTCGAGACCAGTACAAGCAAGGAAAATCTGAACTGGTTGAGGGCTGAATTGTTTTTGGTCTGGTTTGTTATTTAAACTTAAGCATTATTGCAATTTATTGGAGCGTTTCTAAAGGCGCTTCCCGGTGATTTGAAGTAGGACAGATCTGACATAAGATTAAATTGAAATAAGCAAAATACTGATTGCGTATGACTGAATGTGAAACATGGGCAGGGAAAGTGTTGTTATTTGCATGTACATTTACATTTACTCTGGTACCCAATTGTTTTGTTTCGCTCTCTCTCTCTCTCTCTCTCTCTCTCTCTCTCTCTCTCTCTCTCTCTCTCTCTCTCTCTCTCTTTGATTGCCCTAGTGGTGGTCTCTTCCATTCGACCAGTTGATTGTTAAAGATGTATTAAAGTATCTGTACATTCTCAAGAGGAGAGATGGACGTGGATGTCTCTAGAACTGGCTCACTAAACCGATTCTGGAGATATCAATCGTTGTCTCCCTGCTGCTGGATATTGTCATTCGTATGCTCTGTTTTTTACGCTCCACATTGTGAGTACTTGGGTAATTAAGAACCGCAAAACATAAATGTAAACGATAGGTCTGATTGATTAAAAGAGTTAAGACTAGTACAAGCAGGGAAAATCTTAACTTGTTCAGTCCGGTTGAGGGCTGGATTGGGTTTTTTGGGGTGGTCTGAATTTGTTTTTTCACAATTAGTTTTATTGCAAATTATTGTAGAGTACCTAGAGGCACTCTCCGGAGATTTGTAGTAGGACAATTGTAAAAAAGTAAAATATTATTTGGGTTTAAGTGAATGAGAAACATGAGTGGGGAGGATGTTGGCTTTTGTTCTGGTACTTTTTTGTTATCTCTGAGAGCCCCAGTCGTGGCTTCTGCCACTCAACGTCTAATAATTATAGATGTATTAATTTGAGTATTTAGACATTCTCTAGTAGGGGAACGGGCATGGATGTCCTTAAAACCGGCTCACTGTGTCGATTCTGGTGATATCCGTGTTTGTCTCCCTGTTGTTGGACCTTGTAGTACAAGCAAGGAAAATCTTAACTATTTGAGGGTTAGATTGTTTTGGATGGTCCGAGTTTGTAATTCAAAATTTGTGCTACCGCAAATCATTGGAGTATTTAGACATTCTCTAGCAGAAAGACGGGCATGGATGTCGTTAGAACCAGCCCTCTCAGCCGATTGTGGTGATATCCATGCGTGTTTATCTCCTAGTTGTTGGACGTGGTTGTTCGAATGCTATATTTTACATGATTATTAGAGTTATGGACAGTACAGGGAAGGATAATGTTCCTTGGTTGAAGGCTAGATTAGTTTGTGTGGTCTGAAGGTTGTTTTGTCACAAATTATTGGAGATGGCCTAGAGGCACTCTCCGGTGGTTTGTGGTAGGACGGACTTGAATAAGCAGAGTGTCGTTTGTGTGGATGCTATCAGTGGACATGAACTCATTCGTCTGCTGGTGGCATCCACATAGATAATATTTTGGTACACACAGTTTAAAAACTTCCAGCTGATTAAGTAAATTAGGCTGAAGACATGACTTTTATATTGCATTGATATTTGACACAAATATACAGAGCCCAGAATTTATACATGTACCGTTTTTCCCTCTTTCTCTCTCTCTCCATCCTCCTCATTGTCCCCTCAGCAATTAGATTTACCAACTTACATATTCCTTTGTTTATCTTCATCGTATGCACATTGATGAGAGTAAACCATGTTTTGTTTGCATCCGGCGTGCACCCATGTACAGTACGTGGAGAATGTATTATTACTAAATCACCAGCAGAGTGGAGATTCCACCCGAGCAATAATTGCAAATTTGTTGCAAAGCATAACCATCACAAGCAAAGTTCCAGCCAATGGATCTCCGGGTTAAACCTGGGTTTTTTTGTCCATATGCACAGAATTTGAAAGTGATACTTTGAGTGATAACTCCACTCCGCGGGTGTTTAGTTACAATCCACTCTCCATGTACTGTACATATTCTTCACTAAGCTTCGTATCAGCAATCATAAGTTAGCTATCGAAAAAGGGCGACATTATCAACCGCCGAAGCCTGTTATCGACAGGATATGTACTCACTGTGAAGCAAACTCCGGGAAACTAGAAAACGAATACCATTTTCTTTTGGAATGTACACATTAATCAGAGCTTCGATCAGAACTATTTGTTCTGATGAACAGTGAGATTGACGGTTTTATTGATCTGAGTATATTTGAGAAATTCAAATTAATATTTGAAAATAGAACCCCCAGTTTATGCCATAAAATCTGCAGCGTGATCCGGGATTTTTTCGCCAGACGATTATGATATGTTTAGCGATGTGTATTGGAAATTCTAGTTCACGTCTCCACGATTTTTTGCGTATCAGATTAATACAAATATAGTACTTTGATCATGGAAAATTGGTGGATGAAATTGTAATATTTTGAGTACTACTTTTGTTCATGTTACTTGTAGATTATCGCATACTGTCCTGTATAGGATGTTTTATGCTAATAAATGTTATGTTATGTTATGTTATGCTCGTGTATATACTTAGATTTACTGTTCTGTCTTCTGCCGCGGACCAAGCGGAATATACTTTGTGTCAGATCACTGTTAATATATTGAGTGTATTGTTAAAAACCTGTACCACTAACTTTGAATATTTGTGCAACACTCTTCAAAGCAACCGCTGTGCTGTTCCTTTTGATGTTGAGACATACATTATCTTGGACGAGATTCGGGGGAAACGGAATTCGACTTCATAAGCTTGTATAATAATAAAATGGGTGACTTAATCGATGAGAACCCTTTACCCAACGTAACGGTCAAAACCGACCAGGGCTAATCTAAAGAATCGTCGATTAATTTTCATTGTTTTTTTTATCTTTTGTCTCAAAAACATAGGTTATGACACCTCATTGGAACGAGCTCATCGTGCTCGTTCCAATGAGGGGTCATAACCTATGTTTTTGAGACAAAAAATGAAAAAAATAGTTATTCAAGAATTTTTTTTTACAAGTGTCGTCTGCTTTTCATGTTAGGTAAGGGTTAAAAGTGCATAACTTGGATTGTGCCTACTATCTACCACATGTGTTTCGCTCGACCTTTAATAACTCCTGTCATATCTCCCTATGTCATATTAATATTTAAAGTTTATCTGCTCACTGAGACTCCTTAGGTAGTCTCTCATCTTCCCTGCAGGGAGGAGAAAACAAATTCCAGGTAATAGCCCACAAGGCTCGAACCTTGGGCCGATTATGTTTCTATTGTATGTTAACGATCTCAGCAACGCCACAACTTTGAATCTCGTATCATTTGCAGATGATACAACAGTGTATTCATCTGGCTCTGACACAAATGTACTTGTAAATCATACCAACTCAGAACTCGAAAAGATCTTCTTGTGGTCTTCTGCAAACCAGCTTCCACTCAATACATCCAAAACAAAATTTATCATTATTAATCCGAGTAATAAAAACAATTCTCCTGTGCAATGATGAAATTATAAATAACAAAAAAAACCCAAAAAACAAAAAAGACAACTATTATCGCATTAGATTTGGCTGAAACCTCACTTAAATTCTTAGGCATTACTATCGATGAGAATCTTTCATACAAAGCCCACATATCAAACATCTGCTCAAAAATAGCTCGAGAAAATTATATCTAAAATAAGGTAAAGTATATTCTACCACATGATTGCATGAGAATTCTGTATGTTACACATGTGCAAAGCCATTTGATGTATGGGATTCAGGAACGGGGCAGTAGCAGAGTCATAAATAAATTATTTATTCAGCAGAAACGCTCCATTAGAATAATAACTAACGCGAAATACAACTCTCACACAAACCCTCTATTTCTCAAAGAAAAAATCTTTAAAATAGGCGATCTTTCTGCGCTCCAAGTGTCTTTTTTAATCTGGGATTGGCGAAACAATAATCTGCCAGTATATTTTAACATTTTTTTCGGAGCAGTAGGTGACAGACCTGGAAGGTTAACTCGACAAATCGGCATGTTGCAAGAGGGAAGCTCGAGAACTAAATCTCTTGCAGCCGTTCCGACATTCTCGTACCCTAAAATCTGTAATGGTCTGGATGAGGGATTACGACAAATCACATGCAGGCGTACATTTCAGAATGAATGGAGAAAACAATTTTCTAACAAGTATGTCGACAACGTGCAATGTAATAACCCATACTGTGCAGATTGTTCTGGCGATAACTGATGGCCACCCATACAACATTTTACATGACGGAAGCATTTGATTAACCTGAACTATTAATAGAAATCTGGGATGAGAAATCTGAGATTTGAAATCTGCTGCTTCCGGGCTGTATGTTTCAAATTTTAGAGTTCCCAACCCATTTACGTCGATGATTTTTACTGGCTTAATTGCGAACACGGTCAAGTAGAGTCCAGGCGTGAGGAGTAGAGTCGTCGCTGGTAGGCAGTTCCATGGACTAACCCGGTTCGCTTTCATTTTTTACTGTGATTAGTTTGTAGGCTGATACTGAACCAATGTTATGTAAAATTCACTTTTATCATATGACTCATCCGTTTTGTTCACTTTAAAACATTTGATATTTTGTTTTCATATTAATCAGTGATAAATAAAGCCTTCGGTCAATTTCATTGGTCAATTTCAACGACGAGCTCGTTCCAACGAGGGGTCACATGATATGGTTTTGTTGGAATTTTTTGAAAAATAATATTTTTTCAACTGCTGAATTTGCATATTACGCGGGTGGATGCGGGCGATTCGTTGGGTAAAGGGTTAACTGAAACAGAAAGGGGTGGGGGGGGGGGTGATAGGAAGACAGCCAATCTGGCTATGTCACCTCCCTATGGTATACATGTTTAGTGATCTCATGTCACAATGGTTTGTGTTTGATTACATACTGTGTTCCGTTCTTCTTGTATTACATTTTATCACCCGTATTATACCTGTATACCGTAGAATAAAATCATCAATCAATCAATAAATCAAATTGCCATGTAAAGAGTCCTCTTGGTGACAGTGGTCTCGAGATTACGAGGGGTGTCAAAAAGTTTTGAGCCCAACATAAATAGAGCTGGAATATCGGAACAGAACATATTTATTTTTCAACATAGTCCCCTTGTAACCCTTGTAATTCAATTCACTTGTTCCACCTGGATATCCCTCACAAAACGGAAGGTCAGTATTTGGATAATAGCCACTCCACTACAAACTACCACCTACCAACCCGTGTCTTTTTTAAAAGCACTGTTTCTTCTGACAAATGTTTGGAAAGTTCCAAAAAAAGCAAATATATACTTTGATCGAGGCTAGTTTTATGTACAGTATTATGAGTTGTCTCCTCGATGAGATCGTGACCTCGTTGCGATACTCTAACTCCGATTGACCGAGATTTCATGAATAAAATATTGCATGAAAAATAAACAAGAGTAACATCTGAAATTCCTGAAATCTGAAATTCACATTCCTTTTTACGACAGGTGAGATTCTACGGTATTGTGGCGGCGGGATGGGGATATAGAATGTCGACTGGATCGTGACCGTGTCGCGATCCGAAAGAAATTCTGTGTCCGCTTTTGTATTCACAGTACTATATGCCGGAATGCTGAACGTCATTGTATTATTGTTTTGAATTTTGTTACACAACCATGCTTATGACCCCCTCAATGGAACGAACTCGTCACATGCGCGTAGCCTGGTATCTATATTGAGAGAGAGGACACACGGATCTTTGGGGTGTGCATTAGCATTTCAATACTACAGGAATATCCCGAAGATCGAAATCTTGAGTTGGGGAACGAAGGTGCTGTCCCTCTCACGTTGGTGTGACCGGGGCACGGAGATTTTTCGAAACATTTACCCGCAGAAGCAGAATTTTTTTGAAAAATAAGCCCCTGATGGCGCCATTAGGAGAAATTTCGAGGCTGTAAAGAACTCCAACTTTGACCAAGCACGGTATATCATGTTTAATTTCTTAATTTCGTTAGTCGACATAGCATGTAGATCACAGAATTCAGGATTTTTTTTTTTTTTTTTTTTGGGGGGGGGGGTTCGGGGGGGGGGGGTTGTTTGGGGTAGGGGGGTAATTTTGTTTTACGTGGGCGGGGGGGGGGGGGGGGGGGGGTATTGCTGGTGTCATAAGCCATGTTTTTAGGCGAAAAAGCTTAGTTCTTCAAAAACAATTTTTTTTTCTAATGTCTTATAATTAAAGAGTTAGTAAATGGATTTGAAAGTGATCTTACGTAACAATATACGCGAATTTTATTTTATCGACCATAAAATTGATGAGTTTTTACCTATCAAGTCTAGCTTCTTTAACCCTTTACCCAACGCAGACGATATCAAAATTTATTATTTTAAATATCATTTTTTTTAAATGTTTCCAAACATTTCAACAGAACCTTATCATGTGGCCCCTTGTTGGAACGAGCACGACGAGCTCGTTCCAACGAGGGGTCACATGATATGGTTTTGTTGTAATTGTTTGAAAAATAATATTTTTTTCAACTGCTGAATTTGCATATCACGTGGGCGGATGCGACCGATTCGTTGGGTAAAGGGTTAATACTCTACCCAACGCACAGGATATCAAATTCTTTTCCTTTTCATTTTTCTTTAAATTATTAAGTTTTTCAAGAAAAAAACATATATTGTGATCCCTCATTGGAACGAGCTCGTCGAGCTCGTTCCAATGAGGTGTCACATGATATGATTTGGTTAAACTTGTTTGAATTTTTTTTTCAACCTCTTAATTTGAAAATTAATCGGGAGTTTGGGAGGGGGGGGGGGGTGGTGGTGTGCCGATACGTAAGGTAAAGGGTTAATCCTTTCAACTCTTGCGTGTTTACGAGGTATAATCCAATTTTTTCTCTCTACTGCAGACTGGCGAATTTATTCTGGATTTTTTGTGGGGAGGATCAGCAACACTTTACTCCCTCAAAGGTTGCTGGAATAAATAATCATCGCCAACATGATGACCATTGTCTCCCCTCCAGCCGCCTTATTTCCTCTAGCTGGTTGAGTGCTACATTATTTTTGGTGGTTTGAATATATTCATCAAAATTTGTTTATTACAAATTATTGAAGAGTGCCCACAGGCACTCTTCAATAATTTGTGATAAAACAAGTTTATATAAACAAAATTTTCTTTGTGTTTAACTAAATATGAAACATGAGTAAGGAAAATGTCAGCTTTTGCTCTGGTACCCTCATTTTTTTAAAGCCCTGATAGTGGCTTCTAGCACTCAACCAGTTAAGCACAACTGTAGGCATACCACCTTGAAAGAGTTACAGTACTGAAAATATTGAAAATGCAGCTTCAGATATACTGATTATTACAACAGTCATCTGGCGCTAATACTATAAAACTTTGGCATTGTATTATTTAGAATTGTATTTTCTAGTTATGACTTTAAATGGGTTGAAAGGAACCACTAGCATTTTCAAAGATCTGGCAATTGCCATATCTTTTAAAATGCTAATGATTCATTTTAGTCAATTATATTAGTAGGTAGAAAATACAATTCTAGAAAATACAATTGTGAAAGTTTTATAATATTAGCTCCTGTGGGAGCACGGTGGCTCAGTAGGTAAAAATACAGGCTTCTCGCCGAGAGGTCCTCGGCTCGAATCCCACCTGCGGCAACCTCGTTGTGTTCTTGGGCAAGACACTTCATCCCAATTGCCCACGTGGGAGCGCATTGGCGTTGCGTACTAAGGCATGCAGCACGTCGATGGTGCACTTGTCTTCAACCAATGGTAACTCTGCTTGTATGGAGTTAGTACGTTGGGGAGTCTGACAGTTGCTCGCCGTTGCTCGGTGGTTCTCTCCGTGTGCTCCGGCTTCCTCCACCCGTAAAACTGTTCGACATGAGGTGACCCTGACTGTCGAAACTGTCGTTAAACCCCAATAAATAATAAATAAATTGTTATGCTGAGTTGTTGATACCAGATCAGCTAGATCAAACAAGACTCCGTTTGCATTGTATGTGGTCTGGTCGACCTGGTCTCGTCAACGGGACAAATTGTACTTAATGACTGTTGTAATAAGTTGTTCATTACATGAGACTGGATATTTAAAAATGGAATACGACATCTGAAACGTAAAGAAAAAATAAATATATCAACAACACATTATAATTACAGAAATTTGAAATATCTGTCTGAGAAGCACATCAGAATGGAACAGGTACCTATAATCCGCAGTCCAAATACTCGAGGTACCGATATCCCGAAGGTCTAATACTCCGAGGTACTGTACACCTAAGGCCCAAATTCTTCGAAGGCTCAATACCCAGAAGGTTGCCAATACTCAAATGGTCCGATTTTCCGGAAGTATGATTCTCCAAAGCCTGATTCTCCTGAAGCTCCATAGTCTGAAGTCTGCAAGACTGTCGGGTTATCGTACCGTATCGAAACCCCGGACTATTGGGCTGTCGGAATATCGGGCCTTCAGATGGATCTAAAAAGGTGGCAAAGTATCATCAACAGCTGTTGTTACTGGTGATAACGATACTTCAGTCGGAATATCAAATAAAAGTTATATTAGTACGGCTGACGTCAATGTTTTACACCAAGCGCTTGGACACATCGAGAATGTACAGGGACGGAAGTCGATTATCTCTTTCGACTCTCTTTCCTCTTTAATGGTTTCACTCAACCCCAGGTTGAAGAACCCTCTCATTTTGGAACTTCGTGAGAAGTTGAATACTCCTATGTCTTACCAATATGATATCGTGTTTTGCTGTTACTGCGGTAACACCAGGGCAGACACTGTAGCAAAACAGGCTTTAAACAAGACTCTCACTGATTTTAATTTTTCTTTCGGTTATTTTAAACCTCATCTCAGTAGGTACATCAGATCTGTGTGGCAAGCGGAATGGGACAGAGCGACAAATAACAGCATGCTCCATCGATTCCGAACCACTATTACTGATAAGTATCCGTCTAGTAATATTTGTAAAAAAGATCCCGCCATTCTGACACGATGTCATAATGGTCTTACAAGACTTACACATTCCTTTTTAAAAAGGTAATATGTGACTGGAATGTGTTCGTGGTCAATGTCCGTTGACAATCGAACACTTTCTATTAGATTGTACTGATTCAATGTCGTCAGACACCGAATTTTTTGTGTACCATCTCTGAGAGAACTGTTTTACATGATTACATCCCCACTTCTCACCAGATTCTCTCGTTTATCAAAGAGATCAACCTCTTTAATAAAGGCTAGTTGTTTTTATTCTTTTAACTTCATCTCATATACACAGGTATTTTGTCACAGGGTTGATTCACATAACATTCATTCAAATTTTGGTATCGTTCTTCATTACTGTTTTCGCGATGTATTTCAGTGTCACGCAAATGCTCATTTTTTTTTAGGTTTTTTAAACATATATTTCTCTCTCTGATGGAATCTTTTTACCTGACATAACGTTTTATGCCCACGATATAGACTCAGCTGCTTATATGGCGTTAAGCACCTATAAAAAATCTGACCTTCGGAGTACTGGACTGTCGGAATATCGGCCTTCGAAATATTGAGTCGTCGCAACATCTGACCTTCGGCGCATTGGACCGACGGAATACCAAAAATACCAAAAGTTGGGAAAGGAAATTTTGAAACATAAGGGTACTTTTGGTTATAGCATTTATGAGTTTTTTTTACCTGAATAACATAAAATTTGTTTTCTGTTCGTTCAACTGCAGTTGTGTTTTCCAAATCGGGAAATGGACGAGACGGAAAATATTGTTTGGTCTTCCTTATGAACTTAAAGAGCAGTGGTAACCTTTTACACTCGAAATACTGCAATCATCACCTTTTGCAGATAATGCAAATAGGACTTTTACACAGTTCAATCCTGTTTAAAGCCAACGTAACGACCAAAACCGGCCAGCGCTATTCTCAAAAATCGCCAATTAATGTTCATTATATTTTCATTTTTTTGTGTCAAAAACATAGGTTATGACCCCTCTTTGGAACGAGCCCGTAACGTAACAGCCAAAACCGGTCAGCGCTATTCACAAAAATGTCCAATTAATTTTCATTGCCTGGAACTCTCCCATAAATTGTAACAGGGCAAATCCTCCCTGACGAAATAATATAATATCAAAAATTGATTGAAGCCCATCCACAGAATTTGGAGTCTTTAAGCTGTGGTACCCGCACTTCAGGATAAAGCCCTAAAATGGGCTTCCAGCACTCAACCAGTTAACCCTTTACCTAACGTAACGGCCAAAACCGCCCAGCGCTATTCTCAAAAATCGCCAATTAATTTTCATTATTTTTTTCATTTTTTGTCTCAAAAACATAGGTTATGACCCCTCATTGGAACGAGCTCATCGAGCTCGTTCCAGTGAGGAGTCATAACCTATGTTTTTGAGACAAAAAATGGAAAAAAATAGTTATTCAAGAATTTTTTTGGCAAGTGTTGTCTGCTTTTCAAGTTAGGTAAAGGGTTAATGTATTGTTACGTTGCTTCGGATGTCTTACGCTTTGCAAACAGTATTTTGTCTCACATGTTCTTTCCCATAAAAGCAAAACCCGAGAATAGTTATTTTGTCAAATTAGCGGCTTATAATTAGTGCAAATTAGTGATTGCACTTCCTGATTAGTAAACAACCCAAAGAAAATGATATAATTTGGTACGCTTAATTATGTGCGCTGAAGGTGTTCGACTTGCAAAACAAATTTTTCATTGATCTTCTCACATGTTTGTTTACAACGCCATAAATGACTGGATTACTGACATATCCCACGAAGAAAAAATATCGCAGAACAAGCACTTCTGTAAATCCAAATATGTCAATGAAAAATGGAATCCAGGTCATTGTGAACACAATGGAGCATACGAATAACATTTTCGTTATCCGAGACTGAAGGCTAGTCTTCCAAACCGACAGAACTCGAGAACGCGGCATTTGCTGAAATTGTCGTCTTCTGTGACGTATGACGTAAATGGCAATATATAATATAGCGATTGCACATAATGAAAAAATAAAATATGCAAATAGAATTCCTTGGTATATGAAGGTTAGTGTCGTTCCGAGAATCTTTGTTGTGAAGTGGCAAAACATTGTATTGTTCTTCAGATACTGGTGTGGATACACGCATGTCAATTTTTCGACATCCTTTTTATTGATCAGTACAAATACCATGGTAGATGGCACTGCAAACACTATACAAGATATAACTCCTATGGCGATACTACATGCCAGTTTTGAGAGGGACATCGTAATATTGCACACAGCAAGGTACCTTTCGACTGCTATTTCAACGAGTAAAGCATTGGAAAAGGAGATACAGAAATGTCGTATAAACTCGAATGACCTACACAGTACATCGGAGGTGACAATATGGAGTTCATAAGCAATCGTGTACGGTATTATGAAGAGGCATATAAATATGTCGGTGAGTGCCAGAACTTTAATAAAAACACTTGTAACCCGGTGATCTTTTCTGCACATATACACGATCAATATTAAAATATTACCTACAACCCCTGTTAGCGAACACACAACACTGAATATTGCAAACACATACAGCTGAATGTTCCAAGCGATACTTCTGCCATCAAACTGGGTACCAAGCATCTCATTGTTGACATATGTTTGATTAATAATTTCATCACCACACTGATTAAGGCATTCCAAGTCGTAGTCAGTCATTATTGAGGATTTATTTGTCATAAATATCACAAATTACTCAAACCACATCAGCGGCTGTTTGTAGTAATGTTGTACATCACTGTTTGTAGTGATTTCATTGAAAATTAGATTTTATATTTCATGATGACTGTCGTGCACTATCATAACTTCGTTCTTTAAAACTATGTATATATATGTTAAATTTAACTAAAAAAATCCCTTCAACTTAGCAGCAGATTCGATTAAATATGCCCAAATTATATTTATTTCAGTGGCAGTAGAAATTCTGTCCTCGGCAGGAACATACATCATCAGCACGCACGGAGTTAACTTGAACTCTTGCTATTAGCATTACGTCATAAATGAATGTATTAGTATTTGAACACCCGATGGTTGAGTTGCCTTAGCACAAAGGTAAAATGTTTTAAACACGCACAGATTAAATGCTAACCATTACCCTCCTCCAAACAGGAAAGCTGACATGTTTACGCACGAACTAAACAGTTGACTAATCCTCGCACAAACTGAAAACATGGCTGTGGCTTTTATTGAAACTAAGGTTGTATGGTATGCTATCCCATATTAAGCAGCTGACTAGGACCTCACACATTAATTAAATTGAACAACCATCTAAAAGCAATCCAAAAGATGTTTTCTATCCAAGTAAAACTTGCACAAACAAAAATGTAACAGGTATCCATGAAACCACTAAGAAGGAAATGTTTCTCCACAAAGAACCTAACAAGATAATGGCTGTCTCCATTCGATCAAAGATGTACCGTGTTCTTGCGCATGCAAAGATGCCTGTTGATTTAAACAGATGAATTAAGTCTTCATACAGAGAGGATTTGTGCTCCTACTATGTGGAGTATTTTATAATTACCTTCAATCTGATGTTAGAACAGGCATTGTAATTATGCTGGGTTATTTTAATCAGTTTCAGCACGGAACATTATCTGTCCATTAAGAGTACAATACAATCATCTAATCCGAACACGGACTTCAACTTTACCATCTTCATTCAGCTAATCTCCATTTGTGAAAATCGACATGCGTGGAAGTGACCTTAAATGTATGAATACAAATGTTTACCATCTACAGAAAACGCAATCGCAAACAACAATATTAGTAGCGATAAAACTTCGGCCATAAAAGATCACGTATCGTTATTGCAGTGACAATACAAGTCACATGGCGTTGAGAGAAACGAAGGCTCGCGTGCCTGACGGACTGTTTCTCTGATACCAGTAATCAGAAGTCATTCCATTCAAAAACTGATAGTGTTGGAACGAATGTTGTGTCTAGTTTCTCTCAACATACATTCCATGGTGCACAGCACTGCCCGACTCAAAACATAAACAATATCTCAATGTGGTTTGCACGCTTCTAAAAATTATGAACGAAGTGACGTGGTATATTTAAAGAGATTCTCGTGCATTACAAAATATAATTCCTAAGTTGTTTTCGCAAACCACGCACCAATCACTTGGGTGACCCCAGGAAATAAATTGAATTGGTTAGAAATATCATTGACCGACGGAAATAACATACTTGGCGTGAGCTCGGTTATTTTGTTTGCCACCAGGTACAATTTCCTTCATTTTGAATGAACCTCCTCACGTGCCATTGGACTGAGAGAATTGAAAATGAAGTCCCATTATTTTAATCAGTTGAGTGTGGCTTTTAATTTGTTAACGACTATTTTTGAGAAGACGTGGTTTGGGGTTTGTTTACTGAAGGGTAGATAGAAGAGTTATGTGCTCATTGTACTTGTATACATCTTATATCGCAATTGAACTCGTCACGAGTAAAGATTCTGTACAAACACAGTGTGCACATAACACATATTTTTCTTTTCATAAACACACATTTCCCCCAGTATAGGTAAGAACGTTTCGCAAAAATACATAGCGTCTATCTATGCTGTTTTTGTGAATATCGGGAATTATCTCATGAGCGTGGGCCTAAAAAGTTTAATTTCCTACAAGCGCTGCGCGAGTGAAATATAATACTTTCAGGTCCACACGAAAGAGATAATTCCCGATATTCACTAAAACAGTGTAGATGTTCTTTTTATTATATGCTACGTGACATTTCACTGCGCAATATTCAGTCCAATTCGACTGCAAACAGTTTCAAGACAATAACAAAAAGCTGCAAGCGCTCGTAAAAAATAAAGCTTTCAGGTCCGCACTCATGAGATAATTCCAGATACTAACTAAAATAGAGTAGATTTTCTTTTTTATTATATGCTACGAGACATTTTATTGCACTATAGTCAGCCCAATTCGACCCTAAATGCGTACGTTTCAAAACAAAAGATCTGTTGATCGTTCCTTCAAGGCGACGTGATGAGGCGTAGCGTGACGTCATTTAGGAAGCTACTGAGGGATATTCCTCAATATCCATCGAGTTGGTGGACATCGAGAAATATCTTTTAGATAATTTGCGATAATTCACAGGCTAGCATATAATAAAACTCTGTATCGAGGGTAACAACCGCATGTGCGATCATTCGATTCTGAAAGAGAACGTTTTTACCTGCTCTAAATTGGCATCGAGTTGTTACACATATAACTGTTTTACAACAAAAATTAAATGATAAATGAATCAGCAGCTCAACGAAATAAATTAGACTGGATCGTTTCTATCATCATGCTATTTTTAAATAGATTTACCATGCGTTAAACATGAACAAAAAATGAAGAAAAAAAACCAAAACAAAGAGAAACACAGCTGAAACGCTATCGTTAACTTCAGTAGTTGTAGCTTTTGTACAGATCAGTGGATCGGGATTACGTCATGCACGGCGCAAAAACGCAATACCACGTCGACATGATATTCATTCATAAAAAATCAATTCAAAGATGCTGAATGATTATCAAAACAGACGCCTTTAATAACTGTACCCAACCCCCTTCCCCTTCCTTATGCGATCAAGGCAAGAAAAGGAGGAATACTGCAAAAAGTCTCGACCTCGCCTTTGGGACATATACTACTCAAAGTTTGCTAAGCACCAAGTACATCCAACTGCCTGTTTTACGTTTTAGTTGAAATATTGTTAACAAAAGAGTATATATTTTTTTATTTAGTTATATCTTTAATGATTTAAGTACAGAAATGAAGATTTTGTTTGTGTTTTACATTATTTTTTAGGTTTTGAATACGATAACCATGGAAAATAGATATTATAAGTAAAAGAGGAAATTTTTCAAATTTGCCAAAAAGTTGACGGAGCGAAATGATATGAGTTCAATATCGAGTATGAGACCTATTATTGGTAATTACAGCTTGACAACGCCTTCTCATGCTGCGAATCAGGTTCCAGATGGTCCTTTGTGGGATGTTGTTCCATTCTTGGACCAGCATGGCACCAAGCTCCTGGACACTTCTTGGCTGGACTGGACGAACTGAAATTGCAAGCTGCAACTCATTCCAGACATGTTCGATTGGATTGAGGTCAGGGGATCTTGCTGGCCAGTCCATACGCCCAATTCCTTTCCTCTTTCGGTAGTCCCGGACATCATGGGCAACATGGGGACGAGTATTATCGTCCATCAGAATGAATCTATCACCCACTGCACCTGCATACAATCTGACGTGTGTATCCAGGATCTCATCAATATACCGCTGTTCAGTCAATGCACCACGGTCAAGGACACAGAGCTCTGTACGTCCATCCCAGCTGATGCCGCCCCAGACCATTATTGACCCTCCACCATAGCGGTCATACACAGCAATGTTGGCTGCATGGAAACGCTACCCTAGTCTTCTCCATACCCTAGAACGCCTATCTGTGTTGTCTAGGAAGTAACTTGACTAATCTGTAAAAAGGACAGGTCGCCAATCTTCTCTGGTTCGTCCAACGTGGCCCATGGCCTATTCATATCGTGCCGGCTGGTGGTTCTGGGACAGCTGAATGCGAATACATGGTCTTCTCGATCGGAGACCACCTTCGTGCAACCTTGCTCGGATAGTCTGCGTCGAAACATTTACCCCGGATGCATTCTGAAGGTCACTGCGAAGCTGGGTTGCTGTATCAAAACGGTTCCTACGGGCCTGAATGATCAAAAACCGGTCTTCAGCTGCAGATATTGCCCTGTCTCTGCCACCACCATGTCGTCTGACTGATGTGCTATACTGCTGAAATCTTTCCCAGGCTCCGGTGATCACCGTATGGTGCACACTAAGGGCTTCTCCAACCTGACGATGGGTAGCCCACTGTTTCCCCATCCCTACAGCCCGCCACAGTTCTGCTTCAGACAAATGTCTTCTTACATTTGCATTCGCCATATTCAATCATTAAATCACAAGGGTTTGTGTTGAAATGAAGACTGAATACCCTACACATCTCATGTACATGTCGACAGTACACTAAAACATCATAAAAATCAAAGGGTAAAAGCTTTCCATGACTGTCACGAAAAGTCTGCCTGTCAAGAGAGCTAATGTAAACACCGGGGAACATCTCAATGTGTCACAAGAAAATTTCGCAATGATGTGACAAATATGTGGTGCTTAGCAAACTTTGAGTAGTATATATAGATTCGTCCTTACGGACACGTCGATATATGTCCAGAGACGAGGTCTGGATTCCAACACACCATCTTGGAAATTCACATGGTGGTAAACACCTTCATATAATACATGTTAATTAGCACTACTTCCCATAGAGAAGTAGAATAAGTGCAGATAGAGTGCTTCTTTGTTGGGGGTAGGCTGGGGACAAAAATATCCAAGGTTTACTATACTGCTTCCCGTGGAATAAAATATGAGAAAGGCGTTCGCGAAGATGTCATTTAGCAGATTCCAAGTCTTGACGAGTACGATGGGAAGTATTAAAACGTGTCAGTGTGTGTGTGTGTGGAGGGGGGGGGGGGGGGTATCGAGACACCCATAAATATATCACACCTTTGAAACAACTGTGAACTGTGAACATTCTATTGTGTCACGCCTTGTATTATATATTCGTTTTTCAGCATACACGATGCATGCTTAGTTTTCAAGCAACCTTCTTTAACCAATCAGTATGCAGTATTTGTAACTCGAGCCTCACCTCCAATAAATACACGTCGCTGAGAGTGCGACGCCAAAATATCTCACCGCTTAATGCAGTCTTGAACCAGTTATAAACCGATCGCTAATGTATAACTCAAGCGAAATCAGAGTTGGCGCCCTTGCATCACCCGAAGCAGACGTTTTGTTGATGAATAAAAACACACGAGTTAAAATCGATCGGTTTCAAGCTCTGTTTCACAAGTAAAATAGGATCCGGTAACCAATTCAAAAAAATTTCATATAAAAATTGAAATTTTGAAATGTTAGCGAATTTGGATCATCGATGTGCGAACCATTTCACAAACCTCAGGCATTTTCCTGAAGAGTAATATAAAAATACAGAAACTTGCTTTTTACAAAATCTTCCAATCCGTTCGAACGTTTGGCTGTTATTCTTTCTTGAAACCCATATAAAAATAAGAAAATGGTCTTTTCACCATCTTTTGATGTTCTGTAACATTTTGTCTGTTCATTGTATAAATAGTTTACCCAAAATGACATATAATACATGCACTGTCTTTTCCATTAATATAAGTCTAGGAGGTGAGTTTTTTTTTCTAGAAAGAATATAAACTTGCAAATTATTGTAAAAACACTTTCACCAAACAAAAAGCCAAAGTGGACAGAGTGTTGGCAGGTGTCATACTGACAGACATTCTTAGTGGTGGAATACAGTACGTGGAGAGTGTATTATCACTAAATCACCCGCAGAGTGGAGATCCCACCCAAGCAATAATTGCAAATTTGTTGCAAAGCCTAACCAGCACAAAGTTTCAGCCAATGGACCTCCGGGTTAAACCCGGAGGTCCATTGGCTGAAACATTGCTTGTGTTTTTTGTCGATATGCACAAAATTTGAAAGTTATAGCTTGGGTGATAACTCCACTCCGCGGGTGATTTAGTTACAATCCACTCTCCACGTACTGTATCTATGAACTATTTGCTTCTAATTGGCTTGCCAGAAAAAAATCGATGTTTTCTTTTGTTACTTTCAAAAAACGAAAACAACAGGCAGCTCCGAAAGCTTTCTGTTGTTTTCGTTTATTAAAAGTAATAAAAGGAAACTAGGCTGTATTTTTTTATTGATGTAATAGGTGTTTCCTCAACAATTACTGACTTCTTGATCGAACCTTCTTAATTTATCTAATAATTTCAAGGGGGAGCGCGGTGACTCAATGGTAGACTATTGGACTTCTATGCTAGAGGTCCCTAGTTCGATTCCCGGGGCGACCCGCGTTGTGTCCTTGGACAAGGTCTATATGAGGACACGATGACGCCGTGTACTGAGGCGTGCTGCCCGTCAATGGTACCCATGTCTTCAATCGCTGTAACCCTGCTTGAGCGGAGATCGAACAGAATAAGAATGTTGAGGAGCTGACAGTTACTCGGTGGTTCTCTCCGGCTTCCTCCACCCGTAAAACTATCACGGTCACGATTAGCCATTGTGCATAAGTATGTGACCTTAAACACCAATAAATAAATAAATAAATAAATAAATAAAAATAAATAAATAAATAAATAAATAAATAAATAAATAAATAAATAATTTCAAGGAAGATAACTTTATCGTTTATGTTTATGACGAGGTAGGTCAGGGATGTATTATTATTGACCCTCCTTAAGAACTGTTTGTTGCAGTTTATTGTTCACTTGAGATACACTCCCGGCTAACTTTATAAGTTCTGACTGATTAAGTATTAGACTGTGTGCTTTGGACAATATCTGTACACATAGAGCAGGCATGTGGGGTTGGATGAGAGGAAGAGGCTGAGTTTTGGATGGTAGGAAAGTAGGTTGATTCTCTGTACGACCAGTGATGGTTAATGCCAGCGTTATTTAGGGCCCATATCTTCGATCTGAAGTGAAGTATTTTTAATTTCATTCCAGCGTGTTATCACTCTACCTGTGGAGGTTACTTGTGAATATAGGTAAGCGACACCCTGTGTGGGTAGGGTGCAAAATTCGTCTCGTTTATTCGACATGACTATTTCGCGTGGCCCTCGCTGAAGTGTGTTCGATGAGGGCATTTCAATGAACGCTTCCGGAAGTACAATGTTGTGGGATGGGAATGGAAAGATGAAACTAGGAACGATGTTGGGCGGGTGGAGTAATTGAGGAAGAGGAGTATTGTATTGCTCTCTGGACCTGCCGATTCCGTTATGCAGTGTGTGTGGAGGGGGGTGGGGGGGGGGGGAGGACTCTCTATCCTAATGTTCCATTCACTCGCATCTTGTCGCGGTGTAGAACAAGAGCAGGTGCTGGGTAAATGTTACGATTAATATCATTTGTTTCGACATAACTTCCTGTTTCCCTTTTTCGGAACAGGACGTGCCATTAGAGCACAGGTCTTGCTCGTGCTTTCGTATGCAAGCATTGGAAAAGGGAGTATTGTCTCACAGTTTATATGTCTAGTTGTGTATATTACAAGAGTTTCCTCCTCTTTATTGGCATCTTACCTAACAGAATTGGGAGATGATATCTTTATTGTTCTTTAACAGGGTGAGTGCGACTCGATTAGTCTAGTCAAAGTGCTATGAGCTGTGCAATACAAGAAATATCTGGAGGAGCGGTCGCAATGTTCGTTGGGTTAGTTACAAATTCAAGTGGGTTAGATCGGCTCAATGTGCGTAATACAAGTGAGAAAAAAGGGCGTAAAAGGTTAATTTTGGAAATGTTCTGTTTATCTAAATCCGGCTATATATATATATATATATATATATATATATATATATATATATATATATATATATATATGTATATCTATATACATCTAGATGCACTCCCGCGTCATGCATTTGATATGAGATTGTAATAAATGAATTGAAAAGAAAAAAAAAATGAATCCTAACCAATTTAAGAGGTTTGTCGTTGAATCACAGAACTGTTCATTTTGTGGAGAAAACGCGGAACATTTCTCGTTGAATGTGACAGTGAGGGCAGGGGAGGGGTGGGGTGGGGGGGGTGTGCCAAACTAAACCATTCGCTGCTTCCCAAAACATTTCCCAAATGCAACTTGCACACCACATGGAGCCCCAAAATGGTATCCAATATGGCTGTTACACACGCTACAAATGCCTCAGATTCGCTTTTAGAGCGCTAAATTTTGCAAACTTTCTCGGTCATGGTTGAGGGGGCCTATTCCTAACCTAACGAGGGCCCCTTCTCAGAAGGGAAGTGGGAGGATGGGACAACAATCGGACGGTCCAAATTAGGACTAGAGGATGCCCCGAAACCCCACACAACGACCTTCAAATATCATCTATGCCCCTCCCCCCTCCCCCCCCCCCCAAATCTGGCTAGGTTATCTCCTACTATAAAATCCTGGCTACGCGCCTGAGTGTAACTTTTTTGCACAATCTGAGTCGATCTGTTCTGCGCCCTCCATGATCTAAATATATCATCATACCTTCATGATGCAATCGGAATACAATACAGTCGCCGTGGACTGGTCGTAATCACTCACATGCATAAAATACAAAATACAAAAATGATATCCTGCTCTTGTCACTCAAATATTTACGAAACATTTCACCTCTCAAGAGATTATTATTGTATTAATCTCAGCCGGCACTCATTTTGGTTTGAACAGTCGCAAATCCTTTCACGTTTACGTTATTATTTGTTTGAATTGCAAAATATATTTTTCAACGCAATCGTCTTCTTGGTGAATTTTGAATTTTCTTCCTCGACAACGTCGAACCTCGCGCGATTTTATGTATGTCGTAGCTTTGCTGTAGGTATCCCGTCAAGGTGACCAATAAAAACGACAAGTTTTATTTGCACTATCACCATGTTGGTTTCATTTGAAGTAATCTATGTGAAATTTAATTGGATGCATGCCTTGGTACTAGTAGCTGTAACGGCAATGGAAGCATAATCAGCAAGCATGAAGTTTTTGTGATTGATTGTTCAAATGAGGCTTATTAGAAGGTGTGGTGGAAATATAGAATATACCCACAGTAGCTTGGTGTACCAAATGTTCACAACGAGTGGCGAAGTGGTGTTAATCGCGATCCTTTGGCGCGCGGTTCACACCACTTCACCATAAGTGGTGAACATTTGGTACACCAAGCTACTTTGGGTATATTTTATTTATACCATGCTCGACAGATTAATAAGAGTTTAAATGTTAAATAAATCAATATTCACACGTGCGAATCTGTTTTTGTTTACATGAGCACCGGTGGGCGGCACTTCCGCTGGCAATTTTATCGCCGAAACGAAATGGAAAACAAAACGTGCAAATACAGGGCCTTTTTCATTTTAATAACATAATAACATACTATTTCGAGTTATGGAGGTAGTAGAGATGCACGAATCGATGTGGGTTGGCTCCATACCCCAGAGGTACGCGGTGCCTCTGAGGTATGGAGCATTATTAAATTTTAAAAATTATTTTGTTTAATAATTTTAATTGCTATGACGTTGCATATTTAAAAGAAAAATTAATTGCTATGACGTCATACCTCTACACCTCTTAAGTCGATAAATTTAATTTTAATTGCTATGACGCAATATCCCTACCCCGCCCCTCCCGTCTTCTCTTTGATAAATTTAATTTTAATTGCTATGACGCCATACCTCTTCCCCCTCTTAAATTTAAATTGTTACCACACAGTAACCCTTCTCCCCTCTTTTAAATTTAACTGCTATGGCATAGCCTCCCTAACAATTGAAAGGAGGTATCAACTAATTTTAATTGCTATGACGCTTTACCCCATCCCTTCCTCCTCTTTTAAATTTTAATTGCTATTACGCTATTCCCCTAACAACTGGCGCAATATATTAATAATTTTCGTTAAAGGATTAAAAATATTTTTTAAAACATTTAAATGGCGTTTTCGTTGAAGAGTTAAATCAATTTAACGTATTTAAATAACAGCAAAAAGTTTTAAAGTATTCAAATGGATAAATATACTCCAAAACGTTTTTTTTAAATCAATAGGCGAGACACAATGTGAGAAATACATGTATATGAAATGCTTCCTTGAAGCAGAATTGAAAAGTGTCAACACACGCAATTGGGGATCTATTGGGTTTGTGAACAATGGGTCACCTACCCCCTTTACATTGGTGAAGGTAGGTTGTTTTCTCGTTCATTACGGACTGCAACTTATCAAAACAGCCATAGGTGTTTAACAGTTAATTGTGGACCAGTACGTTTAAAATTGACAAAATCAAGTAATGTTCTCTATCATTTTTCTCAAAGGTGATGACAATAATCGCTTTTAATTCAAGTAAAGACGGAACGACACTAAAATAAAGGTGATACGACACTAAAATTAAGGTGATAACCCTGCGACTTGTTTGTTAATCATAAATCACCCCGCGGTATCGTGTTTTACTAGCCTATATCAAATGTTTATTTTTGGATGTTTACTGAAGAATAAGCCAGCCATCTAACAAGGGAAGTGAAAACATGAAAGAAGTGCCTTTCTCTAATTGCGCACGTGCATGGGGGTGGAGTAGCGTTGTGTACTAACGCGTACTGCACGTCGAGGGTGCACTTGACTTCAACCAATACTAACCCTGTGTGGAGTATGCCCGTTCCTTGCCTTTGCTTGGTGGTTCTCTTTGGTTTCCTCCAACTGTCCGACACGAGGTGGCACTGACTGTCGAAAGTGTCTTTAACTCCCCAATAAATGAGAAAAAACTATCATTCTGTCATAAACGTTTTGACCTTTATCCAAATATTTATCATAACAGGCCTAGTTCCCTTCCGTCATACGAGTTTTGTGGGGGAAACCAGTAGTACCCTCCTTTACATACCCATCTCGCTGGTATAAACTATGTTGACCGATTAGCCGCAAAAATGGGAAGAGGATACGCGAATCTGTATTATCCACCCAAAAGTACGAGATAGGTGTCGACTTGGAAAAAATAACCTCCAAGAGCAACTTGAAAAGTTTCAGCGCGCCGAAGGAACGGACAATGTGGGTTTTGAAAGCCATTGCGGCTCGAGTAATTTATGAATCGACGAGAGTTATTTGGTTCGAGTGTGCGATTGACAGTGAGTTCAGGGCCTCGAGCTGCAAGGGGACTAGGAGTTGTGCACAACTATAAAAATTCTGTGTTTTATTTAGAAATATGGACATATTTATGGTAGTACCGAAATCGCAATTTCCTGGTTTACCACCAACATATAAGCCAGTTTTAACAAGCTACGATTCCCAGTTTCAGGTGACAAGTAATCTTGTCACACTTTGAGTAAAGGATTTCGCTGACAAAAAATGAGTAAATTGTGTACGTTTAATTATAAAACATCGCAAGTTCGTCAATATTCACTTAAAGTCTGGCTGTAACGAAATAGTGTATTTTCTGCAGACACTCTGTTAAATTCCGACACAGATTTATTCAGTTAGAAGCACTGGTTTACAGTTTTTTAACTTGTACAAAAATGTATAAATTTTAATTTCGTGTTCAGTTGAGTAAAAACTGGTTCCTATGAAATCACGGTAGCCAAAAATTTCAAAGTCCTGCATTTCACTATCGCAAACGATGCAAATGACTGTAAATAAGTTTTTTTCTTTCATTTTTTCTTTTCTTTTGGCGTGGCGAAGGGGCGAGTGGGTAGGGTACGAAGTGGTATCGGTGTCTTGTTTTTATTTTTCTTCAAAGAAGGGTCCAATAATAAATCCAGTTTCAACAAGCTATGATCCCGAGTTACAGGTCATGAGTAGACTTGTCACACTCTGGGTAAAGGATTTCGCTGGCAAAAACATGAGTAAACTGCGTACGTTTAATTATAAAACATCGCAAGTTCGTCAATATTCACCCAAGATTCGATGTCCTGATGCAATGAAATAGCGTATTTTCTGTAGACATTCTGTTAAATTCTGACATAGGTTTATTCATTGGGACGCAGCTGGTTTACAAACCTGTATAATTTTGTTTTAATTTTGTTTTCAATTGAGTAAAAAGCGGTATTTGATAGTTACTGGTAGACATAAATTTTCACTGAGAGATTTTATGACGCTTGGGTTAGCTTGTTTTACGGATCTAACTACCCCCACTCAGATCCACACTTGGCCCACTATGAGCACAAAATCGAAATCAACATACAACACTTCAACTGACTCTCTCCGTCCTCACTGCCAGCTTTCAGTAAAAAAATCCACCATACAGCAATTAATTGTTATGTTCAAGCATCGCATTACAGCACAAGTCGAAATAAAATCTGATTTATTGAGCCATACCATAGCACATGTCAAAATTAATTCCCATATACAATCTTTAAAGCACGTCCCTGTGTGTCACTATCAGCAGCTATGACTATAGCATAACTTTGAGTTAAAGAACTCGAGACCTTTCTCTGGCAAATGTCGATGTAAAAACAAGATAATACATGAGAACAACTTGTGCACCTGGATTCTACTGATAAAATAAGTCTTGTATTAGACCACAATTCCGAATATTATTAGTGTACCCTCTTAATATCAACCGATTTTTTATTGGATCACAGTATTAGTGGGTAATTTTTGTTTTGAACAACTGCTGAATAGTCACTAAGTTACATCCGGTAATTTACGTGGATTTCCGAAAAACGGGCGAACGCGATAATTGCCGAGAAAGGAAATTTGTAGTTTATGACACACTACAAATAAAACAATGAAAAAATTTGAGATATACTGCATTTTTTTAAACATTCGATACCAACCAGAGATAAAAAATGAATCAAATTGATTACTAATAAATTACTAATTGCTATGAAATCAGTGGTCATATGTTAGCTTTTTTTGATCAATAAATTATAAATTTTTCGAAAATCTGTGATCAAATGAGAGAGGTTAGTTTACCTCATTCCCACCTCAGTCAACAAAATATACTATGTTTGAAGTATCGGATTTTCTTGTATGCGGATGGGAGGAGTCATTTGGGAGGGAACTCTCACTGTTTGTAAGGAACTCCTCACTGTTTTATGAGGGGTTGTGAGGCACTCCTCATTATTTGTGAAGGGTTGTGAGGGACCTCTCAGTGTTTGTGAGGGGTTGTGAGCCACTCCTCACTGTTTGTGAGGGGTTGTGAGGCACTCCTGACTGTTTGTGAGGGGCCTCTCACAACCCATCACAAACAATGCAAAGTGTCTCACAACCCCTCACAAACGACGAGGAGTGCCTCACAAACACTAAAAAGTACCCCACAACCCCTCACAAACAGTGAGGAGTGCCTCACAACCCCTCGCAAACAAGGAGGAGTTCCTCACAAACAGTGACAGTTCCCTCCCAAATGACTCCTCTCATCTTCATACAAGAAAATCCGACACTTCAAACATAGCATATTTTGTTGACTGAGGTGGGGGATGAGGTAAACTAACCTCTCTCATTTGATTACAGATTTCAGAAAAATTCGTAATTTATTAACCAAAAAAGCTATCATTTTACCACCGATTTCCTAGCAATTAGTAATTTATTAGTAATCAATTTGATTTGTTTTTGATCTCTGGTTAGTATCTATTATTAAAAAAAAATGCAGTACATTTCAGATTTTTTCATTGTATTATTCGTGGTGACTATTCGACAATTATTCAAAACAAGCACTACCCACCGATACTGTGATCCAATAAAAATGTGGTTGATATTAAGAGGGTACATTAATAATATTCGGGAATGTGAGTAGGTGATAATTGAGAATTCAAGCATCAACGTACATGTACGTGTACACGTACATCGATGTACACCTCCATAGGATTTAGTGTTAAAATCGTGTATGCGTACACAATTTAACGTTTTTTAGGGTGATTTAGAATCCGCTTTGCGGATTCAAACATCACTGAATTGTATCCTAGAGTGAAAAAAACGCCTGTAGTTTTACGTACACGTACATGTACCGTCTGATTTTAGAATCGGCAAATGGGTTTCCCCATAGGATTCAGTGTTAAATTGCGAGCAAAAAACGTGTTGTCGTTTCTAAATCATCGTCTTGCTGATTCTAAATAATCCGCGTCTGTACACGTTTTTAACACTGAATCCCTATGGAGGCGTACACGGAAATCCACTTGCGGATTTTAGGTCGGAAATCGAATCGTGTACGGTACACGGAAAAGAGGTGATTTTGAATCCGAAAACCCACTGTCACGTTTCCTGAAGTAAAACTAACACATGTTATTGTTGTGACTGAATGAGGTTTTCGTTCAAAAGAGTAGACTTTAAAATATGAGCGTCGGTTTTAAAAAGGAGTTGCGTGAATGAAAGGCATCCGATCAAAAAGAGTCAACTATAAAATATGATCTGTAAAATAGACATTAGTGTTTTGTTTCGATGTAACGAAGAGAAATTGAGTTTAGAGACAATTAGAGTAATGGAATGTTTGAATGAAAATGTTGCTCATGTGTTGTGGCGTGAATAAAGGTTTTTCGTTTTAATGGATCGTTTTAATAATGTATAATAAAACGCATTTTCCACTCAATTAGGTTTTGAGTGGTAAATTTTTAATATATTCGTGATAACGATCAGAGTTTTGAACGAATGAATGAATGAATGAATGAAATCCCTTTAACGTTAAATTAGAAAAACCAGTTTCTTTTATGTGCTAGAATGTTTTTAACTGTCATAAAAGTTCTCTCTTAATTCGATACTGAGTGAATGGTTTTTTGATATGTGAATGGAATTCCTTTTAACAAACGTAAATTACTCTCAAATGCGTTAAATCAGAAACCGGTTTGTCATGTACTTAAAACGTTTATTAAACTTTCCCAATTCAATCAATACTGAGTTGAGATGTGAATTTTTAGTTATTTATATTAAAGACAGAAAGATTTTTATTAACTTAAAAACATAAAAATATAATTATACATTTTAATCTTGAAAATAATAAAATAACTCGCATTCGCATACTTAAAGGAACATTAACAATTAAAAACGAAAAATGTTTTTACAGATGGATTCTAGGCGCCGAGATCGAATTTTAGGGGAGTATGAACGTGCTAAGAAGGGCATTCAGTCGGCTGACAGAAGCAGACGTCTTGGTGAGATGGAACTCAAACACGAAGACACAAAAATATTTAAACCCGTGACGGAGGGTCAAGAGCGAAGCAGGAAGGAGATAGTCGAAGAATTGAGACCCATAAAAGAGAGTTCTTTGAGAATGGGTTCGTTGCCCGGTAGTTTTGGAAATTGGCATTCCGTTCAATCTACACCGGATTACGTTCCCACGGGAATTCAAACAGATTTGAGCGAGTCTGACGATACAGCTTCGACTATCACCACTGATAGCGTCACGTCGTCTGAGGATGGCGGTAAGAGAGATCTGTTGTATGGATTTTATAAGGATTCGGAGGAGAGAACTTTTGTCGGTGACACAGAAGTAGAAATAGGTGATGATGAATTGATCGTGGGTTCGAACAGATACGAATTGACTGATGGACTGCGCAGATTGCTCCTTTACGACAAGTCTAGTGATTACACAGAACAGGATTTCGACAATTACGGTGACATTCTGGTTCAGACCCACGCCATGAAGAGAAATAACGATGCCAGAGAGACGAGACCCAAAGCCAACAGAGGTTACAAGTGGACGAAAGTGGTGAAACCCATATGGGATATGAATAAGAAGTTCGTCGAATCGGTGACTGGCAAAGGAGTGAAAACCACTTTTCTTCCGAGCGATTCTGACGCTCTGTTTCAGAGATTGAGTTTGTTGATGGCGAGCAGATGGGCTGGTAACACAGGATTAGATAATCAGATAGTTACTATATCTGACGAATTGTTAAGACAGAAGGTTTTGAATAAAAACCATTATAAAAGGCTGATGAACGAATTGAAGGATTGATGTGTATATAATAAGTAGAGAGAAACAAAACAAACAAACAAAAATAAAACAGTAAATTTTTACACTAGAATAATAAAAGTATTTAAACAACAAAACGATTTACCAGTGAAAAAACAAAATATATTATAAAAATAAAATATGTTGGTGATAAAGAACAGGGGATACATCAGAACTTACGTTCAAGGCGGTTCTGGCATCGTCGATTCTATAATGCGAGCGTTCACGAGCGATGCGGGTAGAAAACTCGCATCGACCGCGTTTGAGGTCGGTAAGAAGACGGCTTTGGATGCTGGTAAGAAAGCTGCTTCCGAAGCCAGTGGTAGGATAGCTTCTGTGGCTGGCAAGAGGGCAGCCGACGCGTTGATCGACAAGTTGATCAGCCCGCCGGCGAAGCGAGCTGCGTTAGGGCGAACGCCGAAAAGTTGGAAAGATTTTAAGGATGCTGTGGTACCCATACAAGATTTAGCCAAAATGACGAGTGGATCAGGATTGAAGAGAACTCGCGACGGTGTGATATAAATAAATAATAATATTAAAACAACTGAGTTTGAAAAACATAAAAATTGTGTTTGAAAGAATCTAAAATAACAAAAACAAAAAAAATAAAACAAAGATGAACATTAAAGATATGTCTTGGAACGACGCCGCGACCAAGAGGTCGAATAACGAGTTCTTTCCCAAAAGCATACAAAAGTTACATCGAAACAAAACACTAATGTCTATCAGAACAATAAATTTATTAAAAAACAACCTTGGATGACAAAGGGACTTGTCATATCCTCAGTTAATAAAGAAAAATTCTATACAAGAAAACTTAAAAACCCTAATGAACATAATTTACGAAATTACAAAAACTACTGTAAAATTTTTAATAAAGTTAAGAAACAATGTAAATCAATTTATTATAGGGATATCTTGAACGAAAATAGGAACAATATGCGAAGAACATGGCAGATCTTAAACGAAGCTATCAATAAAGGAAAACGTGAAAGCAGACTACCCACTTTCTTTGTCCAGGGGGGTACAGAAATAATCGAAGCCCAGGACATTGCAAGAGAATTCAATAATTTTTTCGTCAACGTTGGTAGAACCATATCCGACCAGATCCAGAAACCGGATAAATCGTATTTAAACTACATGCATGGTAGTGTTTCCAACAACTTTTATCTTCTACCCACAAATCCTGTAGAAGTTAGTCAAATTGTAAACAGAATGAAAGTAAAATCGTCGAAAGATTGCGATAGTATCACAACCAGTCTTCTTAAACAAACGATAAATGAGATATTAGTCCCCATTACCCACATAATCAATAATTCCTTTACCGAGGGCAAAGTACCAGATAGAATGAAAATCGCAAAGGTGGTACCCATTTTCAAATCAGGCGACGAGCACAGCTTTACAAACTACAGACCCATTAGTATCCTTCCAGCTTTTTCAAAAGTAATGGAAAAGCTCATGGACAAAAGACTTAGAATTTATCTCGAGAGGTTTAATATCTTATATCCTTATCAATACGGGTTTCAAAAACGTCATAGCACGATTCACCCAGTCCTCCAACTCCTCAAAAGCACCGCTATGGAAAACAATAAACGGGAAAAGAATAGTACACTGGCACTATTCTTGGACCTGTCTAAAGCATTCGACACGATAAACCATGAAATACTATTGGGCAAACTCGAATACTACGGCATCAGAGGACTAGCCAACAACTGGTTTAGAAGCTACTTGTCCGATAGATTCCAATATGTTCTATATGACGAACAAAAATCTGACTTTGCCAGGCAAAGCTGTGGTGTCCCACAGGGCTCGATCTTGGGCCCCGTTTTATTTCTTCTGTATATAAATGATATTAGTAACTCAACTTCGCTTAATCTCTTGTCGTTCGCTGATGACACTACAGTACACTGCTCTGGTCTCAACAGTAGTTCAATAACACCTTATTTTAACGAAGAACTTCAAAAATTATTCGAATGGTGCTCTGTGAACGAGTTGATGCTGAATGCTAAAAAAACCTCATACATTATACTTAATCCAACAAAAGGAAGGAATACTAATTCCCGTCATGAGGTAAAAATAAATAACCAAGTTATTAAGAAGGTCGGAGACAACGAACCAGAAAAATCCATAAAGTTTTTGGGAATAAGCCTCGATGAACATTTATCCTACAAAGCCCACATATCCCGAATAAGCTCGAAAATAGCGCGAGCAAACTATAGTCTCAACAAAGTAAAAAATATCCTCCCTCATCGAGTCCTGAAGACATTGTATTTCGCCCTGGTTCACAGCCATTTAATATATGGAATCGTAACATGGGGGAGCTCGAAAGCAATTAATAAATTAGCTATTATGCAGAAGCGTTCATTACGAATTGTCAATAACAAAAAATACAACTCTCATACTGACCCTCTGTTCAAGAAGGATGAAATCCTCAAAGTTGACGATTTGTTTAAACTACATGCATTGCTGTTCATGTTTGACTGGCATAGAGGCCATTTACCTTCTTCCTTTAATGATATGTTCAACGTAAATGACAATTCGTCAGGTAGAACAACCAGACAGTCTGGACTTCTTAACATAGAAAAAACACGAAACCGTACCTTAGATAAACTTCCATTATACACGTTCCCGAAATTATGGAATGCTCTAGACGTCACTGTTCGAAATATTAACAATAGAACCGCCTTTAGACGCAAATTAACCTCCGATTTTATTTCTTCCTACTCAAATTATGTCCGGTGTAATAACCCTTATTGCCCAGAATGTACATAATAAAAATCAGTATTTTCATTAAATTACGGAGAAGAACTTACCAAAAAGAACTTATACACACAAGTTATGCTCTGTGTCCCATTCTGGTATCCTCGTCCTGTACAACCTGCAAATCCTTCGATTTGATCCGTGAAAATGCACAAATAATTTACGTGTCATGCCGACTGTCACACCGTGAGGTACCGCGGGGGGAGCCGTTCCAGTTTAAACTGAAACGGGCTGATTCACCGCTATTTGCGCCCCATCGTGTGTCAGCCGATGTGGACCTCCCATTAACAGACTTGTATTATTCCAAGATTTATACGATAGTTTATGACGGGATCTGTTGTTACTGTTTGCAACCCTGAACTGTGTTAACAATATATTAAGCAGGTTGTTTCGGGATATTAGCAATATTGAGGTACCAGTCGTCCGCTGGAATCTATAATTATTTCCCCCTAACTTATTTTTTATACGAGAACAAATTATTGGCAAAAGAATATGAACACCCATTCCTCATTAGGAATTAGACTAATTACGTCAAGTCCGATCACTTCATCACAGTCTGTTGCGATTTTTATTTTTCTAGGGAGTGTCAGGTAGACAGCCAATCTGGCTATGTCACTTCCCACGGTATGCTGAATACATTGTCTGTAAAACATTTATCTGTAAAACGTTTTTTTTATATGTATACCGTAAATAAAGAATCTGAATCTGAATCTGAATCTAAGAGGCTTGATAGTGGGAAAATCGAATTGTGGAAAGACCAATCTGTTGATGAATCTGTTGTCCCGACCCGACTGGTTGGATTACGACAGATTGTTCGTGTTTGGCAAGAGCTTGTTTCAACCCGAATACAGATTGCTTTGAGGACGTCATAGCCAGAATCTTTGACAGTTGGGAGGAATTCGACAAGAGTGAAGCTCCACTTTCGACCATTCTGGACGGTGCGGCGATGGAGCTGATGAAGAGAAATGCATCTTCGAACGTCGAGTGTCGATTTTATGAGAACGCTAGCGATGTTCCGGATCCTAGAGAATTGAAATCAGAAGATAAGAATCTCATGATTTTCGACGATCTGCTTTTGGAGAGACAGAACCGATGTGAATCGTATTACGTTAGGGGTCGACACAGCAACGTGGACTGTTTCTACCTGTCGCAGAATTATTTTCGATAGCCCAGACTGACGATAAGGGAGAACGCTAATTGTCTATGTCTCTTTCGCCAAGATCTCAAGAATCTCAATCACATCTACGGCGATCACGTCGCAAACGACATGAGCGTGGCGGAATTCAGGAGATTCTGCAAGAGGGTTTGGGATGGAGGACTTTACAATTTCGTCGTGATCAATTTGACAACGAATTTAATCACGGAAAATATTGGTGTGGATTCGACAAGTTTTATGTTTCTGATGATAATAAGATAGAGCGTGAAAATAAAAAAAAAAATTAGAAAATAATAAATCTTCAAATAATTAGTTTTGAAAAAATAAAATTAAAATATAATGTTCGAACATGGAGAATTGTTAGAACAGATAGCCGAGAATACGGCTGCAAAACAATCCATTTAAATCGTGGTGAGTGGCGATTTGACTCGATTCGCTACGAAATTCGAACCTTCCATCGAATTGAATAGAGAGAAAAGATACGAGATGGCGTTGGTGAATCTGGAGACTTATTATTCCTTTCCCAACATCACCGAAAAGAATAACTCGTTCAAGTATTCCGACGGAGTGGATTGGTTGGAGATTCGAATTCCCAAAGGGAGTTACGACATAGACGATTTGAACAATTACATTCAGACGCGAATGAAGACAGATGGAAAGGGAAGCAACAAGATCAGACTCGCTCCCAATCCTAATACCTTACAGACGATGTTGGATTTGGAAAATAATTTTCGAGTGGATTTCAACACGGACGATTCTATAGGCAAGATGTTGGGATTCGATCGAAAGATGTATCGAGGCCATGCGGCATCTGAAAATACGGTCGACATTCTCGCAGTCAATAGCATTCTGGTGAACGTGGACGTGGTTGCTGGAAGCTACGTGAATGGTAGCACTCAACCGACAATCTATTCCTTCTTTCCAAACATGTCGCCGGGTTATAAGATCGTGGAGCGACCTCGAAATTTAGTTTATCTACCAGTGATTTTAGACACGTTGTATAGTCTCAAAACCAAGTTAATGGATCAGAATGGTGAACTGTTAGATCTTCGTGGAGAGAGGGTGATGATACAATTTCACATAAGAGAAATATAAAAGCAAAAAAAAAAAATATTGTGTATATATATATAGATAACAAAAATAAAATAAACGCAATATTAATTTTACAAAATTATTTTAATATAAATAATTATTATTAAACAAGAAACAATTGAAGTAAATATATTTAAAAAAAAAGAATTATGACAGAATACGTGATTAAAAACGTGAACATATCCGCAGGACAGAGGAAGAAACTTAAGAGAGCGTTAACAACTCAAGGCGAGGCGGTGAGATTCAAATTCACTCACGAAGATCTGACGAGAGACGGTCAGGATTCGATCACCTGGACCAGAAGTCAAATCAAAAGGATGTAGAAAGCGATTCACGATGGAAGAGGGTTGACGGTGAGAATGAGTCCCGCTCAATTGAGATACAATTTGAGAATGAAAGGTGGTTTCCTACCGCTATTGGCAGAAATCGCTGCAAAAGCATTACCCTTCGCCGCAAAGGCACTACCCTTTCTCAGAAAGACTCTCGGCATGGGAGCTCTCACGGGACTCGCTAGTTCGGCAGTTGAGAAATTAATGGGTGGCAGCGGACTGTTTTTGAAGAAGGGAGGAGCCGTGTGTTGCGTCCACGTAGACGACAGCGGTAAAGGATTGTATCTAGAACCCGTTAGAGGTGGCAACTCTTTGAGTGGAAACGGTCTCTATCTGAAGAGTGGACAGAACATTGAGCGACTCGGCAAGGGTTTGTTGCTCGGTGAGAATTCGCCGTTTAAGAATATACCGATTTTGAATATGTTATTATAATATAAAATTATATGATTATATAAAAATATAAAATCATAGAAAGTATAAAATAATATATAAAATGGATAAAAAGGTGGAGAAACAATTAGACGATAATGATGAATATCGCGAGACAGAGTGTGAAAAAAAAGATGTGGAAAAATGGTTAGACGCTAATGATGGATATCTAAGGAAAGAACTGATGAAAGAGTTAGATAAACAGCGGGATAGACGGTTGGAAATGAAAAGAATGAGATGCTTTCCACTGTCACCACTACCTTCTGAAGAGAATGGTAATGATGCGAGTGTTACCAAGAGGTGCACAACATTCGTTCATAATTATGATTCGGATAAACAAATGTGTTGTTATAAAAAAAACGTATCATATTACAAAAAAAAGAAAAAAAGAAAAGAAGAATCGACGCTGAAATTTAAGAAAAAAGGAAACGTTATTATATTATATGGGCAATAGTGAAGAAGGAAAACAAAAAAAAGAGAAAAGTAATGAGATGATCTCATTACTTTTTTTTTTTCCTTTTTTCTTCGTTAAAAATCAATCTCTCTGTTGTTTATATTTCCAAGTTCGTTATTACCATTTTGACACTTGTGTTTTCAAGATGATCTCATTACGTTTTTTTCCTTCTTCTTCGCTAAAAATCAATCTCTCTATTGTTTATATTTCCAAGTCCGTTATTAGGATGTTGACACTCGTGTATTCTCCTTTTTCGAAAATGTGTTGAATGTTTATCTTTACTCTTTTGAGTTTTTTTACATCGGTGAACTTGCTCTCACCACCCGATTTCTCCACGAGTTCGCGTGAGATTTTTGGATATATGTAACTTCCATAGAACAACGTCAAATCGTCCTTGTCGAATTCTTTATCTTTAGCGATGACGATTTTCTGCAGATCGCTTTGATAGTCGTAAAACAAATCGAGCATGGCTTCATCCAATTTCAAAGTCATCTTATATCTGTCGTATTTATGCTCTAAGTCCTTCATCTCGACCTCATTCAATTCGATGGGATCGTGTTGTTGTAATCTATAGATTTTATGATCGAATTTCTTATACGTTTCGACTCGTTTCAATTTCAATTCGCATCTTTTAGGTGTTGCTGTCATGATTGATTATTTGGGGTTTTTTTGTTTTATGAATTCTTGCAAATAATGTATATTTTAATTTTGTATTTTAATAATTTGTTTAAAAAAGTTTTGTTTTTTGTTTTTGCTCTTTATATATATATAAAAAAAAAAGTTTTTTAATTTTAATTTTCTTTATTGTGAAATGTTTGTTTTGTAAAAAGTAATGAGATCACCTTTAGATCTCATTACTTTTTTTTCCTTCTTCTTTCGCTAAAATCAATCTCTCTATTGTTTATATTTCCAAGTCCGTTATTAGCATGGTGGCATGCGCTATTTTTCTATTTACCAAAATGTCTTAAATGTTTATCTTTACTCTTTTGAGTTTTTCTACATCAGTGAATGTGCTCTTACCACCCGATTTATCCACAAGTCCGAGTGAGATTGTTGGAAATATTTTTTTTCCATAGAACATCGTCAAATCGTTCTCGTATGGGAGTTTTCTGAATTTGGTGATGATATTATTCAGCAGATCGCTTTGGTATTCGTAAAACAAATTGAGCATGGCTTCATCGAATTTCAAACACATCATATATCCGTTGTCGCAGCGCTCTAAGTCTACCATCTTAACCTCGTTCAATTCAATGGGATTGTGTTCTAATGTATAGATATAAGTATATGATAGCGTATTTATTTCAACTTGTTTAAATTCACATCTTTTAGGTGTTGTTGTCATGATCGATTATTTTGGTTTTTATGAATTCTTGCAAATAATGTATATTTTAAATTTTGTATTTAAATAATAATTTGTTAAAAAAAGTTTCTCTTTATATATAAATAAAGTTAAATTTAACATCCTTTTTTTTCATATTAATTCAATTTTTTTTTCACGTTAAGAACATATAATTGATTAATTCTTTTTGAAGGAATTAAAACATATTATAAACAATTTTTAAAACTTTTTAACAAATTATCATTAATACAAAATTCGAAAAATCTCAATTCTTGACTTTAGAAGATTTGATTCGATTCATGAAAGAAGCAGACGAGTTTTAGAACGTGCAAGACTTCGAACGTTTAAAATTAGCCTTCGCATCTTGCAGTTATCATCATCTATTGAGAAGGAATCGGGTGACATGAAGACGTGTCTGCTCCGTGGAAATTTGTTTTGAACCTCGTGTGAGACTTTGCATAAAAGTCGTAAGAGTTCTATTTGTCTTGAACCTTCTTCTTCTTTTTTAATAGTTCAAACGACATTGTCGATTAATTTTTCTTCGCTAATAGTATTACGATTCGATTTTCTATCGCAAATCATATTGTTTTCTTTCGAAACGCGTAAATATAAATTATGATTTTTTTCTTCTTGGTTTTTTGGAGAATAACGATTTATTAAACAACGTCTATGTTTATGTCGAGATTCCATCATGGATGTTGTCGTCATGATTGATTAATTGTTTTTCTTGTTTTACGAATTCTTGCAAATAATGTATATTTTAAATTTTTGTATTTAAATAATTTGTTTAAAAAGTTTTGTTTTTTTCTCTTTATATATATATAAAAGTTAAATTTTAACATCCTTTTTTCTCATATTAATTCAATTTTTTTCACGTTAAGGAACATAAAAAAATTGATTAATTTCATCAAAAAAATATTTTTTCACATTAAAGAAAAACAAAACTTTATAAACAAATTATTTAAATACAAAATTCGAAAAAAAAAAAAAGAAAAAAAAATTCTTACAAATGGAGCAAATAGATCAAAAAATGGAAAATTTAAATGAGAAAACCGTACCTCAGTTAAACGAGATTTGTAAACTATTAAAAATTTCACATTTCAGAAATCATAGAACTAAATAAAAAAAAACTGAAGTCATACAGAAATATTTGCAAAACGATGGAAAGGCAAACGAAATGTCGATAGCAACGATGTCAAAAAATGCATGGGTTGTGAAAAATGAGAAGAAGAAAAAGATAGTAAAAGGAATCGAAATGCCGACGTCAAAAAAAACCCGAAAACGTTTCGATTGTGAAAAATAAGAAGACGACTAAACGAAAAGCCATTGAAGAACTTCAAATTTCCAAAGAAAAGAAAAGAAAAACTAAAACGAAAACAAGTGATGCACTTCAGATTCTAGGCAAACGAGATATATCGAGCGAAATTCGACGAGCAATAGACGAAGGGAAAGGAAAAGAATATCTAGCACAACTTGCCGCGGAACTATTTCAATCAAAGTCCATAGAACGGGAGAGTGTGATCAAAGGCATTTTTAAAACTTTCGACGTGGTTCCCTCGTTGAAGAAAATCGATCCTAAATTGTTTATGGAACGGGTGAAGAAAAAAGTATTGGATTTGTTTCGCAAACACATGGATGTGGGACTAAAAATTAAGATGATACTCCATTGCGTGATGAATAAAATCGATGTGAAGTCCGGCGAGAGCATCGTGAAAAATGCATATTTCAGATCTAATGTCGAACCCGTATTTCGAGGTTCAGATTTATCGGACATTTTCGAAAAGATGAAAGACAAGATGTTGACATCTCTCGCGAATTATCAACATGAAGGTAGTAATTGGACGTTCGATGAGATGTTGAAACTTGAAATTCACATAACTAAAAACGATTTGTTGAAAGGGTCTTCCTACGTGAAATTACCTTTCCTAGCTATAAAACACGTTGTGGTCAACGTGAAAAATAAAGATGATCAGTGTTTTAAATGGGCAGTCACCTCCACTTTATACCCTGTCAAAATGAATATCGAAAGAGTTTCTTCTTATGAGGTGACTTCTAAAAATATCGATTGGACCGGAGTGACTTTTCTGACGCAGTTAAAACACATCGAACGTTTCGAGGTTCAAAATCCCACCGTAGCGGTGAACGTCTTGGGATACGACAACGAAAAACAAACGATCTGTCCTCTCAGACAGACTTCGTATCTCGAAAGAGAAAATACGATTATTTTATTATTGATTTCGAATGGTGACAATCATCATTATTGTTGGGTTAAACATCCGAGCTGATTACTGTTGAGACAAAATAATAAACATAAGGGAAAGATATCTTTATGTTGCAACTGCATGAATGCGTTTCACAGCGAAAAATCGTTAGCGAAACATCAGGAATATTGCAACGAAAATCAAGGTGTCGCCATCAAAATGCCCAAACCTAACACCATCGTAAAGTTTGAAAATCACAATAGAAGGTTAAAAGTACCATTCGTCGTGTATGCCGATTTCGAATGTTTCACCACGAAAATGAGTTCCTGTCAACCCAATGCTCTTCAAAGTTACGTCGAAAGATATCAAAAACACATACCTTCGGGCTATTGCATTTACGTGAAATGCACTTTCGACTCGCAACACGACATAGGTCCCTTCACCTACACGAAACAGTATGAAGACGAGGACGTGGCCCAAAGGTTCGTGAAGAGTTAGAAGAGTTAGAATCGAAAATTCAAATGTTATACGACAAATTTAAAAGTCCGGCAAATATGATCATCACGTGAAAGCAGCAGGACGAAAATAACAGAGCCACCGAATGTCACATATGCAGACAATCGTTCGACGAGAATTCGGAGGAAAATAAGAAGGTCAGAGACCACGATCATTACACGGTTCTGTATCACGGTGTAATTCAAAAATATCGAGATGCCGTTTTCTATCCGGTGATGTTTCACAATCTCTCGGGTTACGACAGTCATCTGTTCATGAAAAATCTCAGCACCTCACACGAAGAATTAAATTGCATCGTGAACAGCAAAGAAAGATACATTTCCTTCACGAAATGGAAGCTCATGGAGAAGAAAAGAGTAATCAACGGAAATACGTTGGAAGAAAAAATGAAATCCATTCATAGAGGCATACGTTTCATCAGCAGTTTTAAATTCATGTTGACCGCTCTGGAAAAATTAGTCGATAACATGAGCAAGGATAAATTTAAAATCACGAGTGAACATTTTGGAGAATGAGTAGACGTCATGTTGAGGAAAGGAGTCTATCCTTATGATTACATGAATGATCTAAAGAGATTCGAAGACACCGCACTACCTTCGAAAGAAGATTTTTATTCAAAATTATACGAATCCGACATTTCCGACGAGAATTACGAACACGCCAAAAACATGTGGAAATCATTCGATATGAAAACCATGAGAGATTATCATGATCTCTATCTGAAGACCGACGTTCTGCTCTTGGCAGACGTGTTCGAAAATTTTCGAGACGTCTGTCGTCGAAATTACGATCTGGATCCCGCTTGGTATTTCACCGCACCCAGTCTGGCGTGGGACGCTCTGTTGAAGACCACCGAAGTCCAATTGGAATTATTATCCGATGTGAACATGTTGCTCATGTTTGAAAGGGCTGCGAGAGGTGGCGTCTCGATGATCTCCCACAGATATTCTAAAGCTAACAATCCCTATGTGAAAGAAGGTTTCGATTCGAAACGGTCGACTAAATACATACAGTATTGGGACGCTAATAATCTGTACGGTTGGGCTATGAGTCATCCTTTACCGATTGGAAATTTCGAATGGGTGAAGGAACCGGAAGAGATGCAAAAATGGAGAGACTATCCTTGCATTTTAGAAGTCGATTTGAACTATCCGGAAGAATTACATGATCCACACAATGATTATCCGCTAGCTCCCGAACGAATGGAACCGAACGAAGGAGACGAGGAAAAACTCATTCCCAATTTATTTAACAAACATAACTACATCGTCTACAGCGAGAATTTGAAACAGTACATCGATTACGGGATGAAATTAGTCAACATACATCGCATCATTCGATTCGATGAAGAGCCTTGGATGAAAAAATACATGAATCTCAGAATTCGAGCTGAGAACGATTTCGAAAAAGATTTCTTCAAACTCATGAACAACTGCGTGTACGGTAAATCGATGGAAAACATCAGGAAGAGAACCTACATTCGACTTGTCACGTCTGAGAAAATAGCTAAAAAATTAGTGGCGAAACCCAATTACAAACACCGAACCATATTCGACGAAAATCTAGTGGCCGTTCACATGCAAAAGACGCACCTGAAGTTCAACAAACCGTATTATCTTGGACCGATCATCTTAGATATCAGCAAGCGATTGATGTACGAGTTTCACTACGATTACGTCAAACGAAAATTTGGTGATAAAGCCAAACTACTGTTCACCGACATGGACAGTTTAGTTTACGAGATAGAGACGAAAGATGTCTACCAAGATATATCTCAGGATGTGACCGCGTGGTTCGACATGAGCAATTATCCCGTCGATCACCCGTCCAACATTCAATCAAACGACAACAAGAAGGTGTTGGGTAAATTTAAGGATGAGAGCGGCGGTAAACAAATCATCGAATTCGTGGGCTTGAGACCTAAACTGTATGCTTATCATATAGAAGATGAAGAGATCAAGAAGTGCAAAGGAGTTAAAGTGTGCGTGGTGAAGAAAAACATCTCTTTCCAAGAGTATAAAGATTGTCTGTTAGGAAGTGGTCCAGTGTATAAGACTATGAAATCGATTCGAAGCGAAAATCATGACTTGTATACCGAAATAGTCAACAAGATTTCGCTGACGGCTCATGACGATAAGAGATTCGTGTTAGATGATAAAATAAGCACTTTGGCACTCGGACATTGGACTGTGGATCTAATTAGAGACGATATGAATGTGGATGATTGGATTCCAGATATGATTGTGGATGATAAGATTCCAGATATGATTCTGGATGATAGGATTCCAGAAAATCAAGAGGAATTAGATGGATTCAAAATTATAGAAATCGATAGAGACATTGAGAGAGTTAGTTTAAAAAGAAAAAGAAAAAAAAATAAAATAACGTCATTTTAGTGAATTATAATAAAATAAATAAATAAATAAAAAAAAAAAAAATAAATAAAAAAAAAAAATATATATACGCATTTATGAATAAGAAAATAAAGATATCCGTAGAAGGTGTTGTCTTACCTAATGAACCCCTATCCAACATCGATCTGTTGAATGCGGCAAAAGATTTGAAAATCAAAGATTTTCTGGGCGTGTTTTCCAGAGATGCCTTGCCGAAGAGAAGACCTCGACAATCGGAATGCGGAATTTTAAATCTAGTATATAAAGATAAAAAAAATTATTTTTAAAAATTTTAATCGAATAAAAACGAAAAATAAAAATAACATAGTTCATTTTTAATAAACTGCGTTTTGAATATATTTTTTCTAAAAAACAAAAAAAAATCCACAACAACATGCCAGTCGATAAATTTGGTAGAAGTGACGACGAAAAAGTCAACCTAAGAAAGAAGAGGAAGACGTTCGAAGTCGACGATGGTTACGACGTTGCCAACTTGGACGAACGTTACGTTCAGAGATACGAACCTCGAGAAGAACCTTTGAACATGAATGATAAGAAGCTCTACAATCTTCCCGAGCCAATAGATCTCACAGATGCTGCGACTAAAAAATACGTCGGCAGGGGGAACGCCAATTTCGAATGAATCATGCTAAAACCATGACTGATGATCTCGATCTGAAATCCAAACGTTTGGTGAACGTCGGGAATCCCATAGATCCCACCGATGCCCCGACCAAGAAATACACGGACGACTCTCACGCGAGATTCAGCGAACACCTGAGAAATAGATACGTTCAGAAAATGATGCACTCGGAATTGAACGCCAATTCTAACAAGATAACGAATGTGGCCACTCCCACGAATCCCAAGGACGTGGCGACCAAACACCATGTGGATCTGGAACAGAGAAAGTCTGACAGACGAGAAATGAAATCGGATCTGAATGCGGGATTCAACAAGATATTGAATCTGTCGAAGGTCAACGACACGGACTCAACCGCGGTCAACAAGGGCTACGTGGATTCTGCCGTAATATGATCACAAGAATACCTAGATTCGCAAGTGGATGATCTCTACCTGAACAAACAGTCTGGTGGAACCAGAAAGGTAAGAATTTATTCGGACTCAGTCACGATCCCGAATTCGATTCCAGCGTGGTCAGCAGAAAGTACATGGACGACAACTCGGTCTGGAGAAAGGGTGACATAATGGAAGGTAAACTAGACATGGATGGACACGCGCTCACGAATCTACCGGATCCCGTGAACATGACGGATGCCTGCACCCTGATTTCGGTGGTGGAGAAAGTCAAATATGCTAGACAATTGATCAACGTGTGGGCCGAGGAGGCCGGCACCTTAGATGAGGGAAAAGCTGAGTGGTCTTTCAGAAATGGAGGTAGCGGATCAAAACATGGTCAGGTGGGATATCCCATGCCGCTGGGAGGTGAAATCCTTCGAATGAGTCTGGCTTCCTCGGATTTGAATAACAGAGCGGTCGTCAATCTCATGGTGAATGGAGTAGAGAGCGATAAGAGATACAGCGTCGAAAAGACTGAGAATCAACACGCATAAGTAATGAGATTTAAAAGATGTTCAATCTCTCTAAATCTCATTACTTTTTTTTTTTTTTTTTTTTTTTTGAGGTTTTGTTTTAATACGTTATTTCTCATAATGTTTCATCTCGTGAAATTGGATCACCTACCTCGAAACACGCATCGACATCTATTTTAGCATTTTGAAGAGCTTTTATAAATTCTCGAAAAGCAGTCGGTCCTCTATACGTCAACGTGTCTAAAAGTTTTCTGGTCTTATCTTCTATCAAGATTTTAACTTTCGATTTCACGTCTCATATAATCAGTCAATATCAAAGGTTCTGTTTTGACTAAAGTGTCTAGAATTATTGCTAACGAATCTTGCGAAATATTTTTAATCAAAACACGTCTGTTTCTTCTTAAGTATTCTCTTTCTTTATCATTCATTTTTATAATAATTTTTTAATTTTATTTATATATATATTTTTTTTTCACATTCGTCTCTCATCGAATGATCAACATCTTATTCCCATCCGATTCGAATTGTAATTCTCTGTCCGACAGGACCAGGGTGAAGGCTTCGGTTTTTCTCGGCACATTCCTATCGAATTGCATATTGATCTGAATGTCTAAGACGCTACTCTTGAATCGTTCACTCTGTTTACTAACGTCGAATATGAACATGGGATACATCGACTTGTATTCGCCGGGAGATATGTTAGGGTTGCTCATCAATTCGTCTAGACTGTGATACTTCTTTCTAAAATCAGCGGCGTCGCCATACAGTCTGCAGAAATCGTTCTTGTCGAACGATGCATTGTAATCGATTGCTGGATATCTCATGGCGTTCAGAAACACTTGCATGTTTCTCAAATCACAGTGATCGAACAGTGACGCATTCTTTTCCTGAGACCCGTCCCTGTCAGTCTGAAACGCAACCACGATGAAACGCGGTCTCTCGGAAGCGGATTTCACTGTCAATCTCCAATCGAAGTGATTCATGGAGGGTGGAATGCTAGCCGTGTTGCACTGTCTCATTCCAAATCCCACAGGTAATTTACTCTTGGATTCTATGATCTTGTAGAGAAGCGCTTTTTCCACGATCGGGGGCTCCACGTGCGGAACGAACCACGATATCTTGTGTAGAGTTATCTTACCCGCATTGGTCACAGTGAGTCTCACTATTGCGTCGTTGTCTCCTTTTCGAATCAACGTCAGATTGTGTTTGAATCCGTACATGATCTTGTTGTAATCATCCGCGAATCCGAAGATGTGTTTCAAAGGTATCCTGAACGAAAACGTTCCTTTAGGTCTAGACGTCTTGACGACGTAGTCGAATATGAAGGCGGCGCCGGCGCTAGCAGGGACGACGGTGTCTTTCACCCACAACTGATTAAGTCCTCTGGATTTCGAAAAATCATCAGGATACATCAAGAGTCCAAACATCGTGGTGGCCTGACCGGGATGAAACACAGATTCTATCTCTTGTCCGGATAGCATGTATTTTATATTACTGAATAGATGCATGATGCCATTATTGGCTAGAGTAACCGTGTCGGCGTAGTCGTTCCCATCTTCCTTGGTGAGACGTCCCTGCACCACTATGTAACTCTTGCTAGGATGTATGAATAGATCTTGAGTTTCGACTTTGATTCTTATCTCTCCCGCATTGTTCAAACTCGTTCTGGTTACCGGTTCGTATTCGTGAACCTCATATTCTTGAATACTTTCATCTTTCACTATGCTTTGTGCTATATCTAGTATATTTGTCATTTTAAAGGATTTTTAGTTTTTTTTGTTTATTAATTAACTTGCTTTCTTTATCTAAAAATAGTTTTTAATTATTTTTTATTATTATTTTTTCTCTCTTATATATATGTGTGTAAACAAGAAAATGTTAAAGAAAGTAAATAAAAAAAATTTGTTTTCTTTATCAAAAATTTGTCTTCTGTATTTGTTGTTCGTAAAACTTTCCAATGATCTCTTCTCCATCCAAAGCTTCGATTTTGTAAGTCACCGGATCGGTGTGAAATATTTTGATTATCACGAAGATTTCTGAGGTCCATCGAGGAGTATAACCCTTTTTGAAGTGCTTCTTATAAGCGTAGATTCTCACTTGGCGTTCTAGACTTCTTCCTGATCTTAGATCTTTCAGGATATAGATTTGCGTAGACCCGTTTTTCGTTTCGAGGATCGCTAGCTTCCGTGGGAGTCATCTTGATCGATCTGTGTCGCGTGTTGTTGTAATCTTTGACCAGACCGTTCAGAGCGTATATGTATTTCTTGGTCGAATTCGCCGTGAAGTATCTGTGCATCTTTTCCTTCATTGTTCGATTCCAACGTTCCACCACACTGGCTTTCTCTTCGTTTTCGATCGAGTAGAGGTCTACCAATCGATGAACGTGCTTGTTGTAGAATTCCTTTCCCTTATCCACCCACAATTTACTCGGTTTTCGAGAAGACGAGTCGAACACGCTCTTCAGAGCCTTCAAAGCTCTGATCCAACCGTATTTGGAAAACACGTCAATGACCGTCATTAGATATTTGACGCCCTCGTTCCACCTCGAAAACGATCTCATGTCGACCAAGTCGGCAGTCCAAATATCATCCAAACCCTTCACGAACACCCTTCTCTTTCGAAATTTACGCACTATGGGTTTGTGTAACTCCTCGGCCAATTCGCTCGTCAATAATCGTTTCTTCTTCTTCTTTTCAGATGCGCTTTTTTTTTTTGAACGCCCCATCCGAATCGACGTTTCGCACCGATCAGATTGCCGACCAGCGAACGTTCTATCTTCTCTCTCCTGGTCGGATTCGATATGCCTCTCAATTTCCCCAACATGTTTTTATCGCAGACGTCGTTGCGAGTCTTGGTGTTGGGATGTCTGGCGTAGCACAGATCGTGATCATACGCGGCCGTGTCCACCCTATTCACAGGTTTGCTCCAAGATTTGGGAGTCAGATCGGCGTTGAGTCTCTTGTTCAATTTCGTTCCGGGTCCCGTGAAACTTTGACCGGGCAGATGCACTTCGAAAGGTAGATTATTGATCATTTTATTCATGATGCCTTTACCTTTGCTCGCGTTCTTTTTTGACGAATCGAGTCTTGATAGAACCACACACGTCGCAAATTCCGCGAAGCATCTGTCTGTCGTTTTTAGTTCGTACTTCTCGAGAATTACTCATCTCGGTAACTCCTTACACTTTACGCAATACATTTTTTTAAGTGTTATTTAAATTAATTTCGTTTTTTATTTTATATATAAATTTAATAATTAATTAATTCTGTTCTTATTTTATATATATTTTTTTTCAATCGCTGCTCTTGAGTACTATCATCTCACTGAATTCCTCCCTGGCCTCTTTCCTTCCCTTTTCCACGAGAGAATCCTTCATCTCTTCCTTGATGATCTAACGAGTCTTGATTCTCACGGCTTCTTTCATGGTATCGTATTTCGTTTTCTCGCTCAATATTGCGAAGTATTCTCCGTCCGATATCCTACCGTCTTTCAACGCCATAGAGATCATTTCGGATATCGTGTCTATCTTGGAGTCGGCCAGGACGCGAATCTTGTCGTGTTTCCTTGCCTTCAGATATAATTTCCTACTCAAAAAGTTTCCGAGCGTGCTAAACAATCCGGCGGCGAGAGCCACTCCTTCTACGGCCAACACGATCGGAATGCTGACCGCGGTCGACAACAATCCGATGCTGGCCGCGTGTAAACCCATGGAAATCGTGATGAGTGTCGTGTCGATCGCTTTGACGAATTTCACGAAACGCGAATACTTCTTCTTGAGAGAATGACGAGAATCTCTCTCTCGAGTTAGATACTCTTGGATTCTACTGATTTGATCGATGCGATACCTCTCTCCTCTTTCTTTTTCTTCTAGCAACGGTGCCGTCGGCAAAATGCTGATCGGCTTCTCATCCTCGTCGTCATCTAATGTCGGATACAATTTATTTCTGGTTCTCATTTTTGTTTTTTGTTTCTTTCTAAATATTAGATAAAAAATTTATGTGTGTATTTATTTTCTATTCTCCCTTATTTTTATATCAACAAGAAAACTTAGTCGTATGCTTCATTGAATAATAATTTCATGACGCATCCCTTATCTTCTAAAGTCAGACTTTTACGCGCCAATTTCAGTTCTTCCGAAACTGTGGGCTTGCTTTGATTCTTACAGAAGACTAATCTCTTCCAAAACGCGATCACTTCATCGATTTGAACGCGTTCGAACGCCGGTTCGAAATACTTGACGACTATATCTTCCCTTTCCATCCACAGACACGAATGATTCTCGTAATCGAAGTCTAGGTGATCCCGACATCCGACGCATCGTTCTAACAAGAGGCGACCTAGTTGTTCGTTCACGCAGAATGCGTAGGCTCTCATCAGCATTTTAAAAAGAAACCTTGATCTAATAGTCTGAGAATCGCTCATGATTTACGTATTTATTTTATTATCTATTCGATTTGATATATTATTTTTAATAACTATTTATTTATATATTTTTTTCTCTCCTATATATCAATCACTTTTTTTATTTCTTCAGGAAACGTGACAGTGGGTTTGCGGATTCAAAATCACCTTTTTTCCGTGTACCGTACACGATTCGATTTCCGACCTAAAATCCGCAAGTGGATTTCCGTGTACGCCTCCATAGGGATTCAGTGTTAAAATCGTGTACAGACGCGAATTATTTAGAATCAGCAAGACGATGATTTAGAAACGACAACACGTTTTTTGCTCGCAATTTAACACTGAATCCTATGGGGAAACCCATTTGCCGATTCTAAAATCAGACGGTACATGTACGTGTACGTAAAACTACAGGCGTTTTTTTCACTCTAGGAGACAATTCAGTGATGTTTGAATCGGAAAAACCGATTCTAACATCACCCTAAAAACGTTAAAATTGTGTACGTGTACACGATTTTAACACTAAATCCTATGGAGGTGTACATCGATGTACGTGTACACGTACATGTACGTTGATGCTTGAATTCTCAATTATCACCTACTAATGTGGTCTAATACAAGGCTTATTTTATCAACAGAATTCAGGTGCACAAGTTGTTCTCATGTATTATTTTGTTTTTACATCGACATTTACCACAGAAAGGTCTCGAGTTCTTTACCTCCAAGTTACGCTGTAGTCATATCTGCTGATAGTGACACATAGGGACGTTCTTTAAAAATTGTATACGGGAATTAATTTTGACATGCGTTGTAGTATGGTTCAATAAATCAGATTTCATTTCGACTTGCGCTGTAATGTGATACCTGAGCATAACAATTAATTTCGACCCGTGCTGTACGGTCGATATAGACTGAAAGCAGGCAGTGAGGACGGAGAGAGAGAGAGAGAGAGAGAGAGAGAGAGAGAGAGAGAGAGAGAGAGAGTCATTGAAGCGTTGTATGCTGATTTCGATTTCGGGCTCATAGAGGGTTAAGTGTGGGTATCAGTGGGGGTAGTTAGATCCGTTAAACACACTAACCTGAGCGTCATAAAATCTCTCGGTGAAAATTTATGTCTACCAGTAACTATCATATACCGCTCTTTACTCAATTGAAAACAAAATTAAAACAAAATTATACAGGTTTGTAAACCAGTTGCGTGAATAATAATGAATAAATCTACCTCCGAATTTAACGGAATGTCTGCAGAAAATACGCTATTTCATTACACCCGGACATCGAATCTTGAGTGAATATTGACGAACTTGTGATGTTTTATAATTAAACGTACGCAGTTTACTCATGTTTTGCCAGCGAAATCCTTTACTCGAAGTATGACAAGTCTACTCATGACCTGTAACTCGGGATCATAGCTTGTTGAAACTGGATTTATTGCAGGACTTTGAAATTTTTGTCTACCGTGATTTCATAGGAACCAGCTTTTACTGAATTAAACACGACATTAATATTTATACAGGTTTTTACAAGTTAAAAAACTGTAAACCAGCTGCTTCTACGTGAATACATCTATGTCGGAATTTAACAGAGTGTCTGCAGAAAATACGCTATTTCATTACACCGAGACTTTGAAGGGTCGTCCAACATAACTTTGGTTTGTTGACATTTTTCCCAATGCCTCAAAAACAGATAAGAGAAGGGAGGAAAGGCAAATTATATATCAAAATAATGAGTAAAGTGCATAGAAAAGGTACATATAATTTTTTTCAGGAAAAAAGTGAATTTTATGATTTTGATGAACATTAATTTGCCAATGGCATAAGTAACGAACCGATAAAACCACAAAATGATCGGTAATCCGAAAGCCTTGTCCTCAATGTAATGATAACATACTACAGACTCGGAGAAAGCATTTTTATGACAGACACTCTGGTGGGTTTTTATGTTGGAATGCGGACGTGATCACGTCCTTTATTTGCTCGAGACAATGTATGAGCGGATTTGCAAACAGATTACAGCATATACTTGAGCTGTTAATGTCATAAGTGCAAAATATGGTTCGAAATGCCCTGCATTGATTACAGGCCGTCTGAACTTTTTTGTTGACAAACAATCTGAATTATTGCGCACTAAAAAGACAACATGAACCACTTGTAAAAAAATAATCGAGTGTATAAAATCGGGACGATACACATAAAATAAGGCAATATTCATAACAAAGTAAGCAGAATGCTTCAAAAATCACTTTTTCTCGGTGTATATTCCAAGTGACCTGGAACTATATTGAGCGTGTTGATTTCCCCCGATGTTGTGAAGTATTATGCCCTGGACCTGGAAGTTGGAACGTCAAAGGCGCATCTAGTGCCGTGGAGACCTCTGACTCTGTCCTCTGAGTCTAACCCATACCAACATTCTCCCTTGTATCTCAACCACTGCTTCTCCAATTTGAAGGATATTTGATGTTGTGATCGAGCATCATGGGGAAACGATGCCTGTGTAGCTGCTGTAGCATGTGATTCTTCCACACATTTTTTCCAAAGTTATGGTCCTTTTTCACTCTTTCGAGTTAGAAAATTTTGTTTATAACTAATTGATTTGTTACAATTTGTTGGAAAGTGCCTGCTGACACCCTCAAATTAATTGCAACAAATATTTTTTGTGAATATTTTGTTCCTTTTATCAAGCAACAGGCTAATGCATATTCTGTAATGCTACCAATCTGGTGTTTGACACTTTTATCGGATATGTTACATGTATGAAGGCTTCTGGAACTCAACATGCTGATTATGGCAGGGCTTTTCTATTCATCCAGTAATCAATAAATTAAGTGTTATAGTTGGAAGTAAGAAGCATGAAAGGTCCGGAACTTAAAGTCTAAAAAGAATGTTTTGCAATGTAACATGATTTTTGCAGATACACTCTTTTTAAGGGTTACCTGTCTGATAGTGTTTGCAACATGTGTGTCGCCAGGGTCTCTAAAAAGAAAAATGAGTTAAACTTTGATGAAAAAGGCATATGCCATGAGTGCCGAAGGTAGAGACATACAAGGAAGGGAGCCCCCCCCCCCCCCCCGGTAATTTTTTTTATCAAATAGAGTTTACCTGTCACTTTGGGGGGATTACCTTGCGTATTGCGTTCTTGAAAAAAAATATGTAAACACCTATGAATGTGAGACCGGCTGGATGCGCCCTCCTGATCTCAATATGCCACTAAGCCCATTTTGGAAAAGTACATGCAATAATGGTTATGTGGGGTTGATTTGATGTGTTTTGAATTTGATTAACAATGTACCTTTATGTACATTTATGGTTTATTGCAGTGACAGGTTACAGTTATACTCTTATTTCTTCTCCGACAGATATCAGGAGTATATTGGTGTCGAAGAGTAAACGAAGCTATGTTACTTATTGATAAACCAGACAAATTTAACAATTTAATCACTATCAAATTGATGCATGAGATAAAAGAGGTTACAGTGCAAGGGGTTTGTAAATATATTTATTCAACTACAATGTATGACTTTGTAGTGCATTCTGCATAGGAGAATATCACAGTTTCTTTCCAAACCACCACAGTGATACATACATCTTTATACTGGGAGACGCTCTTTTGTCCTTCCATACTTCTTATAGTGGACTCCTTCAAGTTGAGCTTTGTTGAACTCCCCCAAAGCAAAACAAAAACAAAAGAAAATGTCTGCCTTCGATCAGTGAGCACTCGACTTATAACATTTGGTCTCAATCTTTATTACTTTCAAGAATTAGGAAACGATTTCTTCGAGTATGTACTTCAATGTTTATAGAATACAGCTGTTATTTTATTTTGAGGTATTTTATAATAAAAAGTTTGCTCTCTTACTTATGCCATAGCAGATTTTCAGGTGGTGCTATCTACACATGGCAGCAGTTCCATGACAAAGTCCAGTTTCCACATGTTCTATGTTTCATTCCAAGCATTTTGGTATATAATTTATTGGGGTTATTCATTTTGGGTCTTTTTTAGACTTGGACGAAAGTTACATGAAATTTGACCAAAGTTAGGTTGGACGTCCTCTTAAGTGAATATTGACGAACTTGCGATGTTTTATAATTAAACGTACACAGTTTACTCATTTTTTGCCAGTGAAATCCTTTACTCAAAGTGTGATAAGTTTACACGTTACCTGAAACTCGGAATCGTAGCTTGTTAAAACTGGATAATATGTTGGCGGCAAATCAGCAAATTGCGATTTCGGTACTACCATAAATATGTCCACATTTCTAAATAAAACACAGAATTTTTATAGTTATGCACAATTCCTAGTCCACTTGCAGCTGGAGGTCCTGAACCCACTGTCAATGCGCACACTCGAACCAAATAACTCTCGTCGATTCATAAATTACTCGGGCCGCAATGGCTTTCAAACCCCACATTGTCCGTACCTTCGGCGTGCTGAAACTTTTCAAGTGGCTCTTGGAGATTATTTTTTCCTAAGTCGACACCTATCTCGTATTTTTGTGTGGATAATACAAATTCGTGTATCATCTTCCCATTTTTGCGGCTAATCAGATAACACCGTTTATACCACTTTTACGGTGAGAGGGGTATGTAAAGGAGGGTACTACTGATTTTCCCCACAAAAGTCGTACGGCGGAAGGGGACTAGGCCTGTTATGATAAATTTTTGGATAAGGGTCAAAACGTTTATGATAGAATAGTAGTCTTTTTCATTTTTTGGGGAGTTAATGACACTTTCGACAGTCAGTGTCACCACCAGATTAACAAACAATATCTCAGGGTTATCACCTTAATTTTAACGTCGTTCCGTCTTTACTTGAGTTGAAAGCGATTACTGTCATCACCTTTGAGAAAAATGCTTGCTGGACATTACTTGATTTTGTCAATTTTAAACGCACTGGTCCACAATTAACTATTAAACACCTAAGGCTGTTTTGATGAGCGACATTCCGCAATGAACGAGAAAACAGCCTACCTTCACCAAATGTAAAGAGGGTAGGTGACCCATTGTTCACAAACACAATAGATCCCCAATTACGTACGTTGACACTTTTCATTGCTGCTTCATGGAAGCATTTCATATACATGTATTTCTCACAGTGTGTCTCGCCTATTGATTTCAAAAACCCTGTTTTGGAGTATAATTATCCATTTGAATACATTAAAACTTTTTGCTGTTATTTAAATGATTTAATTCTTTAACGAAATCGTCATTTAAGTGTTTTAAAAATGATTAAATTCTTTAACGAAAATTATTAATATATTATATTACGCCAATTGTTAGGGGGACTGCGTCATAGCAATTAAAATTCAAAAGAGGGGGAAGGGGTGGGGTAAAGCGTCATAGCAATTAAAATTATTTGATACCTCCTTTCAATTGTTAGGGAGGCTACGTCATAGCAATTAAATTTAAAAGAGGGGAGAGGGGTTACTGTGTGGTAACAATTTAAATTTAAGAGGGAGGGGGTATGACGTCATAGCAATTAAAATTATTTAAAATTATGCTACGTCATACCAATTGAAACTATTTAAAAATATGCTACGTCATACCAATTTAAATTATTAAATTTCATTTTTTTAAAATATGGTCGCACCCTTGTCTCGTTTGGTCCTCCCCATAACCTCTTTCGACTCCCCTTGCCGGAGGAGGTTCATACCTCCCCCGAACCTCCTCCGGCTAGTCCACATTGATTCGTGCATCTCTGCCACTTATGGATGCTTTATTAACATGAGACAACGTATGTTTGTTAATTTTTGGTATCTTATGTGGTAAACTTATTTAAAAACATAATAAATAAATGCCGTTTTCATTTCACTTCTCACGAGGCGACGAGTGATAAATTTAGACAAGTTTGCATTCAAGGCGAGGTCACTAAAGGTCAACTTGGATGTAGTTCCACTGTAGGTATACATTTTAACTAAATGAAATCCCATTGTTGCCGGGTTCACCAAGGTTGGTGAGTAAAGCTAAAATTTATGTCATAGGCTTTTTACATATATATACTGACTCAGAAAAGAAAGTATAATAAGCTTTGAGGATCAGTGTTTTTAGTATTATCGACTTTAATCCCAAACAAATTATTGTAAATTCATATTTTAAATCTAGCTGCATGAATTTGCATAATTCAGGACGTAGCAATTCAGACATGGAGTGAAAGGAAAATTCACACATGCAGTCAATAGTGTGTATGTCCACCGTTTGCCTCTTAGATGGCACGACCTCGACGGAGCATGTACCTGATAAGTCTCTGGATGCCACCCTGTGGTATTACGTTCCACTCCTGCCTTAGAATATTACGTAAATCACCTAACGTCTGAAGATCATGAAGTCGTACCCGACGGTCCAATTGATCCTAAAGCTGCTCGATTGGCGACAAATCTGGCGAAAGTGGGGGCCAGGGAAAAAGTTAGATGGCCTGCTCCTCAAGAAAGTCACGACAGATACGTGCCACGTGACATCGGGCATTGTCTTGCTGGAATAACTGCAATCCGACATTAGCGTTGAACAACGGGACAACAACAGCGTTAAGAATTTCGTCCCTATATCGCTGTCCATTCAGATTACCATCGATGAAGATCAACTTCGTTCCATGATGCAAGGAAATTCCTGCCCAAACCATTACTCTACCCCCCCCCCCCCCCCCCCCCACCGAAACGGTCGCTTTCCCGCACGCAAGCATCAGAAAACCGTTCTCCTCGTTAGCGATACATTCTTGCCCTACCAACAGCGCACAGACAAAAATCGTGATTCATCACTAAAAAGAACTGCCCTCCAACGCTGCTGAGTCCGGCGAACACGCTGACGTACCCATTCCATTCTGACGGTACGATGACGTTGGGTAAGAATTGGTCCGTGGTATGGACGCCTACTTCGGATGCCGTGTTCAGCGAGTCTGTTGCGGACAGTTTGTGCACTGATTCTATTGTTAGTTCTACCAGGAGTAATTGCTGCTGTCCTCGTCGCCGGAAGGAAACGATCCCCCGCAAGTGAGACGTCCTGATGTGTCGGTCTTGTGCAGGAGTCGTAACTCTTGGTCGATCTGAACGCGGTCGGTCGGCAGTAGATCCAGTGATTCTATACCTCCCAATGAGACGGTAAACAGTGGCCATAGTGACTCCGAACTCAGCAGCGAGCTCATCTGGAGGTATCCCAGCCCCATGCATATGAATGGCACGCAACCTCTGATTTTTGTTAACCTTGGCATTTTTTAAAATGTCCGAAGACAAAAACTAGCGTGTCTTCTCGATAACCCAGGTTCTCTAGCACAACATAACACAAAGAAAATCATCGGTCACTCATTCAATTTGACCTTCTCGGGTAGCACGTGCTATTTTGAAATCCGTAGCAAAATTGTATACGGTTGGGTGGACAACAACAACATGTCATTAAACTCTTTGCATGACTTCTTTTCCACAAACATGCAACATTAGAACTATTATATTTCATCCTTTACGCTTTTTTCACATTTGTTTCCATTATACTTTCTTGTTTGACTCGGTATTGTAGAATAGGTAATCATGGAAAATTGTACACAATACACCACACAGGAATCTGTTCCCATAACTAATGACTAATTTTCTTGTTGCTGGTAAGAGAATGGAAAAGATGGAAAAGAGAGAACAGCTGTTGCGATTTCAGATACGTATTTTATTTATCATGATACACAGCATCAAATGGGGTTAAACAGACAGAACGTGATGTGTATTTGAATCTGTGGGTGTTTTACATAACTCTTTGGAATGGCGTAGTCATATTTCGCTCGAGCTTACGGTTCTCGAGAAATATGACTACGCCATTCCAACTCGTTATGTAAAACACCCACAGATTCAAACACACATCGCGTTCTGTGTTTATTACATATCCCTCTGTCTGAAAATACACTTAAATATACATTTTTTAATCCCGGTGATTAAACCCAAAGGTGAAGAGTCCGTTATTTTTGTTTGAAGCGGTACTGATCAAATAGATTGATAAAAAATCAAGACAACCTTTTGAGAAGAAGTCCAAATTACATTCTTATCTTTTCTCTCGCGCTTGTTTCGGCAGGTGTCTATTCACGCGTACCATTACTAATTGTAAAAACCTAAGTAAAATTTGGGCGGATTTGCAAAACAGCAGGAAGAAATTTTTTGAAAGAAGTTCGAAGCATGTGAGAATGTCTGAAGATTTACCGAAATAAAGTTGACCAGTTTAACTATAACAGGATCCAAAGGCGACACGGTGACGGAAAGGGGTTAATGTTGTGGTTCGAAATGAACGGTTTTTTAAAAATATTATCTCATTTTTTTGTAAACTTTTTTTTCTGTGAACCGACTTTATTTTGCTTTGGATGTTTTCATTTTCACACAACGCGACAGACGGTCGATAATTGTACAACGGAGGTTGGAAACTTTTCGAAACGTAACCAATGACTCGACAGGAAAGGAACAAGGAAAAACGGTGCGGGTAAAAAAGTTACGGCTTGTATATCAACAGTTGAATACAGAAATAATTATGTCATTTAGTGACAATTTTTATCACCGTGTTCGTGTGACAGCACCTCAATAACTAATTAACTGCATTTTAAAAAAATGAATGATAATGTGACAGCAATACGAGCAGGGATGTTGGAAATATTTGTTTTGTAGTAAATCCTCATAAGTCTGTCACAAAATGCTTCGAAAAATCGAATGCTGGTGGCTCTCAGGTTGCGAGATGACGTCGCTTTATGTAAAGTTGTATCTCAATCATATTCATTTTCATGTTGAATATTTCTTTGTTGGAGCACGATAATTAACTGTATGTGGAACATAAAAAATAGTCACATAGCAATGACAGTAACAGCGAAGATGAGTGGTGACAGAAAATAGCATCTTCGTAAGAGCCGCCTTCTTTGTCAGCGGATGTTTTATCAAAGATGAGATCCAGTGGGCTGTTAGGGTAGGTCCTGCTGTAGACATAATCCGGACTCCAGAATCATTCGCACCAGGGGCGTCACGATGATGACCTATCGGGACCTATTGTAAACCTGATTTGTCCCAACTGGGATGGCTCAAGTCCTGACTGACTAATATTCCAACTTCATCATGAAGACATGCCTATAGACCCCAGACTTCTTGGAAATTTATTAGTGAATAAAGTATCCATGCAGTGGTCGTATCACAACTTGTTATTCAATTAGCACGGGACTGTACCGGTAGTCCAAATTGTTAACTCTGGGCTTCATCCAGTCCAAATCGATTGCTACAGACCTCTATTTGTATGGCCGACTGTATGTTTGTAGCGTAAGTCCAAGTGTCAGATTTAGTCTTTCAAGAGAGAATTGATTAAACCCTTTACCCAACGAATCGCACGCATCCGCCCGCGTAATATGCAAATTCAGCAGTTGAAAAAATAATATTTTTCAAAAAATTTCAACAAAACCATATCATGTGATCCCTCGTTCAAAACCATATCATGTGATCCAACGAGGGCTCACTTGATATGGTTTTGTTGAAATGTTTTGAAAAATTAAAAAAAATGATATTTAAAATAATAAATTTTGATATCGTCTGCGTTGGGTAAAGGGTTAAACCCTAATCGTTACGAAAAAGTCCCGACTGGAAAATTATTTGGGGAATATCACATCCCCTAAACCCTCACAGTTACGCTTTGGCTCGCAGCTAGCTTTAATCCAAAGACTATTTGACACCTTTCCAGTTTTCAGTTGCAGTTGCCAGGCCTGTAATTATTATCTTGTGATAATATCTTTCTTTCTAGGCCATGAGATGAAGCACGACTGTTTCTATGAGCATTTATATAGTTGTCATTCCGAAAACGTTGTCTTCCTTTTATTTGTTACATCTATCAATGAATATTACGAAATTGGATCGTTGAATTTCATCTAAAATGTCGGATCTACAGAGTTCGCATCGTATCTCAAACTATAGCGTCTATCGGGAAATGAATTGTCTTTCTTGGTCTAACTACTGCCACTTGGCACAGGACGGCGGTCGTTGACTAGTCACTTTCCTCTGGTGGGTAATTTGCCCACGGACGCAATAATATTAGATTCTAAACACTAATTATAGGAATAATCATCATACATTTAATTAATGAAGCACCGCTGATTTTTATTACCTGGTAAACGCATGCGTGGGCATCACTGCACACACGTGGTTTTCGACCAGTTCACGACACCTGTATTTGCGGTATTGTAAGCAGTGTGGTCCCGTTTTCAAATTATCTAGAGGAGAGCACCAGCTGGGATAGATTGGTGGAGAGGTTCTCGCGGTGGTCTGCCTACGGTCAATTATGAATGACAAGCAATATCGGCTTGTACTTGCATTTTCCACAAAGTAACGACATGACTGTTGCCAGCTTTACCGATGTAATCAAGTTTTGACTCCCAGTTTCACATTAGTTTTGATGGTAGGTTTGACAACGTGATTCAATGGCATCACAGTGTAAACCAAAGCACGCTCTGGAACAAAGAATTCCTCATGTCAACCAGAACTGTTTTATTCAAGTCTCCACAGTACAGAAGAGTTCTAGGAATCAGGCGGAGATAAGTAAGCTATCTGTTGATAGAGTATATACATCTTTTCCACAAGGTTGTTACGGATAAAATGACTTCTCTGTCATCTTCATTCAAACATATGATTACATTCTTCTGTGCAAAGAAGTCCATTAAAATAAAATATTTTTTCCTCTGTTTCTTGTTCGACTCTCCACGTATCCTTTAATAAACACTGTCATTATCCATTCTAGTGGGTTTAAATGGATTAGTAGGCTCTTAATTTATTTCCAATGGTGGCTTGAAAACCGGCTAGTAGCAGTGCAGTCGCCGTGAGGTGATCTAATTCAAGCGTAGGCAGTGATGTCCACGCATGCGTTCACCAGGTAATAAAATCATCATCATCAAACTTTTAATTTATGTAGCAACGGGTTGCACCCGGTGCTTCCTTAATTAATTGTTTGATAATTATTCATATAATCAGTGTTTGGAATCTAACATTATTGCGTCTGTGGAAATATTGCTCACTCGTGGAAAGTGGTCAGTCCACGTCGGCCGTACTCTCAGGCCTGAAAATAAGCAGTCTGACATTTGCAGAATGGGGTCCCAGAGGGTGAATTTGACGAGGCTATCCCATAAATGGGCCAATTTATTCTCTGGGTCCCTCTTTTTGTTTAGTTTTGAGGCCCTGATTCAGATTGAGGTTCAGTACTTAAAAGTTCACCCCCAGGCTGCAAAATGAAAATATTAATTAGTCTACCCCCAAATAATGAAATGGGACTCTTCCAGTTGGTGTCATTAAACTGATTTGGAAGATACTACTAGGGTACAAAGGATTAACAAGGCGTTGTTGAATCTTACGAAAGAGTTGTGTTACCGCAACGATTTCACAACGTTTCCACAGTGTCGAGTAAACATTGTCGTTAATCCTCAAGTGTCTAATTCCGACTTTGCCCAATTGTACCACATGAAACACACAAATGCGTCGAAAGCTCGAAAAAGTGAAGGGGCACACATTTTCAAGGCTACCATGTTTCAGCCCAATGGGAAGCAAAGTTACAATCGTATATCGGTAAATGTACCGTGACACACTATAGTGTCTTGTTTAGATGAGCATGTCGCGGTGTGGTCACTGCCCTATCCATTTCTTCTGCTTCGATCATCTTCCAAACCGAAGGTTGGAAGATGATCGAAGTAGAAGAAACGGACTGAAGCGACCGAAGTGGGATTCATTGGCCAAATGTTGTTTGGATTTGCAAATCATATATTACAGGAATGACCGTATATTGGCACGTTTGCGCCACATTTGAACTCATTGTGTAACCACGCAACATATCTGTGTAAAAAAGTGGAAGGGAACGTGTTCCCTGTGCCCTCCTTTTTTCCGCCGCCTCTGAAAGCACTTGTCTCAAGATGCTGTCACTGGAGAAAATCGCAAATTAATTCTAAGCAAGTGCCAGTTGTTTCTAGGCAAGTCTCGGCTGCCTTTGTAGGCAGCCAATACCTGCCTAGAAAAAGCTGTGCTGTGAAGTCGCCTCAGAGTGGCTACAACGTCAAGTAAGAAATTGTTAATGTTGAAAGATGGTAGCGTTGCCCGCAACACTTCAACAACATGTGCTCAACACTAAGTAAGAACTGTTAAATGTCTGTGTTGCCACAACGTTTTCACTACGTGACGAGAACGTTAAGTGAGAGGTTGTTGACCTGAAATTTATTGCCAGCGTAATAAAAAAAAAATTTACTGTCAGTCAATGCCATTGTCAACGCTTTAACAACGCGCTAGCCGAGATGTTACCGGCATTTGGTAATTCCGATCTTGGCTCGAATAGGTTCAGTTCTCAATTTACAGAATATATTGCAAATGTCTTTGGAATCAGTCGTCATTTATTCTTAAAATGCCTCATACAGTTTAGTTGAATAGGCTATCTATTATATTTTGGTGGAGTGTGTGATTCCTTCCTTTTACGCGTTGAGATAGAAATTCAAGCTTTAATTATCTCCCTGATGTGTAATGCAACTAGAAATTTTCCGTTGAGTAGGGGGAGGGGGGGGGGAGTGTACGTCCTAGGACAGGTAGGCCCGTTAATTCTCTATAGGGATGTCTTTTTAATTACCACGTCCCAACCCAAAGCAATGAATAGGATTTGGAACAACGTCTTTCTTTACGATGAGTACAGACTGATGTGACGCCTAGCCTATCGAATTTTCTGTTTTGGGAAGTAACAGTCTTCAAAACAGAACAGTTGACTGATATAAATATTACTCATGTGCGCACATACATCACCCACCACAAAGAATATGTCCGTTTGGGAAACATTATAATCTTTTAAAATGTAGGACATGGAAATTTCTCCCACTTTGTATTTTCCTCTTGTGTTTTTTTAATTGCAAAGAACGTAAGGTGAGATGCTCTTTTCGTTTGTCACTTCTCTTCTGTATGGTAGAAAAAGAAAATATTATGATATTAGAAGGAATTCTAAACATCATAATATTTCTTTTATATTCACGACGTGTCTTTGAAAAATCACCACAGTACCTTTGTCGCTATACACTTTTAATATGCAGTAACACCAGTCACCGGAGCACTTATATCTTATAAATCTTTCTTCCCATCTTCCTGTTACGAAGATATTTCTCTGTTAAATGAGGAGTGTTTCATCCTCACGAATTGAGGCTAGGGAGTAATGTGACCCAGTGGCGCCATGTTGTGTTGTCATGCTAACCCTCGTGAGCGGCCATCTTGTGACGTCATTCCCATAGTGATATGTGATGTGAGTGCGCATGCGTGTTGTTCGGGTGATACGTGTTTCCGTCGGCCATTTTGTATACTGGAGTTCGTCATCTTGGTTTCTATGGTAGCACGTGATTGCTATGTTACCCAATGGCTTACAACAAGGCAGGGATATTTTGGGAGGGTATGTTCCTTTGTACAGGAGTAATTTCCGGATTCGTAGAATTACCTCAAACAACCCGACAATCCCCCAAATCACCAGAAAAGAACTTTATTTACTACGGATTCCCCATTTTATCAGCTTCATATAAAGTGCTATAGTACCGAGGGGCACAGGGGGCAAGTTCGATTGAATAGGAGTAATGTTCTGGTTCAGATTTCCCCAGAATCCTTTTTGGATACCTATCCCATAACTTTTTTTCTCCAGTAAAAGTCAGGCCCCTTTGTATAAGACAAATTCCTTTGCTTCCACCTTTTGGGTTTTTAAGAGTAGTTTCTAACCATTATTCAAATTACAAGTAGGGCTCATATGTGTACCTGAAAGCCACGAAGCTAACTTCAAGTCCTACCATATACTCATGTGAGGATCTACCCATATGTTAAGTTAAGAGAATCCTTTTTTGTCGTATGAGGCCTAATGTAACAACCCTCTTTGCCTCATTTCAGTATTTGATGATACCTTTTGAGGATACCTTTAGTATTGTACTGCTGGACTCATTGGTAACAACACATTTTTTACATTTTAATTTTCTTTTATTCAACAACAACAAAAAATACAATTTTTTATGGAATCTTCTATGGTATGTAGATTGTCAGATATTCATAAACAGTCTTTCTGCAGATTGGACATCTTCTTAGTGGTTTACAACAGTCTTTACACAGGAAAAAATGGTTACATGGACGCGGAGCGACATTGGCTTCAGCTAATAAACACACACTACATTTCGTGCCCCGTGAATCTTCTTTGATGGCCGTTTCTTCTTCTTGAACGTATTTATTGTCCATGAATTCAGATGGTAAATTATGAATGTAATAACAGTCTGGGAATATTTTCTGTGTTCTTCTATAACATCATCTCCTGTTTCCCAGAAACGAACAATAATACCACAATGAAAACATTGAGTTATGTCTCCTGTTCCCAAATAAAAGAATCCAGCTTTTGTCAGTTCATTCGGGCTTTTCACATTTTCGCTTTGTAACATGAATTGAAATGTCTTGAGACGATTTTCCTCCAATGCATACTTGATGTGTTTTGGTGGTCTCTTTTCTGGTGTCTTTCTTATTTTCTCTTCTCCCAGTACTGGTGGTGGAACATCACGAAAATACGTTTCGAATGAAACGTTCATTCTCTCTTCAAAATCTCTTAGGTTTATTGTTTCTTGCTTTCGTGATTGATAAGCATTCAGCACCATCTGTATCAAAGACGGAATAGTGAACATTCTTCAAGCCTTTTTATCTTCATTCTTCTTTGGTTTGAACATTCTTCAAGCCTTTTTATCTTCATTCTTCTTTGGTTTTCTTTCTCAAGTTGGTTTGGGTTCTCCCATTTCAAGGCTTCTCTTCTTTGCAATATCCACTGCTTTGGTCACTTGTTCCCAACCTCTCGTGGTAAACTGGAACCCAACGTCGTTTTTGAACAGTTGAATCTGTGAATCGTTGTTGAGTTTGTAGACGGTCACATTTGTAGACATCTTTCTTTTTTGGATGTCGAAACACAAATGAACTGAACACCAGGTGCACCCTTTTTACAGTTTTTCTGCAATACAGCCACATCTAGTGGCAGGTTTCTTCTATGACGTCATAAACCAACAAATCATTATCCATTAGATCAGTTGTAATCATGTTGGATATGGTTTCCATCGGTACACCGCGACAGTGATGTTTCAAGTAAAATAGGCAGTATTGTCCACACACTGGTAATGGTCCTCGAAGGCGTTTTGTATTATATTTCCTATATCTGGATTTCTTCTTCAGGAAATTCTCGAATGGTCTGTGTTGAGGTGGTAATCCATAGGAATCAAAGTACTCTGCGTTGTGGTGACTAACAAAGAGAGCCACCCACTGTTCTCATTTTCTGTGGTCTGGATCCGTGTTTGGCTATCAAAGCCAGTGGTCTGTGATCTGGTAATCGTCTTGGTAATCTGTTTCTTGCAAATACACCCAAACATATTCTCTTCAAACAACTATCTGATCGAAGGGCATTCTCTAAGTGCAACGTGTTCATGTTGAGTAATCAAAGATTACTTGTCTATTCTTATCCACTTCTATGATGTTCTGGAATTCGGCATACACCAGTACGTTGATCGTGATTGGTAATGGGTTTTCGAAATGGACTTCAAGTCTCATAGTTCCTCTCTTTACCAGATCGAAGTGTTGTTCATGTGATAGGTCTAGAGTCAGGTCGAATGCGAATAGGGTGTATTTATGTACTCTTCTCGGCTGATGTGGTTTTCTTCATTCTCGTACATTTGTCCAGTCCCTTGGAACGGGGTCGCATAACATCTCGCCACTTCGTGTTGTTCGAATCGAGGTTGTAATGGCTGGCTGGAATCTGCTGGCCATCCACGTACAAAGCCAAGTAATTGATGGAGTCTCTCTTTGCGTACAAACATGGATACATCTAGAATTTTGATCTTGTATGTATCGGCATCTGCCATCAATGCGAAAGCATCTCTGGCTCTGTTCATTTTAACATGAACGTTAACGCCATTCAGCAAATAACAAGTTTTGAAAAATATATCCAAAATTAATCCCCCAGTCATGTCCACGATTTTACTTTTCTCTATAAATTTCTTTCGAAGAATAAATCCCTTGTTATCTTCTGTCAAGTCTTCCATGTATCCGACCGTATCCTTGTACCATAATGTATCAGTCAGTTGTGACTTCTTTGCAGCTGGTCCATAACTCAAGAAAGTTTCTATGAAAGTTTTGTAGTGATAAGTGGTGTTGGAAGAAGATACCAGTTTTTCATTCAAGCTGATATCGATTTGATTAAATAAGGAATGCATCCATAAATTGACTCGGCCCACATTGGCATCGGATGCATTTGATGCCCCATTGGAATCTACAACCTTTGCATTAACATACAAGTATGTCTGTTCCAAATTCAAATAATCATCTCCTAATCTTGCAGTGTGGAATTCTGTTGGGCCACTGTTTCCTATGGTCGCCAAAGGTCGGTGTTCTATCAATTGCCCATGTTCCACACTAGTCTGCGTTGGTGGTATGAAAAACAAGCCGAGTTCGCTGCTGACACACTCACAGGATTTTTTATTGATGAGGGACATCTTGCACCGAGAATGTATTCGGTCTGTACAGGTCTCCTTTTTCTCGATTTGCGAGTTTTGCGTGGTGCGGGCCTTTGTATACCTTTTCTGCCGGGTGGTTTCGAACAACCAACCACTTCATTCCAAACTCCCGCACCAGCCTCTTTGACTCTTTTGATTTCTGCCTTTTTAACTTTTCCTTCAATGACATCTTCGGCAAAGGCCGCTCCTTTTCTCACGAACTGTTTCCCACGGTCCTAGCTGCAGTTTTCGATAAATGTAACACCATATTTACCATATTCTTCAGGCCTCCCAATATACTTTTGAGCTCCAGAAAAAGCTTGCACACCGTTCCCAGCTTGTTTCGTATAATATTCTTCATATAATTTGGACTTATGTTTGGACAGTAAGTCATGCTTATGTGAAATGAAGAGATCTACGATTTCTGAAATGAAGTGTCACTGTCACTTTCCCGAACTCGAATGGTACTATGGCCCCTGTGTCGTCGCTTATATACACACTACTGATTTTTTTTCGTTCCACTGGCACGTAATACACATTCTCAAAAGTTTTGGAGATGACATTTCCATATTTTCCACGTACAGGTACGATAGGAAGAGGGGCATTGTTGTATCTCCCACATTATACATGGAGTGAATGAAATCCTTGGTTGACATCAGCAATTCTGGAAGAATTGTAAGTTCCTGATTTAAAAACGCACTCATAAAATCCCAAAATATTTTGAAGAGGAGGGCTCAATCTGACCACGACTCCATCACGTACCGTGATACGAACTTTACTAGTCACTTCATCCAATTCAAAATCTACCTTATCGTGACGAGACAAGAGCAATTCTTTAACACCATTGATAGTTCGTGTCACATCAGTGGGATCCGAATAACGACCTTCTTTCAGAGTAGGTCGATAATTCTTTTTCGAAGACCAGAACACTGTAACGAAAGCTGCTTCCCCACGAATATTGAACCAAGTATTTGGATACTAAATCTCTGCCAGACCTACTTCCCATTCCCCCGTGAGATTCACTGGTTGTGATAACTGAGTGGTGTACGTAGTCAACGAGTTTTCAGGAAACACGTTCATAGAACTGTTACTTGGTAGAGTCAAATAAAACATTACTTTTTCTTAATGGGTGGATTAGGCAAGAGGGAAGTCCACAACTTGCTGTCTGTGTTCTCGAGAGTGAGATTAACTACACTGGTAATGATGATGATGTACAAAATGATTATTTGTGATTTTTTTACCAAAAATGTCCAAACAGAGGCCAAGAGCCATTTGATCCTTCTTCCATTTTGGAGAAACCTTCTTCCATTTTGGAGAAGCCTCAGAGGTTCACTTCCTTTTATAGGTGAGCTGACTCTGCTTGATCCACGAATTGAACGAAGCAGGATATCCTAACCACGTTACGAATAGTTCTTTGTTTTTTCCACGACCAGGTTTCTTGAGTACGTGTTCGATTTTGTAAATAGTTTTGTGTGCAACTCGCTGAAGCTCTTCAGTGGAGAACGACCCTTTCAATATTTCCCTATTTTCATCTTGTAAGACATAAGTGACTAGATGACCTTTCTTAATGGCTACCACTGTGAATAACTCGTCGGTCCAATTGGGCAAATAACCTTTCTCAAAAGTTTTCTTAACTTTACTGATTCTCACTCTGTCTCCCACTTTGAACTTTGGGGGCTTGTGTTTTATGAGTTTGCCTTAAAGTTTTTGCCAAACCTCTTCTTAATTTTCGAAGTTCACGGCAATTGGGGCCATACCGATACTACAATGATGAGAATGTTTATAAGATTTCACCAAGTTTTGAAGTGGAAAAAATAGTGTATCGTTCTTGATAAAATATTTCCACATTTCAAAGTTCTATTGAATCTTTCTACTTTGGAAATTTTGTTTCCACATTTTGTGTAGTGAAAAATTCTATTCCGTGTTGTTTGTGAAAATTCTGAAATTTTCTGTTTAGAAATTCTATACTTTGATCAGTTTGTAATTTTATTGGTTTACGACTTTGTTTAAAATTTTTAGTAAAAGCATTAACGAAGGAATCACCAAGTTTGTTTTTGAGAGGTATGACCCAAGCATATATACTAAACAAATCTATATACGTCAACAGAAATTTTGTGTCTATATTATATTTACTGATATTTGCTACATCTACCAAGTCAGCTTGTCATTGTGCATCGATACCACTAACGATCACTTTCCTTCTAGGAAATGTACGACGAACAGGTTTGTGAAGTGTGTATGTGTCTTGAGTCTCTAACCATTTCACAACTTGTTTAGTCTTTTTCGACTCAGTACGAAGAGCGTCTATACCACCAAAACTTCCAAGATCTTCAGAATCACAGTAGAATGGTTCCATGACTGCTTTTTTCACGTATCAACACTATTTATACCCTTCTTCACTGCACTTTGGCGTTTTTATTTTCTTTCTTTGCTTTGCTTCCGACTTTGTCGGAGCCTATTTCATAAAATCCAACCGTTCTTTATGACCAATCAATTCTTGGTGTATGTTATTATCTCGCAGGACTTCGGCCATTACTTCCCATCCCTAAGGTTGGAAAGATTTTCGTTTTCAAAGTAAATCGTTTAGAAGATCTGTTACATTCGACCCTACCACTGTTTGATCTTTGTGAACTAGTTCGCCCTTCTCATTCTAAGAAAAGATTGGATTATTTCTAATACGATTCAACAACTTAGCCTTTCTCTTCATAGTCATAGGTACAGAATCGAGAATGTCTTGTTCTTAATTACCTTTCTCAAGTTCGACTTTAATAGGACATGGAGTTTAATGGGACAAGGAGCCACTACTTTTTGTTGAAATGTCAAATATCTTTGTAAGACTTGATTATAATGTGTCATCTTTACATCAGCTGAAAGAAAAGGGGCATCGAGAATATCTCTCATTTCTCGATCCAATGATGAAACAGCCAGTTCATTCGGTTGTCTTGGAGTCTCTTGTAGACGTTTCAATAACCTTGGTTCTACAAAAAACAGCTCCTTTGCATATTCCATCATCATCTAGAAATGCCTTTAACGGCGCCCAATAGTACAGGAGGTAGTAGCGCACCCAAGAATCCCCTATTCTGAAAGATCTGTCTCTTCCTTTTGTCAGAGGTACCTTTATCTGCCACCGCCCTCAATAGTTGTATCTGACTAACGAGTTTGGTTCTCTGAGCTTTGGTCAGAGGTACTGCCCCCTTCAGACTATTCGAGGCACAGTCACACACACAGGTAATCAATTCTTTGTCTGCGTGTGTAGCATTGATTTGACGAGAGTGTGTTTCGATTTAATAAAAAGATTGAGAAGAGCGATGTTGCGCTTGAGACGGTCAGACATACTTCTGACTTGAGGCCGATTTGACGCTCCCCTTTTATACTTTTCGGAGGTACACGTACTGGGTTTCCCCTGGAAAAACTTTTCAATCTCACATGTTCAGGGGTATCTTGTTTCAGATCGATTAAAACAAAACATCTATTTACAACATCTATTTTACATCTTCAGACTGAGTGGTTTCTTGAAGGTCATGAATTCCATCACCAAATCCATAAATAATACAACATCTCTGTTCATTTGTGAGAGATGTCTCGAACATATCTTCATACTCTTTCTGTACTGGTGGTGGATTCATTCCAGAAGTATTATGGTGCCACAGTAGACGGATATCATTCTTTCATCCTCTCTTCTTGAGACATCATGGGGCATACATTATGCTGAATGTGACTTGGATGATCGACTGTACATCCATAGCTATTTTCTTTCTCTACATCGTCAATATTCTCTTTAACATAATGAGCATATGGCAAACAAAGTTCATCTTACCAGCGAACTTGCCTGAGCTCACTACCAAATTCATCAACAATCAATGGTGGTGGTTTGGTTCTTCTCACTGTGATCTTCTTCTTCAAAGGTGGTTCCCTTGGGCGTTTGAAGTCACCATGATTAGAAGGTCCTGGTATATTTTCTTCAGGTTTAGTATCTTCAGTTAGAGCTTCTTGTTGGGTGTTGATGGCTGCATCTGTTTCTTCTATTTGGAATTTCAGAGCATTCCAGTTTTTTAAAGATAGTGCAATCCCAGTTTCCGTTGGATGAGGTTTCTGGTCTTTACCCTCAAAGTATCTTTGAACATGTATCTTCAGTTCACCCTGGTACTGGGTGACATTAGCGTAAGTTTGCTTGCTGCCAAGTCGGAACATCTTCTCTGGTCAATGGTTAGAACATGAATGATGCAAAGTCCATTCTTCGTCTAATCTTATATATCTTTGACGGACATGTTTGAAAACATTGCCGCAGTTCAACATATTCCGATCGACTTTTTGATTCTTCGTTGGGGTTTGTGTTTGTTTCCTAGCATTATAGGTTAAAGTTAGAAAAATTAGAAAATTAGTATAGAAAGTAATGGAAAAGAAACACAATAGGAATACATTAATCTGATTGGTTTATTAACTTCGATCTGATTGGTCAGTTTGGCGATCAAACTGCAATCTTGATCCTTAAACTGTAGGATATGGTTCTCTGCATTTTTTACTGACTTGGGACAGGTCAAGCTACAAATCTCTGTCCAATGGAGATAAGTCAACAAGCTTGAGCGCATTCCTACTTCCTACTGTTCATACTCTCTTCTATTTCAATCTGATATCCTATAAGAAGTGTCCCTCAGCATTTTGTACTGAACGTGGGACAGATCAAGTTTTTTATCATTGGCCAGAAGATAACGATAAAATAACTAGAGAGCATTACCACCCCACAACAGGAAAAAAAATTGTTTTTTTTTTGTTTTTTTAATTTTTTTTAAAAAAAAATTTCTGTAAAAAAAGTAGCGACAGGAAATGTATTCTTTGTTCAACAGAGAATGATGGTGATGATGATGAATTGACAACATGAATTACTCCATTGGTAGGGATAACCTAAACATTTTTTTGTTAACTAAAATATAATTGGCTATCATCCGGTTCCACTAGGGATAACCTAAAGGATACCATGAATCAACATTATAAACTAAACATAAATGTTTGAGTACTGTGAAAAAAAATATAATTGGATATCATCCGGTTCCAATAGGGGTAAGCTAAGGGATACCAGGAATCAATATTGTAAACTAAACATAAAATGTATAAATATAATAGGGTGTCATCCGATTCCAATAGGGGTAACCTAAGGGACACCAGGAGTCACATTGTAAATAAAACATAATTTTTTTAGCATTGGTTGTACTTAGCCTACGCCAGGAGTGTACAACATAAATGATATTTGTTGAAGAACAAATTTCCTTCCATAAACTATTTAGAAATATGTACACGTAATTACTTTTACCCACCCCCATCAGAAAAAAAGAAAGAAACTTTTCATCTTGGATAACCATCTCTGTAAATAGAAAAATAATATTGATTGGAATAATTTGAATATAAGAATTATGTTTACCTTTGGATTTCTGTAAAGATTGTGGAAGAATATTCACTGGTTGAAGAGAAGGAAATTAAATTGTCAATGGTAAAGTCGATACACCGTCATCTTGCATTAGTCGTTTTGGATAAAAGTAAGATAAGCAGTCTTTCGACTGTACGTAGGTGAACTTGCCATTTCCATTAAGTCTAAAGCCTTTATCTTTTCCTGTTCCTGTCTGTTTGTTTTTGATTACTTTTAAATATGTTTCCTTTGTTAAATCATTTTGACTTTTATTTATTCCTTTACAACTCAGATTGTTTGATGGGCCGAAAGAATAGTAAGTTTTGCTACACAATCCAATAACCCCCTCTCCCTCCCATTCAATTTTAAAAAGACCCGGAGTTCTTTTACAAAAAGCTTTCCTGTTCCTGCAGCATTGAGATGGCATCCAGTTATCTCCCTTTAATTTAGTTTTTACACAATCTTCCATATGGGCGTCACAGGCTTCTGATGGTACCCATTTATGGCATTGGTGATAGAATGATTCTTTTTTCTCTGGGCTGACTACTTCTTCAAGAGAAGATCCAGAAAAGGCCATGTATAGGCCGATTCACAAAGTTCAAGATCCCTACAATCAACAAAAACATCCAAAAGACCATAGTAAAACTGAAGCATATGTAACTTGGCATACTGGTACACGAAAAAACCAATGTGATGGGGCAAGTCAAGTTTGATTCTGCTTTTATTCATTTCAGTTTCATAAAGTTCTTCAGTGAGAGTGTTCAGTTTCTGAAAGGCCAGATTATTGATGAGGTTGGACACATTATCTTCTTCACAATGCACTACATTCCTATGTTTTGCCTTATTAATGGCTGTCATCCCATAGCCCGAATTACCTAATAGTTTCAACGTGTCAGCTACGATGGCTTTACTTGGGTCAGAGTACCCTTCCCGTCGGGCCTGTGATACTTGATCATCAAATGTTTGGAAACACGCCTTGGACTGGTATTGGATGACTTGATACATCCGACTGACTACCAGTCCATGATCCAAATACCATTGCAATAATAGTGTAGCCAGCAGGATTTTTTCGCCAAAATAGCTATTAATGAGACTACGGCGAGGTTGGCACATAATATTGCTGGCTTCAGTGTAAGCCTTCATATGTGGCCTGCTATCTTCCCGAGAAATATTTGTATTTTTGAACATTGGCGTCATTTCTTCAAAATAGGGCTTCAGTTGACTGGGTACAGAAATGTCGCACTCCACTAGGCCAAATATGTTGCCTGTGTGGATTCTTGAGAAGTTCGCTGGATGTCATCGACCCATCCACTGGAGGCCCAAGTTTTTCCCGAAGAAAGGTCTTTAAGGCTGGATCGGTCTTCTTCTGCTGATGTCACTCACATCCCCAAATTTCTATTACATCATACGCAAGGCTCTGCAGGTACTGGGTGGTTCCCTTGGTATTTTCCCTGAGCTCAGGCGTGGACTTCCCCCGTACTGCATTGTGAGTGGCCAATGTACCGTCCTTCATATTCAGATAACATTCAGGACCGTATTAGAAACATCCGTGAAACTGATAAACAGTTTTTGGTGTCTTACACCAACCATCTACGGGCACTTGACGTCTACCAATCTTCTTTTTTGTATCATTGTATTCGTGTCGGATGTGGACACCGTCCCTGGTAGACATAAATTCCAGCCACGGATGGGCCATCCTACCGTACTTATGGGAATACTCTGGTTTAAAGCCCGTCTTATCCTTGCGTCTAATGTAGCAACCTGTTGGCATTTCCTGCATTAATGACTATAAGTACAAGGCGTTGGCATCATAACCTACAACATCCCCACATCTCTTTGCTGCTGCGCATTACTTAAATTCTCTTATGCTGGTATTATTCTTCTCGTGATAACGATTAAATATGATAGAAGGCCCCCTGCAATGTTGTCCTTGATGAGATGATGAAGACCCTTGTCCCTCTCGTTGATATTCTCGAATGATATACCTTCGTCGACGGTACTAAACAAACATTTTAGCGTCAGTCCTGGGACGCTAATGCCACTCTTAAACATATCGACTCCCCTTTCCAAGTAAAATTGTGATTATTTCTCAATAGCCGCTAGGAATGGCTGGACATCTCCATTATTATACCAAATTAGGAAGTCCCTAAATGTCCTCATCTCATTTTTCCCCAAATTTGCTGGCAGTAAGCATATTCTTCTTCAGAAATGTTTTCCTTTTTAAAGGGCTATAAAAGGAAACATGGGGAGGTAATTCGGTAGTGTCCAGTTTATCAATACAGTCAATCCTTTCATAGGGAAAAATCCTTTAGTAATTGAACACCCAAAAGCCTTGAAACATTTAACATAATTAAATCCAGGGTCTAAGTAATTGCAAATATCCAAAAATTTCAAATGATCTGTTTTCAAAACCATAAAGTTGATACTCTTTTTTACTACAAAACACAGTGGGTCATACGTTTTTAGTTAATCCATCAATTCTCGTTTAATCACGTTCACATCATATTTTCCGAAATTAAAACCCAAGACGGGCATTTCCTTCATGTAATGATTAAATTCTGCAGCTAATTTTTCAAATGGGTAGGGTTTAGAATCATCTGCACCTTCCTGTGCCAAAACATCTTGAATCATTTGCCTGGGGGATAATATACTGGCCATGTGAATCTCCTGCATGAGAGAGTAACTTTTCTGAGAAATTTCCATTAAATAATTCATCATATTTTCAACCAATGTCGGTGTGTCACCATCAGTAATAAAACATTTCGGACTATCAAAATTGGGGACATTACTACATACACTAACACTGAGGTGTTTGTGTTAAGCTTCCCAGACAAGAGTATCGGTTGAAGTGGGGAGAGAAGTTTTATCAAAATAACATTCGAAATCAAATGTAGCCCTATAGGGATATGACCGTAAGTGTTCTGGAATAACAATATCTTCTTCATGTAACTTTTCAAAAGTGGTCTTTGGTGTGTGATAGATACCACCAACATACTTATAAGACACATTATCAGTACAAGCTCATGGCGATGGAGTGTCTCGCCGATTTCCACAATTTACCACATTTACGACAAGCAAAGAATTTACAATATTGATTAATGTCAGTGATGTAACTAAAATGGTTCTCATACAAATTGACATACATAGTATTCTCAAAATTTCTATTAGACCTATGTACAATTTCAGCCAAAACTTCATCATCTTCCAATAAGAGTTCAAATTCTTCAATATCCACTTCAAATACTTTTTCAACTTTGGGGAATTCATCTAATTTCACACCAGGAAAGTTATCTTTTGGTTCATTTGCGTATTTACTATACAGGGTTTGAGTTGTAGTATTCAAAGTATGGCGCTCACTTCCACTCCAGAGGGCTAAACACCGGAATAAACAGATATGGTCATTATAAATAAAATATGTTGGTTCTCATCACAGACAAGGGCAACAATTGAATGATTTTCCAAAATATACTTGGGAAAATTTTCAGGGACCCCACCAATTGGATGATTTTTAATCTTGTTTATATAAAAAGTTACATTGGTCAATTGATGGACAATCCATATAGAGTTTAGTCTTTGCTGCCTAGCCCATTCCAAAATCTCTTCCTGTTCAAGGTCTTCAAGAAAACTCCCCAAATCTATAGCATTTTCGATAAGGGGTGGCCTATCAAGAACCCGGGCATTATTTTGTGAAGGACTTGCCTTTTATTGGAGAAAAAACGTTATGGGATAGGGATCCAAAAAAGGATTCTGGGGGAATCTGAACCAGAACATTGCTCCTGTTCAATCGAACCTACCCCCTATGCCCCTCAGTACTATAGCACTACATACTAAGCCGATAAAATGGGGAATCCGTAGTAAATAAAGTCGTTTTTGGTGATTTTTTTGGGGGGGGATTGTCGGGTTGTTTGTAGTAATTCTACGAAACGGGAAATTACTCCTGTAAAAGGCATATACCCTCCGAACATACTCCTGTCTTGTTGTAAGCCGGAATCCGGCCAATGAGGGTCGTTCGGGTACATGCTATACTACTGTTACGATATAACCTCTTTACTTCCACTTCCAAGCCTATATTCCTTCGAAACAGCTCGAGACGTCCTTTCGCGGCACGCATCGTATTACAAACACATATCAGCAAATGAACAAATACCCTGTTGTCTTCTCTATTGCGATGGCTGCTACTGAACCAGAACATTCGATCAATTTCTGTCACTTAAACCATCTTCCAACCCGAAGCGTTTGGGTTAAAAGGTGGTTGAAGTTAGAGAAATGGCCCCAACAGTCCGAAAATAGAATATTCACTGGCCGATTGCAGTTAATTATACATTCTTCATATTTGCAGATACAGATAACATATTACATCAATGCCAGCAAATTCACATGTTTGCATACTCCAAATGGGGAATCACTTAGCGTATCAATAGACAAAAGTAAGAATGAATGAAGTAATGATGAATAGAGGAACAGAACTCAACAGAATTTATTTTATACATCTATATGAGTATATAATAATTTCATCTAATCAAGTTTCAACATTCCCACATGTATATTGTTGAGGAATGGAATGAAGACCTCCAGTTGGATTTTAGAGAAAGAATTTATCACCACGAGTGATGCATCTCCATTACGTTACATTATCTCCCTTCACTTCAACTTCTCTGGTCAGTGAGCCGACTTACACGCTTTGTTTTTTGTTGACTTGAGACGTGTTTTGATTGGAGAATACAATTGAACTTGACGAATATGTTGATACTGATTGTTCGACTTCAGTAACAGTGTGTAAGAATTTGTTCTGGGTTGAAAAGTTGGAGACTTTCACCAATGATTTGTTGATTAACAGGTATGTGCCTTTGGGAACTGCGATACTTGATAAACAGATCTTTCATTCTTGTCTAATATATTATGCACTACATATCACTGTATATATCGTTGCAACCAAAAATCTGGCTCTTAACCCTTTACCTAACGTGAAAAGCAGACGACACTTGCAAAACAAAATTCTTGAATAACTAATTTTTTTCATTTTTTGTCTCAAAAACATAGGTTATGACCCCTCGTTGGAACGAACTCGACGAGCTCGTTCCAACGAGGGGTCATAACCTAAGTTTTTGAGACAAAAAATGAAAAAAATAGTGAAAATTAATTGGCGATTTTTGAGAATAGAGCTGGCCGGTTTTGGCCGTTACTTTGGGTAAAGGGTTAAGAAACTCAACGATACACAAATTTGAAGGCCTAATGTGCGATGCACTTTAAACTATTGTCCCTTAGTCATACCCTTACCGTTCTGATATTTGGACTGGGTGTAACGCCGGTCAGGCTATTGTCGACGCAAATGTGCACCAGATATGTGTATCAGGTAAGTATTCACCTACCCATATAGGGGCGTCTAAACCGATCCAGCTGACCCTGCTCATGAACGACCAATATTCATTTAACATTTCGTATTTTAAATATTAGTTCCTCTCGTTATTCCAGACCTGCATCTGGATGGCTGTTGAGCTTAACGTAATAACTTTGACATACAGTACTAAGCTCTCACGCCATTCTAATTCGGTTCAGAATTCGACGCTGTTATGTGATGTTTGTTAAACCCTTTCCTAACGTGAAGAACAGACGACAGTTGCAAAATAAATTCTTGAATAACTAACTTTTTCATTTTTTGTCTGAAAAACATAGGTTATAACCCCTCATTGGAACGAGCTCGACGAATTAAAAAATAATGAGAATTAATTGGCGATTTTTGAGAATAGCGCTGGCCGGTTTTTTGCCATTCTGTTGGGTAAAGGTTTAACCGCTTTTGTGGAAGTTTGAACGACCGTTGAAGTAATATGATGTACCTTTACTTGCAAAGATATACAGATATTCTTTCCTGCCCCAGTAATAGATATTCCAATCAATAAAAATTCAATTCTCGAAAACATCAAGTTGTCAACATAATTTGTAGAACTACATGGCGTAATCATAAAACTTCAGCCGTAGTGAATATTTATTTCTAATTGTAGCGGCATCAAAATGGCGATCGAATTAAGTTTCAATTGAGCAACATTTCTAGCTTTGATTCAAAGAAAACGAATCTTTACGAAATATAAATCAGATTGAATCGTTTGAAATGCATCAGTTGGTAGGAAAAGCGATCCTACGGGGCCAACTCAAATATTCCAAAACGAGTGAATTTAAACATAAACGATGACCTGTTTGAGGCCTAGACTGCTTCCAGACCATAACAACGTCGAATTGCTTACATAATTAGACTGGTGACCTGAGAGTCTGAAACAGTACATGTAGAGTATTTTGCTGAAAAAACACTAACATAGTGGAAATAGTAGATCGAATTCTGATAAAAACAGTTTCACAAGCACAAGCCATATTTCAGCCAATGGGCCTGCGTCAAACCCAACTCCCCATCAACGGAGACATTGTTTGCGATTTTTTAGTTATCATATTTGAGGTAGTTAGAAATTAACTGTACACTACGGCGATCGCGAAACAGGCTGCGATGTGGATAACTCTTAACCGTTGGGGTGCAAGACCAAATTTTCTCACAGACCAAAATCATTTTACGACAGATTTTCAGATTGAGCAAATTCTTCCGTTTTAGCGCCTAAAGCGAGCTAGTCGTTGTAAATTCTGTCCTTCCTTCCTTCCTTCCTTCCTTCCTTCCTTCCTTCCTTCCTTCCTTCCTTCCTTCCTTCCTTCCTTCCTTCCTTCCTTCCTTCCTTCCTTCCTTCCTTCCTCTATCACTCCCTCACTCCCTCACTACCTCACTCCCTCCCTCCCTCCACCACACTTTGAAAAATCGTTCGGCTAGCCAAATTAATAATTCTTTCCATTCTGCAAATCTTTAATTACAAAAGTCTCAAAGTTTCTGCGACGAGCCGAACATTTCCAGATAAGTTATTTTGGGGCGGGCATCACCCTGGCCCATTGTTTCTACCTCTCTTGATCGATCAGATCGAAATCTGAATCCAACACTCTTATACCAGTAGGCTGAGATTTTTCAAATAAAATATCGCGAAAGCAGATCAGAATGAAGAAAAACAAATGAAAATAACACCTGAGATTTATTGCTCTTGAATTTCTCTTTCGACAGGTGAGATTATACAGTATAATTGGCAGGAAAGTGGACAGGGAATTTCAATCGAAAGTGCGCCCTGGTCGCGATCCGTTAGAAATTGTTGATCCAGTTTTATAATCTCAGAACTATACTTAGTTTAGAACTAGATATGAACACTAACACCCCCGTGTTCCCATTAGGTTCCATGTCCAAGATCTTATTCCGGTCTTTTGTGAAGAACCAGTCTCCAACTCCTTACCTACCCTTTTGCTCCTGACACAGGCATACCAGTTGCAATTTAATTCGGGCGCCCATACTAGAGAAATGCCGCGATACAAACATCTGAAGGTCAAGCGTTTGATGTGTCCTATGCGTCGAATCAAATTAAGCCTGGAAAAATAAAATAGGAGAGCAATGAAACGGGCCGATTGGGGGGGGGGGGGCTCATGGGCGATCTCATGTGATGTCATAGTCATGTTACTCAATTACGTCAAGTTTGTTTGTTATGGTAACTCGCGTGAGCGGCTATCTTGCGACGTCACCCCCATAATGATTTGTTGTGTCATTGAGTTAGAGTAACACGTCTTTCCGTCGCCCATTTTGTATACTGAAGGCCTCCATCTTGTTTGCACGTGGTTGCTATGTGACCCAATGGCTTCTAATAGGACAGGGTATGTTCGAGGGTGTGTTGGATTGAATAGGAATAAAAGCTAACTACCCCAATAGACCTGACAATCACCCCACATCACCCATAACCATCCCAAATGGTTATTGTTTAAAATTCCGCAGAATCCTCCTTTTTATCCAATAACTGGCGCATTCCGTTGTATAAGAGTAACTTTACTGGTTAGGATTATCCAAAAATCCTCTATTTTCTACCTGTTACAGACAATATTCTGACTATCCTTGCAGTCTATCTAGTCCTTGCTGTCTCTGGTTCCGACCTCTACCGTCGTCCAAGTCCTATAATCACCAGTCAGATTGCTTCGTTTCCCATAATCTGTACCTACGCATACAGAGCTATCGCCTCTGTGTATAATAAAGTCCTATATGATTCCAAAGGCCAATCGAACGGGGGTAAGAATTGAAAGAACAACTTGAATGTTATCGAGAAAGTAAGCCATCGAGTAATTACTCGAACGAGTGACTTCTCTTACGACTCTTATGTTCATCTGAGTATTGGAGGATACCTATGGCACGGTGATGAAGCACTGGGGGATACATTTTAGAAGAAACTTATCGGAGGATATCTGTGTAAAGATAATTATGGCTGCTAGTGTCTGTTCAGTTCCTTGCACATCATCGCCTTCATAGCTCCAAGTCCACTACTGTTGATTTGTCCATTGTCACAATCATCTACCCTTTAATTAGCTTCAACCATTTCTGCCATTGCTACTGGTCTGTTCCACTACTATTGTGCACCAGTAGTTTCCCTGTGCTAGCGTCTCCCGCACTTACTACTGGCTACTCTGACTTTTAATACCTAATTCACTGTGCGACATTCAGATAATCGCTATCAAACCTGGCTTCCACTACCACTAGCAGTCGAATATAATCTGTTTCCTCTAACGATTCGAATCTTATCGAGTAGTAATTTGATCAGGCATTAGTTCAAAGGCTTGAATCTAATCGAGCAAATAAGCCATCGAGTAATTGCTCCTCGTACGACTCATCTTGAAAAAAGGGATTCCATAACCACAGACGTTTTTTTCCGAAACGGGATTCTCATAGTGGGATTCCGTAAGAAGGATACCTTTTGGATGAACCTTTTCGGGGATTGTTGTCGCAGAAAACATGTGATTTCAACATTCAGGTACTTTGGTTGGGTAGTTGAAAGACAACTAAAGAAGATATAAAATTCAACTCATTTTTATTTTTGTCGCAACAACAGTGTATAGTTTATTAACTTCATAGTCAATTGTCATAGGTATCTTCGTATATAATCGCTTTGTCCAGTTCATAGTCAGTTGCCCATGACGTAATCATCTCCGAGTGGAATGTAATCCTCCCGTCCTCTTCTTCCTGGAGTGTGTTCGCTTGTTGAACACTGGCAGTTTTGCTTTGTATTCTGCCGTGTTTTTTCTTATCTCTTCTCGAACAGACTTCTTCTTCGTGCCTCTTCATATTGAACTTTCGAGAAACGGCTTTCCCACAGTACTAGCAGCAATGGACTCTCATGTGTTCTCTCGACGATGGCATGTTAAGAAATGGGCATTTGTATTTTACATCCTTTTTAAACCATTTTGGTGGCTAGAACTACAGTTAAAACTAGAAGTCTGAACTGTGCACTTATCTAGGCTTAATCGTGCGTAGGAATTGTGAATGGCATCCAAAGCACGGCAGGTTCTCCTGGTTGCTCATAGCAAAACTGGCAATGTTTCTGCCAATGGACCTCCGGATTACCCGGAGGTCCATTGGCTGACACTTTACTTGTGCACAGGCTATGTGTACAGAATTTGATTGCCTTACTATGGTCCTAACGCGTAGATTAACGCACAGATCGACGTGCTATTTGTGCGCATTTCCTGACAGTCCTTCTAGTTTTAACTAGAGCAGCAATGGACTTTCATGCGTTCATGTCTTCGGCATGGGAAGAAATGAGCATTTGTCAGGTACATTTGTTTTATACCTTTCTGGTAGCTAGAACTCGGGTGATGAGCGATGAGAGAAAATCACATTTCCGAAACTGACCTCTTTTTATATCGGTAAAAATTCCATCATATGTCAGCAACTTTAGTATACTGGCATGTTCTCTCATGCCACTATATTCCCGAAGATATTTTCTTTTATTTTGAAAGGTCGATACAAATCACATGATGCCAATTCGTAACTCATGTTCTTATATGAGACCTTTCAATTTGTGAAAAAGATGTTGCTGGGACGAGTAACCTTTTTTCGTATTGAATCCACTTCAATTCTCCCTTTTTCTATCTCTATCTATCTGGTTGATTCTCGCTCCCTCCCTCTCTATCTATCTGTCACTCATAAGGGTGGGGGGGGGGGGGGGGGTAAGAAAATGGTTCCAGCTTCCTTTTTCATTTGCCTTTTACTATATTCTTTGATCTGCACTTTCGTACGTCCCGGTCAAGAAGCTCGAACTTTCATGTCGCTTTAATTTTTCATGTCCCATCCTATTGTCTCCTTGGCGCCCAGATTACACCGAGAACAATTAACTAGCTGTGAAAAATAACCATTCAAATATTTTGTAACTACGTTCTTAAATCTGTTTTATATTCGTACTAATCATAGATTATGACACTTCAACGGAACGAGCCTAATGGGCACGTTCCAGTACGGGATCCTAATCTTCGATCTCAATCCGTAGCTTGTGTTTTTCTATTATTTGACATTTATGAATGTATTTTGGTTGTAAACATGCTGAGGTATTTGAAAATCAGAATGCAACATGCACTCACTGTCACCAAACTTATTTTCACGGTCTTGGAGGGGGGTGGAGGCTCGACACGTGCCCGTTAGATACATTCCCAAACGTGCAATAACAGTCTACGCACAACTTTCGAACAGATTTGAATTGATTTAGTCTCCCGGGAAATCCACCGCTAGCGTCTTTGGGCGTATGCAAGCTTACTATATAAAGAGTTGGATCTAGTCTAAGTGTTTAGGAATATGAAACCATTAAGGCCTGTAATTGTTCATCGGCCATTTTGTTATTCACTCCGATGGAATATTTCAGTTTTCCGATCTCCTGAAATTTTCCATCCGATTGAAATATTAAAAACACGATAAATACCCCAAAATACACACGTGTGTGAATGTGTTAATCGATGTGGCACGAGTGTCAGCGCGGACGGATAAAACGAGAGGCCACAGGTTATATTAACCCATTCACACGCGTGTGTCGTCCTGTGATTATTACACGCCTTCACGTCTATAAAAAAACAGTTATTAGAAGGACACCCAGCAATTCATTTGACAACTTTCAATAAAAAGAACACATTTATTTCCAACCAAATCTGCGAGGGGAACCCGTGTTACTATTTCGTTCCCTGAGTTCCATTGTGTTCTTTGTGCCTACTGAAAACATAGAACACATTGGAACTCAGGGGACGATTTTCAGCTATCGCTAGCAATTAAAATTGCAATTGCGTTGCAAGATTTGTAGAATATTCCAGTGAAATTTCGTTTATATTTAAAAGTAGTCCATCAACGATTTCCGATCCACACATTAGTGTGGAACAGGTTTTCATTTTCCGCTTGGTTTAGTGTTGCTGTAGAAGGGGATTACATAGAACAGGCGGAAAAATAAACATTCGTTTTCTTTAAACCAACGCAAGAAATGTTTCTCAATCGAGACGTGACACGTCTTTCCAGCAATTGTGTGAATTGTGTGTCTTGATGTTTTTTAAGATAAATTAAATACTTACTTATTGCAATATATACAACTCAGTTACGAAAGAATGTCTATATATGCTTGCGACACATTACATCAACGGAAAATGCACGAAAAAGTGGATTACAAACAGCTCATAACAGCGTCAAATTTCTTGAGAATTAGTCTAGTGACCCAAGCGCTTGGGGCGTATCGGGAAACACGCTTGCACAAATCATGTTAGAAGAGACTGTCTTAGAGTGTTCTTCATCGTAACCATTACATGAGCAGAATCAACAAAATGGTATTTCTTACCTTCTAATCCAGTTGTCCGATCGGTTTTTTGCCTGTATTTTTGTTTTGGTTTTCTTTTTTAGCATACAGCTTGAATCACACCTACCTATAATGTCTGTCGAATCTGATTTTGGTCAACAAATATTCTCTAAAACGCCGCACCTTCAGTTATTCATCATTCAGTGAACACCGACAGGAAGATGAAACCAATCATTTCCCCCCCAAGTTGAACATGTAACATTATTCACCTGCGTTAATATATATCGATCCAACAAGAGGCAGTGGAACTTGAAGTACAATTTATCTTTTACATAATTAGCTAACTGCTCGTTTTACAAATGAATAAAGATTAATTTTGTTAAGGTAATCCGAAACACGACATGAATTGCAAAAAAACGATAACATTTCAATTATCTTCCAGCACGCTGGGTCAAGTACGTGATGATCAAGAATTTGAATAGAGTTACAATGGCCAGAAGCAAGCACCCGAAGTGCAGTAGAAGTTACTTTATATATTACAGTACGTGGAGAGTGTATTATCACTAAATCACTCGCAGAGTGGAGATTCCGCCCAAGCAATAATTGCAAATTTGTTGCAAAGCATAACCAGCACAAGCAAAGTTTCAGCCAATCGACCTCCGGGTTAAACCCGGAGGTCCATTGGCTGAAACATTGCTTGTGTTTTTTGTCGATATGTACGCAATTTGAAAGTTATAGCTTGGGTAACAATTCCACTCCGCGGGTGATTTAGTTACAATCCACTCTCCACGTACTGTACATGTACTAGATCATTCAAGTCGTCTTGGTTGCTCACCAATATGTGAAGTAACTACTTCCTATTAATACTTGCGATACTGCAAACAGTACGACTCCATTCGATAGCAAATGTTTAGATTTTTCCTACGAGAAAACATCTCCGGAACCCCATTCAACCATACCCCACACCGGCCGGAGTTGGTTTGGTGGAGGGAAGGCCCGGTGGTGTTCTCCCCTAGGAAAAATTATCCATGACAATCAACAGTACAGGCAACATCGGCTCGTATATTATTACACTCCTGTTCTATGAAATCCCCATGAAAAGCAATTCTAAACCGTGCGGAAATTGAAAATCTGTTCCGTACACATGTGCGGAACAGAAATTGTTGATGGAAAATTTCAAATAGAAGCGAAATTTCATTGGAATTTTTCTACAACTCGTGCACCACAATTACAATTTGACTCGCTAGCGGTAGATAAAAGTCGTCCCCTAAGTTCCAATATGTTCTATGTGCCAGTAGGCACAAAGAACATATCGGAACTCGAGGGACGATATAGTTACACGGTTCCCCTCGCAAATTTGGTTGGCGATAACACGTGTTCTCTATGTTAATGGTTTATTTAATCTTATATGTTTTACAAGGATTTGCGAACAAGTTATGCAACTTGTCGAATGAATTGCTGAGTGTGCTTCTAATAATTGTTTTTAAAGACGCGATGGCGTGTAATAAACACAGAACGACACGTGCCATCGCGAAAGGATAATACTTGAGGTTTGCAGGCACTCGTGCCATATCGATTAATCCATTCACACGCGCGTGTCATTCTGTGTATTTACACATCACACACATCTGTTCCGTACACATGTACGATAGCACCACTATATAAACCAAACACACATTTTAAAACAAAAACAAAAAAAAAAAAAAAAAAAAGAATTCCGTTCAGAAGATGAACCAGGTGGAGATAACCTATTTATCGATAGAGCCCACTGGAAATAGACCGAACCATGACCAAGACATGCCTACTATAATGAGAGACGAGCTGGTATTCGTAAATTTTCTGATAAATGACTATACTACTGTAATACATGGCCTGCGGTTATTGCTTTGTGATTGTGGCATGGGCATTACACGGGTTGGCATGGTGCCCCCTATGTCTTGCCGTTAGCCACATAGTGATATGTGGTGTTAGTACACATGCGCAGGTCGTGTTTTTGGAGTGATGTTTCCGTCGTCTAATTTGTATGCTAGAGGCCGTCATCTTGGTTTCTATGGTGGCACATGGTTACCATTAAAGTTTGGTAGGACCGCTACAGTAAAAAGGTGTGTTTGGAGGGTATTTGGGAGTATATTGAATTGAAGAAAGCGACCCAACAACAACACAAAATACCCAAAAGGAGACCGAAACCATTTGTTTATCTTTCCCGGATTCTCTTTTCTTTTCTGGACTACTCAACCACTGTGCTGTCCATTTTTGGCTATCGCTAACTACTCTTCCGCTAATGGGTCAACCAACTAGATCGTTTTATCAAGATCAAACAAATAATCGGTTGCATCTTTTAACCGTAGCGCCACTCATCCTCTGCTTATCCAATCACTTGACCCTGATTTTCTTGTTTGTTTCGACATTAAACGTGTTCTTCACTACTATAACGTCTTTTCGTTCTGTGTGCGAGGAAAGTTTAGGTAATCTCTAGCGCCAAATCAAAACATTTAGAGCAACCAGCTAAGTTGGCAACCTGGCAGCTAGTCCATCTAACAGACCCTCGAGACTGGTCTACCCGACAGCGTGAACACTTACCCGTACAGGTTAACGTGCATTTCGGTTACGTTCAGATAGAGTTTAGGCACCTGTACCATAGGACACGTGTTGCGATTTGCGTACCCTTTTCATACTACATTTTGAAGCACACCTCTTTACCATTGCAGAATTATGATCCAGATCTGGGGCCAATACTATAGAACTCTCACAATTGTATTTTCCCGAATTATATCTTCAATAAGTGAATATAAATGACAGAAATGAATCATTAGCATTTCAAAAGATGTGGCAATTTGCCAACTGGCATATTGCCACATCTTTGAAAATGCTGATGGTTTATTTCAATTAATTATGTCTATAAACAGAAAATACAATTCTGAAAAATTGTATTGGTTGGTCGTGAACCATTTCTGTCATTAGACTGAGATTTCAAATATAAAACATAGAGATGTCAGGGCCGAATAAAAACCGAAAATAGCAGTGCCATTTTTCCATCGGCAATGGTTCGTAATCTTGGTTATTTCAAGCATGAAAACCTTTCTGCAGACAAGCATGTGTTGAAAGTCTCCAGAACAGCTTTTCAACACCTCCGAAATATCGGTAGAATGCGTGGAGTGGTAGATGAGAGAACGGCAATGCAATTAATTCATGCATTTGTAACGAATAGATTGGATTATTGTAATTCTCTCCTATATGGCTGCAAACAGTCCATAGTTAACAAGCTACAGAATGTTCAGAATTGTGCGGCTAAACTTGTGACCAAGAGTAAAAAATCCTCTTCGGCTTCCCCTATCTTACAAAAACTGCATTGGTTACCCATTAGTGAAAGAATTAGTTTCAAAGTATTATTGTTTACCTACAAAGCTGTCAACGATCTTGCGTTAGTTAAAAAGTATGAACCTGCTCGTCCTTTGCGATCAGCTACTTCGTGCAATCCTGTTCAGAATGCAGGAAAGCTGGTCATAGCTGGCGATCGGGTCTTCTGCATTACGGCACCACATTTGTGGAATGAGTTACCTGACGACATCAAAAAACCACAGTCACTCGAGTCATTTAAGATACACTTAAAAACACACCTATATAAATTGGTTATTGCTAGCCTGCTTGTATTATATAAAATGCACCTTTAGTTTTGTGTGACGCCTGTGAGCACTTATGTGGATTCTCGGCTCTAAATTATATTATTATTATTATTATTATCTGAGATTCAATGTTCTTTCATTTCTTTGTCGACATGTGAAATTAAACTGTGTTCTCGGAAAAAAGCGCACAAAGAATTTCGACCAGATCGTCACCCATTTGGGATCCGTTCTAATTTCTCTGTGCGATTTTATCATCAACGTCACGTGTTCTCACCGAGTTAAGTTTGCAAATGTTCTGTATTATTTCATACCTGATTAATTACAAACCATAGAACATATTCATCTCGCCTTTGACCTTTTAAAAGTAAAAAATAATTGTCATCTTTCATCATCATCACGTTTTTATTCAAAGCCTAACATTATAACAATTCCGTATTGGAAGTAGATCGTATCAATCTGGCATAAGTTCGTCTGTTCACATCGTGCTGGGTGATGACAATCGACTCCATGACTATTTTTTTTATTGGACTGGTATTGATTGCCAGGTTATTATGCAACAGTTCTATTATTAATTGAGAAAAATGTCAGATGATACTGTTCAGGTTGACACATAGACGAGACGTCCTGTTGGAGCTGGGGGTGACGTAGATGCGACTGCATTGTCCAAGAAATGGGTGGGCGGGAAGTGATATGACATCATGGGATCTCAGTAAATTCACGCCTGGCATGAGATATATGTTGCCAGCAATAACTTTCTGGAAGGTCATCTTCAGTGGCGTACTTTCATTTTTTGAAAAGCGCGAATTGTTAGTTGCTGAAATGTCTGAAGAAGCCAGACTCTGGAACACACATTATTTTATCTTTACCGCATGACCACTGGTTTATGCCTAATATACTTTCCATGACTTCTGTCCAAGATATCTTCTCCATTGCCACCAAATACAAGATATTCTTCCCGGGTAAACCCTTCTTGTGTTACCAATTCGGAAGTGATCAAGTTGGTAATCTCTTTGCATCAGTTATGTACAGCAACTGTGAAATTGGCTGTATCGACCTCCTGTGAGCGATTGACAATGTGTTTTCGAAGCGCTCAGAATGGCGGCAAACATTGAGTTTTTTTTTCTGGCCATGATGCCCACTCACTTCCTCGGAGCATTAGGCAGGTAATTTGTAACGTTTTTCCTTAAACATTACGGATCACTGGGGAACAGGCAGAGATCTGGTCCGATCAACTATGCCAAGCAAAATTGATGCAAATGTCCCAATGGGGATCCAATAGTGCATCCATAGTGCAGTGATACCATGGAGAAGCCAAATTGTCGTATTATTGTTTTGAAACATAATGAAAGAACCAAAAGCATGTGTGAAACAAGGAGTGAGACACTGAGTGGCATGTCTGAAAATGTGCAAGCACATGTGGTATTTATAGATGAGCTCAATAAATCTGATGAAAACAACAGACTAATCATCTTCGCGATACAAATTCTACATTCAGATGAACAAATCCGAAACCCTCTTCAGAGAGGCGATATGGAATAAAATCGGACGATAAACTGCACGGGGCAAGGTCTGTCAAAGTCCCTACAATCACACCCTAATAAAAAGCACTATGAATAACCACGGTATTGTCCCAAAACATCATGGTGTTTTGGGACAATATCGTGGTTTACCATGATGTATTATAGTGCATTTTCATTGGGCAGTCAGTGATCACAAGGACGGGGGCAGACAGAACTACATCACTGAGTATATCGATATGAAGGATTTTATTGGCTGCGAAGTAGAAAGATCCCAAGAGAATGAAAAGGGATCAAGCTTGTAATTGTTCATTGCTGACAACATCCCGGACAGTTCTAGGAAGAAAGTTAGTTTTGTTGAAGTGGATTACGATCCATTTATCTCGGGTCGAATTATCATATTTGAATGTAATGGGGATAAATCCGAAGGTGTGGCAAACAGAAAACTCTCTCAGTGAGGTGAGAGCAGAACTGCAGAAATGCCATCTAATTTGTCAGGTAAGTGAATTTGTGGCTCGTGCCGGAGAATAATCGTACATTCATACTCGTGGGATGAGGAATGATAAAGATTTGTCGTCTGTGATAGTAGTTGATGTTTATTTGAAAATTATTTCATTGAATGTGTGTCATTAAATACTTCGCATTCTGTTCTTTATCGGGAATTATTTCCTGATGCAAAAACTGCGGACAAACAGCGCATCTTCAGATATTACCTAATCGCAGGCCTTAAAAAAGCCGCAGCTTGTTTCTCGTTCAATGCAAGTGTCTTTTATTGGGTTTCTAGATCGTATAATAAATAGAATCTTCAACTCGACCCCAGTTTTGTATCGAAATTTACAAAACTCGTCAAGTGAATTAGATCTGGACTTCACTAAAGCAATTTTCTGACCTAATTTTCTGAACTCGTTTTGTAAATTTCGATATAAACTGGGAATTCATTGGAGATCCTCTCTGTATTCTGAATCTCCTTGGCAACTTGGGACAACACTCTTTGCAATTTCGTCCAGCTGCCAGTCGCCAATATCAATACAAAGCACCACCTCACCCTTATAAATGGTAACATGGTACGTCATTGCAATTTCTGGAAATGCCATGCAAAGACTTATTTCATCAATGTAGGCCATAATATTTTGATATTTTGGGACAATACCACATTACTTTTTATGGCATTTACGATGTCATAATATGGCACAGTACGACCGCCGTGGACTGGTCACTTTCCACGGGTGGGCAATATTTTCAAGGAAGCAACGATATTAGATTCCAAACACTGATTATGGGAATAATCATCAAAAATTTAATTAATGAAGCAAAGGGTACAAGGCTTCATTAATTAAAATTTTGCAGATGATGATTTTTATTATTTGGTAAACCAGTCCCTGGCGGCTGTACTTTATATATGGTGTCAGTAAAGTCTATATTTTCTGAATTCCGCTGATTTCGCTCTCGCCCAATATAGAATTTGTTGATAGCGTATATTGGTAATTCCATGTCAAATCACCCAATGATGTTATCTTCACCTCCTCCAATTTTCACGAAACTCTGTTTGGTCGCTTGCAAATACTACCAATACAAAATTTCAATGAAAATGGACAAACGGAGCCCAAGATATGACAAATTGGCAATTTGAAGAAAAAAACGGGACTGGCCATTTTCAAGTCGCCATATCTCGTGAACTACAAGGCCACTCTTGGCTAGGATGGTGACTTGGAAAGGAGATATTTCAAGCCGGTACGTTGGGAGTATGATAGTTGATCCCCGCTGCTTGGTCGTTTTCTGCGGGAATTCCGCCTTTCTCCATCCAGAAGATCGTCCGACACGATGTGACCTTGGCTGTCGAAAGGGTCGTTAAACCCCAATAAATAAATTAATAAACTGGAACGTGCTGGGGCCGAATCGGTCTTTCCACGTAGGGAATTCAGTGGTTGTCAAAGTAATTCTTTGATATAAAAAATATTTCACAAGATTTTTCATTCAATTTGCAGGAGCTGCAAATTAAATGAAAAAGTTTGTGAAATATTTTTACATCAAAGAACTACTTTGACAACCATATCGTCAGGCAATAATTTGAAACCTATAACATATAACAGGTCAAATTTGCACTGAAGGTATGGTAAATGGTTTATATTGGAAATTATATTCAATTAACAGGGTAATAAAATTAAGAGATATCCAGTTAGATGGTCTCCACAGCACTATTATCGAGGGCCGTTTTATATCGTCAGGCAATAATTTGAAAGATTTAAAAATAATCCGACCGACATAAGTTTAAACCATTTATTCATGTACTTGCCACCACCGAAAGTTTCGTTCGAATTTTCCTTCCGCTCTATTCGAAGGCAAAAGGGTGCAGTTGGGATCTGAGGGGGTTACCACGAAAACTCGGTGAGGTGGATTTCCGTCTGATAGCTGTAATTTCTAATATTTGTAATTGCTGAAAACAGGGAGCAAAACGCAGCGGGTTTAAATTGTTGATCCATAAGAATTAATTTATCTTACATTCCATTTTGTACAAAATAAAAAAAAACAGATGAAAAACGCTCAAAAACATAGCTTATGGCATCTCATTGGAACGAGCTGAACGTGCTCATTTCAAGGAGTGCTCATAAGCTATGTTTTGGGTGCAAAGTTTTTAAAAATAGTAAATTGTGAACTGCGATATTTTGTGAATAGTGCTGGCTTTGGTTTTCATTGTTCCTCAGGTATGGTTAAGCAACTGACACACGACCAAACACAGTGAATTCAATAAATTGCAAACATCTCGAATTTCCCAAGTTGCATGATGCGCCACCGAAATTAGAACGATTGTGAATGACACTTTTTGTTTGCGAAATTGAGCATGTTCCAAACTTTATTACACGATGCTGAATGACATTGAATGCAGGTCTCATTCAGTAGGGATCGGCCATGGACGAGACGATGGGAGAAGGGTAAGACGCGCGTCTTTGTAAGGACATGCCTTATGGTTACACATCGGCGAGCATGCAGATATGTCAATAGCCAGGCACTCTTGTAACAAATTATCTGCTTTTGGCCACTGAATTTCATCTTTAGCCGGTTCAGCCTATTTCTTCTATCTCAGCCGTCTAACCTTCAGGTTGAAAAATGGGTGAGGTAGGAGAAATGGATCAAATCATTACTAGATCATAACGCACACAACAACAAAATGTAGCTTGCGAGTCGTTGTATTGCTGATTAACTGGTTGAATGCTGGAAGCCCATATTTGGGCTTCACTCTCAAGTGGAGATACTGCAACTCGAAGACTTCAAACGCTGTGGATGTCCTTCATATTATCTTAGAAAATGAATTATTCAGTCTGTAGGGAATTTCCTTGTAACAATTTATTGGAGAGAGCCTACAGGTCAGGCACTCTCCCATAAATTGTTACAAGACAATGACTTTGTGGACTTGTGAACAAATTTTAACGACTAAAAATAGTTCAGCACTATGCCAGTTAAGATTAGGAAGGATGAACTCCTCCTCCTCCAGATTTTCTTTCAGAACAATTGAATCAAGGAACATGTTCAGGGGAAGATGATAGTAGCTAACCGTGTATGCCCCGGTGATGTGTTACACTCTCAAAACAACCATCCATATCAAATGTAGGACATTTTGCTCCACTGGTGTTCAGGCTCGGACGTATCGGCCCACTCATGTTTCGAATCAGTAGAATTTTTCGAGTACTGAAGTGTTTATGATCTCGGCAGCCATTTTGGACCATTCCATTCAAAATGCTTTTAAAGATGAAACTTGAAATTGTGGATTTCCTTGCAAAGCATAGAAATGTGGACGACACTGGAACCTGTTCGTTGAGCTGGTTCCAATGACTCCCACATTTGTACGGTGATATCTACAAATAATGTTATTTATTTATTGGTGTTTAAGATCACTTTCAGCATTTTGGCTGCAACGTGACCGCATCATAGGTATGAAGTCAAGTTTAGCGAATTGTTTAACCCTTTACCTAACATGGAAAGCAGACGACACTTGCAAAAAAAAAATATTGAATAACTCATTTTTTTCATTTCTTGTCTCAAAAACATAGGTTAGGACCCCTCGTTGGAACGAGCTCGATGAGCTCGTTCCAACGAGGGGTCATAACCTATGTTTTTGAGACAACAAATGAAAATATAATGAAAATCAATTAGCGATTTTTGAGAATAGGGCTGGCCGGTTATGGCCGTTTCGTTGGGTAAAGGGTTAAACCTATGCCGCCCATTTTGAAGGGCTCCCATCTCAGTCGTTGATTCTGTGTCCTATTTTACTAGCAAAGCAGAACTTGTTTACCACAGTAAAAAGCACTGCTCCATTTGCCGGGGTTCCGAGACGGACGCTGGGGGAGGAGGGGGGGGGGGGGTACATTAATGTTAAAATATTAGAAAATAACATGTTTCAATAGATTAAAACAGTGTAATAACTATATCAAGTGATTCTGAAGAATCACAGGTTTTTCCTGTATGTTGGCAACGTTCCTCCTTTTTGAGGATGATTTTGGTTTGTTGGACATTTTGCTAATGCGATCGGGTGTAATGCTGGGAGAAGTCTATCAGAAATATTTCAGGCCATTTATGGCAAGGGGGCATCAGTTTCTTTATATTTAAATCATATTATTTGTGTTCTCATGATTGATTTTCCCATTTTTCAAAATTAAAATGCTTGATTTTTAGGGCAATGTAGATTTTTGAATTGTTTTGGAAACAAAGAAAACAAAAAAAAAATCAAAAAAAAAAAAATTCTGACCACAATTTTTATAGCTGCTGGCGGACAGGGTTATTTCCTACATATTTAGTAAATTTAAAATCAATTGCAAGTTTTAATTACAGTCACTCAAGATTTATGTTATATTGGGTGGATTTGGGCGGTCATTTGGACTCAATATGGATCGATCGGAAATGCATTTGGCATTTAAATAATAATGACACATTATTTTCTCAATGTATAGACCATTGTTGGTGTTCTACCTAACGACATGTACAGTCCTGGGATTGCAGGTCAAAAATAACCGATATATACTGATATATAAGCCTTGTTTGGATTTTCAAAATATTTCAGCTGAAAAAAATCTGGATGGATTTTTTTTATGTCTGTCGATTGTGAAAGTATTTGTGAGAAATATGCCAAATTTTATGTCACTCGTGATTTTTTTACGAAATACTGGCCAACCAAGACTTGAGGCGTTTTTTTTTTTGCGTGCAGAAAACGTTTCAAATAGTAATAATTTTCAAACCTGGCACACAGCTCTTAAGGTGTTATGATTCTGTCAAGTTTTAAATGATCTATAAGAACGAATTGATTTCAAAAAGTGTTGGGAAGAAAAAAGAAGAAAAAGAAAAACATTATAATCCGAACAATAACAAATATCTTTTCATTTCAGAAACACTAAAAACTAAATCAGTAGAATTTATTTATTTATTTATTTATTTATTTATTTATTTATTTATTTATTTACTTATTTAAGGTCCTACATTTCTGAACAATGGGTAATCGTGGACCGTAACATGGAGGTAACTTCAAGTTTAGTGTATCGTTTATCCCCATTTTCCCCATTTTAGAGAACTTTCACCCCAGAATTAGTGACTGGGTCATATTTTACCAGTAAAACAGAGCATGTGCACCACAGTAAATAAGCACTTATTCACTTCCAGTGGTTCCCATTGGGGGGGGGGGGGGGGCAATTCGTAGAATAACAAATGTCTTTTCCATTCAGAAAAAATGGCAAATTGAAAACTACGAGCATCCAAAAGTAAGAAAAGGAAAAAATACTATACTAAAAATTTAAAGGTACTGATCGCGCTTCTGGTATAAGTACGGTTTTGAACCTCCGCCACTGATGTCAAAATACTGTACATTGAAGCAGCAAAGGTTTCCCATAATTCAGCTAGGAATTTATCAAATTCAGTCTTGTCTTACGGAGTACAGTGAGTTGAATTCCAAGTTGTATTATGGGAAAACTTTGGAGGTTGAAATATTAATATTTCGACATCAGCGTTCAGCTTGTTAATTTGTTGACTTCAAATAAAAAACATATAAATACAAAAACAAAGAAAAATATCAGTACTATCATTAATTTAACCTTCTGAACCCAACAGGCCGCTTTTTCGGACCAGGAACATAATGCACCATACTTTTATTAAGTAGGATGACTGCTGAGTTAAAATGTGGGGTAGACCAATCAATATTCTCAACGAGCTGCCCCAAGGCTGCATGTTGAAAATATTAATTGGTCTAACCCCAAATAATGTATATGGTCTCTTCCAATTGCTTCCATTGAACTAACAGCGAAGATACAAACAGTATTCAGGGGGGTTCATTAAAAAATCATATAATAAGGCTAAAAAGTGTTTTGATTCTCAGGCAATCCCTCATTAAATTTGAACTCCCACATTGGACATTTGTATTGCCTTTCAGTGTTTTCCAATATTAGTACAAACTCAGGGAGACAAGAAACTTTTTACATTTTTTGCTTGATGAATATTTATTTCGTTGTGTCTCCAGTATGTTTGCCTTGTTACAATTTATGGGAGAGTGCCTATAGGCACTCTCCGATAAATTGTAACGAGGCAAATCCCCATAGATTAAATACTTTTAATTCAAAGATAATATGAAGAGCATCGAAAGAATATGAAGCCTTTGAATTACAGTACCTACAGTTTGTTTTTAGAGGAATGTTTTATTTTTCAAATTAAAAATGAATTTATTTGCATAAATATGCACTTTCTATATTTCTGTGTGTAAAAAGACTACCGAAATCCTCTCCATGTTTGCACACTTTTTGCAAAAGAAAGATAAAAATTAAAAATAAAATCCTCCCTCCCTCACCGATTTGAAAACAAATGCCTGAGGATCAATTAAATTAATTTATTTTGTGTGGCCTAAACTACAATGTGGTCTGTAACATTCGTGGCTCGAAATGTCCAGGTGTAAATGTTTGCGGTTAAAAGGTTTTCCCACACTCCAAGCAACTTGCCTCTTCTTCACAAATCAGTATTATATAGTTAGGGGGTAGCGCACCTATTGTGGCTAATATTTTGATTTATGGCATTTTCTCAAGATACAGACAGACTTTTAAGTCATTTAAGTGGAAAACAACACCTTTTATCCCAGGAACATTAGGCTTCACTAAGGACAAATATTGGAGAAAGCTGATTTTTTAAAAGGAATTAACAAGCACATGTTTATGAACATTATAGCAAAAGTCTTCGAAAATCTTAGTTAAGCATTTTGAGATATCGTAAATGTTTCGGAATGGTTCAAATTTTGATGCAATTCTGTCTGTTAAGCCACATGCGAATGCAGCCATATTATTATGGAGACTAATTTAAGGGCTCTCTCTTCACAAATACCCATCTATCGTGGAGAAGGCGTCGTTAGATATGTGCAATTGATGCTGGAGCTTACTACCAATCGGTATTCCGTAATCGTGATACCATTATTACCGAAGAGAACCCAGAAACTGCAAGACGATTCAGAATTTTTACCATAAAACAGAGCAGCGAGCAAAGATATTCCGATGACAAGGAGTTGAAATATGAATCCTTCTGTACACTGTAAGAAATTACCGTAATTCTACGGTTAACTTCTGTCAGATGATTGTCAAATACAACGGTCTCGCGGCCGTAAATTAATTTTAACGGTGTTGCCGTAAAAACCCCGCGAAGTTGATCCAGTGAACGTATTTCTCCCGTCACGCTGTCCAATTATGTCGCACGGCGGTAAAAATGGTGAATTATGGGATCGGCCTTGCCATATGCCACTCTGGAAGTCGCCATTTCGAAGAAGGACGTCCGATGCTTTTGAAGACGAACAACAACGTATTACTATCAATTTGTAAGTTTGTGGCCAAGTAAATCATGTTCATTGCAGCCTTGGACATGAAAATCAAATAACATCAATTTTTTATGCGTGTAATTGTTTAGGTAATCATGCAGAATAGCAGACTGTTTGTACTGCGTCACCGATATTCGATGGATCTTACGGCTTGTGGCCACTGATCTCCGCTAAGGCCGGCATACACATATGCTTTTATTGGTTCAAGGTAAAATGCGGTTAATGATGACTGGAATTAAATTATGGTTTTCAGTTCATTAAGGGCCATATGGCTGGAACTCTGCCTCAGGTCATTTTGACCGTAATATTTTGATGGTAATTTTTACGGTAAAATAAGGCAAATGATGACTGACATTTTTTACGGTCATATGACCGACAGCTAGTTTCCAGGCATATGACCGTACAAATAACGGCAAACCGTGAAAAAAAATTACGGAAATATACGGCAAATGACAGTTAAAAAATGTTTACGATTTGTCGTAATGCTTTCGGTCATATGTTTGGAAACTAGCTGCCGGCCATATGATCGTAATAAATTACGGTAATTTTTTACCGTGTACTAGAACAGAGGTTAATACAGTTCATGAAATTGATAAGATAGAGCGAAACACCACCACTCTAATGATTTTATGGCCGAATAATTAACACTATTCCCTGAAGCATACAAAATGGCTTCGAGTGTCTAAAAGGCTGAAAAGACCACATAACAAATAATCATGCCAGGAAAGCTCATACGATCAACACAGCAGGACTGATAACATGTTCTGATGTATCCATGAAGGATGTATCCAGGTTCCCAGCCTCGAACAACAACAACAACAACAACAACAACAACAACAACAACGACGACGACGACGACGACACTGACTGTACACTGTGACTCGAGTTGACGCAGAAACACAACCCATAGCAGCAAACAGACAAGAGCTGAAACACTGAAAGCGAATATTCGAGGGTGTCCATTTAATCTTTGGTTATTCGTTAACTTCGAATATTTCAGAAGTGCCAGCTTGGTCTGTGAGTCCGTGATTGCTGCAAGAATCCAAATTACACCTGCACAGTCCGGAGCACGTGTCTTTCTAATTCCACCAGAATCAAATAATGCGGACGGTTCGGGTGCAAGCTCATACTTGAAATATCACTCCATTTCGGGCTGGGACTGAATCACACGCGTGATGTGACTGGAAGGTATCACGGGGTCGACTGCCACTTCATGTCCACGCACTGTAATAGAATTGGCTTTGGTGCGATTGATTGACAGTGTCGGCGCGACGCAACTTAATATTGATGAACTTGCTTTCCCTACAAAATTTTATATACACTCTTTATCAACTGTAACGGCCTGATCACAATTGACTGATTTGTCAGCCACAGTGCGAGGTGACGGTGGAACGAACTGCAGAGGGTGTTTATTGTGGAACGAAGAATATACTTTCCACCGGATTTATTTACTTACTTTTCCCCTTTCACGTCTAATGTGCTTGGACTATGTCCCCTAGTCATAACTATGACCCTCCGGTCGTTATCCACTCCTCCCACTTCCTCGAATGGAAGTGGAATGTGGGGTTAGCGGCAGGAGGGTCCTAGTTAGAACTAACCCCACCCGCACCCCTTCGAGAAAGTTTTGCAAAATTCAGTTCTCTTAGAATGAATTTGAGGCATTTGTAGCATGTATAGCTGAAAATTAAAGATCATTTAGGGCTCTATGTTATGGCCGACCTCTTTTCCACCCCCTGGATACGCCACTGACCAGAGAGATCCACGCCAAATTTGGTTCCAGGCAGAACCAAAACCCGTCGAAAGACCGAAAGAAATGAGTCTTACAGGCATTTTAAAAAGCAGCGCAGCAGCCAGGCTTGTCCATTAATGTTCAAAGAACCCCGCATAGGGATACAACTGTCAGACGTAGTTGCATGTAGTAGTAAATTTAGATAACTATTAGATCTGAACATCATTTACTCACATTCACGGTGATATAAAAATGTCTACACTTATATCTGCAACTGAGATGTGATGTCCTGAAATATGCTGACTGCATTCATGAGACTGACAAGAGATGCTGTCATCATGCAAATTACCCATGCTGTTGATCATATGTTAAAGTATATCTGTGTGTTTGGGGTCAACAATTTTTTGGCTGTAACCTGAGCGGTATGAGTGAGTCTAAATCAGCCAAACACTGAATCAATTCAGTCTTGCGACACAATTTGAGATCCTGCAGTTCACTCGTGTATGGTCACGGCGTCAAGTGTTCGACTTACACGACACTGCATTCATTAAATGTTCTTGTCTCGTCGCAGACGCGAACCCCCGACAACAGAGCGAATTTTATAACTACTGAGAAAACCAGGAGAGGCTTTGTGCATACTTTCGGTGTTTGAACTCCTTCTCTTTCGCCCAACGTCATTTATGTCCTCAGATGGGTTAGGGATACGACAACGGCTGCCCACGCTGTACCGACAGTTTGTTCTGCAAACAAAAATAAAAAGAGAAATAATGTTAGCACAATATCAGATTAGACTACAGATCCATAAGAAATGACGAATTTCCCAGAGTGGACAAAAACAGGAGTTCCAAAAACAGGTTAATTAAACAATTCTTGTACAAACAATGAGAGGAAATGAGATTGTTTTCATCCAAAGAACATTTTGAGTGCTCAGGTTTTGAACTAGCAGGTAATTTTATTATTGAAAATAAACTTTTAATTTGCAAATTGCATTAACAACAGAACTGAAAATTCACATTCGGAACACTTAAATTAAGGTGCTATGTTAGTAATGGGAAACTGAGCTTGAAAATAGATGACATATTTATTATTTTCGAAGGCGTCAGATATCTAAAATGTTTACATTTTTCAGTTTCTTTTATTCTGGTGTTCAAAACTGCAAAACATTGTTCCGGAATAGGGATAGAAAGCTAAAAAGTGACAGATTATTTTTTTTTTAAATTTCTGACGACATCGAAAACAATCTATCACCAATTTTTAATCTAAGTTTCCATTACTTATAAAGCACCTTAATGAAACCAAAATTAATCTGATCCGTATATCTATAGCACTTTACAAACAAATTAACTTTGAAGTGCTTTTAAAATTAATTGAAACACATTTTTAATCTGCATTCTGAAATATTTTTCAAGTATCGATATTAAGATGTGTAACCTTGAGAATAATGATTTGCATTCACTTGAGGAGCATTACGCTTTTCATCAGCTCTGTTTATCATCAACTGAACAATGCTTGTCCATCCAGCACTGGAGAAAAAACAATTGGTGTCTTAATCCTTGGCCAGTAAGCTGTGTCTTGTATTGCCACTTCAATGGAATATTAAACATTGTGAAACACTGCCAGAGTTTGATGCTTGAATCTAGTAATCGGTGTCAACAAACATTCGTGTTTTCTGTCACGAATACATTATTCTGTAGATAGATATATAGATATATTCTGTATATTCTGTACACCTAACATGTGACATTTTTGCCTTAAGGTGGCATGTCTTGGTGTTCATACGGGAAAATGTTGGAGTGTATTTCTGAAGCATATTTGGCCGTAAGATGTTCTCGTGAACTATTAATTTTTATCAATTCTAATAGGAATACCAGCATGCAAGTGTCTGTGTGGTAACGATTCTTACGTGTTAGGAGTCAGAGAGCATGCTCCCTTGAGAAAATTTAAAATGTGTTCTTAAATAGAGCTTTTTGGGAAGATTTGTGAACCTTATTTGCATCCAAGTTTCTTGAAAAAACATGTACAACTTCATAAAACTGTATCAGCAAACGTGGAGTTAAGGGGCCGTCCAACCTAACTTTGGTCAAATTTCAGGAAGTTTTCTCCAAAGTCCAAAAATGGCTAGAAAGAAATAACCCCAGTAAATTTTGTAGTAGCGTGGAGTTAAGGGGACGCCCAACCTAACTTTGGTCAAATTTCAGGAAATTTTCTCCAAAGTCCAAAATGGCCAGAAAGAAATAACCCCAGTAAATTATATACTAAAATGTTTGGAAAGAAACATAGAACACGTGGAATCTGAAAGTCTGTTATACCATACAGTACGTAGAGAGTGGATTGTAACTAAATCACCCGCGGAGTGGAGTTGTCACCCAAGCTATAACTTTCAAATTGTGTACATCTCGACAAAAAACACAAGCAATGTTTCTGCCAATGGACCTCCGGGTTTAACCCGGAGGTCCATTGGCTGAAACTTTGCTTGTGCTGGTTATGCTTTGCAACATATTTGCAATTATTGCTTGGGTGGGATGTCCACTCTGCGGGTGATTTAGTGATAATAGACTATCCACGTACTGTAAGTAAGAGATCAATTTTTTTTACAATAAACTATCTTAAAATAACAAACTGGTTGTATTTTGCAATCACAGACTCGGAAAAATCTTTTTGTCAGTCATGAGATGAATGAACAGGAACACTAATTTCAATCCATGTTATCTACAATTCCTAAATGCTGCCATTTTATTTTGTTTGTTTTTTTTGATGAAGAAAGTTTAGCGGGGGTCAACTTCATACAGTTCAGAGCAGCATTTATGGAGGGAGGCACAAGTGATTTCCTGAATGAAAAATGAAAACTGCGCTATGTGAACATTTTGTAGTAATTATACCTCATAATTCCGTTGAACATGTTTTAACTGGTAGAGTGCTGGAAGCCCATATTTGGGCTTTATTCCGAAGTGCAGGTACCACAACTTGAAGGCTCATATTCAATGCATGTGCTTTGTATTATGTTGAAGTGATACTATTTAATCTGTAAGGGTTTGCCTTGTTACAGACACTCTCCCATAGACACTCTCCCATAAATTGTAACAAGACAAAGACATTTGTACTAGATTTGATGGTAAAAAATAATTTAGCACTCTACCAGTTAATATTCTTGGCAAATTCACAAAAAATGATTTCATTGACAAACAAGAAGAAACTACCCTAATTTATTTGGTATCATGTGGGTCATTTCTGGTGTTTAGTTATGACAATTACCATTTAAATGCACAAATAAAATGAACTACGGCAACAAAGATTGGAACAACCATCAATATTAACAGTATCACGTTAAAAAAATGTATCGACCAACTGATTTGGTTTAGATTGTGTGATTGTTCATTCTATGCTTTACTTTGCATAATTATACCCCCACTTTCGAAGAAAATGGGAGTATACTGGATTACATGCGTCCGTGCGTCCGTCCGTGTGTGAGTCCGTCTGAGAATATTCATAACTTTCATAACTTAAGTAAATTATTATTTTCTGTAACATTTGTTGGTCATAGGTATGCCCACACTAGTTATTTTTTTTTACTTGTTCACTTAGAAATTGTCCGAGCCAAATTCTGTCTGTTCAGCCTGTATCTCGGGTATCGAATGTTCTATTGCAATGAAATTTGCCGTGAACACTGCTTATGATATAGACTTTAAAAAAAGGATTCAACGATATTTCTCACATTCTCCTTTTTAGAGTTATCCCCCTTTTTGACTTAGAAATTGTAGGAAATAGACATTATTTGTCTGTTCAGCCTGTATCTCAGGTATGGGTTATCGGATTTCAAAGGCTTCTGCCTCATTGCATAAAACTTCCAAACACCAAACAATTTACCATACATTATGATTTATAAATGGTTGGAAATTGTTGAAAACTTTCGAAGAAAATAGCGCGCGGGGGGGGGGGGGGGGGGGGGTATACTGGATTAGGGTTATCGGATTTCAGTGAAATATGGCATGCAGTTTGCCCATGACAAAGGCTTCTGCCCATTGCATAAAATTTCCAAACACCAAACAATTTACCATACCTTTTGACTTGGAAATTTTTGGAAATTGTTGAAAACTTTCGAAGAAAATGGGGGAGGAGGTATATTGGATTCCGTCCGTCCGTTTGTGCATCTGTCCGTCAGTCCGTACGAGAATATTCATAACTTAAGTAAATCATTATGGAATTAAATGAAACTTAGTATGCAATTAAATTGTAACATTGCCCAAGACCAGAATAAATTTCGGTGTTGTTAGATAAGTTTTTTGTATTTTATTAGATAATTATACCCCCACTTTCGGAGAAAATGGGGGTATACTGGATTACATACGTCCGCCCGTATGTGCGTCCGCGCGTCCGTCCATGTGTGAGTACGTCCGAGAATATTCATAACTTTCATAACTTAAGTAAATAATTATTTTCTATAATATTTGTTGGTCATAGGTATGCCCACACTAGGCGGTACACCACGTGGGGGTATGTGGACAGTCCAGCTCTTACTTGTTTTGCAACTATCGTTCCCGTGTTCTACGTTTCTGAGAAGGTGGACTGTTATTAGAACCGACCGATTTTACAACAACAATGGCTTATTTGTTGACTGAATCCAATCTGATAGGCAGTCAGTGAAAGGCGTGAACAAAACCATGATTATTTCGATTAATGATTTCATTTATCTGAAAATTCATAAGCGTTCTGGCCTCATGTCGGTAATCTAACGGGTTTTAACCAGGAGGGAATGTTGATGTTTTGGACTTTCAATGTTGACCTGCGATTTCGATGGCACAAATTGCATATTACAAGGTTTAAGCGATAAAATCGGTGTGGATCGATTTGCCACTGAATATAATTGCGTGGCAAAGAAAGTTAAAGTTACGGTGTTCCCAAAATTCATTGAAGATGGACAGCTAAAAGCGTTGTTGTTCTCTTATTTTCAGTGCTCAAAATAACTTTTTTTCTTTGCGAAGCAAAATGCTATACATTTCCAAAAAATGAATAGCATTTTGTAAAAATTACATAGCTATTTTTGTATGTACAAGAGTTGTGTTATGCTGTTTTGTATTGAATTCTTCTAAGTAGATAGAATACTTTCCATCCATTTCTGGGCATTTCCAAATGATCTGCAACACATGAAACATTTACTACGTTTTTTTTAACTGAACTGCCTTTGAGGGTTGCAAGGACTTGGATATTTTCAAATGGCGTATTGGTTGTTCAATAGAATTCTCAAAATGGAAGTTGGGATTTTTAATTTGATAGGCTTGAAGGTATTTTTCATGGACATTTTATGCAAAATGTTGTAAAAACAGGAAGAATTTAAACCAATAGAATTCATCTCACATATGAAGTTGCTAATGATGCTTGATGGAGAGTTAAACTAAGTTATGCCTGGAATGTTCCACAATCAGAAGTAAAGCATCAGTGAACTAGTTTTCAAATTTGTTTGCAAATTTTCATTTACATTTTGCGATACAAGATAATCAACTGCAGCCTAATAGGCTGCAGTTGATTATCTTGTATCGCAAAATGCTATACATAATTGAACGTTGTAACATTGTATAGCTTTTTGCAAGTTTTGCATATAGCGGGGGAGGAATTCGTCACATACAGGTGAATTGTGCACTTGGTGATACCTTCTTGAAATTTGGCACACTGTTAGTGTAGGCTATGAGGTTCTCAAAAACGATCGGCTACAAGTTGACACCGACCGGTGGCGACCAGTAGCGGCACAATCCAAAATGGCCGCCAGCGGCTGAAGGGAACCTCCTTTTCGACGGTCTACCGACTATACATCCGATTGTAAGGGCGCGAAAGTGAACTCTGATCCACGCACGTGTTGGAAACAGACGTGGGAGATGATGTAGAATAAAACGAGATTCTCTATACGGACGCATCAATTTCTTGGAACTTGAAAAGAGCGTTGTTTCTCCGGGATCAGCGTCATTCAGGCAAACCTGAATGACGCTGATCCCGGAGAAACAACGCTCTTTATATTATGAAGCAGTCTCTTTGCCATACAATCTCTTGTTTGGCGTAATTCCGCAAGCAATTCTGATTTGTCTGTCGAAATTAATTCGAGAACGCGATTGTTCACAAAAATCATTCACAGAATGAGTGAGAATCCTCTTCGTGTACGGACTAGTACTGACTGGGAACGTTGTTGCTTTTGCCAGCAAGACAGTTCCAAGAAATTGATGCGTCCGTATAGAGAATCTCGTTTTCATGACGCCTATAAAGCTATTGAGGAAGACATAACGCGCTTCCTAGATAATGGCGTTGAGCTTCCATATAATTTGACCATTGATTGTTTGATGAGAGAGAGTGATGAGTGTATGTCGATGTCACTGTTGACGAATAAGGCAATATATCATAAGACATGCCGTGACAGTATTCGGACTCACATCGTACAGCGCGTGCTACACAAGCGAGAGCGAAATGAGGCAGTGGCATCCTGCTCCACGCTGAGTCCTAAAAGAACACGGACAAGTTTTGAATCTGGCTGTGACAGGAAACTGCCCCAGTGTGTTTATTGTCACAAACGCGAAGGTGACAGCAGTGAGCCTATTTGCAGATCAATGTCTGATAACAATAAACTCAAAATTATGGCAAAGGAAGCCGAGAACTGGGTTGTTTTTTCTCGGGTCAATGCAGCATTTGATTCCGCTGCTAGTGATCTTTACTATCACAAAACCTGTTATTGTAAGCTTGCCAATGAAGCACGAGCGGCTAAATCTAAAAAGTCGAAGAACGCCGAACATTCCGCGTCAGGCCTGCCCTATGACCCTCTCGTTATGGCAGAGCTCATAACATTTGTTGAACACAACGATTCCGCGATGAAGCTTGTCGATCTCAAGAATCTGTACAGTCGGAGGTTGAAGCAAGTCGGTTCTGATTGGCTTAGTGAAGAAATACATTCCACTCGATTCAAAGAACATTTGTTGCAGAAATTGGGCGATGGCTGGGACGCCTTCACACAGGGTAGAGATGTGTTTATTTCAAGTAGGTTTCGAGTTGGCTCCTTGTTGTCCGAATCTTTAACTCGTATAGTGTCTGAGGAAGAGGCAAAAAAGATAGTTGATGTGGGTCTTCTTCTGCGTAAACACATACTCATATCTCAAGCTCCTTTCACGGGATCATTTTCATCTTATTGCTTGAGCGAGCCTGTACCCAACTCACTCCTGACTCTTCTTAGAGTTCTACTTGAGGGCACATGTAGTATACAGAACTTAGGCGATGATGAGACTGTTAATGCCAAGACTCGAGTGGCTTGTACTATTTCACAGATGTTGATCAGCAATTCAGCGAAACGCTCCGAACATGCACAAAATGTTCACCAGAGACGTGACAGAGAAACTCCAATGCCTCTTTATGTGGGTTTGAAGTTGCATGCCCATGATCGTATGAAAAATCTTATCAGAGATTTTCATCAAATGGGACTCTCTGTCTCTTATGATCGCGTAATGGATGTTCGCAGGAGTTTCGCGAGAGCTGTTTCACTGCGGTTCAAGAACGAAGGTGTTGTAGTCCCAGCTAACTGCAAACGTAATGTTTTCTCGATAGGAACCACTGATAACATTGATGTATCTGGTAGATCTGATATGCATGGTACGTCCATCACACTCATTGGTCAACTGAGCAGGGACAATGTGGGTACTGATCCCCCACCACTGAGTTTAGATGTTCCAGAAGACACACAAATTGAACTCCCAGACGACTATGCATTTGTTCCTTTCGTTGAAGACTTTGGTGGGGACATCAGGCTTGAATCTCCAGATGAATGTAATGTACGGCCCAATGAATATGCAGATTTGAACGTGGGAGAGAATGACTGGTTGTCTCATGTGTCACAGATCAGCAATAAAGGGAAGGTTGATGGCAGCTGGCAGCTTGATGAAGTCCCTGTGACCTTTTCAGGCTTCTTTTCAAAACATGAAGATCAAGACAATGTCAAACCTCGTGCAGTTATTGGGGTATTCCCTGTTTTCAGTGAGCAGAAAGCGGACTCACTCAGTATGCAGAAGCATGCTATGTATGTGGTCAGGGAAGCTACTGCTTTCGTAAACCCCGGCCAGATACCTGTCATTGAAGGTGACTGTCCGTTGTATGCCAGGCAGAAAAAATGTCAATGGCTGTTCCCAGAGGAGATAGGTGAGGATCGAATGGTGTGTATGATTGGATTCCTGCATCTTGAAATGTGCACCCAAGAAGCTGGTGGTAAGCTTATGGGTGGTTCTGGTTGGGAGCGAATGTTTCACCTCGCAAAGATATTCACACCCGGTGTAGCATCATCCCTACTTGGTGGGAAACATGTCAAGAGGACGCGACAGGCATATCTTCTCACTCTAGCTTGGCTTGAGATCCTCAGAAAGAATGCTTATGAGATTTACTGTCAGCAGACTGGGCCCCATGAGTCATTTGAAATGTGGGAACAGAGGATTCTTTCACAATCTCCAACTGCGCGCTATTGGGGTGAAATCGTTCGGAACTTTCTCTTGACAAGCTGTCAATTCGTTCGGAACCAACGAATCGGTAACTGGCCTGGTACACTGTGTTCTATCGATGAGTTGTGCAGTTACTTTTTTGCCCTAGGACATACAAATTATTGTCGGTGGGTCCCCGTATTTCTGAGAGACATGTCTCAGCTACCCAGGCGGCATCCTTCAATCCACAACAAATTCATGGAAGGCCATTTTGTGGTCCAGCGTAGTGAGAGGAAGTTCAGTATGATGGGTTTAGATCAGAGCCAAGAACATAGTATCCAACTACTCAAAGAAGACAGTGGTCCAAAAGGTCTCTATGGCCAGGCTGAAGAGAAAGTCGTTATTGAGCTTTCAAGGTCAGAAGTTCTGCGTGTTATAGATGAGTATGAATATGCAAGTTTCCACACAACATCATCAGATAACACGGAACACCCGGAAAGTTCGGTATCAGAGCAGAAAAAATTTCTGAATCAATTGAAATCTCTCCTCGATCTGGTGAATCAGGGACTCATTATCAACCCTTATGATGAAACTAGTGGTCAGCTGGTGACATTAGATACTGGTGAATATATGGACCCCGAAGTTAGTAAGAGTTTACGGTCATTACCCGAAAGGGGCAAGCATTTATATTCCACTTTCTTGAAGGAAAGGCTTGTGGAATGCACCGTACCCCTGAATGATGTTATTCCCAAGGCAAATATATATACCTTCCTTAACCCACCCCCAGCCAACCTGGACAAAGGCCGAGACAAACTCATGTCAAGTAAAGCAACTGCCGCAATAGTTACCCAGATGTTCGTTTCACTGCAAGCCCGGCCTGATTCAAACATGGATGAGTTTTTCATGCACGAGAATGCACGTGATCCGCCAGCATTATCCGATAGAGGTAAGCTACGGAGTGGGACAAAATCTCAAATTCTCAATTGTTTACCAGCTATTCCTGCACAAGGGAAGAATTCAGCAGCTAGACAAGCTTCAGTTGTCATCTTGGATATGCCTGCTGTAGTCCATGTAATCAAACCACAGAAAGCGGATCTGTTTGGAGAATATGCTCGATTGCAATTATTGCCATACATCGAATCTCTGATTAACACGAACACCACAAGGGTTGATGCGATCTATGACTGTTACCCCGAAGGCAGTTTGAAGAATCAGACGCGAGCAAAACGCCTCGGTGAGACAGCAGTTAGGTTGATACGGGTGTCCGAGAACGTCCCTTTACCTAAAGGGAAGAATTGGCAGGCATTCTTGAAAGTTAGTGAGAATAAAGACGAATTTTTCAAGTTCCTGTCTGCTGAACTGCTGAAATTAACATCAACATCCGAGTACCAGTTGTTAACGACATCAGGAGAATATGTACTATGCAATAAGGATGTTAGCTTATGTGACATATCTCCATCGAACCACGAGGAAGCAGACACGCGCATGATGCTTCATCTCAACCATGCAGTCTCACAAGGTCACAAAATAGCTTTTCTTCGCACGGTTGATTCTGATGTCGTCATTCTGTCTTTGCACCATTTCGCAACATTCCGTGACCTTGGACTCAGTGAGCTGTGGATTGGGTTTGGAATTGGAAAGGCATATAAAGATATGCCAATTCATGAGATAGCTTCACAACTTGGACCTGATTACTGTAAGGCCCTGACTTTCTTCCACGCCTTCACAGGTTGTGATGTAACATCCAGCATGCTCGGCATTGGGAAGAAGACAGGATGGAATGCATGGATGAATTTTCCCGCATCAACTGAAATGATGATAGAATTGACTGAGAATCCGCAAGTCTTTTCAGAGGATTCCCCTCATATGCAGCATATCGAAAAACTCACCATACAGATGTACAGTAACAGTTGTGTCAGTACACGTGTCAATGATGCGAGACGGCATATGTTCACACATGGCCTTAAGTCTATGGAAAACATCCCGCCCACCAAAGCAGCTCTGTATCAACATGTAAAAAGGGTAATTCTTGTGTCATCTTTCATTTGGCATCGTGCTCTGCAGAAACACTTATGTGTGCCAGACCCATCACAGTACGGATGGGAGTGGAATCCACGTCTCAATATTCTGGTCCCATTTTGGACTCACCTAGGAGACGCAAGTGCTGCATGTGCACTGATGCTCCACTGTAGTTGTGCCAAGGCCTGCAAGGGCAATTGCAAATGCTTGAAAGCTGGATTAAGGTGCACACCTTTGTGTAAGTGTGAAGGTGGCTGTTGTAACAATATTGAGTAGTATACTGTCATGTTAGGACCAGTCATCTCCTATTCTGGTATTTTTTTTTCCATTTTCGGCCAGTTAACACATGTCATGTTTCTAGTTGAGTTGATTTTGCTAACAAATGTTCATCCCATGTGGCTTGCTACATTGTCCGGGGTATAGGAATACAGTTTTAGATTTCGGAAAATAGTCTGTTATTTACTGCACAAGACGGTGTTAATTCATGCATAGCATGATACAATATCCCCAACTATTTTGCCTCTGTACAACAGTTGATACCTTCGTTCACCCGTGTGTTCATCTATGGTATCCTTGTCTTTCTCTGGCCATAGGCCACATGTGACTAGTCAGTTCCTACTCCATAGCAAATCAACTTGGAAATCCTTCATCTTGTAGCGCACTCATGTCTCAATGAATCCATACCTGAGTTGATCTAATAAATCTAACGTAAGGTATCAAATTGCCATACCGGATCATATTTCGATAAGTTATTCGCTAAAACATTTCGACCACTCATCGACATCAAAGGTCATGTTTTGGCTCCCAGTGGTGGCTATATCTCTATATCCCTGGTAAAGTAGCATACCATGAGGGATGGGCATTAAGTGTCGGCAACATTAATCCTGACTTGGAACACACCACATCTTAACTGGCCGAAAATGAAGAATACTACTTGTAGTCAAAAAATATTCCTGTACCTCGAATGACTGCAAACATACACTCACCCCTTCTAGTCCCATTTTGCCAATGTTCTATACTGGCAAGATAACATTGTATAATTAACAACGGGAACTAATGCATCCCGAGTTCATTCCAGCACTGCCCTTGCTGGCAGACGTGTCGCTATGGTGTTGAGATTGAACCAGAACTCCTCTAGAAATTTGATAGTTTTATTTTCTTAGAAAATAAATCTATCGAAAATGCCGGAAGTTGAGAATAGACTGTCACTTTAATTGGATTATCAAATGTCCAAGTATCCCCACTGCTGCATACTATCGAGTACCCTTGTTCATGTGTTGACAGGAATCTCTCATACCATGTTCATTTGACCATTGCATTCCCGAGAAACATTCAACACTAATTTATCTACGGACGGACGATCATACTGACAGTCAGACACACAGACGCACACATCGACGGAAATTCTGATCCCATTATCCATTAATCTTCCCCCCAACTTGTTCCAAGGGCTTCACTCCATCATTCACATCAATTACAGCACATGTATGGTGTTAGGTTTGGAGCTTCAGTTGTGCGATCGGCGAAAATAGCTTTTTTTCGATCCGCTTGGCGGCCATTTTGGATTTCGCTGCTAGTGGTGGCTAGAGGATGGTGCCAACTTGTAGCCGATCGATTTTGAAATCTCTGATGCCTACCCTTACATCATGCCAAATTTCAGGAAGGTATCACCAAGTGCACAATTCTAGCGAATTCCTCCCCCGCTAATAGTAAAAAGCGACGCGACACCACTTATTTTAAGCCCTGCTTATTTTGAAATCATTTGGGTAGTAGACAAACATGGAAATGGAAACAGGAAGTTGTGATAAATATAGTTCGGCCTTCAATCAATTGATATTTTCGTAAAAACACAAGTAAGACGATTACCATTCATGTGTGGATATATTCTTGTTTTGAAACCTATTTATCCATTTTAATATTTTACGTATCGACTATAACCAAATTATAATATTACGAAACAGAGGCGTAGTGATCAATTTCTAAAAATGGATAAGGAAATTGAAAAGTTGTCCTGCAGTTTCGAATTTATCTCGCATTAATGAATAGTCAATGTAACTTTCCCCCGAGAATGTATTGACTGTTTTCAATCCCATCGCCTTTCAGATTTAAGAGGGGTGTCGCCGTTTCTGCAGTTATCTGATCTTTGAAAACAATCTTTTGCCCAAGTTCACAATTTGCCTTATATGGTTAGAAGCCGTCATGTGACCGATTTCATGCATGGTTTTCAAATGGAAGCTTATTTCTTTTTCGTGCATTTTTCTTTGGGGCGTTTGTGACACATCGGAGACGAAATGACCATATGTGCTTTCTCTGAGTCTGGAGTTGAAAGGTCATTTATTTGAAACCATGTCAAAGGAATTACCGATCTATTCGTGATTTTTGCAATTCGTTACTTATGCCATTAAAAGCTTGTCTGTCATAAAAAAATTCGTGAAAAAGTGAATATATTCCATTTCCTTGTACTTCAGTATTTAATTCTTTTATCAATATTTTGGGCACTGGTAAAAATTTCAAACATTTTCCAAAGTTTTGTTTGACGACCCCTTAACCCTTTACCTAACGAATTGCCTGCATCCGTCCACATCCGCCCGCATAATATGGAAATTGAGCAGTTGAAAAAATTAAATTTTCCAAAATATTTCAACAAAACCATATCATGTGACCCCTCATTGGAATTGAGCTCGTTCCAATGAGGGGTCACATGATATGGTTTTGTTGAAATTTTTTGAAAAATTTAAAAAAAGAGTATATTTAAAATAATAAATTTTGATATCGTCTGCGTTGGGTAAAGGGTTAATACACGCAGTAGAGTAGCTAGGTGCGTAGCCAGGATTTTATAATAGGGAGCGCCCTAGCCAGCTTTTTGAGGTGGGGTGGGGGCAGATATTTTAGTTGGAAGGCCGTTGTGTGTGTGTGTGTTGGGGGGGGGGGGGGTCGGATGAATTAATTAAAACACATTTTTAATCACCACTCTGAAATATTTTTAGTATCATTATTAAGATGTGTCTCCTTAAGAATGAATGATTTGGATCCACATGTGGAACATAACATCTTTCACCAGCTCTGTTTATCATGAACTGAACAATGCTTGTGTTTTAACCCATTACCTAACATGAAAAGCAAACGTCACTTGCATAGGAAATTATTGAATAACTCATTTTTTGCGTCAAAAACATAGCTTACGACCCCTCATTGGAACGAGCTCAACGAGCTCGTTCCAATGAGGGATCATAAGCTATGCTTTTGAGACAAAAGACGAAAATAATAATGAAAAGTGAATGACATTTTTTGTGAATAACGCTGGCCGGTTTTGGCCGTTACGTTGGGTAAAGGGTTAATTAATTGACCAGACTTCCACGAACCATTGATGCCTATTGTAGGCTCTGTGAGTTGAATGCATTTATTTTTCGTGTTTTATACATCACAATCTTCGTTTTGGTGTTTAATTTGTGAATATTTAATTTAAACTTATGAAATATAAAAGGTGGGGATTTCAAACTTTCCTTAATTCTATAGAACCATAAAAGTTGATTTTCAACAATAAAATTAATTTTTGAAATCTCGGAACTCAACATATTATTTGGATCAAAGCAGCCTCATTGCCTGGCATTGTTTGTACGAAAATCGCCCAATTAACTCAATTGGGATCTCTTTTGTTTTTGTCCATTTGGGGAATTTCTTATTGACGTTGAGAATTTTTAACAAAAAAATGGCATTTAACCAGAATGTTGTACTGATAACATAAAATATAGTTGTTCTATCTTTGCTTTCAACAACATAGTCAAGGAAATCGGTACGTATGCGGTTAGGAACACAGGCGTCTACAGGGAGATATGAGCGACACTTTTGCCCTATTGTATACATATGATACTGAGAGGTTTTGCAAAATAGTTACTCTACCGAAAACGGGAGGGGAAAAAGTACAGTTCATACCTCAGTGTGCAGACACCTGTGTTCCTAGCCGCATTAAGCCTTGGCTAAGATCGGTTAACTGGCCGTAAATGGATAAACTGATAACATGTCACAGGCTGAAACAGGCTATTAATGTACTCATTTAAAAGAATGTTATTCGCTAGTAGTGCCTCCATCAGCGCCCCTCCCCCACTTCCACCCTCGCCCTTGCATGCGAACGTTTTCCTGAGTAGAGCAGAGCAGAGCACTTTAGACACACACAGTGTGGTATTATATTCCGACGCTTCGTTTATGTTTGACAGAGAGTTATTTATTTACTGGGGTTTAAATACACTTTCGACAGCCAGGGTCACCTCGTGTCGGACAGTTTTACGGGTGAAGGGAGCCGGAGTACTCGGAGAGAACCACCGAGCAACGACGAGCAACTGCCAGGCTCCCCAACATTCTAACTACACACAAGCAGGGTTAGCATTGGTTGAAGACACTAGTGCACCATCAGCGTGCAGAAAGCCTTGGTACACAACGCCATCGTGTCCCCACGTGGGCAATGTGGGTGAAGTGTCTTGCCCAAGGACACAACGCAGTTGGGATTCGAACTGAGGACATCTCGGCTTGCATGCAGCCTGCACCTCTACATATTCAGCCACCACACCCCCTGACAGAGAGCTAATCTATGTCCGACACGAAGTGACCCTCACTGTCGAAAGTTTCGTAAACGCCAATAAATAAATAAATAAATAAATAAATAAATAAATAAATAAATAAATAAATAAATAACGAGATGCCATGAACGTGAATAGACCTTATTGAGATTATGGAATCTTAACCCTTTAAACACTGGTGGTATCTTCAATGTCGGTTCAATAACAGCAATTGGAAGAGTCCATATACAATATTTGGGGGTATACCAGTTAATATTTTCAACGTGATGCCTTAAGGCTGCATGTTGAAAATATTGATTGGTCTATCCTACCATTCACTTTCCAACCATCCTACTTTATGAAATTATGACGTGTCAGATTCCTGGGCCGGAAAACCGGTTTGTCGTGTTCAAAGGGTTAAGCCTTTTTAAAATTGAAATTTTTTCAGGCTGGCCAGACACAGGGGCGTAGGAACTGGGGGTACAGGGGGCACTTGCCCCCACATTTTTGTATAGGTGAAAATAATAGGCCTCGTAGTGAACTCTCTTGCATGTCTGTGATTTTGTAACACCCAATACAGCACCGAATTCGCCGATTTATTTGATACAGAGTAACAATTTAATAAAAAATCTTATTACTCGATTGTTGCTCGTATTAAATACCAACTGGGGCGTTTGCATTATTTGCCTCACATCGTGCACCAAAACTTCAACATGTACCCTGGTGCCTGTGCATAACCTATCCTGGAAAATTCAAAACAATGAACCGCTGACTGAGCCTGGCTCACGCAAGGAATTTTGTTTATCGACTCATTCGGCGTCTTCTGCTACAATGCTAATACATACTGAATCAAGGATAAGTATTTATTTCATTCAGCCTAGAATTTAACGAATTGAATTTGGGTGTTATACCGGAGTGGGTATAACTAGGTTATAAGTGCTATAACATACCGTGCCTAATACTATAAGTTACAGGGCGTTCAGGTGGCGGATACGGTATCATATGAGGCGAGGTGAAAACAATATTGGACGAGGCGGTACGCCGAGTCCAATATTTTTTTTGCCGAGCCTCATATGATACCGTCTCCGCCACCCGAACGTCCTGTAACGTATTTATTATGCCAGCGAAAACAAAATAACAACCAAATTTGAACGCCGGCACATTTTCAAAACTGGTGCAAAACGCTATGTAAGTTGTAACAAACGTGCACAGTTGTCTCCCTGTTTGTGTATAATTTCCTTGGCAACACAGACAACAGCGATAGACGCTTTTCTTCGTACTGTCACTTTGTCTTGAGTGTGCAGAAAATGTCGGAAACGTCCGATTTTATAGAATTTGAACAAAATAAATGTATCTCACATCTTTTCCTTCATAGCTATGATTCATTTCTTACAATTTCATTATAGTGCTGTCGCTATTTATATATTATCCATTTTTGAAGCGGCGTTATCCATTTACCACAACACAGACTACAGAATGAGCTCAACGAGAAAAAATGAAATTAATCTTTTCCCGGGATAAGACAATTTTTTTCTCAGTTTATTTATTCACACTATATATATTTTTCAACTTTGTAACAACGCATTTATGGGTTATATATTTTTTCTAAAGCTTTTAAAATATCGAGGCGAACACCGTACCCAAACTGTTGTGTGTTAGCCTCAATAAGCTTAGACCCTATGCCAAGTTAGGGCCAGACCGACTTAACCGTTATCGGTGGATCGATTACAGTAGTATTTCTCACTTCAAATAATTAAATTTACATTTAGAAAATAAATTTCACAATAAATTTATTATAAAACGAGAGAAAATGAGACATATAGACACGGAGGGACGTTTGATTGTACTGCAATTTCTTCAATATGGATATAAAAGCACCGCGAGGTGAGGAATTTCCACGTCGAAACAAAATGGCGGTACTGACCTAATACGAGTTTCGTATTAGGTCACCTCGGGCTGCAGGTGACCCAATACGGCTCAGTACCGTCCCACTATTCGGGGGCTGTGATTGGCGAATTTCATTAGCTGGCATAATAAAGGCTAATAGCTAATGGGTAAGTTTGAAAAAGATAAAACTACCCGCACATTAATTCGAAATCAGAACTAGAATTCCATTCTGCGGGAAGTCGTTTCGTGCTCTAAGATAGAACGTAAAGGGAAGTGTGTAGTAATTTTAATTTCTATGCATGTAAATATCCATCAGTTTCAAATATCTGAACACATTCCCTACGCCTTAAGGCTTAAACAAGGCACGTTGTTATTGTGTCGAATAAACCCAATACGGTAACATCCGCATCATTCATGCAATTATTGAATAATTATAAACTATTGTCCCTATATACCTATAAATTATGTCTTTTGATTAGTCAGGATGCCTTGATCAAATAGCCATGGCAAAGGGAGCAGATACATCCGATGTATATGAGAGCGTGCAACATCCAGGGTATAAGCGCACGCGAAACATCAGGGTATATGGTTTAAATAAAAGTTTTTCGCATTCACTCGACTCGGTATAAAAATCGAACCCAAAACCCTGTAAATAGTCACAAATACCATCAGATTTCCGACAATTCGATCATATTTTGCTTTTATAAATTAAATAGGCGAATAATTAAATGAAACAACTTGAGAAAAATAAAATAAGAGCAAATATCGTCCCCTCGGTTCCAGTGTGTTCTGTGTGCCGATAGGCACATAGAACACATTGGAACTCGGTGGACGATATGCAAACAAAATACTGTTCACTCGTTTCCTTAACAAACTAAGGGATGTAACTCTATCTGGTGTCTTCTGCGTTTGTAAAAACAAAAGTTATTCACGAATTTGGTCCAACTTTTTGCAGAGCGCGAGAAACGGATCCACAAATTTTTCTCCACCATGTTTCTATTGTGATTCAAACGGGTCAAAAACGCTGTCTCCGTCAATATGTATGGTATATGGAGATTTAATACCCGGATGTCTCATTTAAACACCTCGCCTGTCGCACGCCGTTTAAAAACCGACATCCAGGTGTAGAATCTCCATATACCATACATGTTGGCGGAGATAACTTATAATACACCCCGCACCATTTACCGTATGTTTCATGGACATTAAAGGATTACAGAATCACAATGTCCATAACTAGAAGTTCTCGTGGTATTCATATTTCCATGTTTTTATTGAAAATATAGTTTCCAAGAACATTAAATTTAATTAGTTTTTCAAATGTTGTGCCGTGATGGGAAAAAAATTAACAACATTTCAAAATTAATCCTTAATAATAACTTTGCCATACAGTACTAAGCTCTCACGCCAGTCCAATTCGGTTCAGAATTCAACGCTGTTATGTGATGTTTATTTAATCCTTACCTAACACGAAGAACAGACGACAGTTGCAAAATAAATTCTTGAATAACTAATATTTTTCATTTTTTGTCTCAAAAACATAAGTTATGGACTCTCATTGGAACGAGCTCGACGAGCTCGTTCCAAAGAGGGGATATAACCTATGTTTTGGAGGCAAAAAATGAAAATATAATGAAAATTAATTGGCGATTTTTGAGAATAGCGCTGGCCGATTTTGGCCGTTACTTTGTGTAAAGGGTTAAGACTAGTTTTTAGTTAATTTCAAATGTAATTATTCTGAGCCTCCTGGAACCAGACTCGGTAAATACGCAAAGAAAGTTCCTGCTCTTGGTGTATGATACACACCTGGAACTTAATTAAGCACCCCCTCAAATGTTTCATGACAGTGAAGTTGCTGTTACTGATTATTATGTTTTAATGATTGCTATGTCTTGCAGTACTTTTCATCTAGTGAAACATGCTGTTTCTGGTTAATAGTGTAAACCCAAACACACCCCCTCGTCCACGTGAAGCATGCTTCCTACGTCACAAAAACACTATCATCCACATGCAATATCTGGGTATAAAACAAGAAAATCTGTCACTTCTGTTATCAGTAAATGTTGACATGGCAAGGAAGAGACTGTCTTTCAAAGCTATTGGGAGTCAACTTGGCTGTAGACATTCTGTCATCAGCATACTTGAAAAGAGTAGGGTTTTGAAACACATTTGGCTCCCCAACAGGCGTTTGTGCAACAGAACTGTCCGGTATCGTCTCAAAGGACTGGGGATGAGGTCCAGAAGTGTCATCAGTTCTGTCCGATCAGCATCAAAGACGACGTTTGGAGTGGTGTGTGGCAAAGACAACATTGGAATATCAGGACGTGGAGGAGAGTCCATTGGTCAGACGAGAGTATGTTCCTGCTTCACGACACAGATGGTCGCATGAGAGTGTGGAGGCATAGAAATATTGCTTACATACCCAGGAACATCAGACGTATTGTTACTTATGGTGGAGGATCAGTAATGGTATGGAGAGGCCTCTGTCATGATTGTAAACTTGATATTGTGACTGTGCGTGGGAATCTCAACGTCATCAGTACATCCGAGCATTCTCAATCCGGTTGTCGTGCCTCATTTTGAGACAACCCCCCGTTTGATACTCGCCATGTATTCATGCACGACAATGTAAGGCCACATTGTTCCCAACTGTGAGAAAGTTCCTTCAGAACAACGCTATTGCAATACCTTGGCCTGCAAGAAGCCTTTTTCGAAAATGCCATCTTGGCTTTTAATGTATGCAAGGTCACGAGTCGCGGGGTGTAAACAAAGCGATTTCCATGTTCGTCGCGTTGAGTTCTGTGTCAGCCAAGACAACTAGTCTTATGAAATATCAAGTTTAAATTCGTAGAACCGATGTCATCATTCGAATTAACTGAAGGGGCAACCCTAGACGACTTTAAACGATGGGATACCACCGTGTAAATTGCTGACGAGTCCTTTCTGACTCCTGTTATCTGCATCGACCTATGTTGTATTTTATTGTATATAGTCTAGTTATTATTTCTTTTTTATTTTGCCTTTAGTGTATAACTTTGTTTCTCAGACATCAGTTCGTTGAACAGCTTTGTTATCATTCGTTCCTAATTTGCCTTATAAGTTCAGTTTTGTTTTTCTTTTTCACCCTGTTTTCTCAGATCTATAAGATCACTAATTACTGTGACAGTTTTGTTGTGTTTCACCTGGTGTCATAATCGAAATGAACCAACCGTGTGGCCAGCCACCATAAACTAACGCTCACATTCGCCCGTACTGAATTCCAGCCCCCTAATTAGTATCAGCTATTATACAGAATTGTATTGTAGCGGGGGAGGAATTCGCTAGAATTGTGCACTTGGTGATACCTTCCTGAAATTTGGCATGATGTAAGGGTAGGCATCAGAGATTTCAAAATCGATCGGCTACAAGTTGGCACCATCCTCTAGCCACCACTAGCAGCGAAATCCAAAATGGCCGCCAAGCGGATCGAAAAAAAGCTATTTTCGCCGATCGCACAACTGAAGCTCCAAACCTAACACCATACATGTGCTGTAATTGATGTGAATGATGGAGTGAAGCCCTTGGAACAAGTTGGGGGGAAGATTAATGGATAATGGGATCAGAATTTCCGTCGATGTGTGCGTCTGTGTGTCTGACTGTCAGTATGATCGTCCGTCCGTAGATAAATTAGTGTTGAATGTTTCTCGGGAATGCAATGGTCAAATGAACATGGTATGAGAGATTCCTGTCAACACATGAACAAGGGTACTCGATAGTATGCAGCAGTGGGGATACTTGGACATTTGATAATCCAATTAAAGTGACAGTCTATTCTCAACTTCCGGCATTTTCGATAGATTTATTTTCTAAGAAAATAAAACTATCAAATTTCTAGAGGAGTTCTGGTTCAATCTCAACACCATAGCGACACGTCTGCCAGCAAGGGCAGTGCTGGAATGAACTCGGGATGCATTAGTTCCCGTTGTTAATTATACAATGTTATCTTGCCAGTATAGAACATTGGCAAAATGGGACTAGAAGGGGTGAGTGTATGTTTGCAGTCATTCGAGGTACAGGAATATTTTTTGACTACAAGTAGTATTCTTCATTTTCGGCCAGTTAAGATGTGGTGTGTTCCAAGTCAGGATTAATGTTGCCGACACTTAATGCCCATCCCTCATGGTATGCTACTTTACCAGGGATATAGAGATATAGCCACCACTGGGAGCCAAAACATGACCTTTGATGTCGATGAGTGGTCGAAATGTTTTAGCGAATAACTTATCGAAATATGATCCGGTATGGCAATTTGATACCTTACGTTAGATTTATTAGATCAACTCAGGTATGGATTCATTGAGACATGAGTGCGCTACAAGATGAAGGATTTCCAAGTTGATTTGCTATGGAGTAGGAACTGACTAGTCACATGTGGCCTATGGCCAGAGAAAGACAAGGATACCATAGATGAACACACGGGTGAACGAAGGTATCAACTGTTGTACAGAGGCAAAATAGTTGGGGATATTGTATCATGCTATGCATGAATTAACACCGTCTTGTGCAGTAAATAACAGACTATTTTCCGAAATCTAAAACTGTATTCCTATACCCCGGACAATGTAGCAAGCCACATGGGATGAACATTTGTTAGCAAAATCAACTCAACTAGAAACATGACATGTGTTAACTGGCCGAAAATGGAAAAAAAAATACCAGAATAGGAGATGACTGGTCCTAACATGACAGTATACTACTCAATATTGTTACAACAGCCACCTTCACACTTACACAAAGGTGTGCACCTTAATCCAGCTTTCAAGCATTTGCAATTGCCCTTGCAGGCCTTGGCACAACTACAGTGGAGCATCAGTGCACATGCAGCACTTGCGTCTCCTAGGTGAGTCCAAAATGGGACCAGAATATTGAGACGTGGATTCCACTCCCATCCGTACTGTGATGGGTCTGGCACACATAAGTGTTTCTGCAGAGCACGATGCCAAATGAAAGATGACACAAGAATTACCCTTTTTACATGTTGATACAGAGCTGCTTTGGTGGGCGGGATGTTTTCCATAGACTTAAGGCCATGTGTGAACATATGCCGTCTCGCATCATTGACACGTGTACTGACACAACTGTTACTGTACATCTGTATGGTGAGTTTTTCGATATGCTGCATATGAGGGGAATCCTCTGAAAAGACTTGCGGATTCTCAGTCAATTCTATCATCATTTCAGTTGATGCGGGAAAATTCATCCATGCATTCCATCCTGTCTCTTCCCAATGCCGAGCATGCTGGATGTTACATCACAACCTGTGAAGGCGTGGAAGAAAGTCAGGGCCTTACAGTAATCAGGTCCAAGTTGTGAAGCTATCTCATGAATTGGCATATCTTTATATGCCTTTCCAATTCCAAACCCAATCCACAGCTCACTGAGTCCAAGGTCACGGAATGTTGCGAAATGGTGCAAAGACAGAATGACGACATCAGAATCAACCGTGCGAAGAAAAGCTATTTTGTGACCTTGTGAGACTGCATGGTTGAGATGAAGCATCATGCGCGTGTCTGCTTCCTCGTGGTTCGATGGAGATATGTCACATAAGCTAACATCCTTATTGCATAGTACATATTCTCCTGATGTCGTTAACAACTGGTACTCGGATGTTGATGTTAATTTCAGCAGTTCAGCAGACAGGAACTTGAAAAATTCGTCTTTATTCTCACTAACTTTCAAGAATGCCTGCCAATTCTTCCCTTTAGGTAAAGGGACGTTCTCGGACACCCGTATCAACCTAACTGCTGTCTCACCGAGGCGTTTTGCTCGCGTCTGATTCTTCAAACTGCCTTCGGGGTAACAGTCATAGATCGCATCAACCCTTGTGGTGTTCGTGTTAATCAGAGATTCGATGTATGGCAATAATTGCAATCGAGCATATTCTCCAAACAGATCCGCTTTCTGTGGTTTGATTACATGGACTACAGCAGGCATATCCAAGATGACAACTGAAGCTTGTCTAGCTGCTGAATTCTTCCCTTGTGCAGGAATAGCTGGTAAACAATTGAGAATTTGAGATTTTGTCCCACTCCGTAGCTTACCTCTATCGGATAATGCTGGCGGATCACGTGCATTCTCGTGCATGAAAAACTCATCCATGTTTGAATCAGGCCGGGCTTGCAGTGAAACGAACATCTGGGTAACTATTGCGGCAGTTGCTTTACTTGACATGAGTTTGTCTCGGCCTTTGTCCAGGTTGGCTGGGGGTGGGTTAAGGAAGGTATATATATTTGCCTTGGGAATAACATCATTCAGGGGTACGGTGCATTCCACAAGCCTTTCCTTCAAGAAAGTGGAATATAAATGCTTGCCCCTTTCGGGTAATGACCGTAAACTCTTACTAACTTCGGGGTCCATATATTCACCAGTATCTAATGTCACCAGCTGACCACTAGTTTCATCATAAGGGTTGATAATGAGTCCCTGATTCACCAGATCGAGGAGAGATTTCAATTGATTCAGAAATTTTTTCTGCTCTGATACCGAACTTTCCGGGTGTTCCGTGTTATCTGATGATGTTGTGTGGAAACTTGCATATTCATACTCATCTATAACACGCAGAACTTCTGACCTTGAAAGCTCAATAACGACTTTCTCTTCAGCCTGGCCATAGAGACCTTTTGGACCACTGTCTTCTTTGAGTAGTTGGATACTATGTTCTTGGCTCTGATCTAAACCCATCATACTGAACTTCCTCTCACTACGCTGGACCACAAAATGGCCTTCCATGAATTTGTTGTGGATTGAAGGATGCCGCCTGGGTAGCTGAGACATGTCTCTCAGAAATACGGGGACCCACCGACAATAATTTGTATGTCCTAGGGCAAAAAAGTAACTGCACAACTCATCGATAGAACACGGTGTACCAGGCCAGTTACCGATTCGTTGGTTCCGAACGAATTGACAGCTTGTCAAGAGAAAGTTCCGAACGATTTCACCCCAATAGCGCGCAGTTGGAGATTGTGAAAGAATCCTCTGTTCCCACATTTCAAATGACTCATGGGGCCCAGTCTGCTGACAGTAAATCTCATAAGCATTCTTTCTGAGGATCTCAAGCCAAGCTAGAGTGAGAAGATATGCCTGTCGCGTCCTCTTGACATGTTTCCCACCAAGTAGGGATGATGCTACACCGGGTGTGAATATCTTTGCGAGGTGAAACATTCGCTCCCAACCAGAACCACCCATAAGCTTACCACCAGCTTCTTGGGTGCACATTTCAAGATGCAGGAATCCAATCATACACACCATTCGATCCTCACCTATCTCCTCTGGGAACAGCCATTGACATTTTTTCTGCCTGGCATACAACGGACAGTCACCTTCAATGACAGGTATCTGGCCGGGGTTTACGAAAGCAGTAGCTTCCCTGACCACATACATAGCATGCTTCTGCATACTGAGTGAGTCCGCTTTCTGCTCACTGAAAACAGGGAATACCCCAATAACTGCACGAGGTTTGACATTGTCTTGATCTTCATGTTTTGAAAAGAAGCCTGAAAAGGTCACAGGGACTTCATCAAGCTGCCAGCTGCCATCAACCTTCCCTTTATTGCTGATCTGTGACACATGAGACAACCAGTCATTCTCTCCCACGTTCAAATCTGCATATTCATTGGGCCGTACATTACATTCATCTGGAGATTCAAGCCTGATGTCCCCACCAAAGTCTTCAACGAAAGGAACAAATGCATAGTCGTCTGGGAGTTCAATTTGTGTGTCTTCTGGAACATCTAAACTCAGTGGTGGGGGATCAGTACCCACATTGTCCCTGCTCAGTTGACCAATGAGTGTGATGGACGTACCATGCATATCAGATCTACCAGATACATCAATGTTATCAGTGGTTCCTATCGAGAAAACATTACGTTTGCAGTTAGCTGGGACTACAACACCTTCGTTCTTGAACCGCAGTGAAACAGCTCTCGCGAAACTCCTGCGAACATCCATTACGCGATCATAAGAGACAGAGAGTCCCATTTGATGAAAATCTCTGATAAGATTTTTCATACGATCATGGGCATGCAACTTCAAACCCACATAAAGAGGCATTGGAGTTTCTCTGTCACGTCTCTGGTGAACATTTTGTGCATGTTCGGAGCGTTTCGCTGAATTGCTGATCAACATCTGTGAAATAGTACAAGCCACTCGAGTCTTGGCATTAACAGTCTCATCATCGCCTAAGTTCTGTATACTACATGTGCCCTCAAGTAGAACTCTAAGAAGAGTCAGGAGTGAGTTGGGTACAGGCTCGCTCAAGCAATAAGATGAAAATGATCCCGTGAAAGGAGCTTGAGATATGAGTATGTGTTTACGCAGAAGAAGACCCACATCAACTATCTTTTTTGCCTCTTCCTCAGACACTATACGAGTTAAAGATTCGGACAACAAGGAGCCAACTCGAAACCTACTTGAAATAAACACATCTCTACCCTGTGTGAAGGCGTCCCAGCCATCGCCCAATTTCTGCAACAAATGTTCTTTGAATCGAGTGGAATGTATTTCTTCACTAAGCCAATCAGAACCGACTTGCTTCAACCTCCGACTGTACAGATTCTTGAGATCGACAAGCTTCATCGCGGAATCGTTGTGTTCAACAAATGTTATGAGCTCTGCCATAACGAGAGGGTCATAGGGCAGGCCTGACGCGGAATGTTCGGCGTTCTTCGACTTTTTAGATTTAGCCGCTCGTGCTTCATTGGCAAGCTTACAATAACAGGTTTTGTGATAGTAAAGATCACTAGCAGCGGAATCAAATGCTGCATTGACCCGAGAAAAAACAACCCAGTTCTCGGCTTCCTTTGCCATAATTTTGAGTTTATTGTTATCAGACATTGATCTGCAAATAGGCTCACTGCTGTCACCTTCGCGTTTGTGACAATAAACACACTGGGGCAGTTTCCTGTCACAGCCAGATTCAAAACTTGTCCGTGTTCTTTTAGGACTCAGCGTGGAGCAGGATGCCACTGCCTCATTTCGCTCTCGCTTGTGTAGCACGCGCTGTACGATGTGAGTCCGAATACTGTCACGGCATGTCTTATGATATATTGCCTTATTCGTCAACAGTGACATCGACATACACTCATCACTCTCTCTCATCAAACAATCAATGGTCAAATTATATGGAAGCTCAACGCCATTATCTAGGAAGCGCGTTATGTCTTCCTCAATAGCTTTATAGGCGTCATGAAAACGAGATTCTCTATACGGACGCATCAATTTCTTGGAACTGTCTTGCTGGCAAAAGCAACAACGTTCCCAGTCAGTACTAGTCCGTACACGAAGAGGATTCTCACTCATTCTGTGAATGATTTTTGTGAACAATCGCGTTCTCGAATTAATTTCGACAGACAAATCAGAATTGCTTGCGGAATTACGCCAAACAAGAGATTGTATGGCAAAGAGACTGCTTCATAATATAAAGAGCGTTGTTTCTCCGGGATCAGCGTCATTCAGGTTTGCCTGAATGACGCTGATCCCGGAGAAACAACGCTCTTTTCAAGTTCCAAGAAATTGATGCGTCCGTATAGAGAATCTCGTTTTATTCTACATCATCTCCCACGTCTGTTTCCAACACGTGCGTGGATCAGAGTTCACTTTCGCGCCCTTACAATCGGATGTATAGTCGGTAGACCGTCGAAAAGGAGGTTCCCTTCAGCCGCTGGCGGCCATTTTGGATTGTGCCGCTACTGGTCGCCACCGGTCGGTGTCAACTTGTAGCCGATCGTTTTTGAGAACCTCATAGCCTACACTAACAGTGTGCCAAATTTCAAGAAGGTATCACCAAGTGCACAATTCACCTGTATGTGACGAATTCCTCCCCCGCTAATTGCGTCAAACCAAAAATCAACGATAAAAGATATCCCAAGTACTCAAGTCATAAACCGACATTAGTGCTGAGTATCTCTATTATTGATAATAGTGGTGGTGGTGACGGTGGTGATGGTGGTGATGGTAATGACAACAATTACTATTATTATTGTTGTTATTGTGATTATTGCTGTTGTTATCATCATTTCTGTTATTATTGTTGTCATTATTATTATTATTATTATTATTATTATTATTATTATTATTATTATTATTATTATTATTATTATTATTATTGCTTTTACTACTACTACTACCGTGTTAAATGACCTGTCTCACGTAACATAAGTTAAAAAAAACCCAGTTTTTACGAAATCCACAAATTTTCCAAATGAGTATAACTTTGGCTTGAGATGCCAATAAACTCAAGTTTTTCCCTTGTGTTTAGCTCTTTTTGTTTTCTACCGTTAATCCATTTTACCTTCTTTTCAAATCGGCGAATTCTGTTTCTAGACTTCATCATGTTGACAGGGAAAATTGGCTGTCATGGGTGGAAGGTGTGTGTGGATGGTGGTTGTTTCCGGATGTATTCATTGTGAAAATCAATGGCGATTGATATTGATCACTACCGCCAGTCCATAGGCACCTTTCACAACAAGATGGCCTTGCAGATTGGACATCGCCCTCGTTGCAAATTAAAACTAAACCTCTATAAATATGTGTATACTGCTTCAGAACTCGGGCTTATGGTAATACTGGGTTTAGTCATTTTGCTTGCAAAATGTGGAGATGTTGAAATGAATCCTGGGCCAATGAGTGAATCCAACAACGTGGGTGCCATTTCACTAATTAATTATAATATCCGCAGCATACGTAACAAGCTCTCAGATCTTCAGGAAAATATAGACGACTTCGACATTATTTGTTTTACCGAAACGCATCTTGAGGAAAATTTCGATAGTAGCAATATACTTCTCCCTGGCTATCACCAACCAGTTCGCCATAACAGAAATCAGTACGGTGGTGGCATTGCGGTGTATATTTCGGATAAAATATACTACCGTGAACTGAGTTTCTTATGTTTGATGATGATATACTGTGGCTGGAGATTGGCCATATGACAAAATTTCTGCTCTGCGTTACCAATAGATCTGAAAGAGAATGTTGTCCGCTGTATTGGACTCAGCTTGAAGAATCGGTCGAAACTGCATTAAGAATAAACCCCTCTGTTGTCCTTACGGGAGACTTCAACAGTGATTTACTTCAAAGTCGGGGAAAACTTCATTCCATTATTATGAGATTCAATTTTAAAAACTCAATAGAAGACCCAACTCGTATTACTAATAATAGTGTCTCGTTACTGGACCCCATTATCATTAGTGATACCCTTAGAGTAGCACACTCAGGGACAGCTGATCTCAGCTGCTCTGACCACTTGGCTGCGTATGCTTACATCGCACCCGTTGAGTCACACTCTCAAAATTTTGTTAGACATGTGAAAAATTACAAAAAAGCCAATTTCTGTAAGATGAACCAACTGATTACCGAAACGGACTCGGAAACACTTATCTGCAAACCACTAGATATAAATGAATCCGTCAACAACTTTGAAACGACTCTCAATATTATTATTGAGGACTCTCAATATTATTACCGCTGTAGCGACCATTAGAATCAATGATAAACCATGGTTCGACAATCGGTTGCGGAGTCAAATTCGCAAAAGAGAACGAGCCAGAAAAATAGCCATAAAACGAAACTCCCCTCAGCTATGGGCCAAATATAAGAAATAGTGTTATCAATATGAAAAAATTTGCGAAGGAAAAATTCTAAACGACTGTTGATGAGACCCTGAACGAGAAAACCGATCCAAAGCAATTCTGGCATGTTGTTAGACTGTTTCAGAATAATTTTAGTGATGATTCCAATATTACCCCCCCCCCCCCCCCCCCCCTTCAAAAAGACTGTAATGGTGAAATAATTGTCGCAGAAAGCGATCTAGATAAAGCAAGTATGCTTAATGAAGTCTTTCTACAAAACAGTAAGTTAGAAACAAAAAATCAGAGTTTCCCATCATTCAAACGAAAGTGCTCGAAATCAATTTCTTCTATATTTTTTACCCAAGAAGATATTATAAAAATTATTAAGTCTCTACCAACAAACAAAGCGAATGGCCACGATGGAATAAGTCATAGAATACTTAAGGAAACGAAATTCACAATTTGCAGACCGCTTTTTCTGGTATTTGACAAATCCTTGCAGATATGCACATTTCCAAGTGAATGGAAAAAGGCTGATGTAATTCCGATTTTCAAAAAAGGCGATAAGTTCGATTGTAAAAATTATCGTCCAACATCTCTTCTGTGTTGCATTGGGAAGATAATGGAACGAGTGGTTTTTAAATCTGTGCATGAATGTTTTATATCAAACAACCTTTTCTACAAACTCCACTCAGGATTTCTCCCCCAAAACGGTACCGTTTTCCAACTTATAGAAATCTATCACAACCTACGTTTAGCAGTAGATTACAGGATGCTAACCTGTGGGATATTTTGTGATATCTCCAAAGCTTTTGATAGGGTTTGGCATGATGGGATTATTTTCAAATTAAAAATGTATGGCATATCCGGTCAACTTCTCAAATGGTTTAAAAGTTACTTAAAAGATAGAAAGCAACGTGTCAGAATAAATGACAGTTACTCAAAGTATTGCTTGATTGACGCTGGGGTTCCCCAGGGATCAGTCTTGGGTCCCTTTCTCTTTCTGGTCTATATAAATGATATTGCAGAGACAATAGAGTCAATTGTGCGCCTATTTGCGGATGACACGTGCCTCACGGAAAGCGGGAATAAACCGGAAAGTATAACAAATAAGGTCAATACTGAACTCCTAAAATTAAACAGATGGGCAATTGATTGGCTTGTAACCTTCAATGCTAAGAAAACTAAATTAGTTGTATTTTCTCTTCTACGAAATACCGACAACCCGAAAATTGTTTTCAATGATGAAATATTAGAAATCAATGAACACCACAAACATCTAGGAATAGACCTGCAGTCCAACCTCTCTTGGGATGTACACATTGACAATATTTGTAAGAGAGCGTGCTCTAGACTTTCTCAGCTGAGAAAGCTAAAATATGTGCTGAGTAGAAAAAGCTTAGGAAGAATGTATACATCATTCATTTTACCGATCTTAGCATACGCATCCCCCGTTTGGTCAGGAGCGCCCCAATACTTGCTTAAGAGACTCGAGGATATTATATACACTGCGATGCTGCTCGAATTGTTACAGGCTTAACACGATCTGAATCGCGTGGCCGACTTCTGATAGAAATTGGCTGGAAAACACTAGAAGAACGTCGGTATGCAAGTAAAATGAGTACATTCCACAAAATAGTAAACAAAAACGCACCAGACTTCCTAGTTGAACTTCTTCCAAGGTACGTATCAGAAATGTCGTCATACCCACTCCGTAACTCCTCGAATTTTGTTTCCCCCCAAGCTCGTACAGAGCTTTACCAAAATTCATTCTTCCCATCCTGTACCAACATCTGGAACTCATTAAGTGACCAAATCAAAAATCTTCCCCTTAATGAATTCAAAAAAGCAATCTCCCAACAGACCCCCAAGCCACCGACCTACATTGATATAGGAAAAAGAAACTATAACGTTTTAATGAGCCGGCTTAGAGCTGGTTGTAGTGGTCTGAATAGCGACTTGTTCAACAATTACATTAGTAGCTCACCACAATGTAGATGTGGAAATCAAAAAGAAGATGTTGAACACTTTTTTAAACACTGTCTACTCTATGTGGCGCCCCGACACGATCTGATCTCGTCACTGGGACTCACTGACAGTAATGAGATGTCGGTTGATTGACTTCTGTATGGAGACTACCGACGATCCGATAGTGATAATATTGTTATGTGCACTGCTGTACAAGGGTTTATAAAGAATACCAAGAGGTTTACCGAAAGCTAAGTACATTGAAAATATGTAAATACTTCTTGTATTCATGCATATAAAGAATCCCATCTCCCCCCTTAAGCTATAGTCATGCCGCCGATTTGGAGCCTTCCTGTACGGGGTGCACTCTATAATATAATTCACTCGGTACTGGGCCTACTGGCTGGCTCATGGACGACGGTGTGCTCAGTCCCTGAGTGTCACTCTGTGATTAGTCATAAACTTGGCCATGTCCAAATCCTGAACCATCCGATTCTAAAAGCAGAACATGCGCACGCGGTTTGTCAATGAAGCGGTTTAACGCGGCGAGGGTGATGCCTCACTGTACAGATGTGTGATGATGTTGAGCAGGAAATCGCCGAGTTCTCCCCCTTTTTTATCTTAGAATATGTATGTATTTGTTTTTCAAATTTTGTTGCCTTCTTCTGTATGTTTGTATATCTGTTCGAGGAGCGGAGGGTTATGTAAGTGGAAAGCACTTGTCCGCCAATCCTCGTTTGCATGTTTAATGGCAAATAAAATATGTTTAAACAAGGTGTAAAGACTTTTTTACGGAGGCGAGGACTTGTTTTGAGTGACAACAAGGAAACACCCCTTGCACGGAGTTTCTCGGCTTGAGGAATCCCCGAAAGTTGTCGAAACAGTACCGACGACCATAGAGTCATGACACAGCGTGCATTCAAACACATTTAAGTCGATAGGAACCCAATTCGAATAAATGAAAGTTCTCATACAATATTGCCATTGTCTTAAACAAATGATAACCTTGGCTAAATGTTTTTTGAATTCGCACTAATGAATGTAATAGGGTTCGAAGCACTTCACCTGCTCCTATGCCATTGCTTACAACGTGTTTTCGTGAAATGTTTACACCTCGCGACTTGTGACCTTGCATAGTTCTGGTTGTTTCGAAAAAGGCTTATAAGCCCCGATATGAATCCCTTAGAACACATCTGTGACATTCTTGGACATCGTGTGCAAGCAAGAATCCGCATATACAGAATTGGACCGATTTGGAAGCTGCATTGCAAGAGGAGTGGCAGAAGTTACATCTGAACCGTAACAGGTAGGCTCACTGGTAGCATTAGGAGGAGGGTTCAGGCTGTCATCCGGGTACGTGGTGCATACACTCGCTACTGAGGTCAGACACTGCTATTGTGTTTAGGAAATCACACGTTACATTTGTTGTCAGTAATTACCGGCCTTGTTTCATCACGAACCGTTCCAGCACCATACTTGTCGAGAGAACATTTTCCATCAAAAACATTAGTGACAGATATGTGTAATTAGCGCCATGAAAATAGTGCATATTTTCATCATTGTATTGTCTTTAATTTGTCAATAGACCATTCTTTCCGCAAACAATCACTTTTGGCCATCTGAAAGATAGCATGAAAGTAATGACACTTTCTATTAACGCCACTGCGAAAAAACAGGGGGTGCTTAATTAAGTTCCAGGTGTATATAATCAGCGCTTAAAGTTTATAATTTGGACATGACCTATGAGATGCCTTCGTGAAAGGCTTGGCGTGGTCTATTTGGGAGGCTCTTCAGTTGTTAGCGTCAGAGATATCAGTCACACATAAATTATTTCGCCATCAGATGGGTGGACCGAGGATAGCGCAATAACGCTCTGTTCACGTCTTAGATTACATTTGGTTTAATCTAAGACGGTGAACAAAACTCTAATGTTATGTTACTGCCAAGTGTTTATTTTAAGGTTGGCAGTAACTACTAGCCAATCCGAATGGTGCTTTACAAATACCACCTCTTAAGATGTCCAGAAAATGTTTTCACACCAGTGTTGACTGCCTGTATAACCAGCCAACACTGGTGTGCATGCAGTACCAAGACAAATTCAGTTTATTGATTGTTGTCTCCATGGCGTATTCATGAACTTATAGAGGCATGATCAGGCATCTGTTTCTGCGGATACGACATTTCCTTTGCGTAAATTTCGCAAATCTTGTATCACTAGGATGCAGCATTTGCATAATTTACGGGAAGGAAGTACCAGCACCTTTAAAAATTTGCAACATGCTGTTAAAAAAATCGACTTTTTCTATTAAAGAAAACAATAGGATTTTCATACTAAAAGCCACCAGAATGCACCAATTGATACCTCTGTTTTAATTTAATTTTTTTGGGAAGGGGGGGGGGGGGGCGGGGAGGGGGCGAACCACCCCATTCAACCTACGCCTTCGGCATCTGCTTTCAAGCCGTATTATTCAATAATCATCAATTTATGCCACCCTCCCAACATTCAAATCCTTCCTTCGCCTATGCCAGGACACTTGTATACGCAGAAGTACACTAAGTTGTCATAAACACCAACCTAACACCTATAGAAACCTGCAGTCGAGCCAACTCCAGAATACATGTGGGTATTCTGGTACTGGCGGTCCGAGTAACAGTGAGCCGAAGGAGTCCCAAAATCTGAGCAGATATTTGTAGTCAAGTGAACAAGCAGGCGATAACAACAAACCAACAAACCCCTGCTGTAGAATATCATTCTGGAACAGTATGTGGTGTTTAATATATTCATTCTTATTAGTCAGGCTGTTTAAGGTAAGGTGGCGCATGCGCAGTAGAGATTCTTTTAGGTACTTAGCAATCACCACTTATCTTACGGCGCAAAAATAGTTTGAACTTTGGGAAGAGATTACCACCATAAAGTCTTTCTTTAACTGGATGCTTATCTGAAAGCCCATACCCATCACTTGGGGCGCGATGGCGTTGTGGTAACCGGTTCTCGTCAGATCACCGAAGTGAAGCAACGTCGAGCCTGGTTAGTCCTTGGATGGGTGACTGTCTGAGCGACTGATTCGGACCCCCGCGTTGTGTCCTTGGGCAAGGCTCTTCATCCCGATTATCCACATGGGGGCACGATGACGCCGTGTACTAAGGCGTACTGCACGTCGATTGTGCGCATGTCTTCAATCAGTCTAACCCTGCCTGTGCTGCAGTGCGGAGTTACGATGTTGGGGAGCTGGCAACTGCTCGTCGTTGCTCGGTGGTTCTCTCCGGGTACTCCGGCTTCCTCCACCCGTAAAACTGTCACCGACATGATATGACTCTAGCTGTTAAGTGTCGTTAAACCCTAATAAATGAATAAATATACCCATCACTTTTATAGTGATTTTAGGACCTACAGTATGTCGATTAAATCTTATGAAGTACTCGGCCAAGCATTCATCCACGGGGTATTCTGGGAAAGAAAGAAGATAAATTCCGAGCTAGATCGTGTCTGCGTGTGCTTAACCCTTTGAACCCTGGTGGTATCTTCCATATTAGTTCAATGATAGCAACTGGAAGAGTCCATGTTCATTATTTAGGGGTAGACCAATTAATATTTTCAACGTGCAGCCTTTGGGCTGCACGTTGAAAATATCGATTGGTCAACCACACACATGCACTTAGCATCTATCCTATTTAATGCAGTTATGACGTATCATGTTCCTGGCCGGAAAAAATGGCCTCTAGGAATTAAAAGGTTAAGCGCAGTGAACATAAAAAGTCGCTTCATAATACAATTTCTTGGAACAACTTCTATTAAAAGCATCCCAGACATACTAAGAATTGGCCAAACTTAAAGGGCTTCATAATGTACAAAATAGACCTAAGGTTTGCATGACTTATTCTCAGTAATAGTTTGTTCACATTCAGGGCATCACGTTTTCTTGTGTGGGTTGCGCAAGAGGATGAATTGTCCCGATGTGCAACATAACACATGCAAGTAAATTTTATGATAATTGTTACCAGATTGACTGGCAGAAACTGAATTTTGGTGGTGTGTGTTTGTCTCCATGGGATCTATTAAACAAGATTGAATTGGTTCAATTGCTAGTTGCATTGACGAAAAACATTGTAGTTTAAAGTTTTATTCTGCTATCGGCGTGCAGAGGGTTAAAGTCAAAGCGTCTACCCTATACATAGTGCCATACGAATCAAACATTTTCGATTCGAATCCAATCTCGAATCGAATTATGTCTATTATTCGAAATCGAATCGAACCTCGAATAGAATCAGTGGCGTTTTGAAGATGACCGATGTGGGTTGGGGTGCAAAAAACCTGATATGTTCCGACTGTGATGGCTCAAGTCCCGACCGATAAAACAATTCAACTACATTATCAAGGCATGCCTTCGTTGAAGGCATGCCTTGATGATGTAGTTGGAATATTACTCTGTAAGGATGATAATTCATCGTTCACATTGCTTAGAATCCTTAAATTTGAATTTAAGCCATTGATACTTTTGTACGTCTTATGACGTACAAAATCAAACAGCGCGTTAATAATTGGTGGACATTTGTTTTGTTATTATTTTTCGATTTCTTAAAGTTTTAACCTCAGTTCCCATTTTCTCCCGAATAGTGCAAAGTGACAACCGTTGAGCCAAATGTTATTGCAGCTTAAAATACTAATATAATCCTGCTGTCAAGACTTAACTGGTTGATTGCTAGAAGCCACTATTGGAGCTTTTTAAAAAGTGAGGACACCAGAGCAAAAGCCAACACTTTCCTTGCTTATATTCAGTCAAGCACGAATAATATTCTGTTTATATTAATTTGTTTTATTACAAATTATTGGAGAGTGCCTGTGGGCACTCTCCAATAATTTGTAATAAAACAAGTTTTGAATAACAAATTTACACCACCAAAAATAATCTAGCCCTCAACCAGATGATCACTAACGTGAAAAATATCTTGTTATTTGTACTTTCCGACGTTTGACATCGCATTTTGAAAAACGATGAAAAAAATGAATTCCCAGTGACGTTTGAACGTCAGGGCAATTAAAGTCTCAAAGGGTTAACAATGATATGGACTGGTAATATTCGAATTAGCGTGGCTGGTGGAATAGGTTCAGATGTTATTTATGTTAATGTAGTGGAAGTTTATTTATTTATTTATTGGTGTTTAAGGTCACATATTTCTGCACAATGGCTAATCATGACCACGACATTTTTACGGGTGGAGGAAGCCGGAGCACCCGGAGAGAACCACCGAGCAACGGCGAGCAACTGTCAGCTCCCCAACATACTAACTCCACACAAGCAGGGTTAGCATTGGTTGAAGACAGGTGCACCATCGACGTGCAGTACACCTTAGCACACAGCGTCACCGTGCCCTCTACGTGGGCAATGGGGGTGAAGTGTCTTACCCAAGGACACAACGCCGTTGCCGCAGGTGGGATTCGAACCGAGGACCTCTCGGCTTGCAGCCTGCATCTCTACCAACTGAGCCACCGCCCCCCCCCCCCCCCCCCCCCCCCATGTAGTGGAAGGTACTCTCAGTCTTTTATTTCAACATTATTTATGTACAATTTCCTCCTGAACTATACGTTTTGTGAGACGATGAATATGACTGATACCAAACTATATTATTCTTATGAAAGGATTCGAGAGGAAACGAATCTCGAAGCTTCCCAGGGCCCTACCTATACACGCCCCGAGTCCATTATTATCCAAATTCAAATAAGTACAGATTATCATGATAATGTATATGTCCTGTGATTTGTATCAGATTCGAGGTGGTGTTCAGAATGGGATCGCAACGAGCCGGCTTTGCCGGCGAGCTGTGATCCAATTCTGGACACCACCGAGAATCTGATGCAAATCACAGGACATGCGCATTATAATGATAATTCAGTTATCTAACAATTCTGTCACAGACACAGATTAAACCTTAAATTATTAATACAGTCTTGGGACATAATGTTAGGCGAGAAAAAGTTAAAAAAAAACCCCATTTTTATGAAATAATATTGTTGTACACTTTAACAAACAATGAGAAACGTGGTCACCGCAAATTTTCAATGTTGCGTTGTAAAATTATTCACTATCAATGTCACTTCCTGTGATGATAAGCTTGAATTTACAAGTGTGTAACATTTTATTGTGCAGTTTCTATTTATTGTGTGTGTGTGTGTGGGGGGGGGGGGGGGGGACTATTAATAGTTCTGTCGCTAATTGTAAGGAATTCTGTTTTATTTAGTAAGCGATCAGCTGAGTCGATCAATGAAACGCACATAGAATGTATTCATGCACATGTTATGATAGCCCGTTGCGTTCCCGGAAACGAGTCATCTATATGATACGCAATCAGAATGAGTCGTCTATACGATACGGAATCGGAACACATTATGTGATACGTATGGTTTCTCGTGGTTTTCAATCTAAAATGTATATGATTGTCCGAAAAAAACCAAACAAACACATACAGTACAGATTGTAATTTCTGGTCAAACAGCAGAACTAGAGGCGTCGTGCAGATGACCGATTGGGGGTGTAAACCTGATTTGTCCCGACGGTGATGGCTCAAGTTCAGACTGACTAATATTGCAACAAAATAAATCCTCCATGATGTACTTGGAATATTAGTAGGTGGGGAATATAATTAAAAAAACTCAAAACATCTTGGAAATTTATCAGTGAATAAATAAAGTTTATTCCATGATTACCTATTTTACTATACACAAAAAGCCTGTGACATAAATTTTAGCTTTACACACCAATCATAGTGAACACGTGCGTCTGTAGTGAACACGCCAGCAATGGGATTCCAATAGTTAACATTTACACCTACAGTAGAACTACATCTAAGTTGACCTTTGGTGACCTCGACCTGAATGCAAACTTGTCTAAATTTATCGCTCGTGGCCTCGCGATGAGTGAAATAACAGCGGCAATTATTTTTTATGTTTTTAAATGAGTTTACCTTATAAGATACCTAAACTTAACAAATATGCGTTGTCTCATGTTAATAAAGCATCCATAACTCAAAATAGTATGTTACTAAATTGAAAAAGGCCCCGTGATTTGCGTGTTTCTCTTTCCATTTCGTTTCGGTGATAAAATTGACAGCGGAAGTACCGCCCACTGGTGCACATATAAACAAAAACAGATTCGCACTTAGGGGGCACTGTTTAGAATTTAACATTGAATATTGTATTTAGCATTTGAACTCTTAATAATCTGACGATCATGGTATAAATAAAATATATCCAAAGTAGCTTGGTGCAAGCATGCATGTCAAAGTACAGACGGTACCTATGTAATCGGTACCGGGACGGGACAGAGCCTGTACCACCGAAACCGGGACAAGTCAACAACTGGGCCATATATCTCTATCAGATGGGAAAAATTCGCATTTAAACCGGCCCAGTCCCCAAGATTGCGAAGACAAACATGGCATAGTACCAATTATTCTGCGGCAACATCAAAGTAATCATAAAGCACGAAGATCGCGCTTTATGATTACTTTGATGTCGCCACAGAAGAATTTGTTTCAAGTAGCTGATGGCGGCGCTTTTATTGTCTTTGATGGCACGTCTAAAAAGTCAAAATGGTCGGCCTTATCGAGGTTGTGGTGCAGACGACCTTTAGAGTGTTTTGATATGTTCATTCACAAATAAGTTGAAAGAATGTCGTGCAAGTGTGTCATACAGGATTATCAGCCCGTTTACCCTCGTTCCCCATAAAATAATTTTGTCCCGGTACCGGCGGGACAAAAGCTCCTGTACCGGTGCCGACTGCAGCATGAGGGAATCGAAGGTAACGGTATCGGTACAGGTACCGTGACATGCCTAGCGTGGTGTACCAAATGTTCACTACGCGTGGTGAAGTGGTGTTAACCGCTCGCCAAAGGCTCGTGGTGAACATTTGGTACACTAAGCTACTATGGATATATTCTGTATATCCATGCAGTAGTCGTCACGCAACTTCTTATTTACTTAACCCGCACTGTACCAGTAAATTGTCCATGCTGGGCTCGAAGAGCCCGAATCGGGTTCCACAAACCTTCATTTGTATGACCGACTATGTGCGCAACACAAGTCCGAGCATTAATCTTATTTGAGAAAGTACATGATTACTAGGAAAAGAGAATTGATATTTCTCACTTCAATTCTGACGAAAATCTCCCGACTGGATAAATTATTGGACGGGGAATCAAAGCCACTTCCCCACCCCGCTCCTTCCCCATAGCGACGCTACTGAATAAACCTCAGATACCATGAAAAAGGATCAGGTACAAAAGCAGTGTTTCAGCTTACGAAGCTCTGGACTGAACAGGGAAGGGAACAGGTTTTAGACACCTGTTCTGGACTTGCTTATCTTGAAGTGTATCTGACTGAATTTCGCGATCGCATGTCCCTGCCTTGGAATTACCGAAAAAGCGCACCATCTTCCTTAATAACACATATAATATATTAGTAAAATGTATTTTGTGGAACATTAAAAGTGAAGACCAAATGGCTGAAGGCTTCCAGCTCCAGCTTTTAATTTCCTTCCATCGCCACTCAGTCATTCGCTTCAGATCCAGTGATACAGAGTAATAGAACTGCTTTGAAATTCACACATGCCAGACTTACGTACCTGTTATTGTCTCCACGACTACCGTGTTCTAAAACTTCTCTGAAGTTTCTGATATTCTCCAGTTCATCCATTTGGTTCAACAGACGTTGTAAAGACCTGATCAAAAAACGAACATTATATGTAACAAACAATGTCAAATTATCAATCTAAAATGGACCTTCGTGAAAAATCGGCAAACCGGAAATCATTTTTCACTTAAAAACCACTAAAGCAAATTTAAAAAAACACAAACCCAGGGTAATCTGTATATCTTCTAAATATTGATCTCCTGGCAAGTAAACTGAAGGCGAGCAACCCATGCGATGCCTTATATAAACGATGGAGCTGGAAAGCGTGTACCGGCCAAATACAAAAATACAGAAACTCGGTTATCTTAATTATTTGGTAAATCTCCCCGATAGCCGATGGTGTAAAGTAATGTTCCTGAGAACTTTCAACTCAAATATCAAGACGGGGTGGATGGTCCAAGTGAGGGAGCTAGTAGAAAACTACTCAATGGAGATCTCAGACCTTGACGTTGGGGCAAACCAGGGCAAAAAGATCGTCAGAGAAAGGGTCATGGAGGATTGTAACCGTAATTGGCGAGAGGGGGTCAAATCAAAGAGATCTTTGGGTGGCCTGCGTGATAAAGAGAAGCCTGGTTTTGAAGAGTACCTTGATGGCACCTTTGGGGGGTCACTGTTGTTCAAGCTGAGGTCGCGGTCCCTGGAGCTGAGGGGAAAATTGGGAAACACAGTGAAAAGGAGTGCCAGATGTGTAACGTGGGCTTGGTGGAGACCCTGGAACACTTTCTTATAGAATGCCCAAAATACCAGTCTAAAAGAACAAGATTCACGGGGAGTATAATGGAGAAGTGGGATAGGAGAATGAAGGACATGTGGTTAGGGGGCGACTCAAAGGAGAGGGTTAATATACTAATCGGAGAGATTGGGAAGAATGGGGCAAGGGATGTCATCAAGCAGTTCGTTTCCGAGTGTTGGGAGGAGAGAAGAAGCGCGGGAATATGGGGAGGCAGTTGGTAGAACATGGGTAACCAAGGCCTTCTCATACGAGAACCGCGACAAATCAGCGGCCGGCCGAAGTGTTATTATATTATTATTAGTTGGTTCTCGAGCAATCAGTCTTTTTCAAATTAATAAGGGAGAGAGGCTTTTATTTTTATATTTTATTTTTTTTTTGTTCACTGGTTGAGTGCTGGAATCCCATATTTTGACTTCATTCTTTAGTGCAGGTGCCACAACTTGAAGCTTCGTTTCGTATTCTGTGGATGTGGTTCACATTATCTTTGAAGTGCATTTATTCCATTTTTTTTGGATTTGTCTTGTTACAATTGATGGGAGAGTGCCGCACTCTCCCATAATTGTAACAAGGCAATGACATGTGAGCAAACTGTGGCAACTAAGAAAAATTTAGCACCCTATCTGTTAACAGATAGATCAAATTTGTGTTCAGTTATATTTATTCACCTTTTCAAAAATAAATACCAATCAATTAATTTTTTGGATATTTTCTCTGCAAGACATAGCAAAGTGGGTGTTCACGAAACAATTATGATAAACATTCGCTGTATTTTAACCCTTTACCCAACGTAACGGTCAAAACCGGTCAGCTCTATTCACAAAAATCGCCAATTAATTTTCATTACTTTTTTCATTTTTTGTTTCAAAACCATAGGTTATGACCCCTCTCTGGAACGAGCTCGTCGAGCTCGTTCTACAGAGGGGTCATAACCTATGTTTTTGAGACAAAAAATAAAAAACATTAGTTATTCAAGAATTTTGTTTGCAAGTGTCGTCTGCATTCCATGTTCGATAAAGGGTTAATAACGCCTTGTTGCAAACACGTGCAAATAAATATACCACAATAAAAAAAGGTACAATTTTAACGCCTCACTATTTCATACTATTTTCCTATTTTCGGAGGAAGACACAGCAAGCCAATAAAACCGTTTAATGAGGGGATTTAATTTCAATTCAGGATTGCCTGAGAATCCAAACGTTTCTGTTTGCGGCTTAACACAACTCCATTTATAAGTCGGTGTTTAAATCCTGTGGAATGGGGGTGTGGAGGCTTAGGAGAGTACCACACCACCAAAAAGTCTTACTCGACGGGCAATATTAGGGCCTAAGGTGATGGCAGTGTGACCAAAATAGCTAAAAAAAATTAGACTTGTGTTTGGAGATATATGGACACTTTATGAGGAACTAAATTTATTTTATTTTCAAGTAATGACACATGTGACAAATGTGATTGTGAAAGAATGACATTATATGAATAATAATGAGAAATGAAATGAAAATAAAAACTCGACGAAAAGTGTGTTTTGATTTTTTTTCAAATTCCCCATCCCAGTGTTAATAAATGTCTAAATTTTCCCCCAAAGTATGATAAAAGTTGCTCAAGAAAACACACAACAATAATGGAGTCACAAAAACTTTAAAAAACTGTTCTCTTGGATTAATGACAAACATTGTCTGTTTCTGAAAAAAACAACTGAACTATTCCAAACGAGTGAATCAAAAGAGAGGCGATTGTAAGGGCTGGACTGGTTGCAGGCTATAACATCGTTGAATTCTTTACAAAATTGGACTGGTGGCTTGGGAGCTTGTCGTCACAGCTCCACGCATATACTGTCTGTGTCAGACTCTCATGACACCAGTCTAATTCAGTAAGAAATTCGACGCAGTTATGGCCGTCTGGAATATATCAGTTGGCCGAAAAATCGAACGGTGGTTATGCTTTTCCGACCAGCTGAAATATTGCAGACGAGTGCATCTAAACATAAGCGATGCGCTCTTTTTAGAGCTAACCTAGTTGCAGGCCATAGCAGCGCCGAATTTCCTAACGGAATCAAGACTGGTGGCATGAGTGCTTGTACCTGTGTTTCGTGTTATTAAATGAGTGTTTCCGTTGGTTGTACAGAAAACCCTTTCTGTGGTTATTAGGTTTCCAAACTCTTTTTACATGTTTAAGAATGATGATTGGACATAACAAAGGACTCGAACTGTTGAGGAATAACCGGGGCAAATATACTTTGCCCCGGTCTCTAAAACAACACAGGTCTTCTACTAACCTATGCACACAGCCCTATTTCTTCAAGTAGTTGACAGTTGAACCAAGCAGGCACCTTTCGTAGAAAATGTAGATCCCCAAACGGGGCTGTAGGTTAATGCTTAACAAATTAGAAGATCCAAAACCAACTATCGAACAGTACAATACTGAAATGCAACTAAGAAATATAAAACTCGCTACAGGTGTATATAGAGTAATCCGGAGTCTTATATTAACCCTTAACCTAACGTAACGACCAAAACCGGCCAGCGCTCTTCTCAAAAATCGCCAATTAATTTTCATTATTTTTTTCATTTTTTGTCTCAAAAACATAGGTTATGACCCCTCGTTGGAACGAGCTCGTCGAGCTCGTTCCAACGAGGGGTCATAACCTATGTTTTTGAGACAAAATATGAAAAAAATTAGTTATTCAAGAATTATGTTTGCAAGTGTCGTCTGCTTTTCAGATTAGGTAAAGGGTTAAGAGATTTCCTGAAAGTATCAAAATTTAACCCCAAAGAAAAAATCGAATGCAAACAAAAACAATATTACTGCTGGACAATTTGCATAATTCTATGAAAAACAGCATGCCATGACATGGATTGCACCTCACGAAAGGAAACAACTCCCGCATCCATCACAACTTGAATAAAAGATTTTATTATATGACTATGATATTTTTACCCTAAATACCACTACTGGTTGACGATTTTATCCAGACTGTCGGATCACACCAGGTGAGATTTTCCCGGATCAAAAATCCATATCACACTCCTACGGAAATTGCCGAGAATTTTCTTATGAGTAACGTCGGACTATTTATCCGTTAAAAATAGACTTCGTAACTAGGCAAGCCGCTGCCGTTGTTTACAAAGTTTCGTCTGCTATTTTTATGTTCGGCTTTCAAATGAATAAGTAAATCGAGGTAAGCAAATTAAGTTACTGTTAGTATGTCAGTCATATAATACACCTATCATCATAACAGTGTGATGATCCGTGTCGTAGTATCACGTCTCGTTGAGGTGACCAGCTTGTCGATCCGACAATCTGGACACCCCAACGAGACGTGATACTACGACACGGATCAACACACTATTATGGTAATACGTATATATCGTTCCAAATGGGCGTATCACGCAGGCTATTTTTACGGAGCCCGGGCCAACAGTTCGGCAAAAGTATATATACATGTTAGTAATTTTATGTCATCTGGAGATGCATATCATTTAGTGAGAGAGAAGATGAGAGAGAAGAACTGTTCTTGATAAAAGTCAATGCACTTAAAAAACTTACATCCAATTTTATATTTCACGGGTGCGATGTTATATATCATTAGCATGCCACTCTGCCTCACTACAGCATTAATCGCGAATATCAAGACTGACACATCTACCGAAAATACCGAAACCTCTTTCAACCAACAGAAAATCAATTCGGAATGCAATAACATGACAAACTGTTATATCCATGTAATAATCAGTATGATACGATAGGGTACGGTTTCATCTTCGAAAACTGGTGCGTTGTTTTTCAGCAATCGCGTGATGATTATGTTTAATAAATTTTTACACAATGAAAATCTTACCAACCAAATAAATCTGACGATCTATAAAACACAAATTCATTCCTAACTAGACTTTATGATTCTGGAGAATCATGGTTTTTCCAGATTAGATTCCATGATTTTTCATGACCCCAGAGTGTCTGATGAATGTTTTTGACTGTCTCACTGAAGTTCATTTATTGCTGTTAAGGGCCTATATAAGTAATGGAATTTTGTTTATTTTGAAATTCTCACCTCTCATATTCCTTAAATTCAGATTAAATATACACAAATTATACATCAAAATGAAGGTTGGGATGTATAGCACACGAAACACATATGTAATCAACTCATAGAGTCGACTGTAGGCACCACTGGTTCCTGGAAGTCTGCTACCGTATTCGCACCAGAATTGATAATAAAATAATATTTCATCAGAAAAACTTGTGGCCAAATGTGCTTCATATATCCAAGAACAAAGCTAGGCATTCAAAACACTTTCGAATACACTGGCAGGACTGCATTTTGGAAAAGGACAACACTGTCTGCATTTTTATTGAAGATGGTTTCCATGCTCGACAGACATGCGCAAATCACTCGTTACCACGAATTTCCATCCAAAAACAAAATCGTAATTCTAAGAAATTTCAACAGGTATCATGATACCTTGCACTGAATATGGCAACTATGCAATCTCTATCTAATAACAGTATACTGTATGAAGGCGATCTTTTTCATTATTTGATTTTAGACGGCGTTGTTTTTACATGCTTTTTCTGTCCGATGACGTCGACCGGAAATCGAAAGTAGACTCATACGTAAACAAAACCAAGGGCTTTGGAATTTTCCCCAATGTAGCTATGTTGCCGTTTTTGAAGAATTTTTATCCCCTAGCTTTGTTCTTGGATATATAAAGCACATTTGGCCACAAGTTGTTTTCGTGAAATATTATTAAATTATCAGTTCTGGTGCGAATACGGCAGCAGACTTCCAGGAATCAGTCGTGCCTTCAGTCGACTCTATGAGTTGATTACACATGTGTTTCGTGTTCTATACATCCCAACCTTCATTTTGATGTACATTTTGTTTATATTTAATTTGAATTGAAGGAATATCGAAGGTGAGAATTTTCAAAATAAACAAAATTTCATTACTTATATAGGCCCTTAAGAGAAAGGTGGGTATAGTAGTCTCAAATGACTCAATTTGATAAAAAAATGTTTAGGTAAAAACCATCATTAATGGTGGAGAGGGTTAATATTAATATCGTCGTCCGACAAGTTAATGACTGACAAAATGAGTTATGTTTGTTTGACACATACCCACTAAGTGCTGTGGCGATTTGAAAATGGTCCATTTTATTTCCACCGTATCCAAAATATTGATGTCTGGCAGCTTATAGAGGGTTAACAAGTGCTAACAGGAATATTTTCCCAAGCAACTTGTAATGTCACACCAAGACCTGCAAATGGACATTTTTTCTTTAAAATCCACAAGATGTTTTCCGAGAAATCCAGGAAAAGCATGAATTTTAAGCTTTTGATGGGTATGACTGTTTATCTAGCCCAAAACGGGTTATGGGTTGTTTTTTGAATACACTTATTGCTTCCAAATATTCTCAGTGAATTCTACTTCCAGTTATGTTGATCTGCCCTCTTAACTGTGGGTACGCAAACACAGCCCATTTTATCAAAATTTTGATGTTTGAGAACCTGCATAGAGTTAAGAAATGCTTACTGGAATATTATGAACATGCAACTTGTAATGTCATACTAAGATCTGAGAATGGCCAATTTTTCTTGAAAATCTACGAGATGTTTTTAGAGAAATCCTCGGATGACATGAATTTTTGCCATTTTGAGGTGTATCGGTCTGTATCCAGCACTAAACGGGTTAATGCTTGGTTTTGTGAATATCTTCATTACTTACAAAATTTATCCTCGGTGAATTTCACTTCCTATGAAGGAGGTTATGTTTGTCTCGCAGGTACACATTGAGTGTTATGGTTGCCCAAGAACAGCCCATTTTCTCAAAATATCTATGCTTGGCAGCCTCTGGAGGGTTAACAAATGCTTATCGGAATATTTTGTCCATGCAACTTGTAATGTCACTCCAAGACCTGCGAATGGTCAATTTTTCTTGAATTTTTTTTTGTTTTTTTTTTGAGAAATCCACAGAAAACTGGAATGTTAAGCTTTTAAAGGGTATATCTCCTTAACCAGTCAAAAATGGGTTAAGACCTCGATTTTTGAATACACTTACTACTTACAAAAATCTTTCCCTATCAGATTTGCATCCGGTAAAAGAAGTTACGTTTCTCTGTGGCATTCCTATTTGATGTTGTTGGTGTCCAAAAGACTATTTTTCATTTTTTTGACACTTAGAAGTCCATGGAGGGTTAACAAATGCCTACCAGAATAATTTATCCATGCAGCTGGTAATGTGACATCAAGACCTATCAACGGCCATTTTCTCTTGAATACCCTACAAGATGTTTGTAAAGAAATCCAGGGAAAACATGATTTTTTAAGCTTCTGATGGGTATCCCTGTTAACCTCCCTAAAAGGGGGTTAACGCTTGTTTTTTTTAATACCCTTATTAATTCAAAAAATGGTCCTCGGTGAATTCCACTTCCAGCAAAGGAGATTGTGTTTATTTCTCGGGTATACATTGGGTGCGGTGTGTGCCCAAAAACAGCCCATTTCAACAAAATTAAGGTGCTTGGTAGTTTGTAGAGGGTTAATAAACGCTCACCGGAGTATTTTGACAATGCAGCTTGTAATGTCACACAAGGGCCTGCCAATACTCATTTTTTTTTCAAAACATACAAGTTGGTTTTTGAGAAATCCACAGAAAATGGGAGTTTTAAGCTTTTAATGGGAATCTCTCTTTAGCCTGTCCAAAATGGGTTAAGACTTCGACTTTTGAATACACTTACTACTTACAAAAATGTTTCCGTATAAATTGTGCGCTCGATAAGTACCCATTGGGTGCTGTTGGTGTCCAAAAACAGCCCATTTTATCACAATTTTGACGTTTAGCAGCCCGGGGAGGGTTAACTAATGCTGACCGGAATATTTTGTCCATGCAACTTGTAATGTCACACCAAGACCTGCGAATATTTTTCTTGAAAACCTTCATGATGCTTTTAGAGGAATCCACAAAAAACAGGATTTTTAGGATTTTAATAGGTATCTCTCATTAACCAGCCCCAAATGGGTTAAGACGTCAACTTTTGAATACCCTTACCACTTACAAAAATGTTTTCCTATCAATTTTGTGTTCGATAAATGAAGGTAGCTTTCTCTGTGGTATACCCTTTAGATGCTGTTGGTGTCCAAAAACCGTCCATTTTATCACACTTTTACGTTTAGCAGCCCGGGGAGGGTTAACTAATGCTGACCGGAGTATTTTGTCCTTGCAACTTGTAATGTCATACCATGACCTGGGAATGACCAATTTTTCTTGAATATCTACAAGACTCGTTTAGAGAAATCCATGGAAAGCATGAATTTTTTAGCTTTTTGGGGGTATTGCTGTTTAACCAGACCAAAATGGGTTAACGCTTGGTTTTTTGAATACCCTTATTACCTACAAAAATGATCCACGGTGAATCCCACTTCCAATAAATGAAGTTATGTTTATTTCCCGTGTATCATCTGGGTGCTTTAGGAGCCCGAAAACAGCCCATTTCATCAAAAGTTTGATGTTTGGCAGCCTGTGGAGGATTGCCATATGCATCGCCTAATATCTCTTGTATATGAATGGTCGCGTCACAGACAGGTCTAATAATGATGAATGTTTAAAAAAATCTACAAGACGTGTTTCGAGAAAGTGCCTATAAACCCCAATTTTGACAGTGTTTTGCCAATTCTGACGAAATAATGGTTAAATCGAAAATTCCGCCTCGGAACATTTTTAGATTTATGAGTATGCAAAATTTTGTGAAATCAGTTTGAAAATGGCTTCTGAATCGTACGTACAAAATGTGCGAAAAGAAAAGAAAAGAAAAAAAATAATAATCCGTAGAAAAACAATAGTCTTTTCCAGAGGGAAAAGCCTAATTATGAGGTTGTGTACGTGGCACTTGACGAAATGAGACAGTAGTTCAAATGACGAAACAATTTTAATTTTAATTCACTTGCAAGTGTGGATGCATTCTGTACAAGTTGTTACAAGTTGTTACATCAAGCCGTCGAAACAATATCCGAAACCAACCAATGCCAACATGACTCCTTCTCGGTTAAGATGTTGACCAACTGAAGAAGGAACGAATACAGAAACGAGCAAAAGGACGAACGAAAATCACCATCAGGGAAATTTTAATGAATAAAGCACCGGATTGTACCCGGTGCTTCATTAATTAAATTTTTAATATTACTCCTATAATTAGCGTTTGGAATCTAAATATTATTGCGTCAGTGGGAATATTGTCCACCTGTGGAAAGTGACCAGTCCACGACGGCCACACTGTAACCACTACCATCACTAGAACTTCTTAAGCTGGTCAAGCCGGATGGATAGAATGTTTGTACCCAGTCAGTATGTTAAAATATAATATTATAATGTACTGAATAATTACAGTATGTCGCCTAAGGGCCTCCAATATTACTGTTACGCCACTGCAGCTTGCTACAAAAATTTGAACAGCAACGCAAAAACTGTTAATCTTTTACCCAACGAAACGGCCAAAACCGGCCAGCGCTATTCACAAAAGTCGCCATTTAATTTTCAATATTTTTTCATTTTTTGTCTCAAAAGCATAGATTATAACCCCTCTCTGGAACGAGCTCGTCGAGCTCGTTCCAATGAGGGGTTCATACCCTATGTTTTTGAGACAAACAAATGAAAAAAAAAAAATAGTTATTCAAGAATTTTATTTGCAAGTGTCGTCTGCCTTTCATGTTAGGTAAAGGGTTAATCCTTTTATTCAATGTAACAGAGAAAATCGAATTGCAGCGGCAAACAAATGTCAGACTCCCCAAGGTACAAACTCCATAAAAACGCCAGGTGCATCTACGACGTGCAATACGTCTTAGTACACAACACTACTAGCCCACCCCCCCACCCCCAGTCGTCATTGGAGATTAAGCGATTTTCCCAGGGACACAAAGCTGCGACCCCTGACGGGAATCGAACCGTGGACTGTTCGGTCTGAAGTCTAGTTCCGTAACCACTGATCCACCGCGCTCCCCAATTTTTGCGTAAAAACTGAATAGCTTATGACCGAGCTCGTTCGAATGATGGATCATAAGCTATGTTTTTTGAAGAAAAAAAACATTTTTAGTTCAGTCAAGAGATCTTAACAAAGGCGACTGTACTGTAATAAGGTCACAGGCTATCCGCAAATCGTGTTACTTTTAGGGTTAACAGACCTACAGACTAGTCCTATGACAAGAGCCACGTGATGGTATTTTTCGTCTACACTCACTCATGTGTTGAATCTTCAGTAGTCGTCCTCCTTCCGGTTGTGAAATCATTTTCCATCTCTCGCTTTCGTTCCATCATGCCAATGAGGTTTGCAAGAGGACAGTGTCGACTCTCTATTCCACCTTCACAAAGCCTCCTTCTGAAATTACAAGAAATATTTATTTGGCTAACTGGATATGAATTAGGATGACATCATTTCACCATGCAATGCCAGGAAGCGCGACTCGTTGGTTAGAGCATTGGAAGTGCGGTAATTCAATGGTTAGAGCATTGAACTTTATACCGAAAGGTCGACTGATCGATCCTAACCAGCTGTAACTGCGTTTTGTCTTTGAGAAAGACACTTAATCTCGATTTCCAGGCGGGGGCACGGTGGCTTTGTGTTCGGAGGCATACTCACGTCCCGTCAGAACCTGCCCGACACGATATGACCCTGGCTGCTCAAAGTGTCGTTAAACCCCAATAAACAAACAAACGTAATGCCACATGCAAAATGAAGGGTGGGGATTGTCGAGATATAATGCATAAACTTTAGTTATCCTTCACTTTTGTGTTGCTTTAATTGTGCGGATAAGTTAGGTCACTGCATCCTGCATCCCTCAGGGCCCCCAAATTTACGCAAGCCAACACCTGTTGGCGCATGAAATTTCGTGAAAAGACCAAAAGGCGAAATGGATCTGATTGCATAGACTGTCGGTTTATCGAAATGCCCTCTGTGTGGACTGCCAATGGCAGTCCACATAGAGGGCATTTCGATATACCAGCAGTCTGATCTTTCAATGATCGGTCAGATACAGGGAAACAGCGTTCTTTCGGTTCGAAAAATCAAAATAAGCGAAAAAGATGATTAAGAAAAGCATCGGAAAGTGCCCTATATGTGGACTGCCATTGATCGCTCAGATGCAATGAAGCAGCGTTCTCTCGGTTCGAAATATCAATTTTTTTCCTGGTCTGGGGCCCTCTTGGTACGTTTTTCGGCATTACTTTTGCCTACAAGATGCCTACAACTGGTTCATATACGCTCACCCTGATATTTCTTTGACTATTTTGCTGTAAATATAGACTTTCCGGGTTCTTGGGTACTTACACTTTAAAAACTTACTCAGTGCTCAAATTGATATGAAAAGTCAATTTTCTCCCGGAGAAGGTCCCGAAACTACACCTATACACACCTTTAACCCAGCACGAGGTGCAATGAAGTGTGTGTGTGGGTGGGTGGGTGGGTGGGTGGGTGGATGGGTGGGCGGGTTTGGGGGGTTATTGCTGCAAAAATGGCAGCAGAAAATTGTTTATTACTTACCCCACCAATATCATTTATTTAATTTAGCCTAGATCCGTCCTCACCTTGATCACTTCAAAGAACTGTATAAACTTGAAATGGGTTGCATAACAAAACCACAGATATCTGCGGGTATATGGAAGTGGTAGACTAAAACAAGGGGCAGATAACCGGATAGTTATTAAATAAGAATACTAACAGCACAACTCTCAAGTAGTCCAAACTCTGCCTTTTCTTCTCCACACCAGCCGTTATTCTTTTTCTGTAAATCGGTCGGTGATCTCTGAAATATAGAAACATATCCATGTTGAAGGTATTTATTTATCTCACCGCAAAATCGAAATTGGATACTGTTTCTGGTGTCCATAATAAATACAGGTACATTTTAGACGATGCTGGCAGCAAAGTGATTAATAGATTATTGGATGACAAATTGAGCTGAATTCCCTTTTAAAATTGGAAATTCTGAGGTACAAGTGGAAAAATATGAGATATCAGTCGAACAGAATTTCCCAGTTGTAAGTGGACTTCTCCAAAATAAGAAATTCAGTGGCCACCAACCGCAAGGGGGAGCAATTGGAACCCTGAAACCCAGGCGGTGGACACTCCCTACATTCAAGACGCTCTAGCCACGCCCCTGAAGGTAATTATGTTTATGGAAGGCCTTCAGCTTGAGTACATCCCTTACTCATTAAGGTCTGCAATACACTCTACATAAAATAGAAAGTTAAAAATGATCCGAAGTATGGCTACACCGCCTGGATAGGGGGTGTGCCAGATACCCCACCCCCACACAGTCCTCCAAAATTATTCGTCGTCGGGGAGTTCCTGGGCGAAGTGTGATTGTCCGATAAATGACACATCCAAGGGCCTCCGCACGGGCATAAAACTGTCTCAGGTGGTGGCTAGTTTGGTAATATGTGAAAACGACGAGCCCTAAAATGTAGTCTCGGCCAGGCGCGTAGCCATGAATGTATATTTGGGGAATACCTGTCTCTTTTAGGGTTCCAAGCATTTTTATGTCATAGGCTTGGTGTCAAGGCAGGAAAGCCATTAAGGTAGTTACTCCGCTCGGACTGGTAGTGGGGGAAGGGGTATATTTTTCCCCTGGAGAATTTTTTAAAAATATGCCCCAAATGATGCTATTTGGAGGAACATTAGATTCATTAGTTGTCACCTCATGTCGATCGTAGAAACGGGATTTTTATGGAGAAAGTGGTTTGAATTTATAAGGCAGTGTGTGTGGGGGTGGGGCGTGGGCGGGGGACTCCCAGTCTTTCCCATGGTTTGACCATTTGGCGAATCCACCATTTTAATTATATAAAACTGCCCTTTTCTTGCATATCCTTACGCGCTCGTTGCAAGTGTCTAACAATAGAGTAGTCATCCACACGAAAAACATTCATGTATTCTTATTTTTTTAAAGAATTACTTTCGTCAAACATACACGAGAACGATGGCCCGCTTGCGTACAATTTTGTAATTTACAGACCTGGAACTATAAACAATGTTAGTTTGAATACGGGGATTTTGAACTCTTTCACTCGACGGGTGTATATCCTCTATACCTTTTGCAAAATCTCGAAGACGCTACAAGCATATTTGCGCTATTAAATAACCCTGAGGATCTTCGATTGCAAATTTATTTATCCAGTCGCCAAATTCTTTCTTGATTAGAAAGTAAGAGTACAGGAAAATTTCCACCCGCTGGGTGATCAGGATTAAAACAACTTCGTGCATATTGTGTATGCACAGAAGTAAATATTACAACGATCATAAAATTGCGATGACTCATTGTCCGAAACAAATGGGAGTGTTGTTGTTAAGGAAGTATTTATTTGTTTATTTATTTATTGGTGTTTAAGGTCACATACTTCTGCTCCATGGCTAATCATGACCACATTAAGGGAATAAAAAAGGAATGTGACAATCGTTACTTAATCCCAGTTCCTTATTAGACATTCGCTATCAACCCATAAAATCGGTTGATAACGAATGTCAAATAAAGAACTGGGAATAAGTAACGGTTGTCACGTCCATAAATAAAAGAAAGAAGGTAAAGCTAGATTTAACCCTTTACCTAACATGAAAAGCAGACGACACTTGCAAAAATAATTCTTGCATAACTAATTTTTTTCATTTTTTGTCTCAAAAACATAGGTTATGACCCCTCGTTGGAACGAGCTCGACGAGCTCGTTCCAACGAGGGGTCATAACCTATGTTTTTGAGACAAAAAATAGTGAAAATTAATTGGCAATTTTTGAGAATAGCGCTGGCCGGTTTTGGCCGTTACGTTAGGTAAAGGGTTAAATCTTTGCAGAAAAAGGATATCTCAGTGATGGGAAATGGTGTGGTCAATTTGAAGGTTCCCGTACAAGATTAATGTACTTAATCATTTAATGACATATTTCAAATTGTCAATAGGTGCAGCTGTAGACGGAAAGTTATTTCCTTTAATATTCAGTGCGTGGGTCTGAAATAACCCCCTCCCATCGCAAGATCCTATCGGTGCTAATACTCGCTGTTTTGTCCTCAATAATCTGAATTTGCCATTAGTCGTAACTATGACACGTTGCTAGTCTCCCCTCTTACCAGGGCAGTAACTAAGGATGAGTGTCTGAAATAACCCCCTCCCATCGCGAGATCCTATCGGTGCTAATACTCGCTGTTTTTTCCTCAATAATCTGAATTTGCCATTAGTCGTAACTATGACACGTTGCTAGTCTCCCCTCTTACCAGGGAAGTAACTAAGGATGAGTGTAGATGTTGAATTCCCCCACCTCCACCCCTCCCCAATGTTTCAGTAGGGATATTTTCGTCTACACTCGAGTCTTAGATATCGATTCACTCTTGCTAGTGATCATGAACTTTATTATATTCTAGCCTGTGAATTATCACAAATTATCTAAAAGATATTTTTCGATATCCATCGAGTCGATGGATATCGAGAAATATCCCTCAATAGCTTCCTAAATGACGTCACGCTTCGGCGCATCGCCTTGAACGTCGCCTTGAATGAACGATTAGCAGATCTTTGTTATTGTCTTGAAACTGTTTGCAGTCGAATTGGGCTGAATATTGCATAGTAAAATGTCACGTAGCATATAATAAAAAGAAAATCATTCGTGTGGACATGAAAGTATAATTTTTCACGAGCGCTTACTCGTGAGATAAATCCGGATATTCACTAAAATAGCGTAGATATCCTCTATTTCACACATGACCAGAGTTGATACTTGGACTTAACATTACACAAACAGTCGGTCATACAATTGGAGGTCTGTGGCACCCGACTCCTGGTTGTTGGGGACACAGAATCGCCAATTTTGAAAACGATAAGTGCTAATTAAATAAGCTTGTACCATCGCCGAAGGATAAAACTCGAGGCCTGCGGCCTCTCGTTCTATCCTCCCGCGCTGGCACTCGTGTCATATCGATTAACCCGCTCACACGCGTGTGTCGTTCTGTGTGTGTGTCTACTAATAAATTTCCAAAAGCGCTTGAGTTTTTAACTGTATTCCCGACTGAGTAATATTCCAACTACGTCATCAAGGCTTGCCGTTGAAGGCATGCCTTGATGATGCAGATGAAATAGTTTGTCTGTCGGGATTTGAGCCATCAGGACAAATCAGATTTTTACACCCCTCCTAATTAATCTTTCCTGCCTCTTACTTGGCCTCCTAGTATGGAAGTGGGGTAGAAGGGGTAATAAGCCGAGGGTTTTAGTTAGGACTATCCAAGCCTAAACCCACAATAGTCATTAATATTGCATAAACTTTTCGTCCGAAACAAGGTTTATGAAATCCAATGGGAATGAGCCCGCAAGAATTTGAAGGCCGTTTTAATCAGGATTCATGTTCTGTAGCTTGGAAGTGAAAATGCCACCACCTCTACAGCTTATTCAGTTTAAAAGGAACGGATGTTTTGCTTTAAATAATACAAAATCTGCGAAAATATTACCGTCAGCACATTTTGTAGCTGATTACTAGATCGCTTTTCGAGAAAATAAGCCGTGAGCCAGATTTTGTAATTTTTCTCGTGCTCATTTTCACCAAGATATGAAGATTTTCCATCTTGCACAAATGATGGTACCAGGAGAATAAATAAATAAATAAATAAATAAATAAATAAATAAATAAATAAATAAATAAATAAATAAATCTTGTCTTTTTTTAATGGGAAAATCAATTTTTTCTTCGTATAAAAGTTTGATCAAGCTTGCATAAATATTGCAATTGCTAAAGCCAGCCGAGAAGTACACGAAACAATAAAGCAACATACTTTTGGTCTTCTAAAGTCCTCATCTCCAGCCCACTAATCAAGAACATTATGCCGCTAAGCACTGTTACGAAATATGACAGATGCATGCTTCTCGGTCTCAGGTTGCTTCCCAAATCCGATAAATGAAATCTGAAAAATATTGCGAAAATCATAAAAGAGTTTCTAAATTGTTGCGCGTTCGACCTCCCAAGACGCAAATGTGAACAAACACTGTAGTTCTGTGACACAGTACGGTGCGAAATATAAGTAAGATGCCCAATGCCCTCATCTATGCTAAATTGAGAACAACAAGTTGTGTATCTTTGTTTTGCTGATAAAATGCTCTCGCGGGGTGTACTGATGGAAACAGCGGGTAAATTGAGATAACTCCAACAGTCATTTGATCTGGGTTGTCGTATTTCGTCAAGTTGACAAGACAAGATCAACCAAATCAAACATGACGCTAGAGGCGTCATGTTTGATTTGGCTGATCTGGTCTAGTCTGGTCTAGTCGACAAGACTAAATACTAAATATGTTGTTGTCTTATGCATTTTCAAACAGGCTACGAACGAAACTTTTCTCCTGCATGTTCAACGAAAATGCACTCTAGTTTTTAAATCGCGTTTTTACAACTGTCGCCTTGATATTTTTGTTTTGTTTTATTGGGATTCAACGTCGCTTTGAACCGCCAACGCCACATCGTGTCGGTCAGTTTTACGGGTGAATGAAGTCAAAGTACCCGGAGAGAATCGACGAGTAGCGGCGACCAACAGTCAGATTCCTAAACGTGCGAACTCTGCACAAACAATTTTAGCAACGGTTGAAGAAGGCAAATGCACCATCGAGGTTCAGTACGCCTTAGTACACCGCGACGCCGGTCCCCCAAACAGGCAGTTGGGATAAATGTCTTGCCCCAAGACACAACGCAGTTACCGTGCACCTTTCGGTTTGAAATCCAATGCTCTAAGCACCGAGCCATCGCAATCCTAAAAATCTCCGCAGATGTTGGTTGTCCGTTCATGTTTAGCACGTATACACAGATTCAAGTATGGAAAGAATGGCTTCGGGGCGCCGATCGCGCACCAGGGACGGTGAGGGACATATTAGCATCTTTTGTCCTTCTTTAGCTGTTCAAATGTTGGCTGTATTTGGAAAAGGCAGGTGATGGTTTATGAACATTGACACGATGCCCGCGTAGATACTCTGTTGTTGTTCTTTCTGGGGCAGTCACTCTCTTTATGCCTGAAGTTAAACTTTTCATTAGCCCTTTACCCAACATAACGGCCAAAACCGGCCAGCGCTATTCTCAAAAATCGCCAATTAATTTTCATTATTTTTTTCATTTTTTGTCTCAAAAACATAGGTTATGGTCCCTCATTGGAACGAGCTCGCCGAGCTCGTTCTAATGAGGGGTCATAACCTATGTTTTTGAGAGAAAAAATGAAAAAAATAAGTTATTCAAGAATTTTTTTTGCAAGTGTCGTCTGCTTTTCATGTTAGGTAAAGGGTTAAAGTTTCTCCCACAGTATTTGAAGCAACCGACGTTCATGTCTTCACATGACAATGATCTGGACACAAATGATCAAAGCGCTGCAGATCGCCCCTTTATAAACTTGCCAACTGAAGTACCCGCACGAAGAAGTTATCCTCTAACAGATATCCCCCAATAGACCCCACTAGTCTCCAAAGTCACCAAAATCCCCAGTCTTCAGCTCCCAAATGCCGAGATAAGCCGTAGAGTAGTATGTGGAGTCACTCGGTCGAGCAATTGCTCCATAGCTCATTTACTCGATAAGATACGAGTCGTATGAGCAATGCCTGTTCCAGACACTCTTCGGCTCTTTTGATGAAATCATGTTTCACTTACTGAATCCCTTTTTCCAAAATGCGTCGAAGAGTAGCAAGAGAATGTGCTCATTGAGAAATTACTCTTATGCATGTTTAGCTTATTCTATGAAATAAGGATCCATGTTTCTCGGCACCACACTTACAGAATCCCTTTAGGACACAGAACCCTTTAACGAAATGACTCGAAGAAATGACAAGAGCAATTGCTCACTGAGCAATTATAGTACAGGTCAAAATAAGTTGTAGGATAACCAATATAAACTATGTATCTTTCTCTTCCTACACTGATAAGATCAGAATCTGACATCATTTTCTGGAAAGCTCTCTGTGAGAGCTTTCCAGAAAATGATCTCAGATTCTGATCTTATCAGTGTAGGAGCAGCTGTATACATAGTTTATTGTGGTTATGCTACAACTTATTTTGACTTGTACTGTACTCTTATGACTCTTTAGTTCATTCGATAAAATCCCCTCCCACGTTTCTCGGCATCCCACTCACAAAATCCTTTTAGGCTATAGTATCCCCTTTTCAGAAATCAGTCAAGAGTCGTAAAAAAATTTATAAGAAACCACCCCATCACCAAAATGGAGATAGTTACATCTAGACCGAGAGAGGGTTTAAATAAATTCAGTGATATGATTGGTTAGTTAGTTACAGTAAAGTGAAATGATTGGATGATCTGGATGAGCGAAACATGACTTATGCTGTTCGAAACAAGAACAGCGCTGACCAGTTATCCCCTTGCGTGAATTAAGGTGTAAAATTAAAACGTACCTTGGTTGACTGTTGAGGTGTGGCAGGTGACTAAAACATGAATGTTCTTCTGATGCGTCGTTGATGTTGTCGCATGAAGTGTTGAAAGCATTAACAGAATGGAGAGAACCTAACAGATGTATACAACTTTCAATACACAATAATTATCTCGGTATTTCCATGTACTTTATGGGCGCAAACACAACACACAAAGGAATTATAAATCTTCGTTTCATTGTTCAGCTGATAGCTATGAAGTTTCAAAATTAATTTAAGTAATTTGGTTTCCAATATCACGAATATATGAAGTATGCGCTTAAAAGTTGACGAGCGAATTGTGGGACGTGGGGCCAGTTTCATCAAAAAAGGTCTTAAGACGGTCTTAAGTCGGCGTTGCTGATTAAGACCAGTCTAAGCCAATCTCTAAGTGTTTCACAACTACGTCTCAAGAAAGTCCAACTTTTGCATTTGGTCAAGTCTCCTTGTTGGCTAAACTGGTTACTGCCCGTGTAGTACAGATTTGGCCGTAAAATGTGAACAGAACAAAGATGTTCGCGACAAACAACGACAGTCAAGTAAAACAAAACAATTATCGCTTAAGGTATATCTGGAGCCAAATACTTCAAATTTTCTATTTACTTTAAAAAGCGGGTTGAGAAACCATTAAACTCGATTCTTTATTTCTGTATGAAACTCCTTAATAAAAAGACCCATGTGTGTAGAATTGTGATATTAGAAGCGGGAAAAAGTGACTTTTGGCAACATTTGTTGTAAAATTTAGCTGCAAAAATTAAAAAATTATTGAAATCAAGAAGGATTTCTGAGAACTACTTGAAAGGAGATGAGTAAATAAAAAGCACTTGATGTCGTACAACAAATTTTCGCAAAATTCATCTTCTAAGTTGACAAAAATATGTTTAAAGGTTTGCCCTACCTCGAAATTAGACAAGTTGGATGAAAAAAGCATAACCCTGTCAATATAGCTGCAATTTAAATCGAATTATTGGTCATACATCATTACTGGCTGGTATTTGTACCCAGATCGCATGTTAGAAGTAACTACGGACCACCAGCTACCTTATTTCTTGCATCTAAAATTTTATTTAAATTCGTAATTTTTTTTCAAAATTCAACTTTTGATAGATATACGAATCGGCAAATGGGCTTTCACTAGCCTCTGTTACCAATCCACATAGTTATTTTGCCCTTAAAATATCATCAGCCAGGTCTGTGACTTAGTATCGTATCAAGAAAATCTTAAGTACATCTTAAGCCACCTACCCATCAGTCTTAAAATATAAGACAAGGCTAAGTCAAAAATCAGTGAGCCAATCTTCATGAAACGCAATTTTTGTCTTACTTTAGTCTTAATACTGGCTTAAGTCGTAGAACTGACTTAAGTAAGCTTCATGAAACGAGCCCCTGGTCAAGACCATACATGTGAATGTTTTCATTTCTTAATGTGTTATCACAGGACAGTTTTGATGAAAAAAGGTGGGCTAGACGCCCTCTATGCACCCACCCCAATTCACACGCACCATGCTTCACCGTCTCTGACCTTTTTAGTATTATCGGGCAACTTTACTTTGCCAGGCGAGGAAAGGGAATGTGTGGGTGCGTGAACTCCTTATCCTCCATCCTGAATGAACACATGTGATTTGCATTGGTTGAAGGCAAATGTATCATCAACGTACTGCACGCTTGGTGCTCCAGCTATGGCAGTCAGAGTTAAGAGTCTTGCCCAAAAACACAACGCAGATGAGACGAGTCAGGTTCGAAAAGCCACCCTTTTCCCTTTGAAGATCAACATTATTTATTTATTTATTTATTTATTTATTTATTTATTTATTTATTTATTTATTTATTTATTTATTTATTTATTTATTTATTAGGGTTTAATGATACTTTTACCAGCCAGGGTCACCTCGTGTCGGACAGTTTTACGGGTGGAGTAAGCCGGGGTACCTGGAGAGAACAAGCAAGCAACTGTCAGACACCACAGCGTACTAACTCCGCACATGCAGGGTTAGCATTGTTTGAAGACAAGTGCACCATCGACGTTCAGTATGCCTCATGACGCAGCCCCACTGTACCCCCACATGGGCAATCAAGATTAAGTACCTTGGCGAAGGACACAAGGCAGTCACCTCTGTTAGGATCGAATCATCTCCCTTTCGGTTTGAAGTCCAATCCCGTAACCACTGAGCCACCTCACCCCCGTTGAAGACCAATGATTTAGCCAATGAGCAACAACGCTCTCGGTAAAGTACTAAAGTGGATTGTTTATATATTTATTGGAGTTTAACGACACTTTCGAAATCAGGATCACCTCGTGTCGGAGGTAAAGCGAATAAATGAGAAACTCGCCTAGTGCAGAACATGGCGGAGATTTCTGATGACTGGAGGAGGGTGGGACTTTGATGTTAAAAATACACTGTGTTGATATTTATAGTTTAACCCTTTACCCAACAAAACGGCCAAAACCGGCCAGCGCTATTCACAAAAATAGCCATTTGATTTTGATTATTTTTTCAATTGTTGTCTCAAAAACCTAGGTTATGACCCCTCATTGGAACGAGCTCGTCGAGCTTGTACCAATGGGGGGTCATAACCTATGTTTCTGAGACAAAAACTGAAAAAATTAGTTATTCAAGAATTGTGTTTGCAAGTGTTGTCTGCTTTTCATGTTAGGTAAAGGGTTAATAGAGGGAAGTTCATATCGTAAATAAGAAATATAAGGTTCAAAATCTGTGGAAAAAAAACTAAAGAAGTGCAAGAAAAATTGCACTCAAATACCTCCTGGTGAATCCGGAGGTCTTTGGGTGAAATCTGTCTTGCACCGCTTAACCCTTTACCCAACGTAGACGATATCAAAATTTATTATTTTAAATATCATTTTTTTTTAAATTTTCAATAAATTTCAACAAAACCGTATCATGTGACCCCTATTTGGAGCTCGACGAGCTCGTTCCAAAGAAGGGTCACATGATATGGTTTTGTGGAAATATTTTGAAAAATAGTGTTTTCTTCTGCTGCTGAATTTGCATATTACGGGGGCGGATGTGGCCGATTCGTTGGATAAAGGGTTAAGCGTTTTTCACAGGGTATTACCTATTGTGTCAATGGAGTTTCAGGCATATTCCTGTCTCCAATTACTACAGATGAAACAATATGTCCCGCACACACAGAAACACAGACTGTTTATATGTTTATTGTGGTTTAACAACAATGTCACCAGTAAATGTCACATTGTGTCGGAGAATTTTACCGGTGATGGAAGTCAGGGTACCCGGAGAGAACCACCGAGCAGCGATGAGCAACTGTCAGTTTCTCCCACTTACTAACTCTGCACAAGCAGAGTTAGCAGCGATTGGAGGCAAGTGCGCAATTGACGTGCAATACGCCTCAGTACAGCTCCACCGTAACCCATGTTTGTAATTACACGTATGTAATCGGGATTAAGTGTATTGCCCAAGGACACAGCACAGATGATGCGGGTAAGGGTAGACCCATCGACATTTCGGTTTAACGCCCAATACTCTAATCAGTGAGGCACCGTGCTCCCAGACATACGGACTAACAAATGAATTAAATAAGAGAAATAAAACAAAGGAGGGAGAGCGGTTTTATTTTTATTTTTTATTCCCGATGGAATGATCGCAGATGCCTAAAATTCAGTTGTGAGAGCTAAAATTAAATACTGGAGCTTCCATGTTGATTTCACTGATAGTCTTTTTTATAACAATGATTATACGACACAGAATCAATATAGAACAACTAAAATGAAGATTAAAATAATATGGAGCTTTTTAACTGGTTGAGTGCTAGAAGCCAGAATCAGATCTTTAAAAAAATGAGGGTACCAGTGCAAAAGCTAACATTTTCCTTACTCATGTTTCGTATTCAGTCAAACGTAAATAATAGTTTGTTTATACAGATTTGTTCTATTACAAATTGTTGGAGAGTGCCAGTTGGCACTCTCCAATAATTTGTAATAAAACAATTTTTGATGAACAAATTTAGACCTCTAAAACTAATCTAGCTCTAAACCAGTTAAATAAATATTTATTTTGTACATGCATTATGAGAATCGTGTCACATTTCGCGAAGAGAATAACAATACTTTATCAACGTATACGACATATTGCATCGCAAATCGCGATGTGATGCCGCTAAAATCACACCCTATGATAGTTTTATACATTTTGAATTTTGCCTCCAAAATAAATATGACGAACGCGGGTCGAAAAAACGAATGCGCCGGTGCCTGAGAATCAAACGTTTACTTTTCTTTAGCCTAACCTGTAACCTATATTTTTAGTCGGAAATCCCATGGTCTTTGACAACTTCTCACCAGTCAAAAAAGACTTTATACGCCACTGCTTTTCACATTTGGGTGTCAACCAAATATTTTTTTGTTTAGTCTTCTTTGTAACAATGAAAATGTCGTCTACTTGTGGTATTGTGTAAAGTGTTAATCCTTTGCCTTATGCAACATGAGAAGTGCGTTACCAAAATTAATTCCTGCCGTGAAAAAAAGGCTTGTTCTTCTAAAATATACTAATTACGCCTCAGTTTAACGAGCCTGAATAGCACATTCTCTTTAGGAGTCTCAAATTCTGTTCGAAAAAGAAATTTGTCGATTGTTGTGAATACAGAAGTGCAAAGTGTGTCGATCTGCTAGGTTAACCCTGTTCACACAGATATCGAAACATCCAAAATTCCAAACTGCAAATACTCCGAATAATGCAGCTAGAAATTTGACCATCGCTATCGTGTTTGCGGGAGGTCAATGAGCTCTGTCATACAAGACTGAAGTGTTTAGAATATCAGCTACATTAGTTGACAAATTTGCGGATTGAAATTTGATATTAGTGTGTATAAGGGTAAAGGTTAAAAGTTCACCTAACATAACTGTATCCGGTCAGCTCAAAACACAATAATTACATTGTTAATGTAGTTATACGCTTTGGGTCCAAATACTCAATTCCCATTGGTCAGCTGGGTGAAAACGTCATGACCAAACGTAATTCATTTTCCAATGAATACATTTGGTCGAACTTTGACCCACACTTACGGCAGAGCGCAATTGACAGAATGTAATTCAGGCGGTGTTTGGGCGGGTTTTTAACTTTTAGCGCCTCTCGCAGTGATCAACTCCGCTGCTGTTTCTTTGGTGACATTTCCCAACTGTGGCATAAAGCCCGTTACTAAAATACTCGTTTCCATTTCTAAAGTTGAGAAAATTAAAGCTTATTTGTCTTTGGGATATCATTTAGACGGAACAAAGGCCTGCGCTAGTTCTTGAGTTCCAACGACTGAAAGCCGTATGATTTTCAACAACGGCGAATGACGATTCGTGGGGGAAAAAAGTAGTTTGAACAGTTACGGAATGTAATTATAAGAATTGAATGCAATTTTTATAATCTTGATTGGAGTATGAACGTGTGGGAATGGGTACAAATTATGTATGAATTCCAAAGAATGCAGGGTAGCATCACTAAATTCACCCTCTGGGGACCTCATTTTGCAGATGACAGTCTGCTTATTTTCTGGCTTGAATCTATTATTATATATCGATGGAAAGATGCAGGAGAATAGCTAGATGATTGGGTAGGTGTGTCAACCTCTTCCAGACCCTAACTGCCCTTCCATCCCTTCTCCCATTAGTTCCCGTGCCTGTGTGAACAATTTTGCCCATTTACGCAGGACAATATATAAATTATAATGAAAACGCGCATTGTGTAAAGGCTAATACACTCGACCCAGGGTATTCGAGCAGATACTGGTTGAGGCGAATCCCTCGACCATTATCTGGCCGAATCTCGAGAGTTGAGTGTATAATCTGACTTAAAAACGCACCTTAGGCCATACAAAATAAATTAATTGATTCTCAGGCAATTGTTTTTCAAATCAGTGAGGGAAGGAGGGAGGGTTTTATTTTTAATTTTTATATTTCTTTTGCAAAAAGAAAGCAAACACGGAGAGGATTTCGGTTGTCTTTTTACACACAGAAATATTGAAAGTGCATATTTATGCAAATAAATTAATTTTTAAATTGAAAAATAAAACATTCCTCCAAAAAAAAAACAAACTGTGGGTATTGCAATTCAAAGGCTTAATTGCTTTAGATGCTCTTCGTGTTATCTTTGAGGTAAAAGTTTTAATCCATGGGGATTTTCCTCGTTACAATTTATGGAAGTGTGCCTATAGGCACTCTTCCATAAATTGTAACAAGGCAAACATATTGGAGACACAACCAAACAAATACGCATTAATCAAAAAATATAAAAAGTTTCGGGTTTCCCTGAATTTGTACTAATAGTGGAAGACACTGAAATGCAATAAAAATGTCCAATGAGGGGGTTTAAATTCAATGAGGGATTGCCTGAGAATCAAAATACTTTTTTTAGCCTTACATTAAATTTTTGTTTTTATGCGAAAAAATTAAGGTGATGGTTACATGACCAAGAAACGGTTGAAAATTTGATTGATTTGTGTTCAGAGATACATTGACAATTTTTAAGGGACTACAAAGTAAAGTAACGAGTGATGAGCCATCTATAACTGTGATAAATATGTGTTATGTGCACGTACAGAATCTTTTATCGCGATGAGACTCGTTTTGGGGTACGTATAGCTACGAGTCGCGCTTGCGCGACGAGTAGCGACACCTCCCCAAAAAGAGTTGCGATAAAAGATTGTATACAAGCACCATGAGCGCATAACACATTTATCTACCCTTCAGTCAAAAACCCCCTAAAACCTGACATCTCAGAAATAATTGTTATTAAACAAAACTCCACACTCAACTGATCAAAATGATAGATCTCCATTTTCATTTCTCTCAACCCGAAGGCACGGGAAGAGATTCCTTCAGCATGAATGAAATTGTACATTGTGAAAAAAAAAAAAATAATCAAACTCAGCCCAAGTGTGCTTTTTCCGTCTAGCAATGATATTTCAAACCAATTCAATTCATTTCATGAGGTCACCCAAGACACAGATGCCTGGTTTGCGAAAGGAACTAGGGAATTAAATTTTTGTATTGCGCAAGAATCGCTTTAAATACATGACGTCACTTCATTCATAATTTTAGAAGCGATCAAATCACAATAAGATTGACGTTACGTTTCAGAATTTTCTCGCAATAACATTAAATTTTTGTCATTCACCTCCATATTTTTTGTTTTGGTGTTTTGCATGGTGAATTGTTTTTGTAATGGATCGTGCAATTGCCTGCAGCGTGGAATGAATGTTGAGGTAAACTTGAGGCATCGTTCATTGTAGCATTATTAGTTTTTGAACGAAATGACTTGTGATTATCAGTACCACAGAAATAGTCCGTCAGGCGCGTGTGCCTGCTTTTCTCGCGATGTCATGTGACTTTTATCGCTACTGCAATAGCGATCCAAGATCTTTTATCGCCGATTTTATTTTTATCGCTACTGATGTTGCTGTTTGCGATTGCGTTGTTTTTGTAAATGGTACATAAAATGTAAGAAATATTGATAAATAAAAAAATTAAACTCACAAAAAATTGTGTTTTTGATTTCCATCAAACTTTTCCAGCACAGCGTTAATAAATGTTCAGATTTTCCCCCAAAAGTACGCTAAATGTTGCAAAAGAAAACACACAACAATAATGGAGTCACAAAAAAGCTGAAAACGTTCTTCAAATGGAACGATGAAGAAATTAGATATTTCTGTTTTACCATGTGGACGAGTCTAAAGGTGTTCTTTTAAAGAGAGACGGGTGAGGTATTTTCAAAATTCGCAAGTGTTAGTGTGAACTGTGATTTCAGGTTGACTGATCATATAATAGTGTACTGCAAAATAAAAGATTCATTCAGAACATGTGACTTGGGTTAAACTGGTAAAACATGCTGTCATAAATGGGCGCCATGACACCCATGGAATTGAAAATGCCCAATACATTCACAGAGGAAAGTTGCATTGATAATGCCATAACTGTGACATAAAGTCGAAATTGCAGGACAACTTTTTAGTTTCTTTATCTAGGGATGGCATATTTAGAAATGGATCTCTATGCCTTTGTTTCGTAATATTATAATTTTGTTGTTGTCGATACGTAAAATATAAAACTGGATAATTAGGTTTGAAAACAAAAAAATAGTGGATAATTAATAGTTATTAATTTAACCTCGTAAATACTTAATTTGAAATATCAAAATATTTACCTGAAAATTTTTCCCACAATGCACCATTGAATTTAAACAATTCAATGTTGTTTGACTGAGCTTATTGAGCTCATTGAGGTCCCGCAAGCAAGACTGAATTGGTTAAATGCCCAGTTGCATCATGGTAAGCATTTGCTTGCTTGGAATTTCAGTATTTTGACAACATAGCGCGGGGGTTAAGCAAATCGCAAAGTGTTACTACTAATGCATATGATTCATGTACTCTTGGTTTGTGAGTTGCACTACCAGTATCTAAATAAGACTATTGCCTGCTCCAAATATTGAGACTGACCATCTTGTCGCCAGTTTTATGTTGTCAAGACTCTTTCGTCATCCAGCCGACGACTTTCAAGTTTCAAGCGAGTGCACATGCGTATCTTTTGTCCATGTACCCAGTACCAGCAGCAAAAAGCTTTAGATAACCCTAAGAAATATTTTCAGCTTTTTTCCTTAATCACATCTATGCAGTAAAGATCATACGAGGTGTATAGACGTTAGCCCTTTGAACACGAGAGGCCGCATTTTCTGTCCAGAACATGATGCGTCATAATTTCATTAAGTAGGATGGATGCTAAAGGCATGTGTGAGGTAGACCAATCAACATTTTCATCGTGCAGCCCTGCTTGGTCTCCCCCAGATAATGAATATGGACTCATCCAGTTGCTGTCATTGAACTGACATGGAAGATACCACCAGGCTTCACGGGTTAAGAAGTATTGTTTTCTAGCCAAAACGCATTGAAAATGATTTGTGGGCGTATATATACGCTTCAAACAGGGACGTAGGAAGTATTTTGAACTGGAGTGGGAGGGACTGTCATTGACGGGCACCCATACACCGATACGTTCAAGTGATGACCCATGGCCTTCATGAAAGGGTAGGATTGCAATACACAAAGTTACGGTTCGGACTAACTGATCTCAAAAGTCAAGACAGTACCACAATTTTTTGTTCCATATTTAACAAATTTGTTAACTATATATCATAAAATATAAACGTTTTTTTTTGGGGGGGGGGGGGGTTTGGGGGGGGAGGTAACTGCAGGGGTGTACACATGCGCACGTTTTACCATAGTCCAAAGTCCGTAATGTAATTTTTTGGTTTGGTACGTCCAAAGGACGTACCAAACCAAAAAATTACATTACGGACTTTGGGTCCAAGTTTGGACTAGTTTTACTATTACTATACGTGTAGTCTGTGCTTACTATGGCTAGTTGCGAACTAGCGATGTGCAATATCTCAATATATAAAATGGACAGTGACACCGATAGTATTATGTTGCTAATTTTGATAGAACTATATTACTATCTCCCACAGTCAATATGGCCATAGGGATTGTGTACGTTATGTCAGAATATGTCCTGTTAGGGTACCCATAATTGGTGAAAAAAGTGTGGGGGCACGTGACCCCTGTGCCCCGCCCTGGCTGTAGAATGCACAAATCGTGCGATGAAATACCCGTAGGATCACTCACTTCTTGCTGATTCCCAATCAGATTGCTATGACGGGAAGCCAAAAAGTGAAATATAGGTTTGCAGGTAACTGTATTTGAGTGGCGATGGACCCCGATTACCTGGTGCTAGTTGTCTTCCTCTCTATTGCAACCCACTACTTTTTGGAAGGTGTTGTAACATGGGCCGCCACGACTCCACCCCGGGTTCCTGGTGTTAATCATCTTTCATTCCCGTAAAACCTTCATGTTTTCGAATGGAACATGTAATTTTTAATTTGAGTTTTTATTGATTCTGTACATGTTATCCAGTATTATTTTGTGTCTTCTCAACTTTTTACCGAGCTCTTTGTCAAGGAATAAGTGGATTTATAACTTACATTAGGTTGTCTTGACACCGTCCCCTCTCCCACTCATCCGTGCTCACTGAATGTCACGGGGATTCCGCATCATTCCAGCCATTTATTGTTGTTCTCAGAAAGAATGAAATATTTTCGAACAGAAATGTTTTATTTTTGAAATATATTCGCTGCCCGAAAATCGTTGCCATAAAATTATGATGATCAATCGAAATAGGACGGAAGAGGGACGTTATCGTGTATTTTTTCGAACAGATTTGTCTTTCCATTCAACGTCTGGTTCGGGCCAAAAAATAATCACACATTGCGATGTGTTGTGCTGTCATTTTTCCCAAACTCTTATTGCCACTGATGAGGATATCCAGTTGGGCTGGAATTACCCCCCCCCCCCCCCACCCTGCGCTGAAACGCACAAATTATGAAAATTATGAAAGTGAACCTGTACTATTTCAGTTTGTGCATCATTCATTCAAACATTTTCTTACCATTTTACCAAGAGATAGGAGACACACCCCAAGCATGCCACAAGTGGCCCGATACGCTACTTCACAACCCAAGTGCCAATTCTGCTCAGCTCAACAACATTAGTGAATATTCAAAGTTTTTTAGCAGTGCATAAAAATTCCACCATGAACTAATATGACATTTTTATAGGAAAAGCTGCAATGTAAGATTGTAGACTGAAGGTGAGGAGGGGTGGTGGAATCTCTAAAGAGTGGTAGGTGTGGCACAATTGTCCAATACGCACCGTGCCAGCCGTGGTTCGGTTCGATCGCAAAAAATGTGAAATTTCATCCACCCAAAGGCCATTTCCTTGGTATTCAGGTGTTGACTAGTGTGACAGAAGGTGTTAAAAAGTTGGGGGGGGGGGGGCGTAGGGAATCGGCGGAGGAGGTTGGGAGGTGTCACCGATAAATATATTTTACCTTTGGAACAGCTGACAATATTATTTCATGTCAGGTCATGTATTACTCTATTATTCTGTCTATTTCTTCTTCTTCAACCACCTTCTAGTCCGTAGGAGCCCTAGGGCAAGTCTCCGGGTTGGAAGATGGTTCAAGTTGAGCGCATAATTTGGTCCGGGTAACGTGGAAAGTAATTTTGTAAATACAACTAAAGTTATTTAAATTTTCAGAAAGTGTTTTACAGAAATGTAGTATAGTGACAAATTTTCCATGTAGCAACCACGGGAAGTGAACTTCTTGTTTACAGGGGTAAACAATCTCTGTTTTGCTGTAAAATAGGATACGGTTATCAGTGCCTGGTGTGAAAGTCCTCTAAAGTGGGCAACATGAGTATAACGATTGCCTGGTCTTGACTTTATATCCATGTCGCGGTTTTGATTAGCGATTGTGCCGATATTTGTGCCCTTAAACATTACAAAATAAATAAAATAAATTACATCGTCTCGTGGCTCAGTAGGTAGAGGCGCAGGCTGCAAGCCGAGAGGTCCTCGGTTCGAATCCCGGCTGCGGCAACCGCGTTGTGTCCTTGGGCAAGACACTACATCCCCATTGCCCGCGTGGGGGCACGATGACGCCGTGTACTAAGGCGTACTTCACGTCGATGGTACGCATGTCTTCAACCAATCTAACCCTGTCTGTGCTGCAGTGCGGAGTTACGATGTTGGGGAGCTGGCAGCTGCTCGTCGTTGCTCGGTGGTTCTCTCCGGGTACTCCGGCTTCCTCCACCCTTAAAACTGTCACGGTCATGATTAGCCATTGTGCATAAATATATGACCTTAAACATCAATAAATAAATAAATAAATAAATAAATAAATAAGTATTACATCGTCTCAATTTTTTAAATTCATTGAGCAATTATGTCGCATGTCTGTGAGAAAAGGGCTAGGGACACGTGTGCTCAGCGCGCCTTTCTCTCCGGTTACGGCGTCTCAGCGGGAAGGCACACCTTCTTTTCCTATTTCTGCCAAACCCTGTTTGTTCGTAGACATTAGCTTTTCGCGTAAACGGTACAGAAAACTTGTGCTATGATGATAGGTTCACAATTTGACTTCTCCAACCAGGTGTAGATAGCATGAACTACAATGGACTGCGTGTCGAATATATAGTTACCTTTATGCTGTACAATATATCCTGCATCAAATACATGCGAACACATGTGCATCGAATGGAAAAAAACACAAAACGTAATCGATGTTATATTTTAAACTGTTCCATAAAGTTAAGTTGTTTGACCTCGCAAAAACTGGAAACACTTGTGATTCCGGAGTTTGCTTTGTGACTCCATCTTAGAACGGATCTTTTCAAGTCCTCGTCGTATTATTAAAGAGGCGTATTTAATAAACCTTCAACACGGTTTTGACCATGAAATGACTCACTGAACGCTGACAGCAATACACTGTATTCCGTAGGCTCCGTGAATGATGGGTTGAAAATCTATTTGAGTGAATCTTACCTTTTGTCGAGACGAACAAACTGTCAAAACCTAAATCCGATCATATGAAATTTTGGTTTAAGAAGGCAGTCAAATGTATAGTTCCTACGTCATGTTCGGAGTCCACTTCGATCCCAAACATTCGGCGCAATTCTTTTTAATAGTTCATGTGTTTGTTAATCGCATTTCAACTACATTAACCGCAGTTCTTGTGTCTGGTTAAGCCGGGAGTACAAGAATAAAGTGAGAACCTAAAATGTATAAGTAAAATAACTCAGTATCTATCTCATCATCAGTTCTGCAAGATGTATGTAAAGCAGTTAATACCGTACATGTGCCAGCATGTACCTCTCACAAACTTCTCTTAAGACCTACACACGGCTAGCAGAGTCATCACCTCTTTGTTTGTTCATCTATCAAAATGCCGTCTGGCGATAATCGCTTCATTTATTCGTCTTTGCAGTTTTCAATTCAGGACATTAAAAATAGCCTGCAAGATATATTCGTAACGCAGTGTTTAAGCAAAACACCTTATATGGTATATATGTTGTCAGTAAATTCCACATACAGTTAAAACTAGAAGTCCTGTCATGAAATGTGCACAAATAGCTCGTCGATCTGCGCGTCAATCTACGCGTTATGACCATAGTAAGGCAATCAAATTCTGTACATATGGCCTGTGCACAAGCAATGTTTCAGCCAATGGACCTCCAGGTAACCCGGAGGGCCATTGGCAGAAACATTGCCTGTGTTTGCTATGAGTAACCATGAGAACCTGTCCTGCTTTGGATGCCATTCGATATGGCAATTGCGCGCAATCTCGACGCGTAATTAAGCCTAGATAAGCACAAAGTTCGTGACAGGTCTTCTACTTTTAACTGTAGGACTCTTCGAATCATTAATTTCGGGTCGAATAGAATCCCGAATCAAATCAGGAAGAAGATTACGAATCGAGGTGAAGCTCGAGAGCCATTTCACTGCTTTTGAAGTTGTTGATATTACACCTTCTCAGAACCGTAAATGCTGTCTGTCTCTACTCGAGAAATATTGTTTGCAACGGCGACTTGTCTTTTTCAGCAAATCACACATAAAAGCGGAATATTCCAGAACGGAATCAAAATAGTTTCGTTGGGTGAACCTCCTTGAACTCTTCTTCTATCATCAGGTCCCCTGTACAGAAATTCAAGGGGAGACACTTTGTAAGATTTTGGGAACATCTGGGTGATTTGAGATTTTTCGAATCGGTGCGTCTGAAATCAATTCGAATCATCGAACTTTCGAAGCTTCGCGTGGTCGTAATTCAACATTAACCCTTTACCTAACGTAACGGCCAAAACCGGCCAGCGCTATTCTCAAAAATCGCCAATTAATTTTCATTATTTTTTTCATTTTTTGTCTCAAAAACATAGGTTATGACCCCTCGTCGAGCTCGTTCCAACGAGGGGTCATAACCTATGTTTTTGAGACAATAAATGAAAAACAAATAGTTATTCAAGAATTATTTTTGCAAGTGTCGTCTGCTTTTCAGGTTAGGTAAAGGGTTAAATTCGACTCTAGCTCTCGCCCAATATAGACGTTACTAAGATTGAATATACCATACCACTAATAAACTGTGTAACTAACAGTAGCTTAACTGCTACAAACACCTTGGACCTCACGTATAAGTTCTGAATATACCGTCCAGTTCGTTCACATCTATACACGGCCAACCGTTAGAGTGATCTCCCCTATGTTTATTCACCTACCAAAATGGTGACAGACGATAACCGTTATAATCATTTAATTGTCATCGCAATTGCAAGATGAGTAAAAAGAAAAAATATCCGGTGACATAAATATTCTTTCGACTGTTTTTCAGGGCCTCATATGGCATATACAGTGCCAGTTGTTTCCATGTTGGACTCAAATTCGCTCTCACACAATATGGTAATAACTGGCAACTTATATACCATATTAGGAAACTAAATTAACTAAAAACTGTGTAACTGTTAATATCGACCTGAAGGCGGCAGACGAAATTCGACCTGTTATCATTAAAATATTTATCACACGATTGCCATTTATTTCTGGTATTACATTCTAAGATATACATGTACAACACTTGTAATGTGGCTGCGTGAATTGACGCCATGGGGTTCTTCGTTTGATTCAAGAGCGTGGCAATAAATATGGGATCTTTTGCAGGAATTTTGATCTATGTGGATTATTTTCACTTGGTGTTTGGAAAGGATATGAGATTCAATCTAATTTATATAGAACTAGCGCGACGAGGCATCCCAGGACGGGTAGCTCCGCTCGCGCGACTAAAAATTCTATTGCATTGCATATCAAGTGAGATAATCAGAGCTTGAACTTCTGACTGGACGAAATGATTGCATCACGGAATCAAAGACTTCCCATTTATATAATAGATACTTAAATCCCGTCCTCAAAATACGATCTGATCGCTGCGTGTAAGTTATTTGATTCGTATTAATATTATTAGTTATCCTTGTGTTTTCCAGGGTGTATGGGAGTTTACACCGGTCTGGGAACTCATAAACCCTTCGGCGAAGCCTCAGGGTTTATGAGTTCCCAGACCGGTGTAAACTCCCATACACCCTGGAAAACACAAGGATAACAGATTTATTTCCAAGACTTTTGGTGTACTTAATACTTTAATTTAAATTGTGGGAAAAAAACTGATAGAAAATTTGTACTTTGTAAGTTTCTTAATAAAACCAGACAAATATGGATGTCATTGGAACTGGCTCAATGAGCTAGTTCCAATGACATCCATATCGATAATATTTTATTACACATAAATATTAAATTTCCTATATTTTGTATTTTATATATATTTTTATTTTTATTCTAACATAAGTGAGCAGAAGGTATGAATTAATAATTAAAAATGGGTACTTTTTTTTAGCCATGTAGCCTGCTATTGTGTTTTCTTGTTTTTACTCAATGGTTAACCACGGTGTAAAAAAGGTACTGTGAATTGCAAGTTACACCGTACCTGGCAGCCAATCAAAATGCAGCATTTTTTGTTTCATTTGGAAATATTGATCCTTTCACCGAAATTTGACATCTGTGCATTGTGGCAACTTAGATAACACTATCATGTGACAAAAAGGATATCATATTTGTCCTTTTGCATATAGAATCTATAAACCTCGTCTACTAAATTCTGAGCCTCGATAAACCTTTGTTCATATTAAATTTAGTGATTTGAGATCCTTTACACGAGAATTCCTACGGCCAGCAGGAAAAATGAAAGATAATCATTGTTAAATAAGGGAAGGGGGGGGGGGGGGGGGGGGGGTAATGCACTCGATCCAGGGTATTCGCCCGGATAATTCGCTCGATCATTCTTTTAAAAATGCCAGATCATTCTAAAAACAATACACACTTATTATTCGTGGCGGTTATTCTTTCGGGTAGCAGCGAAGGTAATACAAATAGAGTTGTCGTCAAGGGGTTTCAGTGTTTTGTAATTACTTTCACAACCCTATTACCTCACATATTATGATTGTTCGGATTGTTAAAAGAAAGCCCTACGTTGTGTCCTCGCGCAAGGCACCTAATCCCGATTGCCCAAGTGTGCGGTACGCTGACGCTGTGTACTAAGATGTACTGCACGTCGATGGTCCCTTCAACTGTTACTAACTCCACTTGTGCCAAGTTGGTACGTTCGAGAGTCTGATAGTTGCTCGCCGATGGTCGGTGGTTCTCTCTGATACTACAGCTTCCTCTGCCCGTAAACTGCCCCACACAATGGAACCCCGGTTGTATCGGTAAACCCCAATAAATAAAGAAACTAAAGGATGCTCACATGGTTTGTCATTCAAAATAATCTGTTCCATTTACAGACGAGATTATGCCTTTTGTTACGAACACTGCACCTAATAACATATGGAGAGTAATCGCTTGACAAGACTGGTTACGTGAAATAATTCATGAGAGGTGAGGGACGTTGTACAAACACGAGTGCGCGAATGCGCACGAGTGTTTTACAATATAGTCCCTCGCCTCGAATGAATTATTTCACGTAACCAGACCAGGCAAGCGATTACTCTGTTTAATACTTCTTATTATTAACGATAATTATATTATTTAACCCTTTACCTAACGTAACGCCAGCGCTAATCTCAAAAATTGTCAATTAATTTTCATTATTTTTTTCATTTTTTGATTTTAAAACATAGGTTATGACCCCTCGTTGGAACGAGCTCGTCGAGCTCGTTCCAATGAGGAGTCGTAACCTATGTTTTTGAGAAAAAAATGAAAATAATAGTTATTCAAGAAGTTTTTTTGCAAGCGTCGTCTGCTTTTCGGGTTAGGTAAAGGGTTAAAGAAACAAAAAACAATGAAGTCCCCATTACACCTACGGCAAAGCGTCTTCTTTTGTACATGACACAATTGTTGATGGCATATTTCACTTGTGAAGTTATCGTTTGTTGTCAAACCCGGAAATCCCAGTAAATCACACTTTGGAAAGTAATAAAACGTAATAATATAATGTTTATGCGGTTTGAATTATAAAACACAGGATCTCTTTTGAGCCGAGATTTCACATGAAATGTCTGTACCGACTTCACTAAAATCTATCTGGGTCGAGGTTTACCAAGGCTCAGATCGATTTTCGGGAATGAAAATTTCAGCTCCGATCGATTTTAGTGAACGAAATTGAGAAATTTCATATCACATTGTTACGAATTTGAAATTCTTTTTACCACATAATGTGCAATTTAAACTCTTGGCTAACGTAATGACTAAAGTTGACGGAGCTGTTCACAATATTGTAAATCAAATTTTAGTATGTTTTTCCAATTTTTGCCACAAAATATAACTTATGACCCCCTCATTCAAACGAGCACGCCGAGCTCGTTCCAATGAGGGGTCATAAGCTATATTTTCGGGACAAGAAATGAAAATATTTAGTTATTCAGGAAATGTTTCTGTAAATGTCGCCTGCTGTTTGTATTAACCCTTTGAACACTAGTGGTATCTGCCATTCCAGTTCAATGGTAGCAATTAGAAGAGTCCATATTCATTATTTGGGGGAGACCAATTAGTATTTTCAACGTTCAGACTTGGGCTGCACGTTGAAAATACCGATTGGTCTACTCAACAATATTTATTGAACCCCATCCTGTATAATGACGTTATGACGTATCATGTTCCTGGCCGGAAAAGCGGCCGCTGGGGTTCAGTTAATGAAAAATAAGGGAACAACATTAATTCAATTCTCCTTTCGTAACCAACTCACAACGTTACGTCGTCGACTTTGACTTCTCGCGTTAGTCGTGTTGTGCACGATATTTTCCGTAATGGGGATTATGCGATGAAAAGGTTTTCGATGTTTTGCACATATACGCCGAATGATAGGTTTTTAGTACTTGGTAGTGAAAGATTTCTCTCATACTGAAGTGGTTTTCTGAATGGCTAAGCTTCTTGAATACTGAGTACTGAATCAAGAACTGACCGTGTCTAGGGAAGTTCAACTTAAAATGTACTCATACCGTCGCTCCGTAGATTCAAACACTTAAACCGGCAAGGATGGGAAATTTATTTTCCTGTATGATTAAGACAGAAAAGTATTCAGACATTTTAAAGCTTGCAATCTAATTTTATGTTCAACTCATTTCTTTTAGTGGAAACTATTTCTACAGTTACGCGCAAACTGGTTTTGTTGTTGATTAGAATTGTTAATCCTTCAGATTTTTTGGTTATTCCTGTTCACCCAGCCCACTAGTTTTAATTAACACCTGGACGAAGGTTATAGTCCGTAACAAAACAGAGAGCTTATGTTTCATCTCCGGACTTAACTGATAAGTTGATATATCAAAACAGAGAGAACTTTTTGTGTTATTATAAGAGGTCTGTCCACGAGGCATTGGTGATAAAATCATAACTACAGTCTGCAGCCAGACGGCTGTAGACTGCAGTTATTATTTTATCCTCCCTGTATATTGATATTGTAACGGACCCATCTCACCGTAAATGTACACAAAGGCAATATCATTCCAGGAAACCAGCGTTTAAAGGGTTAATGTTATTCATTTATTATTATTATTATGTTATTCATGATTATTATTAATATAATAATGTGTATTTATATGATAAATAATTATGAGATCATTAAATAATGTGTATTTATAAATATGATAAATAATTAATGATAATTTTTGTTCGTTTTTGTCAGGTGACAGTATTGCTACCGTATACATCATACACCAGATTTTCATAATGCACGGATAATTCAAATTTAATTTCAAGGACATGCTTCAGATATGGTTATACTGTTAATTACATTCTTGTCGTCTTCCCGAATTAACTCTCTGCACGCGGACGTCGTAATATCAAGATTTCAACTAGGCATTTCACCAATTCGGTCTTGGTTGACAGAGCTCACCGAGGTCTGTCCGACATGACTGCTTTGGTTCAATGCCTAGTTGCATTAGAAGAAAAAAATGCATTTTGAAATTTCTGTATTTTGACAACACTATGCAAAAGGTTGATAAGACGATTGACAGGTCACTCAGTTTTCTCGTGGAAAGAATTGTGGGATGTTTAGTTTACTCATTACCATTATATACATGTACGTTCAGCAGACGTCTAGTAAAAGTGTCTTTTGCAATCGACTCATTCCGAAAGAGATTACAAAGTCATATCAAATTTTGTTTAAAACAAATTGCTCATCTGGCCATTCTTTGCAATGGAGTCCAGTTGTTCACTGACAATGTTACGGAAGGTAACTTCAAAATAATAAAACTAGTTTTCTCCATCAGTCTGAGTCTCTCAAAGTTGGCCCGTTTGTTTGCCTCTGCCAAATTTTGCCAATGCAGTTCAAAAGTTTTCTTTGGAAATCACAAGGCCAAATCATTAAACGGTATTTCCAACAGCAAAGCTAAACTTGCCAAACTTATTAAAGGAGCCACTTTTGTTCCAAACACATTCCAGCGAAGAACACGAATAATGTCTTTGGTGAAGAAACTTAAATTTAAAATACTTTGTTGGTGGGTGATAGCATTGGCTTCATTCTGGTATTTGTTCTATGTCAAACAAGATTAAGTTGGTTAACCCTTTACCCAACGAATCGACCACATCTGCACGCCTAATATGCAAATTCAGCAGCTGAAAAAATACTATTTTAAAAACAAATTCAACAAAACCATGTCATGTGACCCCTCTTTGGAACGAGCTCATCGAGCTCGTTCCAATGAGGGTCATATGATATGGCTTTGTTGACATTTTTTGGAAAAATTAAAAAAAATGGTATTTAAAATAATAAATATTGATATCGTCTGCGTTGAGTAAAGGGTTAAAATCCTACATGGACTTTGAGAAAAATTTGCAGTTTGAAATTTTGATATTTTACTATCAGTATTCACAAGCTCTCACGTCATCAGCCTTATTTTGATTGGAATTCCACGCTGTTATGGGTTGTTTGTTCAACGAGTTTTTTGTGGAAATTTGCGCGCAGACGTGTGATGTGCTTTCGCTTGCAAGAATATACAGGTGTTCTTTTCTACTCCATTTATAGATGTTCATTGGAATAGGTATCCAATTCCCCGTGAACATATCCAAATATTAACATAATTTGTGGAACTATATGCGGCGTAATCATAATAGTACAGCTGTGGTGAGTCTTCATTTCTGATTGTAATGTCATCAAAACGTCGATCAAATCAAATCTTGATTTGGCGACATTTCTAGCTTTGACACACAGAAAATGAATCTTTATGAAATTGTTGAGATTCAATCGTTCCGAATGTATAAGTTGGTCGGAAAACCAACAAACTGAAATATTCCAGACAAGTGAATCTAAACACAGGCCATGAACTTTTTGTAGGCTTGGCTGGTTCCAGGCAGAATTCCTTGCAGAATTAGACTTGTGACCCGAGAGCTTGCAGTTAAGAGGATACATTGTTGTTATTGAGTGCATGACAGTGTTTTCCCGGGAAGCCCAAATAGGCTCCAGGGGTCGACTACATGAAAGCTCATCAAAAGACAACTGATTGAAACGACAACTCGTCGAAGATTTGAATAATGATTATTTTGCTCGAATGGACAACTCGTCGAAAATTCGAAAAGTGATTATTTTCGGGTATGAAAATGCTTATGTTTAAACCATGACAGTCATCACATACAAAATGATGTGTGTCGGTGGATAACCGGATCAAGTAACGCCACCGCATTGGAAGCGGTCAGAGGGGAACTCAGGTGGATGCCGGTTAAAGATAGAATAGATACGTTAAATTTGTGCTACCTGAATGGTAAAAAGATGGTGTAAAATGATGTTTGCTCTATATAGATTCAAGATCTGGAGGAGGAACTGAAGCGGGGGAAGTTTTATCAAGGAAATTATACGCGATGACTGCAATAGAAACTAGCGAGCAGGGGTTAGGGTGAAAACTTCTTCAGATGGGTCATACAAAAAAAAAATGCGCCGGATTTTGAGGACTACCTTGATGAAAGGTGGTGGTGAGGTGGGGGTGGTGGTGACATTGTTGTGATGAGATCCAAGTCATTTGAGATGAGAGGCAGAATCGGGAAAGGCGAGGAAAGAACGTGCCAAATGTGTAACTTATGAGTAACGGAGACCCTGGAACATTTTATTTTAGAATGTCCAAAACATTTGCCCTGTAGAACAATACTCCTTGAGAAACTAATGGACAGACCAAACGAACACATAGGGGACAAGTGGATGAGGAATGACATGGGCGAAAGGGTCAATATTATAGTTGGGGAGATCGAAAAAGCGCCAATGGCGGAATTAGGAAACAGTTTGTGACTGAATGCTGGGAGATTAGGAGGGAGACTAGGGGAGGAATACCTCGGTAGGGGACGGGGTTGATGTGGGCCTCTTCATTAGAGATCGCGACAAATCAGCAGACGGTCAAAGAATTGTCATGAAATGCTCACAAATAGCACGTCGATCTGCGCGTTAATCTACGCGGTAGGACCATAGTAATGCTATCAAATTTTGTACATATGACCTGTGCACAGGCAATGTTTCAGCCAATGGACCTCCGGATAACCCTGGGGTACATTGGCAGAAACATTGCCTGTGTTTGCTATGAGTAACCAGAAGAACCTGCTGTGCTTTGGATGCCATTCGACATGGCAATTGCGCACAATTCCTACGCGCAATTAAGCCTAAATAAGCGCACAATTCATGACAGGACTTCTAGTTTTAACTGTATTCACAAATATCGCCATTTAATTTTCACTAGTTTGTCATTTATTGTCACAAAAAACTAGTTTATGACCCCTCTTTGGAACGAGCTCGCTGAGCTCGTTCCAATGAGGGGTCTTAACCTATGTTTTTGAGACACAAAAATGAAAAAAATGGTTATTCAAGAATTTTGTTTGCAAGTGTCGTCATCTTTTCGTATTAGGGAAAGGGTTAATATTTTATCTTTCCATTTGATTAAAATCACTTTGAAAAGTTGTGAAAGAATATAATTGAACAGTATTTTTATCATTCCGTCCGTGAGGGCATGGTGGCGCTGTGTACTGAGGCGTACTACACGTCGATGGTGCACTTGTCTTCAACCAATGTTAACCCTACTTGTGCGGAGTTAATACGTTGGGGTGTCTGACAGTTGCTCGCCGCTGCTCAGTGGTTCTATCCGGTTACTCTGGCTTCCTCCACCCTTAAAATGGTCCGACAGGAGGTGACCCTGGCTGTCGAAAGTGTAAAAATCCAACTAACTAACTAACTAACTAACTAACTAACTAACTAACTAACTAACTAACTAACTAACTAACTAACTAACTAACTAACTAACTAACTAACTAACTAACTAACTAACCAACCAACCAACCAACCAACCAACCAACCAACCAACCAACCAACCAACCAACCAACCAACCAACTTCAGTGTGCAATAAAAATGTATTTTTTCAAAAAAATTTTGTTACAAAAAACGTACAAAGAATGAAATGAGAACGAATGAGGATTTTCCCTCACAAAAACAAAACACCATTAACCGTCTCTTTCTGACTTCATCAATTCGACCAAAATAATCACGTTTCTAATTTTCGCGACGAAAATTACTTTTCAGATTTTTGACGACTTGTCGTTTCGATTCGAACCGAGGACCTCTCGGCTTGCAGCCTGCACCTCTACCTACTGAGCCACCGACCTCCACCCCGGCCCAGGATAGTGATACGACCTGAACTCAAAAAGTAAATAGTTGCTCAGTGAAGTTGTACGATAGACGAATCAATATTTTCAACGTGCAGCCCAAAGACTGCCCGTTGAAAATATTGATTGGTCTTTCCACAATTTACGAATATATAGTCTCTTCCAATTAATGACACTGAACTGGAGTGGAAGATAATAATACCAGGGTGGCGAAATGTAAAGGTTTAATCCTTTACCTCACATAAAGGAAAAACGGCTAACACTATTAACAAAAAGTCAGCATTCAAATTTTTCTGTTCTGTTTTCAGTTTCTGTCTCGAAAAGAAGCATAGCAGTAACCCCTCTTTACGAGCTCTTTAAGCTCGTTCCAATGAGGGGTCATAAGATATGCTTGTGGGTAGAAAATGAAAACTCGGTCATTTCAGGTTATTCAATAATTGTTTTGCAAGTATCGTCTTCTATTAGGTAAAGACAGTTCGATCCTCGCCAGGGGTAACTGCGTTGTGTCCTTGTGCAAGGCACTTAATCCCGATCGCCCAAGGAGGCAGAGTGGCGATGTGTACTAAGGCGTAATGCACGTCGGTGGTGCACCTGTCTTCAACCGATGCTAACCAACTTGTGTTGAGTTAGTACGTCGGGAGTCTGACAGTTCTAGTCGTTGCTCGGTGGTTCTTTCCGGCTTCCACCACCTGTAAAACTGTCCGACACGAGGTTATCCTGGCTGTCGAAAGTGTCTTTAAAAATCCAATAAATAAATAAATAAATAAATAAATAAATAAATAAATATTAGGTAAAGAGTTAAACAAAATGGGCTGGGTTGTAAAACTTCTAGATCGGGTTATACGAGACAAATTGCAAAATATTTCGTTGAACTGATCACCCATTTGTATGGGTTTGTCAGATACGGAAGTCAATAGATTGTAATCTGGGGAGTTGGAGTGGGTAATACGATTCTTGCAACATTTTACTCAATCTGTCATTAGATTAGCTCAAGTGGAGCGAAACCATCGAGAGCTTTCATCGATGTTAGTATTGTTAACCTTTTGGAACCATGGTCAATCAGATGTTACCTTCAATGAAAGCCCCAGTTCTGCAGAAAATGTGATGAAAATCGTCACTGACAGTTGAAATGATTTCTGATTGACCAACTCCACAACATTGAAGAGCTAGTTAGCTGTATTATATATAGTGGTGATAGCTAGAATATATTAAGACAGAACACAACGGGGGAAGGGGGGGGGGGTATGAGGGACTGGAAATAACGACCCGAGTTGGTGTTTTTCCCATGAACTCCGAAGTTGCGCGTGAAATACAGGAAAAACTCTGACTAGATTCGTTGATTCCTCTCCTTCGTACTCTACCAGAGATATGTTCAGTAGATTTGAATTCAGCAGATGAGTCTAATATTTTTAACCCTTTACCCAACGTAACGGCCAAAACCGGCCAGCGCTATTCTCAAAAATCGCAAATTAATTTTTATTGTTTTTTCATTTTTTGTCTCAAAAACATAGGTTATGACCTCTCGTTGGAACGAGCTCGTCGAGCTCGTTCCAACGAGGGTTCATAACCTATGTTTTTGAGACAAAAATGAAAAAAAATAGTTATATTCAAGAATTTTTTCTACAAGTGTCGTCTGCTTCTCGTGTTAGGTAAATGGTTAAGGAAAATTATCACCTTCGTCGCTCTGTTTACATTCTTAGCTTGACACTGTTTTGTGTCGAAGCAATTCATTCAAGTCATAACGACCAATCACGTGCTTTTTTACATGGCGTTCTTACATGTAGGCCGAATTCCACGTGTGAAGTACGTAGCACTTTTTTCAATGGCTGTGTTGTATCGGGTAACGTTGAATATACACAGAAATCGTGGTATCATAGGCCTGATACACACAGTCAAGCTGAAATCTCCTTCTATTTACAGGATAAAAGGACAAGCCCAGTTCCCAGTCCTAGTCACACAACATCAGACACAACAGCCACATCCATACGCCACCTTTTCTATATAGTGTTCCCCACTTATTACTCTCCCAGCCTAATCATTATAGACATGGTGGCATGTTTTCGTATTATTGCCATGACTGTTGTGTGGCATGGGTGCGCTTGTATAGCACGCTCAGGCGGTAGACACTGTCCTATTTGGAAGGTAAGTTACGCTATCGTCAAAATTTGTAGTAAAGCGCATTAATTTGTGTTGTTCTGGAAGTTTGCTCCAGGTTGTGTTTGCCTGTGTTCTGGTGTGGAAGGGATAGACCAACACGATTTTTAATCTACAATTAAACACAAGTGTTTTCTATTAACTAAGGTAGGACCACATAAATTTTATGCATATGATATTATGTTGACTATAATAATTATTTGATTTTCGTCAGGTGTTATTCGAGTATCGAATGCGCATTTTACCAGGTGGCGGGAGTGTGGACACAACGTGTCATTTTTTCACTTTTTTAAGACTATTGCTTGCACTTGGTCAGGGGAATGTAAAGACCAATACGGACTTTGATGGAAGGAGCAATTTGCTTGCGTATGTTAACTGGTAGAGTGCCGGAAGCCCATATTTGGGCTTTACTCTGAGGTGAAGGTACTGCAACTTGAAGGCTTCATACTCAGTGGATGTGCTTTGTATTATCTTTGAAGTTATATTATTTAGTCTGTAAGGACTTGCCTTGTTATAATTTATGGGAGAGTGCCTGTAGGCACTCTCCCATAAATTGTAACAAGGCAAAGATCTGTGAACAAATTTTGATGGCCAAAAATAATTTAGCACTCTACCAGTTAAAGACTTGGGCGAGAGTGGAGTCGATACACGGTCAGACATATCTAGGAAGTATGTTATTTATTTATTGATGTTTAAGGTCACATATTTATGCACCATGGCTAATCGTGACTGTGACAGTTTTACGGAGGAAGCCGGAGTACCCGGAGAGAACCACCGAGCAACGACGAGCAGCTGCCAGCTCCCCAACATCGTAACTCCGCACTGCAGCACAGGCAGGGTTAGATTGGTTGAAGACATGCGTACCATCGACGTGCAGTATGCCTTAGTACACGGTGTCATCGTGCTCCCACGCGGGCAATGGAGATGAAGTGTCTTGCCCAAGGACGCAACGCGGTTGCCGCAGGTGGGATTCGAACCGAGGACCTCTCGGCTTGCAGCCTGCACCTCTACCTACTGAGCCACCGCGCTCCCTCTATGAAGTAGGAAGTAGTGCTAAAAATCAACAGTAGTGGTGCAAGAGTGGTAGAAAAATATAGTATTGGGTGACTACAATAGAGGCAAATCATAGGAGAGACAGATGAAGACAAGGTGGAAGCCGATGGTAAGACAACCAGCAGCTGAATAGGAGATAGGAGCTATAGGAGTTAGGAGCTGTATGGGAGCCATGGTGTAGGTATCCTCAAAACACCGAGATGTGTCGTATGTGAAGTCACTCGTTCGAGCAATAGCTCTATTTGCTCGATACTGCTACCATAGAGCAGTAATGGAGCTACTCGGTCGATTGGTTATTTGCTTGACAAGATTCGAGTTGTCCTAGCGATGCCTGTTTGAGTCACTACTTGATAGGTTATTTGCTCGATAAGATTCTAGTCGTTCGAGTAATACTCATCCTTGCGTGATTGGCTTTTGGGTTGAAGAATCATAGAGGCCGTCGTTGTACATAAGGGTGATAACTCTATATGCGTAGGAACAGATTACGGGAAAAAAGCAATCTGACTGGCGATTATAAGACTTGGACGAGGGCAGAGTTCGTAACAAGCGGTTGTCAAGAGTAGCTAGTACTAGAAGAACTGCTATGGTTAGAGTAGCTAGAATAGCGTCTCTAATGGGTAGAAAACGAGAATTCTGGGGGAATCCGATCCAGTAAAGAACTCAAGTTTAATAGAATGCACCATATAGTACTACGTGTAACTCTTATAAGCCCAATATGGCACTTCGCCATAAAATTGTTCCAAATGATAGGCTTTTCTACTCTAATGGAGTATACTCTAGGACGAACAAATAGACAGAAAAACAATAACATAGATGCATACATAGAAGCAGAGTAGAGGATTCAGAAACAATCCGAACTAGTAAAACTTGTCGGGTCTGTTTAGGTAATTCTACTGAGTAGCCAATGATTTGGGAAAATCCGAACCAGAAGAAGGTACTCTTATACAACAGAAAGCGCCTATTATTGGAAAAAAGAAGGAGTCTGGGGGGGGGGGGGGATCAGACAGTTTTGGATGATTTGGAGAATTGTCTGGTTTATTTGGGTAATTATATTTACTTTATGGAAAGGAACCTACGATCCGAACATACCCCCGTCCCAGTAGAAGGTTTTGGGTACACATAGCAATGACGTGCTACCATAGAAACCAAGAAACCATAAAAACCAAGATGGCGGCCTCCAGTGTGCATAATGGACGACGGAAACGCCTATCTCACTAGCAACCCGAGCTGCGTATGCGAACTGACACCAGGTATCACTATGGTAATGGTGTCACAACATGGCTGCCCACGCGAGTTTCCATGGCAACCCAACATGGCGTTACTGGGTCATGTGACTATGACGTCACATGAGATCATCCATGAGACCATCCAAAAAGGGGTGAAACGTACGAGACATACTACTGTAGATTACATCAATTCGACCACTCCGATTCAGAACTGGGATATCGAAACTTTAGAATATAAGAACAAAAAGATAGACCTCAATTATTTTTACTTTGGTTATCACATTGACTGACACTTTTGTAGAACATTGGAGACATTGCAGCCTGTTGAGCTACAGCAGTGATCACAAAACAGACCATCGTCATTCATGTCACGTTTTCCTTCTTAATGTGTTAGGTACCAGACGTGAACACACATTTTCTTGTACACGTTGGAATGTGTGACTATACGCAAGTTCTCACCACACATTTACACACATTGCCGATGCTCTGTATGATCCTCGGAGATTGGGAACTCTATTTTTGAAAATTGTTACATGTTGAAATGACTTCCTCAAAATGTTCTATTCTTCCTTTTTCCTGTCTATAACATGAATTATCACCTAGTTTTCTATAATGGAGCCCGAGAAGACAATTGTGTCATCGTACAAAAAGATAGTAAAAATGCTGAGGACATATTGGATGAGGTGGCAAACAGCCACAAGTGAACCATAACAGATTACATCACCAGACGCGGTTTTATTTAGTTTATTTAACATTCTGTGAATGTGATGCCGGTTTCCAATGAGCCAAAAGGTAAAAAGCCTAAAGATATTACCAGCTACATGTGCATTTTCAAAAAACTATTCCGCCTATTTTTTCCGCTTTCCAACCAACACCCAATCCTGCCTCAACACAAGTTTTAGTGGAATTCACCCAGCATTGATTTTTCATCAATATGATGGCGAAAATTATTCACAGTGCTTCATACCAGGCTCTGGGACTGCTTTATATTATCCTGAGCTTGTTTGGAACTCAAACCTCGTCATAAATATGAATAAGGACAAAAAATACATGATCCGAGAAAACAAATTTTTGACACGCTGAGACCACCCGCCCCACGTTGTGTCTGCAATTTTTCCCAGCCGCCCAGACTCTGAATTGACGTCGCAGTTTTCACGTTACCACTAATGTCATGTTGCTTGCAGCCCACCTAAGTGGCCATGTTATGGCGTCATTACCATGGTGATACGGGGTTATTATTGAGAGTGCACAATCTATGTTATTAGGGTGGCACGTGTTTCCGTCGCCCTGTTCGTATACCGGATAATTAATTAATTAATTAATTAATTAATTAATTTATTTATTTATTTATTTATTTATTTATTTATTTATTTATTTATTGGGGATTTAACGACACTTTCAATCACCTCGTGTCGGACAGTTTTACGGGTGGAGGAAGCCGGAGTACCCGATGAGAACCACCGAAGAGCGGCGAGCATCTATCAGACTCCCCAACGTACTAACTGCACACAAGCTGGGTTAGCAGTGATTGAAGACAAGTGCACCATCGACGTGCAGTACGGGTTAGTACACAGCACCACCCTGCCCCCACAGGGGCAATCGGGATTAAGTGCCTTGCCTAAGGACACGAGCTCGTTCCAAAGAGAGGTCACATGATGTGGTTTTGTTTGAATTTTTTTAAGCAATAGTATTTTTTCAGCTGCTGAATTTGCATATTACCGGGGCAGATGTGGTCGATTCGTTGGGCAAAGTGTTAACATAATTAGTGAAACTTTGCGGCGTGATCGTAAAACCTTCGCCTTGGTGAGTTTTCATTGATAAGTATTTAGATTACAAACATGTCTAACAGTAATTAATGTTATTAAAGATTCAGACAAATCAATTCTCGATAAACAAACATTTCTTGCGTTCAAATAAAATGAAAGCTTATAGTAGTTTTACATTCATTCATGTGGAATACTTCAGTTGGTCGGAAAACGAATCGGGTCGCTCTTCCAACAAACTGAAATATCCCAAACAATTGAATCTAAAACATAGACGATGGACAATTTAAGGTGAGATCAGCCATAACAGCGTTGAATTCGTTACAGAAAATGACTGGTGGCTTGAGAGCTTAAAATAAAATGTGACTACACCTTTAAATTCCCATAACAGTTAGAAGTTGTTCAGAATAAGAAAAACACACTTTCAGCAGGGAAGACTTTTGTCGTTTTATTTCAAAGTTTGTTTTGACTATTTTAACATTACACGCTAAAAACTAAAGTGTTAAAAACTACACTTGAAGTGCTGTATTTAACACTTACTAAGTGCTGAACTAGCACTTTGTTCAAATGTAGATATCCCAGAACTTGACAGGTGTTACAATAATACCATTTGAAAAGTGTAATGTCGCGACACTTAAAAGGAAACAACGCAGATGACGCGGATCAGTCTCGAACTCTCGAGCCTGATCCGCGTCATCTGCGTTCTGTCCTTTTAATTATGTACCCACCAAGCGCAAATCAAATTATGGACGATTCTGGAAGAACCACCAATGCTAGACACATGGGAAGTGCCATCCATTCAAGTTTCAGATGTCTGACGATTATAATGTCTAAGTGCTTAAAGCATTGCACTTTGAGTGTTAAAATCAAACCCTAAGAGTTAGAATGGGTTTAACACCTTGAAAGTGTCAGTTTTAACACTTTAGTTTTTAGTGTGTATGGTCATAGCCATCCAGAGCTATTTTAAAAAATCGCCCCTCAAATTTTATTGATTATTTCCCTTCAAAACATGATTTATTGCCCATCATTGGACCGGACGATGGTCACAAGTTATGTTGTTTTTTTCTTAAGCTTCGTTTCTAGTCGTATTAGGTAAATGGTTAACAGTCTTCTGGCAGTGGGGCTTTGGATTTCTAAATCTTTCACTAATAACTTATGTCATCCAAGGGCATGTGACAGGGCAGTACTACCGTGACAACACGTTAGCAGCTCGTGTGGTGCCATTTGCGCGACGTCACGGCCGTCGATTCATTTTCCAAGATGAGGAAGCGATAAGCGGGACGAATTTTTTTTTTATATTTCTGCCAGGAGAAGCATTCACCTGCATTTTCTTGACAATATCTACTCGATTATTTTCTTATAATTTGGGTACTTTTTTACCTGTATTTCTGTGTGTATGATGCATTTTTTCTCCAAAGATAATCGTAACCATCACAATGCAGGAAAGTCCGGTGGAAACCTTACAAACTGGGACAAGTGGATTTTTTTTTATACTAAAGGAACCTCGAGAGTAATGCAACTACCTTCTCTTGCCACCTCCACCAGCGTCGGAGGCCAGTACCAAAAGCCTTCCCACGACTTTCAAGACACTAAAAATTGTCCCCCCCCGCCCTCCCCCCCCCCCCACCCCCATCGGCGCTAGCGCTCTCAACTCAAGTATTTATTCAAAAAAGAATCGCTTGTTTGGTTAAGTCAATCAAAAAGAGGAATATTCTAGAAAAGGATCAAAGTACAGTACGCGGAGAGGGGATTGTAACTAAATCACCCGCGGAGTGGAGTTGTCACCCAAGCTATAACTTTCGAATTGTGTACATATCGACAAAAAACACAAGCAATGTTTCAGCCAATGGACCTCCGGGTTAAACCCGGAGGTCCATTGGCTGAAACTTTTCTTGTGCTGGTTATGCTTTACAACAAATTTGCAATTATTGCTTGGGTGGAATCTCCACTCTGCGGGTGATTTAGTGATAATACACTCTCCACGTACTGTAGTTTCAGTAGCGAAATCTCTTTGAACTCTTCCTCTGTCATCAGGTCTCCTCCGAGAGACCTGATGACAGAGAAAAAGAGTTCAAAAGGAGACACTTGGTTGTACTTTGAGAATATCTAGACGATTTCGAAAAATTTCTGATCCGCCGAACTCAAGTTGAAATGAATTGAATCACCGAGAGAATATCGAATCGAATCGAATTGGGATAGTTCGTATAGGGCCACAATTACAGTCCCACTTCTTCAGAATTTGATGAACGTTTTTATGTTATCGTTTTGCATTATTTTTTTGTTCGATGAACTATTCTTTAAATCTTCCTCTAACAATACTATAGGAGACGACATTTGTATTTTGTTCCTTCAGAAGTTAAGAGTTTCTATTTTTTTTGTCTCAAAAATATAGCTCATGACCCTTCATTGCAATGAGCTCGGTCATAACCCATGTTTTAGAGGCGAACTTTGAAAAAAATATTGTGAGGCACGCTGAACAATTATGAACGACGCGGGGGCGCGGTGGCGTTGCGGTAACCGGTTCTCGTCAGATCACCAAAGCAACGTCGTGCCCGGTTAGTCATTGGATGGGTGACCGTCTGAGCGATTGAGTCGGACTCCCACATTGTGTCCATGAGCAAGGCACTTAACCCCGATTGTCCACATGGGGACACGATGACGCCGTGCTCTGAGGCGTACTGCGCGTCGATGGCGCGCATGTCTTCAGCCAATCTAACACAGCCTGTGCAGCAGTGCGGAGTTACGATGTTGGGGAGCTGGCAGCTGTTCGTCGTTGCTCGGTGGTTCTCTCCGGGTACTCCGGCTTCCTCCACCCGTAAACCTATTACCGACACGGCATGACCTTGGCTGTTAAAGTGTCGTTAAATCCCAATAAATAAATATAAATAATTATGGACGTAGCAATAGAGAATTAGTCAATGATAGTAGCATATTTGTTTATCAACGTTTCTGCTGATCAAATACTGGCATTTGATACACTGACCACAGTTTTCAGAGCTCTTTGCAACACTTGATTCACGCAACAACATATCAGCTAAACAAATTACTTAACTATTTGGCTAGATCATATCTGGTGCATGGTGCAAGCCGAGAGGTCCTCGTTCGAATCCCACCTGCGGCAACTGCGTTGTGTCCTTGGACAAGACACTTCACCCCCACTGCCCACGTGGGGGCACGGTGGCGCTGTGTACTAAGGCGTACTGCACGTCGATGGTGCACCTGTCTTCAACAAATGCTAACCCTGCTTGTGTTGAGTTGGTATGTTGGGGAGCTGACAGTTGCTCGCCGTTGCTCGGTGGTTCTCTCCGGGTACTCCGGTTTCCTCCACCCGTAAACTGTCACGGTCATGGTTAGCCATTGTGCAGAAATAGGTGACATTAAACACCAATAAATAAATTAATAAATAAATTTAGGCCTTGATATCTCATTGAGGGATCATAAGCTGTTTTAGATGCAAAATATGAAAACATGAGTTGTTCTTGAAAAATTAATGCAATGAAGTCTGCAAGTCTGAGCAGATGAGTGGATAGAGTTGGAAACTCTGGTATACTTTTGACAAATACAGTACGTGGAGAGTGTATTATCATTAAATCACCCGCAGATGGAGATTCCACCCGAGCAATAATTGCAAATTTGTTGAAAAGCATAGCCATCATAAGCAAAGTTCCAGCCAATGGACCTCCGGGTTTAACCCGGAGGTCCATTGGCTGAAACTTTGGTTGTGTTTTTTGTCCATATGTACATAATTTAAGAGTGATACTTTGGGTGATATTCCACACCGCGGGTGTTTTAGTTACAATCCACTCTCCACGTACTGTAAGATCGGGGTTGTGTCAACACTCTTCTGTGATAACCTTTTGCCTAACGTAACTTTTTAACCGATCAGCGCTATTAAATCAATCGTCATTTAAAGTCTATTAGTTTTGGCCCTAGAAAGCTCGTTCCAGTGAAGGGTCGTAAATTATGTTTTGAGAAGAAAAATTAAAAAATGGTTATTTAGACCTAAAAAAGTTAAAAATCTGTTTCTCATGCCCTCACGCATGGTCCTTTTGGCTGCCACGTGCTCTATTTTTATAACCAATGCAAACAAAAAAAAAATTAAATGGTTTATGTCTGGTATTTTACCCAAGTTAATAAAATTGATAAATGTGTCCCCTGAGTGCAAAAAGGCTTTGCAATGCTTTAGCGAAATAGGGACGAAATACACCACCGCTCATGCTATTCTGCAGATTATGAGGCCTAAAACATAAAACAAACCAAGAACGTGAACTTCGCGTGGCAAAGAAATAATTACAAAAATAAAAAAAAAATAGAATAAAAAACCGCTCGCCCACATGCAATTTTACAAAAATGGCTTATTTAAGAACTGTTTTTGTAAGAGTCATCCTTATTCGTGGTATGTAAAGGTTAAAAATGCAGTTTCCTTGATAATGTGAAGAAAACAAAAATCTTTTTAACTATTGAATCCATTGGACCCGAAAGCTGCCTTTCCACCCAGAACCTTGATACGTCATAATTTCATTAGGTAGGATGGTTGCTCAGTGAAGGTGCGGGGCTGACCAATCAATAATTTTCAACGCTCAGCCCTAAGGCTGAGCGTTGAAAATATTAATTGGTCTATCCCCAAATAACAAATATGCACTCTTCCAAATGATGTTATTGAACCGACTTGGTAGATACCATAAATGTTTAAGGGGTTAAAAATATTCTTCGTTTTTACAAAATCGTAGAAACATTTCTGCAAGGACTGCAAAATTCATTTAAATCATTTCTCATATCATGGCACAACCAACATTGAAAGGAAAGTACTGTTCGTTTTATCGTTTCATGGTGACACATTTTCTCTCAAAAACATTACAACTATTTTATTATGGAAAGTAAAATTTATTTTAATTATTTATTTGTCAAATTGTCTAAGAAAACAGTACAACCGTTCTCAAAGGCAAGGTACAGAGCAGTCGCCGTGTGGCTGGTCGTAATCCACGCGTGGATAGAGATGTACACGCATCGCATACATTTACCAAGCATTACAAATTATCACCAGCAAACTTTTAATTAATGAAGCACCGGGTTGTGTCCGGTGCGTCATTAATTAAATTTTTTTGATGATTATTCCTATGAATATGTATTTGGAATCTAATATATTATTACTTCCGTGGAAATACTGCCCACCCGTGGAAAGTGACCAGTTCACGGCGGCCGTACTGTGACATTGATATTTAGTTTATTCTCTGCACTCAAACGACATTTCCAATAAAAATATTAATTGACGGATTTGGTAAAAAAAATATCCGCCTGGCCATCAGCCAAATTCTCATTAAACGGCCTACAGACCAGTATGAACAATAATTGTAATTGTTTTATAATTGTGACTGGGATATGACGGAAAAAGGATCCTTATCTCCAAAATACTGCTTGTGATAATGTTTCCGATATAACCAACTTAAGATTCGTCAATATGTAATCTCTCAGCACCATACTTTGTTTAATGGGTGGACTCGTTTTAATTTGTATGTTATGAATGTACAGGAGGGAGTTCCAAGAATCAATGTCATTGGCTAATATCGTGAACACAGGCATCAGAGGAGGATGTTGTTTTTTTGTTGTTGTTTTTTTAGCGCCTGGAAGGGGTTGTTTGTTTTGTTTTGTTACTTTGGGGGGGCTACTTTGAGGGAGCACATTCCATGTATTGTTCGAGCGGTTGGCGAACATGAGAGGAGGCTTTCCACTCTTGTCGGCATAGTACTGGGGCATCCGTGGGGAGAGAATGGATGGAAAACGGAAGGTTAGTTTGGCCCTAAGGTGGCTTCTTTGCACATAAATGCAATGTCTTCCATCCACAATACGCATTATTATATACTCAAAACCGACCAGGGCTATTCACAAAAATCACCATCCAATTTTCATTATTTTAAAAAAAAAAATATCTCAAAAGCGTATCTTATGACCACTCATTGGAACGAGCTCATTGAGCTCGTTCCAATGAGGGGCCATAAACTGTGTTTTTGAGGCCAAAAAATGAAACAAAAAGTAATTTGAGAATTTTGTTTGCATGTGTCGTTTGCCTTTCGTGTTAGGTAAAGGCTTAAATTATTAAAAAGGGAGCCAAGTGACAATGGTTAACAACATCACCGCGCAGAGCTATAACTGTGTGCACGGGATACAGTACTATCCGTGATCACCAATGGACATCCACCACTGCCGGTAGTACATTTCCATGTGTTATCAGGAGGATACCGTGTCTCATAATCTTGGTTCGTGTGAAAAAATTGAGTAGCAGAATATAGGGTGGGGTGCCTCTGAGTGGGCTCCATCTGGATCCTCCTATGCATAAGGTCGACGTTTAATGAGAGGTTGGGTTTTCGAAGAGACAATTCCATTGTCCCTGATTACCTTCACACCCAATAATGAATGATATAACTAAGATTCCACTGCTCTTAAATATAAAACTAGACGAGTTTTATCAGCTTTGGGCGTTTTTTTCAGTTGCTACTCGTTCTCATCTCCGGCCCTCCATCTTATTGCTCTTTGTAACTGTAACTAGAGCCCTTCCGTTTAGAACATGGTCAGTAACTAAGAGACAAACTAATACGACTAGAAGACGTCACTTTGTTTGTCCTCAATTAACCTCACGTTACGTCCTCTAATCTCTCAAAAAGAATAAAAATCAACCCAAAACATAGAGTTTTGCTTCATGTATGGAACAAGGACGTTACTATGATAGTCCAACAGCTATTGTTTGGTAACAACAAATGTAAATATAACACCACTCGAATGGAGTTTTTTGTATGTTGGAATGAGCAAATCACTGAGAAAATTGTTATGTGAAGGGTCAGTGCATTAAAACTTTACCTAACGAATCGGTCGAATCTGCCCACGTAATTTACAACATGAGCAGTGGAAAAAATATTCTTCTAAAAATTTCAACAAAACCATACCATCTGCCCCCCCCCCCCCTCCATTGGAACGCGCTCATCTAGTGATACGTCACATGTCACGGTTTTGTTGGAGTTTGTGAACAATTTGAAACAAACAAAACTAACAAATTCTGATATCTTGTACGTCAGGTGAACAGTTAATTCGTGCATCCATGTTTCTGAAAAAGACTGAAATCACATGGTTAGGCTCAATTGTAATCTTCGGCGCCTATGAGAGGACAGGTAGCACGGTTAGCAAGCCCAGGTCCCCTGGTATCGGGGGCTGGCCTAGGACCAGCGATACAAATTACCCACTGAATTGAAATAAAAGCCGCTTGTAATTTATAAACGAAATTCGATGGTCCCAATGGAGACACTCTGTCTGGTATCTGTATAATTCTATTCATGTCACACTGGGATTCGAAAATGGCAACATTTGAAGTCCAAATGAGACATCCCCGGAAATTTTGGACATGCAAAATTCGTTGATGTCCCTCATGTCTCGGTTGCCTCCCCTCATATTCTCCGCTGTGACACTGATCATATATTCTTTACCATAAGCTAGGAACTCACAAAAGACCCTGGTCCCTTGACAGAATTCAAACCGGGGCTCCGAATTCCTTCAGCCGGTTTTGCTCCTCTTCACTATGTTTGGCGCGTTCATCAAAAAGCAAAGCTTAGGACGACTTAACTACTGCATCTGTTATTATTAATAATTGCATGTCAGGAGTTATTTCCCCACTCTTCAATATGAAAACAGTTAACTGGTAGAGTGTTAATTTTTTTTTCTGATCATCAAAAGCTGTTCAAATGTCTTTGCCTTGTGACAATTTATAGGAGAGTGCCAATAGGCACTCTCCCATAAATTGTAACAAGGCAAATCATTACAAACTAAATAATTTCACTTCAAAGATAAAATAAAGCACAACCACAGAATACGAAGCACATATGTTGTGGTACCCGCCATAAAGAATAAAGACCAAATATGGGCTTCCAGCATTGAACAAGTTAAAAGAAGAACATACAAACCACGAAGCCCAAAGATGGAATGACACTGAAATGAGAGTTTGTTATTCGTTTATTTTTGAGAGGGTGTTGATGTTACAACATAGATGTGAGATACAGGACAGTGAGTCATTTTACTCAGATGTTAGGAGTTTCTTAATGTCACTTAGTAAACTAGCAAAGATGAGGTTACCACTGGAACGAAAGATGCACTGTGCACTAATGTCTAGTCACTGTTGATTGCTCTCCAAAGCAGCATTCACTGAGCTCGCTGAGCTTCTTTCATGTTGCAAACCCTAGACACTGTCTGAGTCATCCAACATGTCTTGCGCACCGATACGCACCAGGTTGTCTTTTGGACTTCTCCTCTTACGTCCAGGGCTGGATGCACTTCCCAGATAGCCAGTTTGATCCACGAGAGATGCCATTTCATTGGTGAAGCAACGACCACCCAGGTTCATTCTGCATGTTCTTCGCCTACAACAAGATAAATTGTTTCTTCATAACACTTACACTAGTGTGGTGAGATTCCTAAATGAAATATTGCGAAATGAAGACCGAATCGTGAAAAAGAAAAGGATATGAACAGTATCTGAAAGTCAATGTTTACGTAGTTCTTTTTCGCAGATGAGGTACTACACATTTTTGTTGGGGAGAAAAAGTAGATAGGTAATTCTTATCAGGCGCGTCCTAAGTCGAACGTCTCGCCCGCTTTTGTAATTACAGCACTGTTGCTGCAACGTGCATGTGTGCATATGTTACGTCAGAAATATTAGAGACCTTTCGCACAATAAACGACGACTGATGAGAATTACGAATGTAGTGCTACGTCACTGGAATTTGTGTTCTTCCTATATGCTGTCGTTTTCCCTTATCCATAGTTATGATTACGATTTCTCATTAAAACACGCAGATATATCATATTGCAAAAAGTTTGAGAGCGTTTCACCGTTACTTACTGTGGGGGGCTCACTCTAAGATTACGTCTTTAAACTGTAATCGCCATGTGACCTAAATTTCCATCTCTTACTGGCAATCAAATGATGCGTGACCACGCAACAGGAGAAAATTGCGAAACACAAACAGACTCGTAGTCATCAATTCTGCAAAAAGATTTTTTGACCGTCTGACAAATTTACGACCACTATTAACCATTCGTAATTTTTATCGGTCGTCGTTCATTATTCGAAAGGTGTCATGGGTTTGTGATACACAAAGCCACACGATTTTTTTTTTTGGTTACTGATACTGTATCTTTGAAAAAGCCTATCTTGTATTCCGAAGTTCTTCGGCCATCACATGGTGTTCAATTTAGAACTAATGAACCACACCCAAAATTTTTGAACCACCTCAAACATTTGGGTGCAAATTACAAAAAGTTCAAACAACAACGAAAAGCCATATACCATTTGAAAGCTAATTCATTTATTGCCAAATAAATGTTCGTTTCGGATAAATGCATTGAAGAATGCCCGTTGTATCATCCCCCCCCCCCCCCACCCTACATGAACAAGTGGTAAGAATAAAAAAACGTTTATACTGGTCAGTATCGGGTATGTTCATCTCCGACTTGCAATTTTGTAAACAAGCTAGAAACATCTACCTCATATTGTGAACTAGCGGATCGATCCATCCCAGGTCGAATAACCCTACCCATGCGACGGAATATTTATAGTTGCATTGCATATCATTTTTTAACTGGATATAAGGACTGGATCACGGAATCACACACTCCCATTTATCTAATAGATGAGATTACGAATTTGATCCTAACAGGACTGAAAATAAGCAATCTGACGTTTGCAGAATGAGGTCCCTAGAGGGTGAATTTGATGATATCCAACACAGTGGGCCAATTTATCCTCTTTGTACCTCCTTCTATTTAGCTTTGACACACTGATTCAGATTGAGGTTCACAGAGGGTAAATTTAGTGATGCTACCCTGCTGTGCATTTGTAATTTTCAAAACACTACCCTTGGCCTACTTAGTAACCCCTGTGTTGGTCAAGGATGCACATTGACCCAATTAACATTTTCTTGTGAATTTATTGTGATTCTTGTCTTATATTTCATAAAATATTTGTCCACACACACTTTCGAAAAAGATTGGAAAACTGGGGTAGCTAAAAACATTTTGTGTAGTATATGTAGGTGAATGTGCCTCCGGATCTGGTAAAAAAAAATATCAAACTTCCACAGGCTTTCCAATGAAACCAAAAACAAATAAAACTTAGGAAGGGGGCATTGAACAGGGAAGGAGCTATGGAACTAACTCCAGATAATTCTTATTACACTGAACAAAATTGAAAAAGGTTGATTTGGATGAAAATTGTCAACTGGAAACTTTGACATCACTCATGTACATAATACATTAAATCCAACGGAAACAATATAGGCTATATGTGCCCACACATCTGAGCTGGTACAGGGTAGGACTCACGTCCTGTGCCCCTCTTCTCGACAGATTGGTTAAATTCATCGATGCATTGTGGGAAAACTTTGCATATTGCACTTTTGATATTTTGACATCAATGCGTAAAGAGTTGCCGCAACCGCAAAATATAATCCCTAAGAATTATTAGCTCAGCGTTCACAAATGCATCGCAATTGTTTGAAATTCTGTCTCCCATACTCCACCTAAGTTTTCTTATATTCTTATACCATGATTAACCCTTTACCCAACGCAGACGATATCAAAATTTATTATTTTAAATATCATTTTTTCAAATTTTTCAAAAAATTTCAACAAAACCATATCATGTGACCCCTCGTTGGGACGAGCTCGACGAGCTCGTTCCAACGAGGGGTCACATGATATGGTTTTGTTAAAAATTTTTGAAAAATAATATTTTTTTCAACTGCTGAATTTGCATATTACGCGGGCGGATGCGGGCGATTCGTTGGGTAAAGGGTTAAACTTGAATTAAGTGAATGAAGCACTGGTGTTCAAAGACAAATATCACATTCCACTGTCTGTGTAGCTTCTTGCGTGACACTGTTGTTTTATGGCAAATTACTTCCTCGGCTCGCACGAATCCCTTCGTCAACAACGGGAATACTTAACAACCGATCAGATGCGTTCTTACTTCCTCTAGGCCGGATTCCACGGCGCATTTTTCAATCCCTGTATTCTATTGGGTAACTTTGGGTACACCCAGTACTCGTGGTATAAAAGCAAAGAAACCCCGTGAGACTTCATGTATCAGCTGTTACAGACTCATATTTGGTTTTAGCAGAGTCGCGAAACTATTAACCCCTTTACCCTTTGCACCCTTGTTTCCTGAAATGGTATCTCCTTTGTGTACACTTACAGTTAGATTGGTCGGTCCAATATCAATATACAGGAAGGATAAAATAATAACATCAGTCTGCAGCCGTCTGGCTGCAGACTGCAGTTAATATTTTATCATCAATGTCCCGTGTATAGACCTCTTATAATAAAACAAAAATGGGACGAAATTATGCTTTGGAACTAAAAATTGGTCTTACGGGTTCAAAAGGTTATCTACCGTATTGGCTATGTTAGGCTAGTGATATTAAAACAATTAGCCATTCAAATTTCATTATTTTAAAAATCTGCCTCCAGACATAGCTTGTGATCCCTCATTGGTACGAGCTCATCGAGATCGTCCCGATTAGGGATCATAAGAATTCTGTTTTTGAGGCAAAAACCTGAAAAAAGACAGTAATTGAAATGTTTTGGCAAGTATCTCCTGTTATTTGTGTCAGGTGAAGGGTACAGGCATCCTTTTTGCATTCCGTTCTCAATAAGGCTTCAGATATGAAGTCAACTAGAAAACAGGTTCACCCGGAACCATAAAAAGGGAACTTACGCTCTGTTCATGCCATCGTCCATGGACTGTGTGAATCTTCTCATGTTCGCCACATTCTGCATTTGACCCAGGATTCTGTCCAAATACCTGTAATGAAAGGGCATCTAGTGGTCAATATATTTCACATGCAAATACGTTACACACGAGTAAGCGCCAGACGCTCTGAAACAATGTAAACACCGTAAACGCAGTGACATCCAAAATGTTGAAATATGACAACAAACCACACAGGCAATGCTAATGGATTGGCTGATCAAAGTAGCAGCAAGAAGGTTTGACTAAGGCTGACATTTAGTTTCAACACTATTTTATTGCAAGGGATTTACAACATAAAAAAGGACAGAAAACAAGTATAGTTGTGTTTTAACCCTTTACCTAACATGAAAAGAAGACGACACTTGCAAACAAAATTCTTGAATAACTACTTTTTTCATATTTTGTCTCAAAAACATAGGTTATGACCTCTCATTGGAACGAGCTTGATGAGCTCGTTCCAAAGAGGGGTCATAACCTATGTTTTTGAGACAAATAATGAAAATTAATTGGCGTTTTTGTGAATAGCGCTGGCCGGTTTGGCCGTTACTACGGGTAAAGGGTTAAATGGAAATGGATTCAGCAGAGAGCTTTAATCAGATGTTGCTGTGTCCAATGGCAAGCATTTTTCAGTAACAGGCTTCTTTACACTTAACCTGGCGTAGGGATTTACAACATGAAAAAGTACAGGAAACAAGTATAGTTGTGTTTTAACCCTTTACCTAACATGCAAAGCAGACGACACTTGCAAACAAAATTCTTGAATAACTAATTCTTTTCATTTTTTGTCTCAAAAACATAAGTTATGAACCCTCATTAGAACGAAGTGGATGAGCTCATTCCAAAGAGGGGTCATAACCCATGTTTTGAGACAAATTAAGAAAAATGAATTAATTTGCGTTTTTTGTGAATAGCGCTGGTCGGTTTTGGCCGTTACTATGGGTAAAGTGTTAAATGGAAATGGATTCAGCGGAGAGCTTTAATCAGATGTTGCTGGGTCCAAAGGCAAGCATTTTTCAGTAAAAGGCTTCTTTAAACTTAACCTAACGTAGGGGCCACAACTCACTAGCTCTATTCACAAAAATCACCATTCAATTTTTTTTCTTCAATTTTTGTCTGCAAAACATAGCATATGACCTCTCACTGGGACATGCTCGTTCTAATGAGGTGTCATAAACTATGTTTTCGAGCCAAAAAATTAAAAGATGTTAGTTATATAAGAATTGTATTGCAAAACAGTGCTATTCGTGTTTGGTAAAGGGGAGAGGAGTATTTTAGAGAGCAATAACTGCTTAGAAAATAGCCTGTGTTCAGTACGGCCGTCATGGACTGGTCACTTTCCACGGGTGGGTAATATTCCACGGACACAATAATATTACATTCGAAACACTAATTATAGGAATAAGAATAAAAATTGAATTAATGAAGCACCAGGCATAACCTGGTGCTTCATTAATTAAAATTTTACTGATGATGCTTTTTATTACCTGGTAAACGCATGCGTGGTTATCCCTGCCCACACGTGGATTACGACCAGCCCACCATCTACACGACTGTTACCTTAAATCTAGAACCATAGTACCTAATAGGCGACCATTATAACGTTTGAGTGAACAAATGTGATAGCGTCATAGTAATTGGACTTTCGAATGTCTTTGTGACGTATACCCAACGCCTTATGTCAGATAAAGTGGGATCCTGCATCATGTGAAAGGAAACTTTTTACAGAGAGTAAAGCACCTATCCTGAAGTCGGATTTAGCTGAGGCGCTCAAACATTTAGGTGCGATTTCCAGGCCCACTAATTCATCGAATCCTTACTGTCGTCGTTTTGGCCTACTGCAGTGTTGCCAAAATCGAATAGAAAAATATACAGTCGGTGTCATCGGTGTCTCTTTTGCAAAGATACCGATACCTGTCCCGTCTGCCGCTATCGAACTGATCGCAATGTGTGTACGATGCCCATGACTGCATCTTATTAATGAGTAAAATACTGTCCGTTACAAAATACCTTGTCATAATGTAAAGCAGATATTTTATTCTGGGATACACAGAGCCCTGCAAAGCTTCAAAATTCGATTCGAAATCGTGGTGATGATTCGGCACTTTCGAATGATAGAGATGTTATTCAACCAAATAGTGTACACGCTTATATTTTTCCGCTTGCACTGCGTGTGAAAACAGCAGAAACCTTCTAGACCTTCATGCTTCCTGTCATAGAAAATGATACCCAGAAATTGTTAATCCAAATGATATTTCTAGGGCCAAAAAGAGGTATGAACAAGCCATTTCCAGTGTCTCAAGTGACTGTATTGGGGCGAAGATGGACCGTCCATATCCTTCCACTGTACAACAAACTGACCAAGATGATGGTTATTTTGGTGTGTGGACTGGATCGTCTTTGGAACAACTTAATAACCAAATATGTTTTTTTTCAAACTGTTGGCAATGCTTTGTCTTTGCACGAAGTTAACGTCGAGATTCGATTGGATTGGAAATTATCTACCTGATTCGATTCGACTCGAAGCTAAGATTCGCAGAGCCCTATGTAGAATATTGTTTATTACACGCCTGTTCTATAAAATCCCCATCTACAGCAACACTAAAAATGCGGAACTTCTATGCTAGAGGTCCCGAGTTCGATCCCCAATCGAGACGACCCGCGTTGTGTCCTTGGGCAAGGCACTTTATCCCGGTTGCCTACATGGAGGCACGATGACGACGTGTACTGAGGCGTACTGCACGTAGATGGTGCACATGTCTTTAACCGCTCTAACCCTGCTTGAGCAGAGCTTGAACAGAGTCAGAATGTTGAGGAGCTGACAGTTGCTCATCGCTGCTCGGTGGTTCTCCCCGGGTCCTCCGGCTTTTTTCACCCGTAAAACAGTCACGGTCACGATTAGCCATTGCGCATAAGTATGTGACGTTAAACACCAATAAATAAATAAATAAATAAATAAATAAATAAATAAATAAATAAACCATGCGGAAAATGAAAATCGTTGATGGACTTTTTAAACAGAAGCGAGAGAGCACGGTGGCTCAGTGGTATACTGTTGGATTTCTATGCTAGAGGTCCCGAGTTCGATCCCCGTCCGGGACGACCCGCGTTGTGTCCTTGGGCAAGGAACTTTATCCCGGTTGCCTACATGGGGGCAAGATGATGCCGTGTACTAAGGCGTACTGCACCGCAAGGACAAGGACCAATCAAAAGACAGAATTTATCGGGATATAGGGACAAATATATATGTGCAAAAGTTAAAAGCGATGTGACAGGGAGATGATTTTGACGGATGGACTGTCTTCCTGCTCTCTCCTCCTCGCACATAGAAACAGTGGCAGTGTTAATGGAAGGGACTTCGATCCTCAAAAAATAAGCTTTGCTGTCTATCTATAGTCTCAAGCTATACGATCTCATTAGCCAAAATAACGGGTTAACCCGCTAGCTCTATTTACAAAACCCGCCTTTGAAATTTTATTATTGTTTCGATCTTCGCCTCCAGTTGCTTATAACCCGTCATTGATTCCTTCCAATGAGGTGCCATAATTTGAGTTTTGTGGCAACAAATGAAGTGTTTTTTGGTTATTCACGAATTTCTTTTGCAAATGTTAACCGCTATTCGTGTTGGCTGAAAGGTTAAAGGTAATTATAAACTTGTCCCTCCCTTTGATGGAGAATATATCTCTGTACTTGCCCTCCCATAAATGAACATATGCCGCCCCACTCCACAGAACAAACAGTTTTGAAACAACTAACGCATTATTATCAAATCATAGGGTGTTACCAACACCGAGAAGCCAGAAATAGAGGCCACTCGTACGGGATTCTACACAACATGTGCTGGGATAATTGTGAGCTGGAAAATTTGATTGACCTGAGACATCGTTCCAGTCAAGTATTGTCTGCTTCTCCAGACAGACGAAACTTCTTGACTAGAACAACTCCAATCCCATAGGTGTTGACAATTTATTTTGTGCTCGGTAAATTTACTCGTGCATGGTCAGTCTTGATCTTGTCTGAAGAGGTTTATGTTGTCGATGCCGACGTGATTTCCTCCATCGGAACTGTTTGCTATTGTGACCGGGCTGTCAGCACGTGGCGCGATGTATAATAAATCTATGCAGGTACCATAAAATAGTATATGGACGGACAACAACATTATAATAAAACTGTTGTCGTTGCAACCGCCCACCCCCCCCCCCCCCCCTTCAGAAAACAAAAGAAAAATCAATATACACAATATTTCATTCAAGTATACTCACTCCTGTATTTGTGATCGCTCACCCTCTGACAGCATATCGCCGCTAGCTGATCTCTTTCCTGGGCTGAACCCACTTCCAAGCCATTCTTTCGACGCCATCACATCATTGAGGTTCGCAAGTGCACAATGATGGCTATTTATTCCAATTGCACAAGTTCTCTTTCTAAAAATATACCAAATTTAATTAATTGTGTTATATTCTGTCAACTAGCTGAGTGCCGGAAGACCATATTTAAGCTCTACTGAAAATTGCAGGCACCGTAATTGAATGACCCCCATAACCTATGGGTGTGCTTTAAATTCAATTGACAGAAAACATATTCTGATTCCAGGAAATTCTTTATTACTATTCATTGGAGAGTGCCCATGTGCACTAATAAAAAAATATTCATGAATAATTTTTGATCTTTCAAACTAATTTAACAGTCCACAAGTCGAAGGCTGAGAAATACGCTTCCAGTACTTCTGTATTTAAGTTCTTTTATTCCAATGCGAAAGAGGTAATGGATAATAAATTTATTACACGCCTGTTCTATGAAATCTTCTTCTACAGCAACACTAGACCACACGGAAAAGGACAATCTGTTCCGCACATATATGTGGAACGGAAATCGTTGACGAACTATTTTTAAATAGAAGCTAAATTTCACTGGAGTTTTCTACAAATCGTGCAACGGAATTACAATTTGAATCGCTGGCGATAGCTGAAAATCCTCCCCTGAGTTTCAATGTGTTCTATGTGCACGAAGGCACATAGAACATATTGGAAATCAGGGCACGAAATAGTAACACGGGTTCCCCTCGCAAATTGGGTTGGCGATAAAATGTGTTGTTTTTGTTGATAGTTGTCAAATGATTTGTGGAGTGTCCTTCTAATAATTGTTTTTATAGATGTGCAGGCGTGTAATAAACACAGAACGACACGCGCGTGTGAATGAGTTAATCGATACGGCACTTGTGCCATCGGGGAAGGATAAAACTCGAGGCCTGCGGCCTTGCGTTCTATCCTTACGCGCTGGCCCTCGTGCCATATGGATTAACCCATTCACACGCGTGTGTAGTTCTGTGTATGTGTTGTCAGCTGAGAAATAAAATATGTCTTGATTTTTTGGTTGACAGAAAATGAACACGCAAAACAAAACGCAACTTTTATAGAGGTCCCGAAGCAGTGTTGGGCTGTACAATTTAGTCTTTAAAAATTAGTTTTCAAATTATGGCAACCGGGTGAAAAAACTTACTTTTGACATTAATTCATCTGTAAGTATAACGCACACAATTTATCAGCAATAAAACAGTTATTGCAGGAGACCTCAGAGTTACCGATACGGAGGGCTAAGAAGAATATTGAATATAAAATGTGCATCTTATTCTTAACCCTTTACCCAACGTAACGGCCAAAACCGGCCAGCGCTATTCTCAAAAATCGCAAATTAATTTTCACTATTTTTTTTCATTTTTTGTCTCAAAAACATAGGTTATGACCCCTCGTTGGAACGAGCTCGTCGAGCTCGTTCCAACGAGGGGTCATAACCTATGTTTTTGAGACAAAAAATGAAAAAAATTAGTTATTCAAGAATTTTTTTTGCAAGTGTCGTCTGCTTTTCACGTTAGGTAAAGGGTTAAAGTCTTGTAAAATGAATAACCTGAAAATTAATTGAAAATCTCGAGATGGTTTAAAACTTTACTCTGTTAAGGCACACTCATTTTAGGGCCATCGGAAGCAGAATTAAAGTAAAATGTTCACGAATTTGGAGTAAAAATGCCTCTCCTTGTCCTTTCAAACTGCATTTACTTAGTAAATAAATGAAGAACGTTTTAGAAGAAATAAGGTTAAATGTTTGTTTTGAAAGAACAGACACTATGCGCAAAAAAAGAAATCACTCCTCCTTTTAACCTATCATCCCCTTTTCGATGAAAAAAAAATTCTCCCCCTTTTCCAAGCCCACCCACCCACCCACCCACCAAATCAATACAAAGGACCAAAATGTACATTGTGTACAGTACAGTCGCCGTGGACTGGTCGTAATTCACGCATGGGCGGTGATGTCCACACATGCGTTTACCAGGTAATAAAAACCATCAACAGCAAAATTTTAATTAATGACGCATCGGGTTATTATCGGGTAATTAGTTTTTGGAATCTAATATTATTGCGACCGTGGAAATATTGCCCACTCGCGGAAAGTGACCAGTCCACAGCGGCCGTAGTATTCAGCCCATAACAATGTTTGGGAGTGTAATTCTAGTATTTTCGATATTTTGGCACCATGCAACATGGGAGATAATCCTATTAGCACGATGATGGTTAGAAACCAAACCAATAGTAATGAAAATTCAAATGTAAAGCCAGTAATTCACACAATTGATAGTAAATGGTAATAGGTATTTACAGTTTTTCCAGTGCCCCAAGTACTTCGGATTATTGTACAAAGCCCAGTAACTGTTTGCTTGCTAAAGTTTGCACAAGAATATCTAGGGTAAACAAATTCCTGTCACCTTATCTGGAGCCAATACTATAAACCTTATACAATTGTATTTTCTTGAATTGTATTTTCTACATATTAATATAACTGATTAAATAGAATCATTAGCATTTGAAAAGATTTGGCAATTTGCCAACTGGCAAATTGCCATATCTTTTCAAATGTTAATGGTTCATTTCAAACCAATTAAAGTCATAACCAGAAAATACAATTCTAGAAAATACAACTGTAAAAGTTTCATAGTATTGGCCCCAAGCTGGACTGATTCCAAAATAATATAATAACACTTTGGTCGGCCGCTGATTTGTCGCGGTTCTCGGATGAGAAGGCCTTGGTTACCCCCGTACTCCCAACTGCCTCCCTATTCTCACGCTTCTTCTCTCCTCCCAACACTCGGAGACGAACTGCTTGATGACATCCCTTGCCCCATTCTTCCCAATCTCCCCGATTAGCATATTAACCCTCTTCTCTGAGTCTCCCACTAACCACATGTCCTTCATTCTCCCATCCCACTTCCCCATTATACTCCTAGTGAATCTTATTCTTTTAGACTGGTATTTTGGGTATTCTAGAAGAAAGTGTTCCAGGGTCTCCACCACGCCCAAATTACACATCTGGCACTCCTTTTCACTGTATTCCCCAATTTTTCCCCTCAGCTCCAGGGCAGGGACCGCGACCTCAGCTTCAACAACAGTGACCCCCCCCCCCCCCCCCCAAAGGCGCCATCACGGTACTCTTCAAAACCAGGCTTCTCTTTATCACACAGGCCACCCAAAGACCTCTTTGATTTGACCCTCTCTCGCCAGTTACGGTTACCATCCTCCATGACCCTTTTTTGACGATTTTTTTACCCTGGTTTGCCCCAACGTCTAGGTCCGAGATCTCCAATGAGTAGTTCTCTATTATCTCCCTCACTTGGACCATCCACCCTGTCTTGATATTTGAGTTGAAAATTCTCAGGAACATTACTTTACACCATCGGCTGTCGGGGAGATTTACCAAATAATTAAGATAACCTAGTTTCAATAAGTCTATCCTGTCCTTGATCCTCATCCACCCAAGCTGCTTCTAGTGCTGCGGCATTACTCGACCTCGCTACCCATCGGCCTGCATCGTTCTGCAGGATTTCCAAGCTCTTTACAGCCGTCTAATTTGGGGGTACCACTTCCGTACCGTATGTTATTCTTGGCAGACCCACCATTTCCCCAATGGTTTTCCCCACGAAAACCTTATTGAAACTGTTTCTCCCTATAAGTTTCATTTTGTTGAGGATTCTCTTCCCCTGCAGAATCAATTTATTTGTGTGATTTCGGTAGATGCCTCTTCCTGTGATGTTTATATTTACCCCCAGATACTCGTAGTCACCTGTCTCTCCTACACCAAGAAGTTTGCTGCTACCTTCCGGAATACAGAACTGCCCCATTCTCCACCTTCGAGTGGGGTCCACTTTGCGGTCCACCGGTATAACTTTGCACTTGCTTTCATTAAGTTCGAGTCTCCATTTGCTTCCATATTTCCCAACAATTCCCAACATTTTCGCTAGCCCTTCGCTTTCTGACACTAGCACCGTTTGCATAAAATAGCTCTGGATCTTCAAGTTCCCAACTGCTACCCCATCGTCGCTATGCAGGAGTTCATCTCCTAAACCTTTGATGCACAATGCAAAAAGAATTGGCGAAAGGATACACCCCTGTTTTAGGCCTATCCCCATAGGCACACGTTTTGTTGTTATGTTTCCCAGGCTAAGTTCACTCTGTACATCTTTATATAATGCTTTCATAATTCCAACAAACTCGCCTCCCAAGCCCAGAGCCTCAAGCTTGCGCCACATACCTTCCCTCCATACTCTATCGCATGTCTTTTTAACATCCAAAAAGTCCATAAACATCTTTTTCTTTTTTGCTTTCGCGGATTCTATCATTTGGGATAGTGTGAAAAGATTGTCAGTGACTCCCCTTCCCTTCCTGGAGCCATTCTGGATCTCTCCCAAAGAACCGTTCTCCTCAATCACCTACTCTAATCTCCCACACATGACTTTACAGAAAACTTTTCCAATGTCGCTACTGACAGAGATCCCTCGATAATTATCCAAAATGTCTTTTCCCCCCTTTTTGAGAATAAATGTCACTTTGCTTTCTCTCCACTCATTTGGGACCTCTTGTTTTTCTATGGCTAAATTGAATAGGGCAGTTAGGCTTTCCAAGAGTTCCTCTCCCCCTTTTTTGATAAACTCGTTAGGAATTTCGTCCATCCCTCCCGCTTTTCCATTCCTTAATTTTGAGATCACCTTTCGCATCTCCTCCATTTTAATTTCGCTGCACATGAAGTTCGATAGATTTTCCTCGACCTGGTTCGGACACTCCGATGGATTCCCCATGCCCCATCGCTTATCTTTTCCCAGTGCTTGACTAGTTCTAATGAGATTTGATCTTGATCGTCTGTAACTCTGCCATCTACTTTAATACTCTGTGGGTTACTTCCTACGTTTATTCACCCATTTCCAAAATACGTCCGAACTCGACCCCCCCTGTCATTCTTATCGTCCTAATAAGACTGCTATTTCGCACTCTCCGATTATCGTCTTTAATCTTATTTACTTTATTTCGTGCTTTTTTCGGTATTCTTCCTTTGCTACCGTGGCCTCGTTGCTTTCCACCTCTTACGTTTTCTACTTCTCCTGTATGCAGCACTTTTAGCTTTTCTACCCTTTAAGGCCCTTTTTCAGTTCTTCGTTCACTCCGCACCCAAGTTCCTGTGTTGGCACCCTAATCTTTCCTACACTTCCCTTCCTTGCCTCCAGTAGGCTCGCAACTATGGCGTCGGCCATCTTCTGGACACTGCCCCCTTTTGTACGGTTGCAAACTTTGGTTTTAACTGGTTTCCATGTGTATGTTAAGTTGATAATCAATCCGAATCAATGAGCGGAACCTAGCTGGTTGTGTTCCTACGGAACATGCCATTTTAAAAAAAAACAAACCCAAAAACATGCCATTATCATAATGTAATTCAGGACATCTGTGCTGCTATTTCTACATGTGAGTCACGGCACATTTATCTGTTTATTGTGTAACGAGAAGAGCGGCAAGTGTGGGAGTCGCACCACCCGATACGGGAGTAGAACACTCGACGGCTCCAATCATCAACTCACTGATCAAGTCATATTACCGATGTGGCCAAAGAAACGTTCTCCGCAAATCAGTTTAGTAATCGGCCTTCAAAATTTACACATCGACCTCTACAATTGCACCACCACCTGCCAGTACAGGTGCTTAAACTTTTTGTTCAACAGTCCCTGACACTGGGGCTGCATATTGCTACAGGTATTCTAACATAGGCAGGGTATCCCATTGTATTAAGTACGAAAGAGATGAAAAAATATCTGGAATAAAGGAGTTACTGCTGAACAATTTTGAGAATTCATAGCTCAAGTTATGAAGTCTGGAGCGAATTTAGCCAATTACACTAAAAAGTTTGATTTGACACAAAAAAATCTTCGTTGGCTAAAATGTTGTCACCAAAAAAGTTTTTTTCACTTGTGAAAGAAAGCCATAATGGCAGCGAAGAGCGCAATCGATGACGAAACAAATCCAAAAACATTGTTACCTCTTTTGTCACTAAGGTGTTAAAAATAGTGTTTGGGCAAAGTTTCAACGGTAATTGTCAGTGGGTGGTAAACAGGCATTGTTTTATTTTTTCAATAAAACATTGTAGATTATCAACGTTACAAAAGGAAGTATTTAATTAGATAACAAATTCATACCGTCGCGAGTCACTTACGAGAGGGTTTTTTTTTATTTATTTGGGTTTAACGACGCATTAACACCCAGGGTCATATCATGTCAGTGACAGTTTTACGGGTGGAGTACGAGAGGGTTAGACGTCCTCTGAACACTGATTTCAAGGTTCCGGAGTTTCGAGCAGCACATTTTTCTTTTAATACAGCCAGAAATTTAACCAATTCAATCTTGTTTGACAGAGCTCGAATTGGTTAAATTCCTAGTTTATATTTTAACCCTTTACCTAAAATGAAAAGCAGACGACACTTGCACACAAAATTCTTGAATAACTAATTTTTTTTCATTATGGTTCTTAAATACTATTGGTATAGGTTCTGCGAGAGATAGAGGATATATTCCCCCTTCATACTTGTGCTGTAAAATAGTCCATATAAATATCCAACCCGACAACACCAACAATGTATGTTCGCCAGCTCGCATGAAGAAAGCAGAGGCGGCGGACGCTCCAAAAAAGTGTGTGTAGGGGGGGGGGGGGCACTCTTTTCTGGGTACTGCAAGGGTGTAGGGTGGAAAATAATTTTTCTTTGGGAGTGGGGTGTCAATGGTAGTGGGGCGGTGCATTCATGCAAAATATATAAATTTATATACGCTACTCCACACCCTTGAACTCACTCCATTTAAGACACTAACCTCAGCGTATTTATTTTGTTTTATTTTTTACTTAACCCTTAGAACCATGGTGGTATTTTCCATATCAATTCAATGGCAGCAAATGGAAGAGGTCATATTCATTATTTGTGGGAAGATCAATTAATATTTTCAACGTTGAAAATATTGATTGGTCTTCCCCACACATTCACTTACCAGCTATCATACTAAATGAATTTGTAAAGTAACATGTTCATGGGCCGGAAAATGGGCCTCCCGGGTTCAAAGGGCTAATCATAACTTTGAAACCGTTCTTTGAAATATTACGCTCCATTTGGAGCTTTCTATTTTTATTCAATAAAATCTTGAAAATCAATGTGGTAATATATGAAAAGGTGATTTGTAGTGACCATAGGGGGTTGTGTATGTCATGTCAGAAAATGCCGTTCGGATACCTATAATTGGTGAAAAAGTGGCGGGCACGTGCCCCCCCCCCCCCCCCCCCCCCCACCGGCTCCGCCGCCCCTGGAAGAAAATCAAAATTCTTCACAGCCAATCATCTGCAAAATACAGAATATACATTGTGTGTCAAAATATTTCTTTTATCCCACGAGAAGGATAATTATTTGACGCTCGTGCCTTGAAAAATTAGTACTGCAGTTAAAACTAGAAGTCCTATCATGAAAGGCGCACAAATAGCACGTCGATCTGCGCGTTACATTTACGCGTTTTGACCATAGTAAGACTATCAAATTCTGTACATATGGCCTGTGAACAAGCAATGTTTCAGCCAATGGACCTCCGGGTAACCCGGAGGTCCATTGGCAGAAACATTGTCTGTGCTTGCCATGAGTAACCAGGAGAACCTGTCATGCTTTGGATGCCATTCGATATGGCAATGGCGCGCAATTCCTACGCGTAATTAAGCCTAGATAAGCGCACAATTCGTTACAGGATTTCTAGTTTTAACTGTACGAGTGTGCTAAAAAGTATTTTGACGCACGACGTATTTATTGTATTTAGCACATAGCATTTTTCTATTGTCTCTGGGTATTGGCTACTCTAGTGATGATTTTGTCTAGTTTTCTACTTCTACCATGATCCAACCCGAAGGCTCGCCTTCGAGTTGGAAGTTGGTTGAACTAGAAGAAACAGACTGAACAGAACCAAGAAGAAATGCACTGGTCAAATACAACTGACTTTGTTGACTTTTTATTTTTGTTTATTTTATTTTGCCTTTTTTTTAATGAAATACTCATGAAGCATCGTAGATCTATTTCCATAATATCATAATTTTTAAACTCATTTATAAAAATGTAGGAGGGGCGTGATTCCCCTCCTCGCCACACACACACATACACATACGCTTCACCCGCTTCTAGTACTTATCTCCTTTCCTTTGTATACAAGAACAACAAACTTGGTACAGTTCTTTTAAGAACAGTTGGTATCATCTCGGAAGTTGAAAAAACCCACCGACAACGAAATGGCACTTCAGTTTTCTCTCGAACATAAAAGTCGGAACTGATAAACTACAAACCGGATTTTGAAAAAGCATGATATCGTTCACTATAATTTACGAGCTTACAATATTTCCTTTTTGTGGTCTGACGAAAAAAGTTGATTTCGAAAGTGTAGCCATCTTTTGGTGGCCATCTTTTATTTTTCCGATCAATATGTCCTTGTTTGTATTTTTTCAGTTAATGGTTCTCTCCTCTTCTGTTTAGATTGTTCGTTGCTCGCTTTCGTGTGTCGATATCCGACATTTTGAAGAGAGAGAGGCCATCTTGGACGCCATCTTGGATTCAGCATTTTACTCAAGCAGGTCGTAGCGGATTTTGGGGAATGTCTTCCAGGTGGAACCACCCAATAACCACACTATCTTAACCCTTTGAACCCTAGCGGCCATTTTTCAGCCAGGAACATACGTCATAATTTCATTAAATAGGATGGATGCTAAGTGCATGTGTGTGGTAGACCAATCAATATTTTAAACGTGCTGCCTCAAGGCTGCACGTTGAAAATATTAATTGGTCTACCCCTAAATAATGAACATGGACTCTTCCAGTTGATGTCATTGAACTAATATGGAAGATACCACCAGGGTTCAAAGGGTTAACTTTTATCAAGAAAGTAAATGTTGATTGTTTTCGGGCCCACAGATACCAAAAGGTGCGATGGAATTGATAATATAAAAATACAGTTTGCGAATTTTGTTATCTCACTTATAGGTTTATTAAGTCAACCTGATCGACAAGATCTATGGCTCCCTGAGCCTGTCAGGCTGACCGAGTCAATAAAACTGTCGATCGCATATTTACTCACTGTAAAGTTTTCAAATTGCTGCTCAGACTGTCAAGATTTTCTTTCAAGTCAGCTACCGCTCTTCTTTTCCTGTAAATTTTGACTAGTTCCCTGAAACAGAAGAAAAATGTATGTTATCCATACAAACTCAACACTCCGTGCACAGTTTTTTTTAGCTATCAAAAATATTTCAAGCTGATAATTCATCCGCAACACACCCGAAATAGATCACCGAGTGCACTATGGTAGATCTTTGTTAGAGGTTGGTGCCCGATGGCCGTATAAAAACTGAAATTTCGAAATGTTAGCGAAGTTGTGTGATCGGCGTGCGCAGCATTTCACAAATTTCTGGCATTTCCTTGTGGTGCAGTATAAAAATCCAGAAGCATGCTTTTTACAATTTATTTATTGGAGTTTAACGACACTTTCGACAGCCAGGGTCACCTCGGGTCGGGCAGTTTTACGGGTGGAGGAAGCCGGGTACTCGGAGACAACCACCGAGTAACGGCGATCAACTGTCAGACGCCCCAACGTACTAACTCCACACAAGTAGGGTTAGCATTGGTTGAAGAGAGATGCACCATCGACGTGCTTTACACCTCAGTACACAGCGCCACCGTGCCCACACGTGAGCATTCGAGATTAAGTGCCTTGCCCAAGGACACAACGCAGTTACCACCTCGAGGGGATCGAACTGTGAACCTCTCGGTTTGAAGTTCAATGCCGTAACCACTGAGCCACCATGTCCATTTTTTACAATTTTTTTCCCGTGAAGTATAAAAACTTGAAAATTACTATAAAAACACATTCGCCAAACAAAGAGCGAGAGTGGACATTTACTAAATTGCTTCTAATTTGCTTGTCATAAAAAGCCACGTTTCCTTTTGTAACTTTTAATAAACGAAAACAACAGGCAGCTCTAAGAGCTGTATTTTGTTTTCGTTTATTAAAAGTAACAAAACGAAACAATTCTTTATTTTCTACTGATGTCATAGGTCTTTTCTCAACAATTACATGCTTCTTAATTGCAGCTTCCTCGCCCGCCCAATAATTTCAAGGAGATAACTTTATCGAAAGTCCATTTTCATGACGAGACAAGTCAGGGATGTTAGAATAATGTTGATTTAGAATGTCAGTGTGAACATCCTAATATGGACCCTCAATAAGAACATTTTATAAAATGTTATTTGAGGGATCCAGAAAGTGGAAAGCCCGACTGGTGTTTGGTAAGGCGCTGAATCTGGCAACGACTGAACGTTCTAACTTGGTTGAGGTGCAGATGACTGTCTTATCGGCACCACAGCGTAATTATATCGACAAAAGCTATGTTGTACACTAGCGTGATGTGTCGGTATGAAAAGACATGCGGCACTGCACATTACTGTCAAATTATGTTCCACGTAGTTGTTATATCTTACGCTAAGAGGATTGACCGATGCGTCTTGGATATGGACGTCCCCACCCACCATCCCCCACCACAGTTCCATCGTACTTCCATGACCTCTGTTTGCAAGTCGCCAATATCACTGTGAGTTAACACTCTAACCGATCTCTGATCTCATTAACACTTTTATATACTTACGTTGACACTGTTGGTGTCTTTATATTCGTAGTTTACTTTGTTTATGCATTAACCCTTTGAGCTCTAGTGGTATCTACCATGCCAATTCAATGGCAGCAATTAGAAGAGTCCATATTCATTATTTGGGGTACACCAATCAATATTTTCAACGTGCAGCCTCGAGGCTGCACGTTGAAAATGTTGATTCGTCTACCCCACACATTTACTGAACAGCCATCCTATTTAATGACGTTATGATGTATCATGTGGCTGGTCGGAAAAACGGCCGCTAGGGTTCAAAGGGTTAAAACCGACACTGTTCGTGTATTCACGTCGTCGTTGTTTTCGTGTTTTCTTTGACATAGCCGATACATTAAGATTATATTTTTATTTTACAAATGAGGTTGAAACATGGTCTCAACCTCATTTGATGAAGCTACCAGTCTTCGGGCAACCCTGGATTAGCTGACGATATGGGGCACCGGACCCTCTGTACCGACTATGGTAACCATGTGAGAACAATTTGGATGTTTGGGCAAAGTCGCCAAATCCCCGACTTTAGAAGCCAAAAGAGGGGCAATTCAAACGTCTAACTATTTTTTCTCCTTGCAGACCCTTTTTATGCAACTTTTGTCACCACTGGCAGGGGCCTTTCGAATAGATAACAAATGCAAGCGCACCGGGACATTATAAATTTTATTTTTCCTTGTCTCAGCCACTTTTGTCTTCCTTTTCCTCTCGCCTTCCCTTCGCTAAAAATATTCGTATGTGATAACCCAACTCTTGGGTTCGAGGGCATCCGGGTGTCGGGGATAACACCCTGCCCCGCCCCGTCCCGCCGCGCCCCGCCCCGCCCTCACCGCCCCCTCACCTTTACATATAATTTTCCAGTCGCGACATTTTCTGGATTGGAGTCTTAGAGATACTGATTCGCTGTTGTTTGTGGTCATATTCTTTCTTTCGTGACTAGATTTTCTTCTTCGGCTTGTTTCTATGCAAGTCTTGGCTGCCTACATAACCAGTCTTCATCACGTAGCTTTGCAATTGTTTCTATGCAAGTCTTGGCTGTCTATATAGGCAGCCAAGACTTGCCTAGAAACAACTGCCCTGGTACTTATATTGTAACTTCGAGTTTACACAGAGATCGCATGTTGGTGCACGTGTTCTGTGGCAGTAAAAAAGATTAATGTAGAAGTTAAGCCCGTGGGGTTAACCCTTTACCCAACATAACGGCAAAACCGGCCAGCGCTATTCACAAAAATCACCATCCAATTTTCATTATTTTTTTTTACTTTTTGTGTCATAAATTGGCTTATGACCCCTCAATGAGGGGCCATAAGCTATGTTTTTGACGCCAAAAAATGAGAAAAAAATAGTTATTCAAGCATTTTATTTGCAAGTGTCGCCTGCCTTTCGTGTTAGGTTAAGGGTTAATAGATATTCTGAGGCATCTGTAAAGCCCTAAAACGAGATATGGTATTTCAGGCAGTCAGTATTACAAAACAATGCTTCAATGGGGTTGAACCGCAACTGACTTTGCAAGTCAGCGATGTTCCCAAATTAGGCCATTCTAAAGGCCGGATTTTGATGACGTTTAAAAAAAAAAACTGGAGAAAAAACGCTGACATTCAAGATGTTTATTTATTTATTTATTTATTTATTTATTTATTTATTTATTTATTTATTTATTTATTTATTTATTTATTTATTTATTAAGGCTTAACGACACTTTAACAGCCAAGGTCATATCGTGTTGGTGACAGTTTTACGGGTGGAGGAAGCCGGAGTACCCGGAGAGAACCACCGAGCAACGACGAGCCGCTGCCAGCTCTGTTCTCAAGTCATAATCAAAAGCATTTAAGGTATGATAAACTGTACCCCAAATACAAAAGCAGAAAAAGAATTTATTTATTTATTAAGGTTTAACGACACTGTAACAGCCAAGGTCATACCATGCCGGTGAGTTTTACGGGTGGAAGAAGCCGGAGTACCCGGAGAGAACCACCGAGTAACGACGAGCCGCTGCCAGCTCCTCAACATCGTAATTCCGCACTGCAGCACAGGTAGGGTCAGATTGGTTGAAGACATGCGCACCGTCGACGTGCAGCACGCCTTTTTACACGGCGCCATCGTGCCCCCATGTGGACAATCGGGATTAAGTGCCTTGCCCAAGGACACAACGCGAGAGTCCGAATCGATCACTCAGTCGGTCACCCATCCAAGGACTAACCCGGTTCGACATTGCTTAACTTCGGTGATCTGACGAGAACCGGTTACCGCAACGTCACCGCGCCCCTGACATTGAAGATGACTTGACATGTTGAAAACAGACTGATCGTCGTATAGCGGTGTATTGTATCTAACCATTCATTCAACGTAACGGCTATTCCCGAACAGCGCTATTCTAAAAAATGCCCAATCATCTTGTTTCTTGAATGGGGGTTTAACGACACCTTCGACAGTCAAGGTCACCTCCTGCCGGACAGTTTTACGGGCGGCGGAAGCCGGAGTACCGGGGGAGAACTGCCAAGCAGCGACCAGCAACTGTCAGACTCTCCAACATAAGCAGGGTTAGCATTGGTTGAAGACAAGTGCACCATCAACGTGCAGTGCGCCTTGGTGCACAGCGACATCGTGCCTCCACGAGGGCAATCGGGATTAAAAGCCTTGCCGAAGGACACAAAGCAGTTACCCTTGGCGGGGATCGAACCGTGGACCTATGCCGTAGCCACTGAACAGCCACCTAACCATGTTCGTGTAACTGGCTTTATCGAATTGTCCAGCCTGTCGTCATTTTTGTTCATTTGAAATGCGGGTGCTGACTGTGTGGTAAGGGGAGTAACTCCAAATTGTGGATAAAAAAGTTCGGTTTTTTCAGGGCATCCGAAGAAAAAGAAATCCCGAAAGTTCATTGGAGAGGATAAGATTATTCTTTAACAGTCTCACTGATGGTGAAATTAATTTTAAGGTATAAAAACTTCGTGAGTTAAATATTTTCCAATATCTTTGTAATTTGTAAGAAAACTCAAAATAAACACTAGCACCCTCTCAGCTGATGGACCGACGGATAAAATCAGGTGGTCCACGATCTGAAAGACTGCGAAACGTCCTATTCCATATAAGAAATTGTTAAAAAAATATTAAAAATTCAAGCAACAGTGTTTCAGAAGTGACACACCCACACATCCTTATTGAGAGTAATGTTACACGCGTGTATAGTCAGTTGACAACACATTCATATCAGAAAAGACAAGGGAACAAAGTTAGTTTCAATTTATTTTACCCAGACAGCATGACCAGTAGAGCCCTATGAACCTCAAACTTTGAGTTGAATCGAATTCTGAATCGAATCAGACAGAGGTTTTCAAATCGAATCTAATAGAATCCGGAATCAATTCTAATGGCTCTTCATGTTGTTGATGTTCGCACCATAAATTTTGCCAGTCGTCGTTTAACCCTTTGAACCCCAGCTGCCGTTTTTCCAGCCCAGAAACAAGATATGTCATACTTTTATTTAGTAGGATGGCTGCTGAGTTAAAGTTTGGGGTATCTCAATCAATATTTTCAACGTACAGCCCTAAGGATGCACGTTGAAAATATTAATTGGTCTATCCCCGAGTAATAAATATGGACTCTTCGAGTTGCTTCCATTGAACTGAGACATGGAAGATACCACCAGGGTTCAAAGGGTTAAGTATCGTATTGTACTCTAATAAAATAGATTGAAAATAGTGTGGAGCACTGGCGAAGCGAGACCAGTCCTCGTCAGATCACCGAAGTTCAGCAACGTTGAGTCCGGTTAATCCTTGGATGGGTGACCATTCGGCGATTGATTCGGGTGCTTCCCGTTGTAGTGGTTGGTGTGCGATCGGCGAAGTTTGAGTGTGTGATTCTGCGACGTTGCATCACATGCCAGTTGTGGACGTTGGGAATGTTCACCAGTACTACGCAATCCTCATCGTACCTAGGTGTAAAGTAGGGACCTGTTGAGGTGCTTGCCTTGTGTGCCCATCTGTGGAACACTGGCAGTATGCGCCGTTGAGTTGAGAATGTCATAGCATGAATAAAGGGTGTGAACACCTGTGAGACGGGGTAATAATGTAAGTCAGAGAGCACTGCGGTGGATTCTAGACGTTAACCCTTTACCCAACGTAACGGCCAAAACCGGCCAGCGCTATTTTCAAAAATCGCCAATTAATTTTCATTATTTTTTTCATTTTTTGTCTCAAAAACATAGGTTATGACCCCTCGTTGGAACGAGCTCGTCGAGCTCGTTCCAACGAGGGGTCATAACCTATGTTTTTGAGACAAAAAATGAAAAAAATTAGTTATTCAAGAATTATTTTTGCAAGTGTCGTCTGCTTTCCACGTTAGGTAAAGGGTTAACATTGCATTATAGTTATTATTAGTACTCCGTTTGTACAAGTCAATCAAAAATGCGGAATATTTTAGAACTGAATTAAAGCCGTTTCGGAAGCGGAACCTCCTTGAACTCTTCTTCTATCATCAGGTATCCTGTACAGAAGAAGAGTTAAAGAAGAGACATTTTGCAGGATTTTTAGAATATCTTGACGATTGGAGAATTTCAGCGTGACTCGAATCGAATCAACGAGACGTGTTCGAATCGAATGTAATTTTGAAGCCTCGGACCGTCCTGTTGGCCAGTTATCAATAGGATAAGGAAGCATTATTTCCCCTTAACGGATAGGTGTGTTTTCTTACTGTGAGTTAACTGGATAAAATGGGACCGTGGTGGGATCAGTGGTTATAGCGCATGGTGCTCAAGATAGAAAGGTATACGATTCGAGTCCAATCCGCGTTATCCGCATTGTGCAGTCGGGCAAGACACATGACCCAGACTTCCTAAATGGGAGCACGTTGGCGTCGAGTTCTAAAGTCTACAGCATGTCGACGGTACACTTGCATCCAACCAATGGCAACATTGCTTATGTTGGTATAGTAAGTTGGAGAGCTCAACAGTAACTTGCCTTTGTTCGCTGGTTCTCAATTTTTCGCATTTATTTATTGGAGTTGAACGACACTTTCGACAGCCAGTGTCATCTCGTGTCGGACAGTTGTTCTGAGGAGGAAGCGGTGATCCAGGAGAGAACAACCGAGCAAAGGCGAGCAACTGTCAGACTCCCCAACGTACTAACTCCACACAAACAGGGTTAGCAGTGGTTGAAGACAGATGCAATACCGACGTGCATTACGCCTTAGCACACACCAGAAGCGTGCCCCCACGTGGGCAATCGGGATTAAGTGCCTTGCCCAAGGACACTACACAGTTGTCCCTGGCGAGGATCGATCCGTAGACCTCTCGATTTGAAGTTCAATGCCGTAACCACTGAGCCACCGCGCTCCCTACTTTTCCGCATAAAATTATTGGTATGCACACACTAAAAACTAAAGTGTTAAAACTGACACGTTCAAGGTGTTAAACCAATTCTAACTCTTAGGGTTTGATTTTAACACTCAAAGTGCAATGCTTTAAGCACTTAGACATTATAATCGTCAGACATCTGAAACTTGAATGGATGGCACTTCCCAAGTGTCTAGCATTGGTGGTTCTTCCAGAATCGTCCATAATTTGATTTGCGCTTGGTGGGCACATAATTAAAAAGACACAACGCAGATGACGCGGATCAGGCTCGAGAGTTCGAGCCTGATCCGCGTCATCTGCGTTGTGTCCTTTAAGTGTCGCGACACTACATTTGTCAAGTGGTATTATTGTAACACCTGTCAAGTTCTGGGATATCTACACTTGAACAAAGTGCTAGTTCAGCATTTAGTAAGTGTTAAATATAGCACTTCAAGTGTAGTTTTTAGCACTTTAGTTTTTGGCGTGCAATATAAATGAGGAAAAAAACAGCTGGTAATAAGCGATAGAAGCTTTGGTAGAAATTAAAACTATATCAATAAATATATATATAGTAAAATAAATAAATGTGTTACCTGTGAGCATCTGGGGAGGGTTTCCTCAGCTCTGCTCCAAGCGATACAGTTATGGCTGCGACAAACAAAAGAACGGTGTAAGACGGTTGCATGATATTTGGGACTGTTTTGTTCTATCTTCGTCAAACGAATTGGGCCTGTAAAAATAAAGACACTTTGTTAAATGTACATTCAGCTTACTAAATACCAGCGTAAGTAAAGAGCCAAAGTGTTGAGACTGAGTTTGGTAATCAATTCTGGCTCACCTCAAAACAAGTGTCTTTGCGCAGGACAGAAATTCCAGAATTTATTTTGTGTTCACATTTTATTAATTAATTAATTAATTAATTAATTAATTAATTAATTAATTAATTAATTAATTGATTAATTAATTAATTTATTTATTTATTTATTGGTGTTTCAGGTCACATATTTCTGCACCATGGCTTATCTTGACCTTGTATAACATGAAGATAATGTCATGTTTAATCAATCGTTTATAACCATGTTGCCAATTTTAGAGGAATTCCACCCAAGCATTGGTGACTGGATGATATTTTACCAGTAAAATATGGTTTGTTTACCTCAGTAAACAAGCACTGCTTCACTGAACCCCGGTGATTCGATTTTTATATATCCACTGTGATATTAAACAAAATAAATGGAACAGTCAGTCAATTTTGGCTGTCATTTTTCATCGAGTTGACGAGACCAAATCAGTCACATCAAACACGATTCCGAAGGCATCGTGTTTGTTAAGGCTGATCTGGTCTCGTCAATGAGACACAACATGACAACCCATATTGATCGATTGCTGTAATAATCTGTATTTATCATTACTTTTCTTCCAAAATAATGATTTTCATGTTTGATTGATTGCACAACATGCAGACACTACCTTAATTTAGCAGCAACCAATTTAATCTCATATATAATCCAGTGTTTTATCAATAAGTGGTGCGGATGCCACTCCAACCACAGAAATAGCTCCAATCTATGTTGCATTGACAGCCGGCTATCGGAGCGGCTTTCCCCCGTGAACCGTAAACAATATTTGCAGGGTAGTATCAGCTTATAAAAAGAGATATTTCTCAAAGATGTTTTGTATGAAACAGAATAACTCATTTTTTTCTCTGCCATATAAATAGTGGATAAACGAATCTTCACCTCTAGTCACGCCCGTGAACGAAAATGTTGATTTTAGTTTGTTCCTTTAACCTTTTACCCAACGTAACGGCCAAAACTGGCCAGCGCTATTCTCAAACATCGCCAATTAATTTTCATTATTTTTTTCATTTTTTTGTCTCAAAAACATAGGTTATGACCCCTCATTGGAACGAGCTCGTCGAGCTCGTTCCAATGAGGGGTCATAACCTATGTTGTTGAGACAAAAAATAAAAAAAAAAATTATTCAATAATTTTTTTGGCAAGTGTCATCTGCTTTTCGTGTTAGGTAAAGGGTTAAAGGATAAAACAAAAACTTTGCAATTTCCGCTCTGAAAATTTTATTTTACGAAAGATAAACGGAAATTCATCGGCACTTATACTGTACTTTTCACTCGTTTGACGAGTGTCCGAATGTGATTTTTCAGTCGTCTTGTACTAATATTATCATCTCGTCATGGTGAGTGGACGGGTGGAATTCCCCCCCCCCCCCCCGCCCCAACCGCCCAACATTGAATGGACCATGCAGTGAACGAAACAAACTGACAGAACTAAAAATTATCGACAACTCGTTCAGTGGGAGAGTTATTCACGCACTCAAGCTCAGCCCATAAATCTGTGTGATTAGGCTTTCCCAAACCCCGTTTGGGAAAGACTCTTGTTATTCTTTTTCAAAATTTTTCTTCTCTATTTTTTTTTTCCTCCGTGAATTTTGTCTGTTGAACTGCTCAAAAACAAGCTGTACGATTTTAACCAAATTCGGCATACTTATGTAATGTCATAAAATCTAGTGAAAAGCGGTATCGTCATGTCTGTGAAAACGCGTATTTTCAAAATATTCTGCCAAAACTTTCAAAATTTTAACATTTTTCGAAAGTCTCAAAACTGTTTACAGTTATTTAGCTCAAATTTTCCACACATTTAGAGCATAATATGATACACCACAATCACCGCTCAAATCTTTCAATATTAACCCCCACTGGCCAAAAATGACATTAATATAGCTTTTTTCTTCAAAATTGACCAAATTCAAGGGCAAATTTCTCTAATTATAAGGTTGTTGTAACAATTATTTTGGTATGGATAAATGCAACAATGATTGTGGAAGAAAGTTACTATTTACTTTTTAATCTCAGATTTAACCCCCAAGCACAATGAGGGCGAAAATAAGAGTACCGTTTGAAAATGCCAAAATTAGCCAATTTTGGTTGCATTTTCTATTATTTTGGAAAGGCTTAATTTCAAACACTTTTCATGTACGTATTCACAATTGACTACAGAGCATATTTGCTGTTGTAAGTTTGGTTGTAAAGGTTAACCCTATCCCATTCTGGTTGCATAAAAGTAGGTACCGTCCAAAAAAACTCAATTTTTTTTCAGAATTTGGTAAGTTTAGGTGACGATTTACTCCATTTTTAATTGACTGAGCTCTGGATGTTTTCTATAGCTGCATGCAGAAGTCAAAGTATGACAAATTTTGTTCTATATGTTATTATTAAAAGTTCAACCCTTGGCAGATTTGAGACTTCCCATAAGGGTACTGTCGGAATAATTGTTATTTCGTGAATAAGAGAACCATGAGAGAATGCCAAAATTAGCCAACTGTGGATGCTTTTTGTCTACCATTTTGGAAATGGTTAATTTCAAACACTTTGCTTTCCTATATGTAATCTGCATTTTCACATTGGAAAGTTTGGAAAGCCCGTAATTTGTCCAACAAATTACAATTCTCTAGTTTTATGATTGTAATGGAAGCACCGCGACTATTCCTTTACCATTCCCCACACATTTGTCTGTCGAACTGAATTCATCCCATATTAAAACATATTACATGCAGTAGAGTTGTCTCGCTTTACTCAATTTCACAATTTCGACGAATGAGACATGCTTCTCGTATGCCACATTCGTTTATAAAACCTATACAACTCATAAACCCAGACTAATCAACTAGTGGAATGTTTACTGAGGAAGAGAGTGGCTCGAATCCGAGAAAATCAATGAGACACCAGGTCTGCCTTTTTATATTAAGCACAAAATCCACTAATCAAAGAATCTTTCGTTATCAGTGGTAGACCCAGCGCGGAAGTATTAATTAGATAATAGCACATGGTGCATGCCACACAATGCTGATTTTCATTTCGCATTAACCTCTTTACACCAATATTATTGTAATAGACCATCGTATGCAATACTGTCGACAGGCATTGGCAAATTAAATTATTACAGATCTAATATTTGTAAACCCACTAGCTAACACGATCACAGTTGCCAACACGATTCTTGAAACGAGCTCGACGGCCACCACCCCAATCCTTCTCCGGTAAAAACTAGGCAAGCCTGGTGCCTAGCTGAAGTATCTCCGACAAAAACGTTTTGACACTATGTTCCAGTCGTAGAGAAAAATAAGTCCTTTTTACCGCAGATGAGTATTAACCCTTTACCTAACATGAAAAGCAGATGACACTTACAAAAATATTCTTGAATAACTAATTTCTTTCAGTTTTTGTCTCAAAAACGTAAGTTATGACCCCTCTTTGGAACGAGCTCGTCGAGCTCGTTCCAACGAGGGGTCATAACCTATGTTTTTTAGACAAAAAATGAAAAAAAAATATGAAAATTAATTGGCGATTATTGAGAATAGCGCTGGCCGGTTTTGGCCGTTACCTTTGGGTAAAGAGTTAAGACAGAACACAACTATGGTGGAGTACGGGAGATTTGCATCAACGACCCGAGAATGAATTTTCTTCGTGTTTCAAGTGCGCCGAAGGGGCGAGTAAAATAAAAAAAAAAAAACCCTCCGAACAAGGCTCGTTGATGCCAATCCCCCGTACTCCTGTCCTTGTACTCGAGTCGTGTTTTGTATTTCTACCACGATTACACTTTAATTAAGAGGATGAAGCTGATGTTTTACATAAAAAATATCAGTTTTGGCGGTCCCTTTACCTTTTTTTGGCTTGACATAGTATTGTGTAGAAGCATATTATTCACGTCATAACGCCAGATGCGTAACGATCAGTCAGATGGGTTCTTACATGGCGTTCTTTCACGTGGGCCGGATTTCACACGTGGGGTATCTAGCACATTTCTCAATGCCTGAATTTTATCGGGATACGTTCATTGCACACCAAGGGCGCCTGAAGTTGTCGGGCGTGGGGAGGGGGGTGCAGCTGACCCCTTGCCCCGTTGCCTGGTGGAAGGAACAGCGCGTGCCCTTTTTCGCCACAAGAGCACTAGTGAAAAAGACTTTACTTTACGAGAGTTGGATCTGATAAACTCTAGCGTATCAACGTATTTTACGCGTGTTAGTGTCAATAGACTGCGGAGGAGGGGTGGGAGGGGGGGGGGGGGTATTAGGTATCATGACAGAGTTTGGTCGATAATCACCAACCCACGAATCTATACAATCGGTGGAGTGATTCCTAATTCTAAACCTCAATATCGTCCTTTGAGTGGAACAAGGTGCTATCTGCTATGCTCTACCATTGTAGATGCACCTTGTTCCTCTCAAACGACGATAGATATATTTGTCAGTACTATTGAATGTCACATTACAATTTAAGATCCGTTGTAAATTCCCGGTCTTAACTCATATCTTGAGTCGATTGCTCTCTTCGATACCCCTGCACCCCCCCCCCCCCCCCCATTTCCCTAGCATGCTTCCGGTGACCTTGATGCGCATAACAATCAAGGTATAATATATCTTAATTGTACATTTCTCTGTTAACTTCAACACTGAAAATCACATGCTTATAGTAGCTGTAACGTCACAAAAGTCGTTCCGGTTCCATTATGGCGCTACAGAGCCATAAGTTATCGTGCAAAATGGTCAAATTGCAATGTATCAGTCTTTGAGTGTTTGATTTTTTTCTCGTGAATGTTGTTTTTTTTACCCTCAGATAACACATTTATCAACTTACTGGGGTTTAACGACACTTTCAACAGTTAAGATCATATCGTGTCAATCAGTTTTACAGATGGGGAAGCCTGGGTACCAAAGACAACCACCCAGCAGCAGCAAGTAACTGTCACGTAATGGGACCAATTAAATAAAAATACAATGTGTCAAAATATATTTTTTAACATCCTGCTAGTATTGTTAATTACTTAATACGCTCTCCAAGACTAGTCAGTTGAAAAATTAATCCCACTGACAAATCATTTATTTATTCTATAAATTTTTTTATGCATGAAATTCCCACATCAACGGTACATCGATTTAGAGTTCCTTTTGCGAGAACTCTTCAATGAAATGTGGGACAGTTATTGATACTAACCAAAACGTACACACAGCACGGAGGAAATCAAAGAATGCAGTCTAACCCTTTACCCAAGGCAGACGATATCAAAATTTATTATTTTAAATATCATTTTTTCAAATTTTTCAAAAAATTTCAACAAAACCATATCATGTGACACCTCTTTGGAACGAGCTCGACGAGCTCGTTCCAACGAGGGATCACATGATATGGTTTTGTTGAAATTGTTTGAAAAATAATATTTTTTCAACTGCTGAATTTGCATATTGCGCGGGCGAATGCGGGCGATTCGTTGGGTAAAGGGTTAATATCCATTGATTTCTATACAGCTGGATTACTGGAACGCTTATTGTCACAAAAAGTAAAGTGTCTCAACCACCGCCATCTTGGGGGGGGGGGAGGGGGGAGGAGAATTGTTGCTATAAATAGACATTTTTTTGCGCCAATTCAAAATGAATATTTACAATATACATACAAGTACCGGCATTGAAATGTTGATACTGTACTTCTAGTTTTCGTGCCTGGCTTTCGTTTGATGTTTTGATGACGTGAACGTTGTTATGCTGTGACTACAGTCACAGCATAACAGCTTTTCCGTCATCAAGCGTAACCAATGGGAGGAATTACCGCTTTGATTGACCTGACGGCACTTTAAGGTGGTCAGATACACGGTTCGAAGTTTGAAGGTCTAAGCGAGTAAACAAACCGAGGTGCGTATGTTTCACGCAACACAACCCGGGAAAAACAACAGAAATAACCTTTGAATAAATGAATAAATTACAATTTTTCATATAATAGTAAGCTACGAAATTGATCTTACTGATTGGCTTGTTTTAGTTTATATTTATTTAATGCATTATGTGTGAATACTCGATGTTGTCCACAATCATGTGTGAGATTTTTGTGTACCCATCGGATCGACGGAGGAGGGTATGCCGCTGCGTTACAAAAAAAAGAAAACTGTGTAATCGTGTTTTGAGATTTGTCCCATTATCCCGATAATTTCTGTCTTTTGATTGGTCAGAATACCTTGGCAGATGTTGCACCTAAAACCAAGGTTTTTGAGAGCGTGCAACATCCAGGTTATAAGCGCACGCGAAACATCGGGAGTATGTGGTTTTAATGAAAGCCTTCCGCTTTTGTTCGCCTCGATATAAAAATCGAACCAGAAACCTGAAAATAGTCTCAAATATCATCAGACAATTCAATCATATTTTTCCGTTATAAATTAAATAGTCGAATAATTAAATGAAACAAATTGAGAGAAAATAAAATAAGAGCAAATATCGTCCCCTCAGTTCCATTGTGTTCTTTGTGCCAGTCGGCACATGGAACACATTGGAACTCGGGGGACGATTTACCAACAAAGTACTGTTTACTCGTTTCCTTAATGACCCAAGGGATGTAACTCTATCCGTTGTCTTCTGCGTTTGTTCCAATTGATTGCGAAGAGTGAGAAACGCGTCCACACATTTTTCTCCACTATGTTTCTATTGTTTCAAACGGAACAAAAACGTTTTCTTCGTCACCATGTTTGGTATATGGAGATTTAATACCTGGATATCTTATTTCGGCCAGCTGCATGGAAAACAGGGATTGTTACTGATTTACCTCTGAGTGTTTTCCACAAACCCTTATTATGAGCATTCAGCACAAATATTACTGATCTTGTCCTGTACAAATTATAAATTTAGACGAAGCCACAAAAGTGTGGTTTTAAGGTAACCCCCATTTCAATAAGCCTTTTTGAAATAATTTCAAGCCCGAGAAGTCAAGGTTATAATGATATGTTCACCAGTGTTAGAAGAACAGAATGAAGCGGGTGGTTGTTTGGTTAGAACACTGGACTCCAGATTGAAATGTTGATGGTTCGATCCTGACTGATGTCATCTGTGCTGTGTCCTTGGGCAAGACCTTTAATCCCAACTGCCTTAGTGGAAATACGGTGGTGCAACGTGCTAAGACTCACTGCATAGTGATGGTGCATATTCTTCAAATGATGCTAACTCTACTTGGGCGGAGTTAGTAAATACTCATATCAACAGTCGTGTGTGAATGGGTTAATCGATATGGTATAAGTGCCCTATCAATTAACCCATTCACACACGCGTGTCGTTCTGTGTTTATTACACGCCTTCACGTCTATAAAAAACATATTAGAAGGACACTTAACAATTCATTTGATAACTATCAACAAAAAGAACACAATTTATCGCCAACCAAATTTGCAAGGGGAAGCCGTTTTACCATTTCGTACACTGATTTCTAATGTGTTCTATGTGCCTATTTATTTATTTATTTATTGGTGTTTAAGGTCACATACTTATGCACAATGGCTAATCGTGACCGTGACAGTTTTACGGGTGGAGGAAGCCGGAGTACCCGGAGAGAACCACCGAGCAACGACGAGCAGCTGTCAGCTCCCCAACATCGTAACTCTGAACTCTGCACCGCAGCACAGGCAGGGTTAGATTGGTTGAAGACATGCGCACCATCGACGTGCAGTACGCCTCAGTACACAGCGTCATCGTGCTCCTATGGAGGCAATCGGGGTGAAGTGTCTTGCCCAAGGACACAACGCGGTTGCCGCAGGTGGGATTCGAACCGAGGACCTCTCGGCTTGCAGCCTGCACCTCTACCAACTGAGCCACCGCGCCCCCTTCTATGTGCCTACTGGCACATAGAACACATTGGAACTCAGGGGAGGATTATTATCTATCACTAACCATTCGACTTGTATTTATTTATTTATTTATTTATTTATTTATTTATTTATTTATTGGTGTTTTAAGGTCACATATTTATGCACAATGGCTAATCATGACCGTGACAGTTTTATGGGTGAAGGAAGCCGGAGTACTCGGAGAGAACCACCGAGCAACGACGAGCAACTGCCAGCTCCCCAACATCGTAACTCCGCACTGCAGCACCGGCAGGGTTAGATTGGTTGAAGACATGCGCACCATCGACGTGCAGTACGCCTCAGTACACGGCGTCATCGTGCCCCCATGTGGACAATCGGGGTTAAATGCCTTGCCCAAGGACACAACGCGGGAGTCCGAATCAATCGCTCAGACGGTCACCCATCCGAGGACTAACCGGGCTGGACGTTGCTTAACTTCGGTGATCTGAACCGGTTACCGCAACGCCACCGCGCCCCATTCGAATTGTAATTGCAATGCACGATTTGTGGAAAATTCCAGTGAAATTTCGCTTCTTTATAAAAATAGTCCGTCAACGATATCCGTTCCACACATATGTGCGGAACAGATTTTCATTTTCCGCATGGTTTAGTGTTGCTGTAGATGGGGATTACATAGAACAGGCGTGTAATAAGTAGAAGAGTCTGAAGTTATTCGCTGCTGCGCGGTAGTTCACGCCGGGTACTCTGGCTTACTCCACCCATAGAATTTTCCGATATGATATAACCCAAGTTGTTGAAAAGTGTCGTTAAAACCATAACAAATAAATAAATAATAGTCATGCAGAGGTTGCGACGAATAAACTGGAGCACTGTATTTTGTTTCCAAAGTTTTGTTCACAAAAAGGAAGACATGATGTGATATAACACTCTGTTGGATAGAACTCAGAGAGCCCTTTCCAACAGTGTGTTACATCACAGCATTCCACTGGCAAACAAATCAGTTATATTGCCATTATAAAATATAGATCGTGGCAATGGGAAAGCTAACCTAAAACAGCGAGGAGATGCCATTTGCAACAAACATTCCTTGAATAACAAAATTTTCATTCTTGTGCCTAAACACATACCTAATTCCGCCTAATTGCACTGAGCTTTCAGAGCTCGTCCTGGTAAGGTTTCACAATCTATGTTTTAGCAACACCAACTCCAAAATTAAAAGAAAAAATTGATTGGGTATTTTTGTGATTAGCATTTGTCGTTTATGATGTATACATAAGGTAATTGGTTAACAAACGAACACCACAGGCAAATAAAGTAGACGTTCATGTACTTTATCTGAAGTCTAGTAATGTACCAAAACGAAATGTCGGTTATCCTTAATTGTTTTAGACACGCGGCATTAGAACGAAACGGCTCTTCACTCAATTTGTAAAGGCCAATGATCTTCTGATTATCTGACCCAAACAAGGGCACCGGAAGCAGGTGGGGGAAGCAGGAGGCATCTGCACCCCTTGCACTGAGGCTGGGGGTAACCTTTGCCCCGTTCGCCAGAATGCCAGAAAGCTCTAATAGAAAGGACTTTTGTTTCCGAGAACAATAGTGGAGAAACTCTCAAGTATTCCTTTCTGACGCATTTTGCGTGTGGCAATGGAAGTGGAGGGGAGTGGGGAGGGGGGATTATCAAGTATAATGGCGGAGGCCGGTCGATAATAATCAAACAAAGAAGCTGTACAGTTCGTCCACTGAGTCCCAATGTGTTCTATGTGCCTATTGGCACATAGAACACATTGGAACTGAGGGGGACGAATTGCCAGGTGAGTTCAAAAGCTTTATATATATTTATTTATTTATTGATGTTTAAGGTCATATATTTATGCACAATGGCTAATCATGACCGTGACAGTTCTACGGGTGGAGGAAGCCGGAGTACCCGGAGAGAACCACCGAGCAACGACGAGCAGCTGCCAGCTCCCCAACATCGTAACTCCGCACTGCAGCACAGGCAGGGTTAGATTGGTTGAAGACATGCGTACCATCGACGTGCAGTACGCCTTAGTACATGGCGTTATCGTGTCCCCACGCGGGCAATGGCAATTGCCGCAGGTGGGATTCGAACCGAGGACCTCTCGGCTTGCAGCCTGCATCTCTACCTACTGAGCCACCGTGCTCCCTTCAAAAGCTTTATATCGTTCCGTGGGTGCAGCAAGGTGCCATCTGCAACGCAGCAAAAAATGTGCAAAAACATTATATATATTATTATTATATATATTATTATATATATAATCTCAACACTATTGAGTATTACAAGACAATTTATTACCCCTCCCCCTCCCCCCCCCCCCCTCCTCCATCCCTTTCCATCGGATACATCCGGCCCCCTTGGACCCAAACTGAATTATGGAAGTATGCTCATCAGTTCCTTTAACATTCTAAGCTCTCCACATTTACCAAACCACTCATTTCTAATCAGACGGTACCAGTCCATAATAGAAGAAAATTCAAAGGGAACAGAAATAATACGTCGCTCATTTGAAGCTCTCTTCTCAACAGTTCCAGCAGGCACAAATTGTTTGTTCTCTTATGAACAGTATCTCTCCTGTTTTGGAATAACAAATGTAAATTCACTTTATATATTATCATTATTGAACATTCGTGACACAACTCACTCACATTCAAATGCACTGTGCATTATTAAATAGAGCAATATTTGAAACGTGCTGGTGTTTGCGATACCTGCAGTCCCCACCTTTTCCCCAATCATAAATGTTTCAACTGTCAACAGAATGGATCCTCGTGGCAGGCCATTGATTATGGGGAGTTCTTGAAGCCGTCCTGCACGGTATATCCACTATTTCTATAGCAATTCGAGTGTTATCATGAATAATACGGAGGGTCACGGTATATCGGGCTTTTAAACTCATGCATCATATTTAACTTTTCCTCTGCCGCGTTTTATGTGTAGAATGATATTTTGGCTCTGTCGGAAATTAACGTCGAAAAAACTATTGAGTTTGACCATTTCCGTAACCGGTTAACCGCGGACTCTAACTGGATGATAACCCGTTATCCGTGGTCGTGCTTACGTCGACTATCAGATAGAAACAGTCGACATTTCCTTGCGAATTCCACTTGAGAAACTGACCGGTAACTAAATCGTGGGCTATGATATCGATTATTCAAAGTTCGGTCTGTACTGAGTATGATGATTTAGGACTTGATCTGACTCGTTTTAGACCATTAACTCCTTGCATGCTACTGGAGGATATTCCTACCCAGGACCGAATTTCTTTTGCCACTGAAATAAGTATAATTTGGGCACATTTAATCAAACTTCGCCCACGTAAATTGATTGAATTATTTCACAAATGATTTTTTAGTTAAATTTAAATGAATTTTTCGTCAAATCTAGTCATGACTGCTTTATAGCAGCCATGACTAGATTTGATGAAAATGGCTTGAAAATACTCAGCATGTTAAACGTAACGAGTTAAGCTTACACTTAAAAGCGGCAAAGCACGACCAGACAATAATATTCCGGAAGTACCCACAACTGCAACAACCAATCATCAGCGCCAAAAAAAGATCGCCGGATAATTGTTGACAGGGAAGAAGGAAAGAACCAGAAACACATCCAGTGACACCGTTTAACGATTTTTTAACCGCTATTTCCACACAATTCTTTTCAGGGACGTAGAAAGCATTTCGCAGTTTGGAGGTGGAGGCACGGCTCTATAAGGACACCCACACAGGCTTGTATATCAGTGGTGACCCATGTGTCTTAGTTGAATAGTAGGAATACAATACACAAAGCTACATTTTAATCGGATTTTTGATCAAGTGATAAATATAATTTTCTGTTCATCCCATGTTTTTAAGAAATTTACGAAACCTGTCCAGTAAATTCCATCACAAATGGTCTGTTTAGAGATCCACGATGTATGAAATAAAGACGCATTTTGTATACAGTAGAACAAGTTTGAAGAGAGAGGGGTTAGATCAAAGTAACACACACTCACACCCTCCCCGCACCGTCACTCCGAATTTGATCTCGTTGAGCCTTTAGTGTATTTAGGACATTACGCCGCAAGCAAAGAAAGAGGGAAATCATCTCGCTTTATTTATTTATTGGTGTTTAAGGTCACATTTTTCTGCACTATGGTAAATAGTGACCGTAACATGGCTATAAATTCAAGTCTAGCCAATCGTTTATACCCAAAAAGGGCCTCTGAGAGGAATTGTTTCAATAGCCATCCTGTTTTTTGTCCGCTACGGTTTTAAGCCATGAGCTGTTTGGCCAAAAAGGTATGGGACATAAAAAAGGGGGTGGAATGGAGCACACTCTGTTGATTTTCTGCTTTTGTGGTTTTACGCCCCTTTTCTCCCTCCGTGATAAATATAAATAAATACAAATAAAATAACATGAGGATCAGAGAGAAGAAAGCACATTTGAACATCTTTGTTTATGCTACAAATACAGATGAGGAGAAAGAATTCACAATAAAACACCCTTTAAAACTGAAATACAGATCAGAAGACATAATGATAATTATTAGTAAAAAGCAGAAAAAGGTAGATAGGCTTAGTATTTACCTTAAAAAAGAGCTTTCCTGGCAATAAGACAAAAAATATTATATACTAATAATTTAGTAGTAGTAATAATAATAATAATAATAATAATAATAATAATAGTAGTAGTAGTAGTAGTAGAGTAGTAGTAGTAGTAAGCAGTAGTGGTGATGGTAGTAGTAGTAGTAGTAATAGTAGTTAGTAGCAGTAGCAGTAGTAGTTTAGTAATGGTAGTAGTAGTAGTAGAAGTAGTAATAGTGTTAGCAGTGGTAGTAGTAAATTGTGGTCAAGGCAAAATAATCAATGAGACTCTGGGTAACTATAACTAAGCCAGAAGGCTGCAGTATACTCGTAAATAGAAAATGCTGCACACACTATGGTCCCCGTATTATCTAAATATTAACAAACTTAGTTTGTTACATGCACACAAGAACTGTGTAGAAAAAAAGACTTACCGAAGTAGAAAAAGGCAGTTTTGGATGGATAGAACACAAGTCACCACGAGAGATCAGAGATTCCAGGAAACTCCCGGCCCCCTTTGGCTCTCAGGCCCGGGTACGATGTAACCCCTGCACCCTCTCTCACAATAGGCCTGTTCCCAGATGATTGCCCATTTTAGAGGACTTCCATCTCGGGCATTAAATACGGGATCCTATTTTACAGTAAAACAGACTTGTTTACCATAGGAAACAAACACAACTTCACTTCCCGGGGTCCCCATGGTGGATCATCTCACATTTGACAATCAGTAATGGTATGGTATGGTATGGTATGTATGGTATGGTACGGTATGGTTTTACGTGCAATGAGACATATTTGTGTACGAATATGTCTGAAATAAGACATTAATTTTCAATATCAAAATTTCTGTTCATTTCTCAACATCAGGATAAAGATTTGTCAGTGAGAGTATTTGTTATGTCTTTTTCTTTTATATTCTTATAGATTATGTTAGAGTTCAGAAAAAATATTTTTCGTAATATATAAACCAATTCTAATTATTCATTAATTTGAAATCTGGAATGCTGTACACAATGAACAAAAACAACTCCTACCTATAGGTTATTTAACCCTTTACCTAACATGAAAAGCAGACGACACTTGCAAACAAAAAACTTGAATAACTAATTCTTTTCATTTTTTGTCTCAAAAACATAGGTTATGGACCCCTCATTGGAACGAGCTCGACGAGCTCGTTCCAAAGAGGGTCATAAACCTATGTTTTAAAGACAAAAAATGAAAAAAATAATGAAAATTAATTGGCGATTTCTGTGAATAGTGCTGGCCGGTTTTGGCTGTTACGTTGTGTAAAGGGTTAACCCTTTAGCCAACGGAGACGATATCAAAATTTATTATTTTAAAAACATTTTTTCAAATTTTTCCAAAAATTTCAACAAAACCATATCATGTGACCTCTCGTTGGAACGCGCTCCACGAGCTCGTTCCAACGAGGGGTCACATGATATGGTTTTGTTGAAATTTTTTGAAAAATAATGTTTTTTCAACTGCTGAATTTGCATATTACGCGGGCGGATGCGGGCGATTCGTTGGGTAAAGGGTTAATGAGTAAACTGCATCACCAAATGGCTTCCATCTTCAATTATTGCAATGTCACAAGTTACGTATAAATAATACTCAGTGAGTTTGATCGGATAGGTGTGTCGCCCCTTTTCTATTTCTAAGGTACGATCAGTTATTTGTAGTCCGGTGAAGAGACTACTCTTTTGGTAGAGTGAGTCCGCCAGACGATTAAGTTCACAATCGAATTGTGTTTGCAAACAAAATCATCGTGTCTGCATGTAGACCTTCGGTCGACTATATGTCGACACAATCCAAACCGATTGTGTCAGGAAGCCGATTACGCAGGCGGACACAACCGGGTCGTGTTTTGCGAACGCAATCGGCGGCTGTGGACACAATAGACCTTGCGGATTTATTTGGTCCACGTAAACGTCAAACTTCATCAGACCTCGGCGATAATAGGTATGCCTCCAGTTTGTAATTGGTTTGAAAAAAAGCGATATAACAGTTTGTCCCTATATCCCGATAAATTCTATCTTTTGATTGATAAGAATGCCTTGGAAAAATAGCCATGGCAAAGGGTTTACCCAATATCCGAGGTGTTTGAGACCGTGCAACATCCAGGGTATACGCGCACGCGAAACATCGGGGGTATATGGTTTAAATGAAAGCTTTTCGCATTCACTCGCCTCGGTATAAAAATCGAACCAAAAAACCTGAAAATAGTCACAAATACCATCAGATTTCCGACAATTCGATTTCCTGTCGGCACATAGAACACATTAGAACTCAGGGGACGATATGTCAACAAAATACTGTTTACTCGTTTCCTTAACGACCTTAGGGATGTAACTCTGTCTGTTGTCTTTTGCGTTTGGAAAAACAAAGCAATTAGAAGAGCTTGAGAAACGCGTCCCCAAATTTATTTTCACTATGTTTCTATTGTGTTTCAAACGGGACAAAAAATGTTATCTCTGCCGACATGTATGGTATGTGGAGATTTAATACCTGGATGTCTCATTTAAACACCTCGCCTGCGGCTCCGTGTTTAAAAATCGACATCCAGATATTAAATCTCCATATACCATACATGTCGGCGGAGATAACTTATAATGTCATTTGTTTCAACTTTTTTTCACATCCAATTAGTTGACATTGCCTGTACCCACAAATCAGAAAGTGGATGTCTTTGACGGCTGTGCATTTCGGCATATTTGAAGATGCGGAGCTCAACAGTGACAGCAGATGTAGTTTTGTCTCAGAAATTGTCCTCCACGTCACTACAATATGAAGTGTTTTAAATTCCTAGATTTGTTCTTGTATATGTGCAGCAAATTTGGCCAATAGTTGTTCTCATGAAATATTATTTTATCAGGTCTGGAATGAATGCGGTAGGTGACTTTCTGGAACCACTGATATCTGCCATCAACTATGTGAGCCATAAGCATGGATTCTTTCGTCTTTTATACATTACAACCTTCATATTGATTTATAATTTGTGTATCCTATTTTAATTTTAAGGAATTTTAGACTTGGGATTTTCAAAAGCAAATGTCTTTGCTGTGTCCTACATAGCACAAAGATCAATTTCTAATTTGTTCGCGCTTGATCTATGTTGAATTACTTTTCCATTGCACAGTTATTCTCAAATCATGTTTGAAGATTTGAATATCCCAATATTAGCATTAAAAGGGCACCAGTAACAGGAAACAAATAGGAACGGAAATTCGACGCCATAAATTGGAAAAAGTTGGAAATTTCAGACACGTGCAAGTGGAATTTCTCCAAACATGTCTAGAAATTGGTCAAAATATGGATTTTTTAGACTGAAAATTAGAGAAAGTCCTCCAAATATTGACTGAAAAGTGGTAAAAAATCCCTCCCCACCCAATATTGATTTTCGGCTGGAATTTGTGACTACCCAGAGCCTCAATTGGGTCATTTAGCAGGGACGCGTGCAAATGGAATTGTTCATCTTACAAATTCAACAGTTGAAGAAAAATATTACTTTTGAAACAAATTCAACAAAACCACATCATGTGAACCTTCATTGGAACGTGCCCGCTCCGATAAGCGGTTACATGATATAGCTTTGTTGAAATTTAACCCTTTACCCAATGAATCGGCCGCACCCGCGCGCGTAATGTGCCAATTCCGCAATTGAAAAAATATTATTTTTCAAAAAATTTCAACAAAACCATATCATGTGACCCCTCGTTGGAACGAGCTCGTCGAGCTCGTTCCAACGAGTGGTCACATGATATGGTTTTGTTGAAATGTTTTGAAAAATTTCAAAAAATGGTATTTAAAATAATAAATTTTGATATCGTCTGCGTTGTGTAAAAGATTAAATGAAACAAAATAATTACAATAACAATATTTGATATTGCGTGGGTTGGGTACAGGGTTAATACCTGTGGTTGGAAAACTTTGACTCGGGGATGGTGCTAACGGAATTTCCATCTTGTTGCAAATTATGTAGTAGTAGGCGGTATTTTGCCTACCGGGAAAGGGGAGAGGGGGATTTTGAGGTGGACAAGACCAATATCCATCCGAGACCCCCCTTAGAAACATTCCTGGCTGTCACGTTCAATTTACAAGACAACAAGGACAGCATCGGCAGCAGAGAATGATGAAAACACTCAAAATCTAATTATATTTCGATGACAATTACATTAGTAGCATTAACTCATTTCCGAATCTGAAGCATTATTATAAACGTCAAATAAAATGCAAAAGCATTTTCTGCTGCTGTGTGCTTCAAAGGAGGTTTGTGTCTCGCCATACGCTCTGTCGGTTGTTAATAGCACACAACGACACTTCACCATTGCGACTGAATCAACATAGAGCGCTAAAACATTGTAAGTGTCTTTTGAAAGAGACACGTCCGTAAATATTCATCACCGTTTCTGTCATTCGCTCAATTTAACTACTCCATCTCTGAATTGAAAAAGTTATTTTATTCAAGAGTGGAACAGTCGTAATTGGGCCACTATAGTTGGACGTTCCATTAAAAGATAGATATTTTCTCCCATATTTGCGTTTCTCGCATTCCAGGTCAAACTGACCAGAAATTCGGCTGTGAGATCCAAATATTTATCTAACAGTCACATAGATTTTGGCCTGAAAACCACGAGAAACGGTGCGTATCACATAATGTGTTCCGATTCCGTATCATATAGACGACTCATTCGGATTCCGTATCACATAGATTCAACTTCCGGTAAACACCGCGCTATGACACATAATATCATTATATGCATTGTTATTACGCATTAAAATATGAAATTCAAAATTTTGACTAATTCCAACCCAATTTAAACTGAAAAACGAAAAAACAGGCTTTATGTAACGGGATTGTTAGATAAATGTATTATCATGACCAAATGCATGTCCTGTAATTTGTATCAGATTCTCGGTCGTGTTTACAATCGGATCACAACTCGCCCTGACGGGCTCGTTGCGATCTGATTGTAAACACGACCTCTAATCTGATACAAATTACAAGACATGCACATGGTCATGATAATCTCTATTTGTGAGATCCAAATATTTATCCGAGACGAAAGAACGGTAATTTTTTCTCATAAAATACCGCCAAATAGATTTCAAATTCTACATATATTGCCTCATAAAAATTAAACGAACAAAATAGACGAATCGAATCAGACTGTGGATTTCAATTGAATCAAATCTCACTGCCTTTCAGTTATAGATACTACACATCTGTACATACACAGAAGCGCGTGTGTGAATGGGTTAATCGATATGGCACGAGTGCTAGCGCGGAGGATAAAACGAGAAGCGACAGGCCTATCGTTTTATCCTTTCGCGATGGGACAAATCGCAACAACAAAAAAAAAACACGAGAATTTTTGTGGGTGGGGGCAAACGATGTTTGAAACTGTCAGCGCAGTCGACAGGTACTATCACCAAAGGCATGAAAGATGTTCAGATGTAGTCATACCTAGAACCCTTCGGTCGTTTACCCAATGTCTTTTACGTAACGTCCATCTCCATTCAGTGCTATTCGCAAAAATCTCCAGTCGAACTTTATTGAGGTTTATCCAAGTTTTACCTCCAAAATATTGCTCATGACTAATCATTGAAACAGGCTCCTGATGATGTCTGATGATTTCTTCCCAGCCATATCCTATAACTCCTCGTCTTCGAGAACGTTCCGACGAGTAGTCACTGGCTATGTTTAAGAATAAAAGAAAAAGGGCGTTTTCATTATTTGATTTTTTTATTACGCTATCCATATTAACTATTAAAAACTCCGTAAAAAGGAAGACAACCTGCTGTCGGTACTGCTATCGTGAATTTTACGGCACTAGCTGTTAGCCCTCAAAGTGTAAGCACACCAATGACTAATAATGGAGTGCTCAGCTTCAGCTGGGAAAACTTTTTTTCAGAACGAGCGAATTCTACTCTTCAACTTCTGCTTTTACAAAATTTTATCGACCTTGTTGACAGATGACCAGGCCTGAAAATAAGCAGTCTGACATTTGCAGAATGAGGTCCCCAGAGGGTGAATTTGATGATGCTATCCCATACAGTAGGCCAATTTATCCTCTGGGTACCTCTTTCTGTTTAGTTTAGAGACCCTGATTCAGATTGAGGTTCACAGGGGGTCAATTTAGTGATGCTAACCTGCTGTGCAGGGTAGCATCACTAAATTCACCCTCTGGGGACCTCATTTTGCAGATGACAGTCTGCTTATTTTCTGGCTTGCAGATGACATCAGTTATCAAGGTAAGCTAAAGTCGCTATACTGCTGTGGGTTAGGGTTATGAACGGATCTTCTGTTGATATCTACTGGCCAGCTTTCTAGTGTAATGAAGCGCGGACAAATAGCAGTTCTGCTGCGATGGCACAAATGCCATATCGATTACACCGTTCAAACGCGCGTGTCGTTCTGTGTTTATTACACGCCTTCACGTCTATAAAGACAATTATTAGAAGGGCACTCAGCAATTCATTTGACAACTATCAACAAGTTATTTCGCAATCGGTTCAGCTTCGGGTGATCAATCGTCTGCTAATGTTTACAAACACATATGCGATTTTTGGAGAATTCCCGTGGGCAGATTTATAAATAGGCCAAACATGTGGTGTACGTATGTTGGTTCTAGCCATTGTGCATAAATATGTGACATTAAACACCAATAAATAAATAAATAAATAAATAAATAAATAAATAAATAAATAAATAAATAAATAAATAAATGTTACTAGCATAGTACATGCATATTTGTGCTAGTTCTATTCAATTTGTTATCATTATACAGCTGATAATGATTGGTTTGAACTCTCCCTTCTAAACATTAGAAGTAATTCTATACACAAAGATGTTTTTATTTAGTTCATTGTCTTTGCGATAGGTTATTAGAACGTAATCCCTTCGTTTAAGCTGAACGGCTTCCGCGATTGTTGGCCAAACGGAAATTCCATGAAGACGGGGTTATGTTAAGTTTTGACAGATGACGTGATCGTCCAAAATTAGTCCGTCAACGATTTCCGTTCGGTACATGTGTGCGGAATGGATTTTCATTTCCCGCAAGGTTTAGTGTTGCTCGAGGTGGGGATTTCAAAGAACAGGCGTGTAATAAAACCGCATATACTACCAATCTCCATTCAAGTTTTGTTTGCATTCAAAGGCACATCGTCTGTGTGGGCGAGTCAATCAAAAAGCCGAATATTTCAGAAACGAAATATCAGAGTAGTTTCGGAAGCGGAACATTTTGAACTTTTCTATCATCAGGTGTCCTGTAAGGGGATTTGATGATGGAAGAGGGCAAGAAGGGGAGACACTTGGTCTGATTTCGAGAAAATCTCCGCGATTCAACAAATTTCATATCAGGACGATTCAAATCGAATCATCGGGACATTTCGAGTCGAATCGAACATCTAAGCTTCGCTAGTCCCTAATAAGGTTTTTCTGAGTCAAGCCAATTACCTCACTGGAGTTTAGCGTTGACAATATTGGTTCACAATGTTAAATTATCAGAACAGCTGTATGAGCATTACGATAGAAGATGATAAGAATTGATTGCCAACACCATTATAGACCCATTAAATGCCATGAATACAAGATTTCGGTCTTCCTGGAAGCTTTTTTCATATACAATGGAAAAAGATAACTCTACAAGTCACTTGAAGCATGTTCAGGTGTAGTAATAGCTAGAACCCTTCGGTCATTTACCCATTGTCTACCGTAACGTCCGAGATAAAGTGCCTTGACCAAGGACACAACGCGGGACGACCCGCGTTGTAGCATTGGGCAAGGCACTTTATCCCGGTTGCCTACATGGGGGCACGATGACGCCATGTACTAAGGCGTACTGCACATCGATGGTGCACATGTCTTCAACCGCTGTAACCATGTTTGAGAGGAGCTTGAACAGAGTTAGAATGTTGAGAAGCTGACATTTGCTCGTCTATGCTCAGTGGTTCTCTCCAGGTACGCTGGTTTCCACCACACGTAAAACTGCCACGGTTTCGATTAGCCATTCTGCGTAAGTATGTGACCTTAAACACCAATAAATAAATACAGAAACGTCATATCCGTTCAGAGCTATTCATAAAAATGTCCATTCGAAATTTATCGAGTTTTTTTCAAGTTTTACCTCCAAAATATTGCTTATGACCACTCACTGAAACAGGCTCGCGGTGAATTCTGATGATTCCTTTCCAGCCACATCATGACTCCTGGTCTTCGAGCACGTTTCAACGAGGAGACATTGTCTATATTTGGGAATAAAAGAAAAAAGACGTTTCATTATTTGAGAATTATTACACTGTCCAAAATTGTTAAAAACTCCGTAAAAAGACAGGCAACTCGTCCCCGGAGTTCCAAAGTGTTCTATGTGCCAGTAGGCACATAGAACACATTGGAACTGAGGGGGCGAACTATCTGCCGGTACTGCTATCGTGAATTGTACGGCAGCAAGATATAAGCACACCTATGACAAATAATGGAGTGCTGAGGTTCAGCTGGGAAAACTCCTCAGAAGGGCGAATTCTTCTCTTCAACTTCTGCTTTTACAAAATGGCATCGACCATGCTGACAGATGACTAATCAATTCACAAGGTAAGTTAAAGTCGTTATACGGCTAGAAATGTGAAGGGATCTTCTCCTGATATCTACCGACTAGCATTCTAGTGTAATGAAGCTGTTTCAAACGGCAGTTCTTAGAGGCTGCTCCTAGATCTGAAGAAAATGGCCGTTATCGCAAAAATACGGTTCTTTTACTGTAACATTTTACGACAACAGTACCGATACGACAACTGGAACTTGTTAACAGTGTACTGTCGGAAGTACAATTTTATATGTGTGGTGGTTTGAAAGGACAGTTTATTTTGTGAGCCCTTTTATTTACACGAGAAGCAGAGATAATACTTACAAAAAACTGAATAACTATCATTTGAATTTTTTTCCTCCGTATGACCCCTCTTTGGTATCAGCAATGAGGGGGGATAAGCTATGTTTTGGTGGCAAAAATTGAAAAACAATATTAAAATTTGAAAAGCGATTTTTGTAAATAGTGTTGGTCGAATATGACTGTTACGTTGTGTTGCGCGTTAACCCTTTACCCAACATAACGGACATAATCGACCAGCGCTATTCTAAAAAATTGCCAATTATTTTTCATTATATTTTAATTTTTTGTCTCAAAAACTTAGGTTATGACCCTCATTGGAACGAGCTCATCGAGATCGTTCCAATGAGGGGTCATAACCTATGCTTTTTTAGACAAAAAATGAAAATAATTAGTTACTCAAGAATTTTGTTTTCAAGTGTCGTTTGCTTTTCATGTTAGGTAAAGGGTTAAATGATTCAGGATCACCAGTGACTTCTGTTAGAGACCCACTGTTTACACCTTATCTCAGAAATATGTAGTTGAATAACTTGATCTATTCCGGATCTGTTGAAGAATTTCTCGCCCAGTAACCAATCCATATATATCCATACTCGGTAGAAAACAATATATCGGAATACGATTTGTATTTAAGAGATGAATAATGGCGGAAGAAAAAACATAAAATATTTATCATCTGTCACTTCTTGTAACCCACACGCGCAGAATGTGCAAAATGTTAATTTGTTCTGTCAAGACATTCATAGAAATTGCAAGTGAATTCTCCGACCAAAGTATTAAAAACTAATTTATCGTGACCTTATTAATTAACATTTCCCAATTATATATCGAAATCGTTGCGAATCTTTCAGATATCAAGGTTTAAAGCAATCAATTAACAAGTCCATTTTTGAAGGTTTTCAGAGAAAAAGGAAAAAAATGCAAGCGCAACACTGAGTATCTCGAAGTTTCTATTCACGTCAGTGAATAATGTTAAAAATAAGGACACCCTTCTCAGTTAATCTATAGCGAAACAGTCATGGATTCTGCTGAATAAACTAGGAATACGTTCCAATAGCGCTTGAATGAAACGTCATGGCTCGGTTTACGGGTTCCCTGATTTTTGAACATTTCCGACCTGCCCGCTTGCCTATCAATTATTTCTCACATCACAAGCAGCCCAGACAGAGAAAGTGTAACTATAGTTTGTTTTAATAAGTGAACAGTGGAATACTGGGAATAATTATTATTTATTAATGCTATTACTTTATTAACATATGACGTCAACTTAAAGGATTCACATTCCATCTATTTGCTTTTTATTACCTTTGTAGTTAACCTTTTACCTAACCTGAAAAGCAGACGACACTTGCAAAAATAATTCTTGAATAACTATTTTTTTTCATTTTTTGTCTCAAAAACATAGGTTATGACCCCTCGTTGGAACGAGCTCGACGAGCTCGTTCCAACGAGGGGTCATAACCTACGTTTTTGAGACAAAAAATGAAAAAAATAATGAAAATTAATTGGCGATTTTTGAGAATAGCGCTGGCCGGTTTTGAGCGTTACGTTAGGTAAATGGTTAATTAGTTTGTATGAATTTGCCTGAATTCAACTCACAGAAGAGTGCTTGTTGACACTCTCCCATAAACTGAAATAAGGTAAAGACATTTAAAGAAATTTTGACGACCAAAAATAATTTAGCACCATGCTAGTTAATGCCTTCATAAATGGACACACGGTGAGTCTTTTTTGCTAACCGTTTGATTCACATAAAAAAATAGGCCGATGAAATCGTCAGATGTGTATCCATACGCGCAACTATAGTAGAAAGCTGTATGACGGAGGGCCACCCCGGATACCGACATTATGTACACCATACATGGTATGGGTACATATAGAAATGGATTGGTGGAGTCCCTAATTTGACGGATAAAGGGTTAGTATCTTCGGATCAAATTATTAGATTTACATAAAAAAAACTATATAGCACAGCACACCAGTAACCTGAATACATGTATAAAGTAACCTGATAATCGGATTAATATTTTTTAAGCATGCCGAAGAAATGGATTGGAGGAGTTCTCAATTTGAAGGATAAAGGGTTAATATCACAGGATCAAATTATCAGATTTACACCAAACACTATACAGCTCGGCACATCAGTAACCTGAACACATATATGAAGTAACATGACAATCGGATTGATATTTTTTGAGTTATCTCATGCCAAAGTGATTGGAGGAATTTTCTATTTCAAGGATAAAGGGTTAATATCGCAGGATCAAATTATCAGATTTACACCAAAAACCATACAGCTCGGCACATCAGTAACCTGAACACAAATGTAAAGTAACTTGACAATCCAATCAATATTTTTCAAGTTATCGAATTCCAAATGGATTGGGGGAATTTTCAAATTGAAAAATAAAGGGTTAATATCTCAGGATCAAAATAACAGATTTACACCAAAAACTATACAACTCGAACATCAGTAACCTGAAGATATATATAAAGTAACATGACAATTGGACTGATATTTTTTGAGTTATCTCATGCCAAAGGGATTGGAAGAATTCTCAATTTGAAGGATAAAGAGTTAATATCTCAGTATCAAATTATCAGATTTACACCAAAAACTATACAGCTCGGCACATCAGTAACCTGACCACAAATATAAAGTAACTTGACAATCCAAGCAATATTGTTCAAGTTATCGAATGCCAAAGAAATGGATACGGCCGCCAGATGGACAGACGGACGGATAGACGGACAGACGCACGTTCCAACAGTTTATGGGCTACCAAAAAAACATTTTGTAAGTCCAAAACCTTATTTTACCCAGAACCCCACCCCCTTCACCTTAGAACTTATATTTATATTTAACCCTACCCCACCTTCTCCACCGAAAAACCACACCCTATCCCTAACCCTACCCCACCCTGATCCTAAACCATAAACCCCACCCCTGACCCTAACCCCACCCCGGGACCTAACCCCCAACCTTACGCCCTACTCTGGGGCTATCCCTAACCCTGACCCCACCCCACCCCGACCCTAATCCCACCCTAGCCAGAGCAATAGGATTAGGGCTATTTTTCGGTTTAGAGGCTACTAAAACTAAAAACCCACCCCTGACCCCAACCCTAACCCCTCCCCCGGGACCTAGCCCCCCCCAACCTTAAGCCCTACTCTGGGGCTAACCCTAACCCCACCCTACTCATAACCCTAACACTACCTTAATTTGGAGGTAGCTCCTAATAATAATAGTCCCTAAACCCCCAATGTTCGCCCGCACAGACGGACAGACGAAGGATGGACGAACGACGGAGGTCCACCCCGGATGATGGCATTGTGTGTACCATACATAGTATGGGTACACATAAAAATGAAAAAAAATAAACTCCTCCCCTACCTTCCAAATTTAATAAGAAATCCGATAAAATCTGGGTAGTAATTTTTTTATGACTTTATGTCTGTCTAATGTCCGTATATTTTAAAGAAAAATTTATCAATGAAATCTCATCGTATAATTTATTGTCCTTATTAGAAATAGACTCTAACAGTAATTCGTCTTTATCTTACCCAACAAATGTCGTTTTAACCCTTTATAACATGAAAAGCAGACGACACTTGCAAACAAAATTCTTGAATAACTATTTTTTTTCATTTTTTGTCTCAAAAACATAGGTTATGACCCCTCATTGGAACGATCTCGACGAGCACTTTCCAATGAGGGGTCATAACCTATGTTTTTGAGACAAAAAAAAAATGAAAAAATAATGAAACGGAATTGGCAATTTTTGAGAATAGCGCTGGCCGGTTTTTGCCGTTACGTTGGGCAAAGGGTTAACAATCAACATGCACCACTGACTCAGAAAACAACAGGAGTCGGCAAAACGAGAACCCCAACGAGATTTATAGAATCTTTGAAAGTAGAATTTTGACTCCATTGTTCAGTGTGTCAGATGGAACAACATTCTTCTCGACTTTCATAGAAAATCGCGCGCGGAAATCACATGGCTTCATTACCCACAAATAGCTTACCCGTCAATTATGACTCGCTGATAAAAAGAGAATCTAAACTTTTCCAAATCCATATAATGCCTGTCTCAAACGACGGTAACTTGACGCCAATGACGTGCGCATATTTCCAAAGCACAATTTTCCAAACGCGAAATAAAAAAAAGCTTGAGAGCTTTTGCGCTGAAAACTGGACACACAGACCATATTTTCTTTTTTTATCCTCAATAATAATAAACAAATTATTACAGCAGTCAGTCAGTCTGAGTTGTCGTATTCCGTTTGGCTGGCCAGACCACATCAGCCAAAGAAAACACAACGCCGTCGGCCCGGTGCGAAGATTGTTCAATTGGCTGAATAGGGGGCCAAAATGAGCACTTTACTCGACTTCAAATACCGAAGGAAAAACAAATCATACGAGGGAATACTCGACCATATCTTAAGAGTTTGAGCACCCTGTTCTAGCCAATTTCCAATACTATTGTAATGACGGGACCCAAAAGAGAAACACACGTTTCAGGTGACAGCATTTGGGTCGTGAGGGAACTCCCCAACCAGGTCCGACGCCAGGTTCACACAATGTTACGGCATGGTGGAGTTTGACTTGAAATTTTTCCTATTGTGCTTTTCTGAACGTTGACCGTCGGTACGAATTTGAAATCTAAAACAGTATACCTCTTTAGTAAAACAACAGTAAACGAAACAGGTGGGAGAGGTTCGCTCATTATTATTATTTTAACCCCTTACCTAACATGAAAAGCAGACGACACTTGCAAACAAACGTCTTGAATAACTAATTGTTTTCATTCTTTTGTCTCCAAACATAGGTTATGACCCCTCATTGGAACGAGCTCGATGAGCTCGTTCCAAAGAGGGGTCATAAACTATGTTTTTGAGACAAAAAATGGAAAAATAATGAAAATTAATTGGCGATTTTAAGGAAGAGCTCTGGCCGGATTTGGCCATTACGTTTGGTAAAGGGTAAAAGAGTTACTTTCGTTTAAATGAAAGCAATTCGTTGAAATAATAATATAAGGCCCCGCAAAGTAGATCTTCTGTTTCTCAGGCCCTATTTCTTTGACACTAAAAGTTCATGTTCTTGGTTTGTTTTATGTTTTAGGCCTAACAATCTACATAATACCTTGGGTGGTGGTGTATTTCGTTCCTTGAGTGCAAGAAGGCTTTACAATGAAGTGGTGGTGTATTTCGTTCTTTGAGTACAAGAAGGCTTTACAATGCTAAAGCATTCCAAAGCCTTGTTGCACTCAAGGGATAAATTTATCAGTTTTATTAACTTGGGTAAAATATCAGACATATACCATTTAATTTATATTTTTTCAAGTTTGCATTGGTTATAAAAAGAGAGTATGTGGCTGCCAAAAGGACTATGCGGGTGGGCCTGAGAAACTGATTTTTAACTTTTTAGGCTTAATACACGACGTTTTTCATTATTGCCATATATTTATAACGAGCGCTTTGATGCAAAAGATAACTGAAACATAAGGGTTTTTGGACAATGAAAATTGTAGTTTCGCCAAATGGTCAACCTTTTTTTTTTACAAATTTGCGGCTTTCGGATAAATGTTCATTCGACAAACAGTTTTCACACCGACAACAAAAAATGCTGACAGACATGTCCACGGAGGTGTCACGCATCATCTGCACACCCCACCCTACTTCACTAGGTTCAATGATGTCCCCTACCCTGATGCTCTGGTGGTGTTTTTTATTGCTTTATTAAGGTTTAACGACGGAGTATTTGTGAAATAATGCGTACATCGATGCTAACATTTCAAAACTTTAATTTTTATATGAAATTACCATACCCTCAGTGTTTAATTTACAAGCAGCTTCGGGAAATTGAGGGGAGCTAACTTTCCTGTAAATCACATCCAAGAACGATAATTGTCGGCCATAGTGTTTTTATTGGGGTTCAACGACACTTTCGACAGTCAGGGTCACCTCTTGTTAGACAGTTGTACGGTTGAAGGAAGCCAGAGTGCCTAGAAACAACCACCGAACTGTTACAGGGGTGTGATTTTTCAGTTTTTTATCTGATTTCTGTTTTTTTCTTACCCAATTTCATATTTTTATTTCTTTAAATTTACATGAAAATGGTCCTTCAGACCATTTTCATGTAAATTCAAAGAAACAAAATTCGACCAAAAGCTTTATTTCTACAGGACTTCAGTTATATAAGGATATAAAGGTTGATTTGGAAACCTTTTCACCATGCAAACATGATGTCAGTTTTTTTTTTCATTTTGTCCCAAGCACGCCCTTTCGAACAGCTGCGACCAACTGTCAGACTCTCCAACATACGAAGTTATCAGCGGCTGAAGGCAAGTACTCCAACGATTCCACGTGGGCAATCGAGATTAAAATGGCTTGCCCAAGGACACAACGCAGTTACTGCTGATCAGCATCGAACCGTCGACCTTTAGGTTTAAAGTTCAATCCTGTAATCACTGAACCATCGAGTTCCCCTCTGGTGGTTGTATAGTGGTTTGAAAATAATACTGGTAGACATAATTATGGTCAAATCTCTCTCTCTCTCTCTCTCTCTCTCTCTCTCTCTCTCTCTCTCTCTCTCTCTCTCGGTTGCTACTACCATGTTTCCAGGTATCATTTCTGTTTGACAGTCAACCTGAACACGAATTTGTCCCTTGAGTTATCGCTTAGCATTGCAGATGGCGCGCTGTTCCACTCAAGATGCGAATTCAAATGTTAGTTCTTCGCCATCCCGAAGCCAAACTGTCTAATATCGACTCGGCATATGATCTTGTTTTGGTAATTTCTTTTCAGAAGCATAAACGCGTCATTCAGTCTACTTGTACTGTCAGAGTAAATTGTATAATGTGTTATACTCTGTTCTCTCGATTTATTGCCACCACTTTGGAAATCACACCGACGTGATGCATAATTTTTTTCTTTTCTTTACACAATAAAAGTGCAGAGGGGTTGATTCTCTTGATTAATTTCTTCTCTCCGTCACGAAAGAGAAAAGCTTTTATCACTTATGTACTTTGCCGATTAGAATAAGAAAATCTGAAGAACCCTCCACACACAAACCCATTCCTCGTGGTATTGAAGGTGTTTACATAACTAACCACTCACCAGAGTACAGTGTTCTTTTAATTAAAATTTCTTTGTAGTATTTACCAGCACGCAGCGGCGCATCTACGGAAAATAGCGCCTATGGCATACACACATGAATAGACCGACATGCCGTTTCCATCTTAAAACAATTTCCCCCAAAATAAATAGCTAAAACTAAAGTGCGATCTCGCTTCGCAGTACGCAGGACCACCGTGTCCCCACGAAGATAATCAGGATTTACCCGGCAAGTGCAGGTTTAGCACCGGTTCAAGTCAAGTGTACCATATCGTCATGCTCTACGCCTTAGTCTACATCGCCACCGTGGTCCCACATACCCAGTCGGGAGTGCCAGAACTACTTCTGTATCACATCACGGTCGGGTTGACTCGACTTCAGACTTTTGGGCTTTAACCCTTTACCCAACGTAACGACCAAAAACGGCCAGCACTATTCTCAAAACTCGCCAATTAATTTTCATTATTTATTCATTTTTTTTCTCTAAAACATAGGTTATGACACCTCATTGGAACGAGCTCGTCGAGCTCGTTCCAATGAGGGGTCATAACCTATGTTTTTTAGACAATAAATGAAAATAATAGTTATTCAAGAATTTTTTTTTGCAAGTGTCGTCTGCTTTTCATGTTATGTAAAGGGTTAATTGTCACAAAGATCACAATGAAGTCAACACGTAAGTCTCTAACCGCTAAATAAATTAACAATAGCATGAAAAGCAGACATTGTTTTTTTTTTTAATTATAATGTAAACAACATATTTCCATGGCATACATAATCCATGTTATATCCGCAGTCGAAAGATAGATGGGGTGGGGAACAAACCATTCCGGTGTAACAACTTGACAACAACTATATCAACGAACGGTGTGACTTGAATTAAAATATTTAGACTGTCATCGTCTATTACGCATACTGTATTCGTTGATGAGTTTAAAACAAAATTCGTCATTGGTGGACATGCGCATGAAAATATAATGAGCAAAATATGGCCTCTCTTTAATTGTTTGCATTATAATCATGACGAGGTTTAACATGCGGAATTAATTCAGCATGATAACAGTTCGAAATTATTTATTGGCGCTATGTGACAGATGCATAATCTGCATTGCATTCTGTGTTTATAAAAGCGGTCTTTGTCGCGCTTCCCCCAATGGGTCGCGATTTCCTAAATAACATACTACCGAATCAAGGCTGGATAAAAGAGACAAACGAAAATAGCACCTCAGATTAAATGTCTCTCGACCGATGTGTTTCTACAATGGTGATTGGAGGTAAGCGGATAGAGAATTTCGATCGGATGGCGACAGGCGACCGGATCACGATCCTGTTAGGATCCGGTCGCCTGTCGCCATTCGATCGAATTCCTTTGTCCGCTTTTGTGATCACACTACTGTATTCTTAGTATTTCTCAGTTGTTATATACAGTCCTGAGATTACGATAGCGGACAGAAAATTTCCAAAGAGTCGCCATCTGGTCGAAATTCTTTATCCACTTTCCACCACACAAAGCAAAAATGAGAGAACATTGAATGTCAGATTCTGTTTTCGTTTGTATTTCTATCTTCATTAGCCTTGCTTGCGTAATAGTTTAGTTATGAAACCTCCATCCACTGGTGTGGCTGGTTCTGTCGGCAAAAAATGAAATATAACTGCTAATAATATCGAAACGTAACATTTCATCAGAGATATATTCTTGGGTGTAAGTAAAGACATGTACTTCCATTCCAACATCACTTAACGTTTTTTAAAAAGAATATTTTGTGTAAGTGTCATTTTTATGCTCCCCGTAAAAAAAAATCTGGGGAGGATAAAATCGCCACCCGGTCCGTCTGTTCATCTGTCCGCTTGTCTGTCTGTCTTTCTGTCTGTCTGTTCGTCCGTCCGAAACAAATTTATTTATTGGTGTTTAAGGTCACAATTGCTAATCGTAACAGAGCTTTACGGGCGGAGGAAGCCGGATTACCCGAAGAGAGCCACCCAGCATCGACGAGTAACTGTCAACTCCGCAACATTTTAACTCTGTTCAAGCTCCGCTCAAGCAGGGTTACAGCGGTTGAAGACATGTGCTCCATCGACGTGCAGTAAGCCTTAGTACACAACGTCATCGTGCCCCCATGTAGGCAACCGGGATAAAGTGTCTTGCCCAAGAACACAACGCGGGTCGTCCCGGTCGGGGATCGAACTCCGGACCTCCAGCATAGACGTCCAACAGTCTACCACTGAGACACTGCGCTCCCGTCCGAAACAAATGGTTTCCGGGTGATAACTTTTGTTTGATTGAACAAAATGAAACAAAATTTTATACATAGGTTTATAACCGCAAAATACAGGTGGGGATTTATTGTGGGCTTGGTCCGGTATTTTTGGCAGAGTTATGGCCCTTTTCAACTTTGACATGTTGATAATGGTTTCCGGGCGATAACTTTAGCTTGAGTGTACGGAATGAAACAAAATTTTATACACATGTTTATAACCATAAAATACTGGTTGGGATTGATAGTGGACTTGGTCCGATATTTTTGACAGAGTTATGTCCCTTTTCCGACTTAGAAAACATGTTGATATTAGTTTCCGGACGATAACTTTAGTTTGAGTGAACGGAATGAAGTCAAATTTTATACATAGGTTTATAACCACATGCTACAGGTTGAGATCCATAGTGGGCTCGGTCCGATATTTTTGACAGAGTTATGGCCCTTTTCCGACTTAGAAAACACGTTGATATTGGTTTCCGGACGATAACTTTAGTTTGACGGAGCGGAATGAAACAAAATTTTATACATAGGATTATAATCATAAAATACAGACTGGAATTAATTAATTGTGGGCTTGGTCCGATATTTTTGACAGAGCTATGTCATTTTTCTGACTTAGAAAGCATGTTGATATTAGTTTCCGGACGATAACTTTAGTTTGAGTGAACGGAATGAAACAAAATTTTATACATATGTTTATAACCACATAATACAGGTTGGGATTGGTAATATGCCTGTTTTTGGCAGAGTTATGGCCCTTTTCCAAATTAGAAGACACGTTGATATTGGTTTCCGGGTGGTAACTTGAGTTAAAAGTGTCCGATTTCAATCAGAATTGGATTATAGCTTACTGCAGACAATATACCACACGGGTTTGATTTTGAATGTGGTGGGATAATTTCTGTTTGAGTTATGCCCCATTTTGGACTTTGTTAATCACTAAAATATCGTTTTTCATCAAGCGCGGCATTAGTGTCCCATGGACACATTTGGATGTCTGCTGTATTGGTTCATAAAATACGATACTGATTAATTCAATTTCAAGAAATACAAATGACGAGAAATTCATGCTTGGCATTGGGTGCGGGGGTATAGTCACCCTTGAGGAGCATCTGCTGGCTGTGCCAACTCATTGCACTTATCTTTTCGTGTTGGCTAATGTGTTAAACTAGTATCAAAGCATCTTTGTTAGAGGAGACATTCTTCAAACGTTAAGTTCATGACAATTATGAATCGGTTGTAACTTCCTATAGAATCTACTTTACATGGATGGTCAAGAGGGTGCACTAGACAGTTTTTCTTCTTTGTTTTGAAGGGGGGTGGGGGAATTGAGGGTCGTTCGCCTTCCCTAGTCTTAACTAGGACCCTCCGGTCATTACCAGTGGGAGACGGGGGTAATGGCCAGAAGGGCCTAGTTATGATTTTCTCAGGGTGGGGGAGGGAGGTTCAAGTAAGGCTTACTTGAACTTCCCTCTCCCACCTGAGAAAATTTTGCAAAGATCAGTGCTCTAAGAATGAATCTGAGGCATTTGTAGCGTATGAAGCCCAATATTAGAGACCATTTTAGGGCTCTATATATTAAGTTCATGTTGCATTGAACCAAATTTCGGGGGCACCGACAATTTTTTTTGGCTACTACACCACTGGGGTCGTCAGTCGATTGTGTGAACGGAGCTCGTTGTTTTTCCAAGAAGTCATGAAGCATGGTTTGAAAACATGAGTTATTCGTGACAGAATGTTGACCCTTCAGTTTTGAACATGGTCGTATTAGGCAGTTAGTTATTCTGAAAACGTACCCAAATACTTCTTGAATGATCACCATCGTGAAGGCACCCACGGCAGACCATTAACCGACCACGAAGGAGTTAGAATAACGAAAATGGATGTGTAATGATGAGGTATGCCATTAGTATATCGTCAGTAGGTTAATTACTTCACATTGACAATTGTATTTAGGCCACCAAAGGGACACAGGACTCAACGCAGTAGTCACGTGACTGGATAAGAAAAGTCAATAGCACGTTTTTAGAGACGCGCTTCTTTGAGTTTAAACGCTATTTTATTTGCTGTCTGGTGAAAATTGTGGAAATTCTTCCATTCCCACGCAACAGCTCGACAATGGTTGCGTTCTTTATATTTAGGCAATTGCGTAATCACAGGGGCGGGTGGGGCTATGATGTAGCCATGACTAGATTTCATGAAAAATTCATTTAAATTTAACGCAAGGAATCATTGGTGAAAACATCCATCAATTTACAGGGGGAATTTGATTAAATGTGGCCAAATAATACTTATTTCAGTGGAAAGTGAAATCCTGTCCTGTACAGGAATATCCATCAAAAACATGCAAGAAGTTAATAATAACTGGATATTGTTACTCTAGAATACTTAAAAGAATCTACCATGATCAATGCTACGACAATCGTAAAATTATTCCACACAGTTAAAAACATCTGTTCGCTGACCAGACGTCTATTTGATTTCTCCTCAGCGAAGAACACACAGGAACAATCAAACGTGCGCCAAAGTGATTTAATTTTTAACCCTTTACCTAACATGAAAAGCAGACGACACTTGCAAAACAAATTCTTGAATAACTATATTTTCATTTTTTTTGTCTCAAAAACGTAGGTTATGACCCCTCGTTGGAACGAGCTCGACGAGCTCGTTCCAACGAGGGGTCATAACCTATGTTTTTGAGACAAAAAATGAAAAAATAATGAGAGTCAATTGGCGATTTTTGAGAAAAGCGCTGGCCGGTTTTGGCCGTTACGTTGGGTAAAGGGTTAACTAGTTTAAAACGTTATCATTGACTTGCTCCCACTGCGTCGAGTAACACACTGTTTCTACCATTTGTGCTCCTTCCTGACTTAAAGATGTCTAAGCAGCCTCGATTTGTGCTGTTGCACTTTGCTCTCTATCCGGTGACCTGTCTTAGCCGCAGTCAGAATAGAAGAAGATCTGGATGTATGTGAGTGTGTACTAAAGTGTGTGGATCTGCGTGTGTGTGTGTGTGACTTTTGTGTGGGTGCACGTGTGAGTCTGTGTCTGTATGCGCCTTTGAGCCAGCCCAACCCTTACAAACTTGACCTAGCTTAGTGGAAAGTTTTATACACCAATTATTTAATTTATGTATCTAAATTAACTAGAGCCCTTTCCCTTCGCTTTTGCCTTATCTTTTTTACTACAAATTTCTTCGTTAATGCCTTTGTTGTTTTCCTTTTCTCGTTTTAATCTGCAAAAAACATTATTATTTTTGTACATTGTCAGCTGCTAGCATAACATACTGGATTGGAGAGGAGGCTTAGCTTAGTGTTGAGTTCTTGTCCTCCAATCCCTTTGCTTTCTTGTTTGCAAATAAAATATGTTTAATCTGCACATTAGGAACCCCAAACTTCCACTCTCTTGCAGTTATTCAAATGTGACTCTCTGTGCACCAAGAAAATGCACCAGTTCTAACCATATAGCATATCCGATCCTGTTTGTACTATTGAGTTAACCCCTTGAACTCGTAAGACCTATTTTGCGGTCATAATTTCGTCCCATTTGTGTCTTTTTATACGAGCCCTATACACGCCGCATTGATGATAAAATAATAACTGCAGTCTACAGCCAGGCGGATGCAGACTGCAGGTATTATTTATCCTCCCTGTATATTGATATTGGAGTTACCCACCTCTCTGTAAGTGTATACAAAGGCAATACCATTCCAGGAAACGAGGATTCAAAGAGTTAACAAATATATTCTAACTCATCTATTACATAACTATTCATTACCAGCCCCTTTAGAAAGGGAACCACAGGCCTGTATAATGCTTTATTTTATTTTCACCCCCCCCCCCCCTCCCCAAAACAAATCGGATTCCCATTCCCACTCACCGAAAATGGTATTTCACTCCCAGCATCATATTCCACCCTCAGAGATGACAGACTATTTTTTATTGTTTACAAATCGCTTGAGTTGAATCAATTATAAATTGTTGTTTGGGGAAAACAAATAAGGAGAAAATAAAATAAATACAAATGTTAACTGCTCGGATTCGAGTACAATTTTATCCTCCCATGTGTCACGCGACTTATTTCGCTCGGCTAACGGCTAGTGAAATAAACATCCGCGCGCCCCGTTCGAGAATAAAAATCGCCCTGGAATCCAAGCACTGAACTATTGTCTATGTACTCTGGTATTTGGTATGAACATTACATCAGTTTGAGTACATTAACTCCACACTCAGATAACGTTGTCAAAAATATGGATAGCAGTCAATAGATCACTGCAGCCATAAAAATATTATTTTTCTTCGTGATGAAGTATTTCATTCTAATCGTATTTGATTCTTCAAACATCGAGCGTCAAAACATTATCGCGATCAAATTATGTGCATTTTGATTAGTGGGTAGAACACAAAGCCAACTAACGAAATGGAATCGTTAGACTAAATTAGTACTGATTCTCTTTAACGCTTTGATCAGGAATGGTATCTTCCATTTCAGTTCAATGGCAGCAATTAGAAGAGTTCATATTCATTATTTGAGGTAGATCGATTAATATTTTCTACGTGCAGTCTCAGGCTGCACGTTGAAAATATTGATTGGTCTACCCCACACATTCACTAAGCGGCTATCTACTTTAAGAATCCAGGTTGTATCACGATCCTGAACCGAAAAAGTAGTCTTTCGTGTTCAAAGGGTTAAGAATCGATGTTATCAGACTGCTGTTGAGTGGCTCCTTTTCCCGAGCTGGTAGATGTTGGCCGTCAAAATGTGTCCATTCTTTTCTTGGTAGAATGATATATATCACTGTCACCGGAAGAAAACCACTGGCCCTATCAGACGAGTTATTAAAAAACAAGTCCCCGTAAACGAAATATTTGCATCGAACTCAGTATGGAGCATGTCAAAAGAAAATCATGTGAAACCTTTATTCTGGTACCAGTATTATTTAGTAGAGCAGTGACTGTCACTTATATACATATATGTAAATTATCTGGTGATGGGAAGAGGCTAGTGGTGGTTCTCCTATTGGGAGTGACTGGAGTAAGTCGAGAATGGGCCCGATCTCAAAATGTGAGTGATCACGTCAAATGAATATCCTTTGGCGAAAGGAAAGAGAGAAGAAAGAAGAAAAGAGCACGTCTTTGACAGTCACACGAAGCTAAATTTATGATGCTCCGTCTTGCATTAATTTTCTGTAAAAGGAGGGCACATGTGGTAATCTCCACAGGCACAATATTTTGTCATGTTAAGAATCTGGCGGAGGCCTTCCGGTTGTGCCTACGTGGATTGTTTATCGCCGCTTCGAAAAGTGAGTGCTCGTATAAAAAAGTAGTTGTAAGTGTTTTTAGTTTTTATTTATTTCTGAAATAGGACACCCACTGCTCCTTGTAAGAATCATATCCACGTAGAACCGGACGTAGAACGGTATACCATATCGCGAAATATTGATCCAATTCGTGAACGCCGGGCTCGAAAATTGAATGTCAACGATGTTTTCGTCGTTTTCTCTCGTTTCTTGCCACTTTCTGACGATTTTAAAATCCATTCAGTTATACAATTCACTCACACCTTCTCGAATTTTAAAAAAAGGGTGTTATATTGAATACAATCAAATTGACAATTGTACTGGAGGACGGCCGCCGTGGACTGGCCACTTTCCACGGGTGGACAATATTTCTACGAACGCAGTATATTGGATTCCAAACACTAATTATAGGAATGAACATCAAAAATTTAATTAACCGGGTACTTTATTAATTAAAATTTTGCCGATGATGATTTTTATTATCTGGTTGACGCATGCGTGGACATTACTGCCCACGCGTGGATTACGATCAGTCCACGGCGACTGTACTGAATTCCCTGAGATCTCTGTGTATTTCGCCGTCAGATCTGTTTATTATTTCATTCTTATTCATTTTAATCTACCCAGGAAAGAGTCAGTGGATTCGGGCAATATCAGACTTGTATGTGCGCTGGTTTGCGCGCTAAAAGGGCGGATAGAAATTTTGGTGTGGTATTGTTGTCCAGGAGTGTAGGCCAGGATCAAGTTCGTACTCTTCGCTCCCAAAAGGTAAATGTGTCTGTAGAGTTTTTACAAGTAAGCGATGGACGTGCCCGCTTTTGAATGCTGAAGATGTGGGTGGTTTTCATACAGACCCTTCGTACATGTATGTGTGACGGATGATATTACGGACATTCTTTAATGAATTTGTCAGAAATGCTCATTAATTTGTAAGTAAATGAATTAGCTTTCACGTTCTGTATTGCTGCCCATTATTGTTTCCATTTTTGTTGTCACTCACAACGAAATGTTTGGGTGATTTAAAACTTTTTTGTGTGATATATAATTACTGGTACCTTAACTGGCAGAGTGCTGTTAGCCGATATTTGGGCTTTGAAGTGCAGCTAGTGCAACTTAGAGGCTTTGTATTCTATGAATATGCTTCAAATAAGCCCTGAAGTGAAATTATTTAGTTTGTATGGATAGCCCTTGCTGCAATTTAGGGGAGAGTGCCTCTAGGCACTCTCCCATAAAATGTAACAAAGCAAAGACATGCGAATAAATTTTAACATTTTTACAGGTACTACACACATAGTGGGGAACTTAATAATCTTTGGTGGAAGTCGTCAACTCTTCCTTAACCCTTTACCCAACGTAACGGCCAAAACCGTCCAGCGCTATTCACAAAAATCGCCTGTTAATGTTCATTATTTTTCATTTTTTGTCTCAAAAACATTGGTTATGACCCCTCATTGGAACGAGCTCGTCGTGCCCGTTCCAATGAGGGGTCATAACCTACGTTTTAGAGACAAAAATTGAAAAACATTAGGTGTTCAAGAATTTTTTTTTTTTTTTGCATGTGTCGTCTGCTTTTCATGTTATGTAAAGGGTTAAGACAAAATCTTTGGATAAAAGATTCTACTTTTCTTTTCTTTTCACAGAACGAATTTTTTATTGCGTAGACTAAGCTTCGCAATTGCTGTAATTAACGTCAAATGCAATTGCCATGTGTCACTGGGGCCATTGTTTTGCACAATCAAAGATTGGAGACAATGAGCAGCTCATTTGTTCAATGAATCAGTTGAACTGCCATAAGTGTACAAGAGGACACAAATTATATGGTGCTGTTCTATTTTGGCATTTAATTTCCTTCAAAGGAGTAATCTTCTTAACTGTATACCATGCCTCATTTAGGGGTGATATTTAGTTGCATGGAGATACACCAATCAGAGAGCTTTACGTCTATTTTTCGTAAAAGTTCAGATGCACTTGGGTTCATATTCACTCAACCCAGTTGGTTTGGGTTGATTTTTAACCCTACCGATTTTAGGGTGTAACTTTGGCTTATTCCAATCAATTGAATTCGAGTCGACAGTGGTGGGACGTTTGTAACCATTAAAATGCGAGTAGGCGAACATCAGACGAATCTTCGTGTCAGCCAGGCGAATCTAATTCTCAAACTTGAATTAGATCCGTATTGGTTATGGACATCGCATCACCGTCGACTCGAATTAAATGGAAATGAAATGATAATGATATGCTAATCAGGAAAACACCGAATGACGTGACGTAATCTACAATTTTCAATAACGTTCGCAGTGGAATTGAATTCGACTCGACGGTGATGGTCGTCCATAACCAACACAGATCTAATTCGAATTTGGGAATAGTTTTTATTCCTTGGTTTGGGGTGGGGATAGGGAGGCAGACAACTAAGCTATACAGACACTACCCACCAATTTTCTTTTAAAACATTGTGCGTCTTATTACCCCCATTAAAACACTATAAATCGCAAACAAATATGCCCGTACATGCAAGTCAAACTATATAGACCTTATCATATGAAAGGCAACCTCCAAATGAATTCAGAGCGACGTTGGAGCGTCCGTTTAAATAAAAATAAGCCCTACTATAATGTATTCCTATACGTGTACACAGTTAAAATGTATGAAAAGATATCACACAAAAATTTTGTGTTGACTCAAACATTGTGAGTTGAGGCCATGCGTCAATTGAATTTGACTCGACGGTATTGCGTCCTTATATACAGTACGTGGAGAGTGTATTATCATTAAGTCACCCGCAGAGTGGAGATTCCACCCGAGCAATAATTGCAAATTTGTTGCAAAGCATAACCACCACAAGCAAAGTTCCAGCCAATGGACCTCCGGGTTAAACCCGGAGGTCCATTGGATGAAACATTGCTTGTGTTTTTTGTCCATATGTACAGAATTTGAAAGTGATACTTTCCGTGATAACTCCACTCCGCGGGTGTTTTAGTTACAATCCACTCTTCACTTACTATATCAAATGAAGATTTGACGGATTTCAGACGAATCTAATTCAAATGAATTCGAGTCGACGGTAGTGCGATGTATATAACAGGCCTTACAGTTATTGTACATTTTAAGTATGTTTTATATTCATCTAGACTAAACATGAATGAAAAAGGGTGTACCGTACATCGAGCACAACGTTATGTCTTTCGCGACCAGATCTCGTTTAGATCGCGACACCTTACGCGAGTGAGTCGAGATTTCACCAATAAAATACTGCGGCATCAAGACCACATCCAGAAAAAAGAAACGATAATAGCATCTCGGATTCAATATTCCTGCATACCTTTTTCGGTAGATACGATTGAGCACTGTTTTGATTGGAAGAAAGCGGTAAGAAAATTTAAACCGGATCGCGATCCGATTCAGATTCTCTATTCCATTTGCACTCAAACATTGTAACGAGATTAGAGGCAACCTTCAAACTTACAGTACAGCCGCCGGGCACTGGTCGTAATCCACGCATGCGTTTTCTAGGTAATAAAAATCATCATCAGCATGCAAAATTTTAATTAATGAAGCACCGGGTTATACCCGGTGCTTCATTAATTAAAATTGTGACGATTATTCCTATAATTAGTGACTGGAATCTAATATTATTGCGTCCGTGGAAAAATTGCCCACCGAATAGATTGGCAAGATTTAGTATTTTGTAGGGTACATCCATATTTTGTTTGGAAATTCGAACCTTCCCTTGTTTATTCGTCCATGTAAACTGATGAAAAAAGACTTACCGGAGCCACGGCCAACTGAGGAGAAAACTTACTCGTTTTCTGTTCCAAAAACCAAAAGCATCGTTCAAAAAAGGTATGAATTAAAATAACTTAAATTCATAATTGAAAAATGTAATTAAACACTCACTCAAGTCCGCTTAGGAAAACTGGGTTCACGTATTTATAACACAACCTTACTGCTTCAGTCAAATTAGGAAAACTGGGTTTAAGCATTTATAACGCGCCTTTTGGTTTCTTCTTTTTCAGTTTTGTTTTGTTTTGTTATTCAGATATGTCAAAGAGTACAATTTGCTTCTGGATACAGCAGAAGAAGAAATCAGTGGAGCACAGTTTCTACAAACATACAGAATGTAAAAGAATAAACAATCCACTTTCTTATGAAATTAAAGGCTCTTTCATTCCAGACGCGACTCTACTAAAACGGATTCGACGACGGTTTCCTTTTATCTGTAGTTTGGTCGAAGCGTGATATGTGAAACTGCAGACTATCAAGAAAGAAGACCAACCCCAGGGCATCACGTGTTCCTTTATAATGCGACTTTATTGCTTTAGTCCAATTAGGAAAATTGGCTTCACATACTTACAACATGATTTTAACAAATTAGAAGCATATGGAGGTGTGTGTATGTGGGGGGAGGGGGGCTCAAAAGGTTGGGCCGTGTTTGTCTTCAGTTTCATGGATTAGCGATTTTGATAGCCAACAATTTACACCATGGATTGGAAAACGTTCTTGTTTGCTAAATTAAACTACAAATGTTTATAAAGTTGTTGATAAGGTGCATGGATTCTGACAGTACCATATTTTCTCTCGTTTTATGGACAAAATTTCGTGAATTCATCGCCGGAGTTTTCGAATCTCATTCAAAATTATGACCGCTTCATAACGTACCTTTGTGTTTTGAAGTATGCCCAGAAGGAGAATTGGTGTAAAGAATACAAGGTAATGGCACATACAAAGAGCAGTGACAGTATAAACATGCTTCTACACAATTCATCTTCTCTTTGATGGTAAAAATAACTCGAAAGATAATAAACCTATCTGGCGCCCAACAAGCTTCCTGCACTCTAAATTCTGTTGAGTTAAAACCTTAACACAAATCAACTGGGTTGAGTGAATATGAAGCCAATTGGGTTCATATTCACTCAATCCAGTTGATTTGAGTTAGTTTTTAACCTAACTCATTTTAGAGTGCGTCCGTTAGTTTCTCACATGTTTCGTATTACTTGGTATTTGCAACGCTTCACAATGGTATGCAAGGCGGTGGAACGCAGCCTGACATGACAGAATGCTGTGAGAGGCGATCCAGTGAAACGAGAAGGAATACAACAACGTGAATACAAATCATGTTCGATTTTGTATACCAGAATTTTGTAGAAGAATAATCTCGTTACAACTGAACGTTTTTTGCGCGTTTTTGTCTCGCAAAGATTTTGTTTCATTACGTTTGTCTGGTGTTATCCGCGGTTACGTGCAAGACATATGTTGCGCTGACATTTTTCCATGCGTGCTTGTAAATGAACCCATTCACTGATCATCCCTGTTACCTTCAAATATGTCTAGTTAGTAATCGAAACGAATCGTGAATGCATTACTACATCATTGACTTGATTGATGGCACAAACAACAGAAACTGGTCACCCATCTGTTATAAAAATACTTCTGTCGAAGTCAGTAAAATTAAAATTTATTCGTAGACAAAGCGATGGCGTTCCATCTTATATGTTAATTTATCTGTTATCTCTTTAACACAACACTTTACCTAACGTAACGATAATATCCGATCAGTGCTATTCACAAATGATTCCTTTCAAATTTTATTACCTTTTCTCTTTGCCAACTACACATATACACAGAACGACCCACGTATGTGAGTGGGTTAATCGATATGGCACGTGTGCCAGCGCGGAAGGATAGAACAAGAGGCCACAGGCCTCGAGTTTTATCCTTCCGCGATGACACGAGTGACATATCGATTAACCTACTCACAAACTCGTGTCGTTATGTGTTTATTACACGCCTTCACGTGTATAAAAACAATTATTAGGACACCCAGCAATTCGTTTGACAACTATCAACAAAAAGAACACATTTTATCGCTAACCAAATTTGCGAAGGGAACCCGTGTTACTGTTTCGTCCTCCGAGTTCCAATGTGTTCTATGTGCCTACTGGCACATACAATAAATTGGAACTCATGGGCCGATTTTTAGGTATTGTTAGCGATTCGAATTGTAATTGCAGATTTGTAGAAAATTCCAGTGAAATTTCGCTTCTTTATAAAAATAGTCCGTCAACGATTTCCGTTCTGCACATGTGTGTGGAACGGATTTTTATTTTCCGCATGATTTAGTGTTGCTGTAGATGGGTATTTCATAGAACAATTTTGATTCCTCTACTGTGAATTGGTTTGCTGTGCCCCAGTGTACATGAACTTTGTTTCAGTTTTTGCTCAACTCGACCAGCGGATGATGGACACTCGCAAGAAAAATTTGTGAATAATTAATTTTTCTTTTAGTTTCAATAACATAGCTTATAACCCATCATCGGAACGAGCCTGACGAGCTCGTTCCATTGAGGAGTCATAAGTTATGTTTCGGCAGAAAAAAATGCAAACAATAGTACATTTGAACGGCCATTTTGTGAAATTCGTTGGCCAGATGTGACCGTTATGAAAGGCATGCTGGTAAATAGTCTAGAAGAAAATTTAATGAACCGTCGTAATAAGTCTAGATATCGGAGATAAAAAAACAGTCTTGTGAAACGAATTCATCTTCGTGTGTATCTTAGACGTACGAAATATTGTTTGAAAAAAAAATCGCGGCACTGACATGCGTATACATACCAGTGGCAACCCGCGCGTATCCATTTTAAAAGAAGAAGTAAGTGTGCATACAGATAGAGTGGTTGATAGGTTGAAGACATAGTCTGAATTCAAATTGCCCATCATTTGGACATGCGAATACTCTGGCTGATCTGTTAGTGGACTCAGTTGGTTGTAAGCAAAAGGTTCCGACGCGGTGTGACCCTGAATGTTGAAAGTATCGTTAAACCCCAATGAAACAAACAATCAAGAAGTTATCAGCAAGTAATGGTACAGTTCTATGATTACAAAAGCGGTCTCTTACACTTACACGATAAACACTACGAGTTCAAGACGCATACGATGTTGCATGTATTTAAGTTTGTTTTTTTTAAAGAAAATTAATCTTTTGATTCTCAGGCACAGGCGCATTCGTTTGTTTTGTTTTTTTGGCCCGCGTTCCTCGTATTTATTTTGGAGCAAAAATTCAAAATGTATAAAACTATCACAGGGGGCGATTCTAGCGGAATCACATCGCGATTAGCGATGCAATATGTCGTATGCATTGATACAGTATTGTTATTCTCTTCGCGAAATGCCACACGATTCTCATATGTATGTACAAAATAAATATTTATTTAACTGGTTTAGAGCTAGATTAGTTATAGCGATCTAACTTTGTTCGTCAAAAATGTTGTATTACAAATTATTGGAGAGTGCCAACAGGCACTCTCCAATAATTTGTAATAGACCGAATTTGTATAAACAAACTATTATTTACGTTTGATTGAATACGAAACGTGGGTAAGGAAAATGTTGGCTTTTGTACTGGTACCCTCATTTTCTTTTCGGCGATCATTCCATCAGGAATAAAAATAAAAATAAAAACCGCCCTCACTCATTCCTTTTAGAAAACCAATTGCTTGAGAATCAATTATTTAATTTTGTTTGGCCTAACTGTTTGTAAAAATTAGGTTAAGTTTGGACACCCGAATCTTATTCAGTGAATTGTTACTAAATTTGTAATAAGAGTGTAAAGACGTTTTGTTTTAGAATCTTAACATGTAATCCCAGGTACAAAACACTTTTATGACAAGTTTCCGGGTCACAATATCAAAGCTAAACACATGAATCCATTGTGTAGCACTCGCATATTTTTTTTAAATCTATTGCACCTTCAGTACGACTGTAGTGAACTGGTCACTATCCACGAGTAGACAATATTTCCACGGAAGCAGTAATATTAGATTCCAAACACTAATTATAGGAATAAGCATCAATAATTTAATCAATGAAGCACCGGGTACAAGCCGGTGCTTCATTAATTACAATTTTGCTGATGATGATTTTTATTAAATGGTAAACGCATGCGTGGACAGCATTGCCCTCGCGTGGATTACGACCAGTTCACAGCGACTGAACTGTATAGAAAGAGTGACCCAGGGGTGTAGACATAGGAATGACGCCGCTCCACCAAAAGATTTGTTCTATCGAATTGTTTTCTTTAACCCTTTAGCCAACCAATCGCCCGCATCCGCCTGCGAAATCATGCAAATTCAGCAGCTGAAAAAATATTATTTTTCGAAAAATTTCAACAAAACCATATCATGTGACCCCTCTTTGGAACGAGCTCGTCGAGCTCGTTCCAAAGAGGGGTCACATGATATGGTTTTGTTGAAATTTTTTGAAAAAATTTAAAAAATGATATTTAAAATAATAAATTTTGATATCGTCTGCGTTGGATAAAGGGTTAAAGAAAAGTCCACTCCGGCGATTGGAATACAGAAAAAATGATAGCCCAGAGCCCGATTCAAGGAAAGTACGGTTTTTAGGCACCATTTGAATTTCTTTCCAAACTTTAGTGGGGACAATAATTAAACGAAAATTGTAGCTCTGATTCCTTATCCTCGCAACTCTGTTTCGATCGCACTATTAATATGTATATCTTGATAAAATTTCAAATCTTACATTTTTAGTCTGCCTCTAAACATTCCGTTTGCCAGCCGCGTACAGAATTCAATCAAATCTTGAATTCAATTAGTCATTCCCGAGGAAAAATATTTGGTGATGCATTTAATATTTTAATGAAATAGCATTGTAGTTTAATCGAGTTTATTGTAAGGTTGTCTCCACTAACTAATATAATTAATTACTAATTGCCCAGAAGTGCATTTTATTAAATTCTACCACTACCGGCTATATTATACAAGGATACCTGACACAAGCGTATTAACCCCAGTGGCGTATGTTCATCATGCGTAATTTAGGGAATATCAAATTAGATTGGTTTGACGCGGAGTATGTGCCGAGAATGTATTCATGCTTGTTCCAGTGATATTTAGAAAGCATCGAAGTTTAATGTTTCCTCGATGAAATTATGCCAGAAGCGAACAGTTGATGATCTTTTTGCAGCAATCGCTAATGATTCCCCGCCTTTGTTATTCTAAGTCTTCAACATTTTTAAATACCATGTTAATTGTGTTTTTCGGGTTTTGAGTTTATTGCGTGCTTCCGTTTGCGCTTCGCAACCAAACTCAAGGTTTGGCGTTGTTGCTTCCGGCTTTTCTGGGAAGTTCTAATGAATAAATATTGCGGTATTAACAACTAACAATACTCTTTAACCCTTTAACCATAGTATACGACATGAACATTTGTTATTTGTACATTTTTTCCACAAAATTTCAACAAAAATGTATCATGTGACCCCCTCATTGGAACGAGCTCATCGAGCTCGTTCCAATGAGGGGGTCGCATGATATGGTTTTGTTGGAATTTTTTTGAAAATCTTTTTTCAACTGCTCAATTTGCGGCCGGATGTGACCGATGCGTTAGGTAAAGGGTTAATCCTTTATCAAACCCCGAATGACGGGCGTTTCGATCTGAGTCTCGGCCATCTGGGTTGACTTTTCGATCTGAGTCTGGGCCATCTGGGCTGTGTTCTTGGTTAAGACACTTAATTCTGATCGGCTACGTGGTTGCACGGTGGCGTTGTAGACACAGGCGCACTGCACGTCGACGGTCAATTGTCTTCATCCGCTGCTCACTCTGGTTCTAATGGGTGAGTAAGCCGGAGAGTCTAATAATTCTCTAAGAGCGTTCCGGCTTCCTCCACCCGTAAAACTATCCGACACAATTTGACTGACTCTGATTGTTGAAAGTGTAGTTAAACCTCAAGGGGGCGCGGTGGCGTTACGGTAACCAGCTCTCTTCAGATCACCGAAGTTAAGCAACGTCGAACCCGGTTAGTCCTCAGATGGTTGACCGTCTGAACGATCGATTCGGACTCCGCGTTGTGTCCTTCGGCAAGGCACTTAACCCCGATTGTCCACATGATGGCACGATGACGCCGTGTACAAAGGCGTACTGCACGTCGATGGTGCGCATGTCTTCAACCAGTCTAACCCTGCCTGTGCTGCAGATTTACGATGTTGGGGAGCAGGCAGCTGCTCGTCGTTGCTCGGTTGTTCTGTCCGGGTACTCCAGCTTCCTCCACCCATAAAACTGTCACCGACACGATATGACCTTGGCTGTTAAAGTGTCGTTAAACCTTAATAAATAAATAAGTTAAACCTCAATAAACAAACAGGCAAACAGACGACAACTGACAACCCTTTTCTTGAATAATCAACTAATTTTTTTAATTTTTCGTCTCAAAAACATACCTTTTGACCCCCTATTGGAATCACCTCAACAGGCTTGTTCCAAGAAGCGTTCATTACCTATGTTTTGAGGCAAAAATTGAGAAAATAGTAGAGCTGAAACGGTCAGCCGATTAACCGATTAATCAATGATCAGCATCTTGAAAAAGTAATTGATCGATTAACCGTTACTTTTGAACTACTGTATTATATGGGTTAACAAAGGGAGAAACTTGGTCCAAAACAGGCAAACAAGGTCACACTGACTCACATCAATTATATGAGATAAAGTAAAGTATACAAGTTACTTGCTGACATATTTGTTTACTTGCTTGATCATCATACAATATCAGTAGCTGGGAATGATCATCCTTAACTCTTTACGCATTGCGGGTAGCAGACGATACTTGCAAAATACATTCATGAATTACTAAAAAATTTCAATTTTTATCTCAAAAGCATAGCTTATGACCCCTCATTGGAACGAGCTCAACGAGCTCGTTCCAATGAGGGGTAATAAGCTATGTTTTTGAGACAAAAATTGAAAACATAATAAATTTGAATGGAGATTTATGTACATAGGTCTAGTCGGTTTTGTTTGTTACGTTGGGTAAAGGGTTCATGCTTTAAATCATCAAGGGTATGGCAATTATTCAGATATCTATTTGGACAAGTGATTAATTGGTTAACCAAGGTTAATCCACATGATTAATCGATCAAGAAAACCCCTTAACCGTTTCAGCTCTAGAAAATAGTACAACTTGAATGGGGTTTTTTTGTGAATAGCGCGGGACAAGAACCCAAGTTCGAACGTAAACCTTGCCACCTTATCAATACCCTATCCGCTTGGGTCTCTTAGGATTCCTGAAGGTGCCGATGGCTTACAACGCCAAATGGTGATGAACGATAATTTACTGAAAAGATTATTTATTTACATGTACGAAGAAATAAAATATGAAAGAAATTACTCACAAAATTATCCATAAGAATACACTAATTACGCGGATAAAAGTTTATTGTTTAGGGCCCTCGACGTCTCCCACAACTAGCTGTGTCCGCTGGATCAACCTCACTTCATCTTCATTTTCTCACGGTTTGTGATACATACAAAGTGTCTATTCACTTCTCGTTGCTTCCTCCTCGCAGGGTTACTTCACAGTCATCTGGGCTTAACACATATAATGTTCTGCTTGTGTGACTCTATCAGCGTTCTCACAGTTCAATCACAATTCAATCGGCGTCTAACACAGTTCACGATCACTTTGTGCCTTGCCTGGCTCTCACGAGGTTAAGTTATTCTTCGCCTTCAGATATATACTTAACAAAGCTTACATAATAATATTCTGCAAAGTGTTCTCAACATCACCAATTCTCGCACCGCCTAAAACTATTTTAACTCGCGAGCCATTTAAGCGCTTACTCAAGCTCTTAATATGGTTTCTAGACCTCAATGTTACAGCTTTTACTTCTTTGGCTAACATGCCTCTACGGTTCGCAACCGTTAACAAACTACTATTGTTTCCTTACAACCCTCACAGGGTTATTACGACAATACGCGGACTTTCAGTCTCAGTGCCTATGACCCTCGGCGGTCAAGGCTAAATTCGGACCTTCTCTGAGTGCCCTCAGGCCAACTGCCTCTCAGAATTCTGCTTCACTCTTTATACAGTCGGAAAGTTTAAACATATTAATTCTGATTTAACGAGTGCTTTGTAATTCGATATGGATAGAGATATAAATGCGAATTTTGTTTGAGGTAAACTCTTTTGACATTTCGGAGACAGGATAGATGCGTAATATGGGTGTGTGTCCAGAACATGTGTGATGCACTGGTTTCCGACAATTAGGTTTTAACTGGCTTTAATTACCCAGATAATGATGACCGGAGAGAATATTGTCTCTCTTAGTACTGATCTGTTATCAGATAGCCCATGTGGCGTTCAACAAGTGCGCCATAAGGGACATTAAATTGCATGCCTAATTAGCAGAGTCTGAGTAACAAATCAGTTTTCTGGGTCCGTCATATACCTATCTTTATGCTTTATATTTAACCCAGGCAGAAATATTATCGAAAATATGTACGCTTTTAAACAAGAAAATCGCAACTTTTAGCTATCACCTTGACAGTGACAATTAGTCTGGGTTGTCGATTCTGAAGAAGTGTCCGACAGACTTTGGAAAGCCAACTCTCGTCCAGCGAATTGTTATTATACCCCTACTCTCGAAAAGATTAGGGGGTATACTGGATTAAATTCGTCTGTCTGTTCGTCTGTCCGTTTGTCCGTCCGTCCGGATGCATATCTTATCAGTGAATGGGTGGATTTCAATGGAACTCGGTATACGGAGAGGCGATATGAAACGGTGGGGGTGTGCACTGGGGCGCGGACTATCAGTTCTTAAATTTATATTAGAGTATAAAGACGTTTAGGTTGTGAATCTTAACGTGAAATCCCCGGTGGATTTTTTTGTGATATTTTTGTGACAAATTTCCGTTCACAGTTTGTGGAGAATACGGACATTCAAGTGACTCTTTAAGAATTTTCAACTAACTTGGAACTTTCTAATGGAAACAGACGAAACCTGTCTTATGGAGGAAGCCTTTATCTACCAAAAAACCTAGATCTGCAGCCAAAGTTTTGAGAGGCAACAGGGTCATAAGGAATTTATTAGAACGAAACAAAAAGAGGGAGACCTACTTAAGCATGCTAGTAACAATAAAACAGAAGTATGCAATTCAGTTTCCAAAAGTTAAGAATGCACAGCCATTAATGTGAGTACACGAACTTTTCATATTCCCAAAGTTGATTGTGGAGTGATGGCTCGTCCTCAGAGCACAACTACATCGGTACAAAGTGTAACTCGTTTGTCGAACGCACTCATCCAGACGAAAACGGACAATGAGACTCTAAAGTTCTATCATTGGAGACTCCTTCAGCAGATGGGACGAAGCCATAGCGAATAACGGAGAAAGTGATTGGGAAGTGTGGGTCCGTTAAATACGATTTGCAATATTTAATCGAATGGAAAGATATCCCGTTAGATAAAAATACATGAGTAAAAGCTGAAGATTTGGACGATATTGCACGTCAGTGTATAAAGGACAATAATCGAAATATACCTGGACCACGTTCCAATCCACCAGCAGTGTAAAACGTAACTATGACACATGAAAATGATAGTTCTATTTGTCATGTAAATATTCATTATAACCAACAGGTTGAAAGGCGAATTGTATATCTAGAACGAAACAGAAAGAATATATACATGAGATTCACTCAAGACTGGAGAAGAACCACATGGACACACTTCTTCTTTTGTGTTCTGATATCAGAATGTGCTGCAAACTCCCATTGCCCACCTCAGTTTTTCCTCATTGTATGGCTTCCCTTTCACTCCATCAATCGACTTACGTGTGTAAACAACAATCTTTAAACATCTTTCTTCTGTTTATCAGTTTTTGACATGTTAATATCTGATTTGAATAACTGTGAGGACGGGAGGCCTCAGCTTTGCGATCGATGCGTGGGATATTATCATCGGGAGAAAACCGACGTTAACTAATTAAATGATTGATAAACTATTAATACTGACTGAAATAATGTCTTATGGAATACTTCACACATTTGGTTAAAACAAGCTGCAACAGGCTATTGTCGTAAGTACAGCTGACATTAGGTATCGCGGAACTAAATATTGAAATTAGAGTGAACCGCCTTAAAATGTTGCACTCGGAAATGATGCAGTTTCTAAAAAATAAACAGCTTTGGTAAAATCCATTGTTTCAATAAACATTTGAAACATTCTATTGACATCTTGCATTATTGTTGAATATTCCTGATAAAAAAGGGTGATTTGATGACTTTTGGACCTAAAAAATACAGTTTACTTTTTGTGTGTTTTTGTAGGGAATTCCCTGAAAAATATGTGCACGTGACCGGTACTTCCCTTTGTGTCAGTTTTTCTCTCTTATTTGTTGCATGACCCCCTGTTTTCAGATCAGAAAAAGTTGTCTGTCAGAGATATTTGAATGCCAAAATTAAAGTGAACTGATCATATTTTTTTCCGCCTGAACGTTATGTTATAATGGTCGCCTATGGGAAAATATTTAGTTCTGTGACACCTATAGGAAATATGTTTTTTGGCTCCCAAACCAGATTCAATTATTATTTTAGGGGATTATTTCACATTTAAATATTTATTTGGGGACCATACACCTTACCAAACTATTTTATTGTTTTGAAAAGTTACATTTTTGTCACAGTCAGCAATAAAAGCTATATATTTCCAAAACTAAGGCTGTTCATGCAAGCAAATTCACATCTTGGGCAAGTGTATTCCCCAGGAGCACACTATAACCTCTGGCAGCTGCTAACTAACAGCCTATCTTACCCTATTAACATATTTATTTAAACCATGGTTCCCCCTCATATTACTAGGGTCAGGGAGGATTCCAAATCTACCAACCCCCTCCCAAATCACCATTCAAACACAGACAGAAAACCTACACTGCCCTTCTATTCACTGGTATTTTGAAGTTTCTCTCTTCTATATTATACTCTTCAAAATGTTGGAAACAATTCCTTCATTGAAAGAGTATCCAGGAACACAAATTTGAAGAAGGGGTGGGGCTACAATGAAAAATAACATAATAAAATTACAAAAGTGAGTGAATGGCATTTGTGCATAGCTACCAATATAGTTGTCTAGTACTAGTGCTGTCATGGTTCCCATGATGCAGCATAAATTTACAGTGACAGTTGTGAAATATTGCTCTTTCCCTGAACCAAGTCCTCCCTCTCACACATATTTAACCCTTCTGCTGATGATAATCATTTGGAAAGACTGAACAACATGTTTTTAGAGACTGAAGTTAGTATCATACACTTTCAGTTTCTTATGATTTACTTTGAGGCTTCAGCACTCATGGTCCACTGAGTTATTTTTCAATTTAACAACCTTGCCCTGGCTCTTCCACTATATTTTTCTTTGTTTGTCATTCAGTACTCTCATGTAGACCTCCTACATGTGTGACTGCAAGCCTATCCGTCTGTCTGTGTATCTGTCTCTTCATCAGACATGGTGTTTCTTTGCTTTTCACTTGCCTGGATCTACATTTTCAATAATTGGCAGCTGACTAACTTTCACCCCCCCCCCCCCCACACACACACACACAAGTTTATTAAACATCAAATACCTCTAAATTCTTGAAGTAAATGTCTGATTCATCCTCTTTGGAAACATGTTTTCAACAATTTCATGTTTTTTTGCCAGAATGGGTGTCTGTGGGGATTAAAACAAAGGTTTTGAAAGTGCACTTATGGGAACTTGCAGCATAAGCATAGCACTATAGAATCAATATTTGATGGTTTTAGGCATCTTGCCAGTGTTTTGAGATATCACAGTAGCAGGTACTGGTCATTCTTTTGGAAAAAAATACTGTTTTATGTTTTGTCAGTGCCATACCAATGACTCTATGTGCCTTTACTGAGAAAACTGAGGCTTTTTCCTTTACAACAATTGCAAAATATTCATCCAACACAATGTGAAATGCCTTCAGAAGCCAGACTGTGATTTCAAAACTATTACAGATGGGAAAGTTCATATCACAGTAGGTTTGTTTTGGGTCAATATCAATTAAATTATGAATTATATCATAGATTTTGATGAAAAGGGGCACACCCTGGGGTCCTATTCAGGGTAAAATTTTACTACATCAGATGGTAGAATAAAATTTGACATCAGTAGTTAGGATAAACTGGTAGAGTCCTTTCATATTGGTGAAATATATAGCTGCATCCCCAATTTTGGAAACAAAATTGACATCCATATTGTTCCATGGGGGTTGGGACACTGTTTTGCTTGCAGTATGGTTAAATGAGACAGATTTTTTCTAAACATATTTTGTGCTGATGCAGATTTTAGTTTTATTTTGAGATCAGGGTAGTTTTTTAAAGAAAGATGTAAATTCTCATCCTTCTCAGTTAATTTATAAAGTAACAGGATAGAAAAATCTTTTGGAGGCAATACCAGTTTTCAAGCCCATTTGACAAAGTTTGGACACTTTTCCTTAAAAGAGCAAATTTTCCATGTTTTTGATTCAGCCAAAGCCAAAAGTTGGATTCTAATGCAGAAATGACTCCTTTAACCCATACAAGTGGTAAAATGTCTCTTTGTGGGGTTAGGGATGATTATAGGTATCGCGGAACTAAATATTTAAATTAGAGTGAACCGCCTTAAAATGTTGCACTCGGAAATGATGCAATCTCTAAAAATAAACAGCCTTGGGAAAATCCATTGTTTCAATAAACATTTGAAACATTCTATTGACATCTTGCATTATTGTTGAATATTCCTGATAAAAAAGGGTGATTTGATGACTTTTGGATCTAAAAAATACAGTTTACGTTTTGTGTGTTTTTGTAGGGAATTCCCTGAAAGATATGTGCACGTGACCGGTACTTCCCTTTGTGTCAGTTTTTCTCTCTTATTTGTTGCATGACCCCCTGTTTTCAGATCAGAAAAAGTTGTCTGAAGGGCTATACTTGACAGAGATATTTAAATGCCAAAATTAAAGTGATGCGATCATATTTTTTTCCGCCTGAACGTTATAATGGTCGCCTATGGGAAAATATTTAGTTCTGTGATACCATTAGTACTTTCTTCACTCGTGTTGATGTAACGACATTGTATTCAAGTTTATTAGCTGTTTGTAGATTATTAGTGTGGAGAGTCGATTGTAAAGAAATATCCGATGGAGTTTTGAACACCCGACTCTTATCCACTGAATTATTGCTATATTTGTATTTAGAGTGTAAAGACGTTCTGTTTTCGAATCTTAACATGTACACGCTAAAAACTAAAATGTTAAAAACTACACTTGAAGTGCTGTATTTAACACTTACTAAGAGTTGAACCAGCACTTTGTTCAAGTGTAGATATCCCAGAACTTGACAGGTGATGACAATAATACCACTTGACAAGTGTAATGTCGCAACACTTAAAAGGAAACAACGCAGATGACGCGGATCAGGCTCGAACTCTCGAGCCTGATCCGCGTCATCTGCGTTGTGTCCTTTTAATTATGTACCCACCAATCGCAAATCAAATTATGGACGATTCTGGAAGAACCACCAATGCTAGACACATGGGAAGTGCCATCCATTCAAGTTTCAGATGTCTGACGATTGTAATGTCTAAGTGCTTAAAGCATTGAGTGTTAAAATCAAACCCTAAGAGTTAGAATGGGTTTAACACCTTTTAAGTGTCAGTTTTAACACTTTAGTTTTTAGTGTGTAAGTCCCGGTCGGTTTAGATTTCCTATAAAGAACTTGTGGTTAGGGGGCGACCCAAAGGAGAGGGTTAATATACTAATCGGAGAGATTGGGAAGAATGGGCCAAGGGATGTCATCAAGCGGTTCGTCTCCGAGTGTTGGGAGGAGAGAAGAAGCGCGGGAATAGGGAGGCAGTTGGTAGAACATGGATAACCAAGGCCTTCTCATACGAGAACTGCACAAATCAGCGGCCGGCCGAAGTGTTATTATATATTTATTGCAAAATGAATGCCGCAAGAAAAACAAACATTTTCATTGTTCTTGCATTTCTTTTTCGACAAGTGAGATTTTAGAATATTGCAGAGAGGAAGCGGCCATAAATGTTAGATCGGAGCACTTCCCAGTCGCAATTCTCTGCCCATTTTTGTGAATACAGCACTGTATTTTATTATATGTAATTTTTGTTAATTCACAATGAAGACTAAATTAGCATTCTCTGAAAACTTCGTTCCAGGGTGAGATCAGAAACTTTTATAGAAAAATACATGCAATTTTGATACGAAGCCATATTGGATACACGAGACTTGAACATTTTTTTTTTGTTAATCCTTTACCACTAAACAAATCGGTCGCATCCGCCAGCGTAATATGCAAATTCAGCAGTTGAAAAAATATTGTGTTTTAAAAAATGTCAACAAAAACCATATCATGTCGAGCTCGTTCCAACGAGGGGTCAAATGATATGGTTTTGTTGACATTTTTTTTAAATTTTAAAAAATGAAATTTAAATTAATAAATTTTGATACCCTCTGCCTTGGGTAAAGGGTTAAAGGGCAATATGTGACCATATGTTTTTCCCATGCCCGCAGAGGTAGAGAGTCGTGCACATTCTCATAAACTGTATGGATTTTAACTCCTCCCATACTGCTGGTGCATATTCCCGCCCGTGTCATGAAATCTCTTGCCATTAAAATAAGTAAAAATTTAAAGATATTTAACAAAATTTCCCACTGAGAATTACAGAGATGTTTTGACCAATATTCTCATGAGTGAAATTGTCATGAATTTTTCATCAAATCTAGTCAGGGCTGCTCCTCAGCAGTCATGGCTAGATTTGTTGAAAAAGAGTTTAACCCTTTACCCAACGAATCGCCCGCATCCGCCCGCGTAATACGCAAATCCAGCAGTTGAAACAATATTATTTTTCCAAAAATTTCAACAAAACCATAGTGACCCTTCGTTGGAACGAGCTCGTCGAGCTCGTTCCAACGAGGGGTCACATGATATGGTTTTGTTGAATTTTTTTGAAAAATTTAAAAAAATTATATTTAAAATAATAAATTTTGACATCGTCTGCGTTGAGTAAAGGGTTAAAATTACTCAGTGGGTTAAGAGTTAATCTTACCAGATGGCGGTATTTTAATGTAGTATCTCCTCTTGGAGATCTCCTATAATACGAAACCACATAAGATTATGTCGTTTCTCAAGGAAATCAAATCTCTTTAATAAATTTGAAATTGCTTTTATTCTCCAAACTAGATTTTCTCTTCATATTCTATTCAATAAGGCTGATTTACACACTATTCTGAAAACTACTGCCATCATTTTATCATTACTGCTATCGCTCCCTATTTATTCCTCATTCTCCGTACTGATTGCAATGAATTATTTTATTCCCTCGAAGATAAAGGTCTCTTTTACCACACACACGCCTTTATCGCCAGTATGTAGCTTTAGCTGTTGGTGTTGCGTTAAGTGCCAATAAATAAATGATTCAAGGTGAGATCGATCAATATTTATTTTCGCAACTTATAACAACAAATTGAAAATACTGAATGATCTATCGTATCGTATGATTATTTTCCAAATCTATTTTGTGTCAAAGTATTCCAGATATTATATTTGTAAGGAGTAGATCCGATGTACAGGAAAAACCAAGTGCAGACACCAGGCTGACTGTAAGTGACGGGAAGACATCCCATTGGGCTATGTTCCAATAACACTAAAATCCCCCTCCTCTGATTGGCCGAGAGCTCGCTTAGTATATTCTAGGTTTACGGCTCAAGCGGCAAATGTTACCGTCTGACGTCACAACGCGAAATATTTGAAATGACGTCGCCGGTTCGTAACTGCTTCATCAACGGAGTGACAAACAAGCCGCTTCATTTTTCTGGATGTTTCACTTGTGCAGCAGACAGTGTTTCGGATGAAGTATTGTTTAAATTACAGATCGATTTACGATTTGAACTAAGATGGAATGAGTTTATTATCTGGTTTATTGATTATTTATCCAGTGCCGTCGAGGATACACGAGAGGTTTATTTACTAAACTTGTGATCGTTAAAAGTTGGCTTGAACAAGGTAACTTTTAACGATCACAGGTTTAGTAAATAAGCCTCTCGCGTTTCACGATATAGGTTTTAGGCTATGTGTAGTGTCTTATTGGAACATATACATTATTGTGATGAGTTGACGGTAACATGGTCCGAGGTTTGCTGCTCAGTGTATGTTCAACCTAGACGCTTCGCGTCTGGGTTGAACATGAGCTCCGAGCCGCAAACCTTAAACCATGATACCGTCAACTCATCACAGTAATTTATAATGTCCCGATACCAACCGCAATACCTTGCAGAGATTGGTCAATGCCTCGTTGGTTTTATTTTATGTCGCCGGGCACGCGCATATGTCTACTATCAGCGATTCTTATGTCCACTGTCAAGGAAAGCGTCTCCTTTACATGAGCAACGGTTCATCGCAACGTCTTTTTTCACTTGAACTGAGACAAATACATTTAACTGAAGTAAAATACACACAGAAGTACCTACTGTGTAGACTGATTCAAGCTAAGACGGATGGGGTGATCTGATTCAGATAGGAAGACTCCAGGGTGATTGTACTATGATCCGAGGCAGCAGTAGTAACAGTCGATGAGGGGACTAACAGTGCTTCCCGGGGATAAGCTTCTCGCAGTGGTTTATGATCTTTAAGCCATGAAGGCTATGAGATGGTCTGGGTGCTATGAACAAAATTAGAGCTAGGAACCATATAGGAGCCATGGAGGACATGGTCTAGGTGCCAATACATGCATGTGCGCATGTGTTGTAAGCACATTGTTCACAGCACACAGGCACATGGTGGTACATCCAATGTGTGTGCATCTCGTGTGCGCTTATTATGCATTATTTATTTATTTATTGATGTTTAAGGTCACATATTTATGCACAATGGCTAATCATGACAGTATATTATGCATTAACACACACGCATGTGAACATATGTTCCAAAAAGACTAAAATCCTCGCCTTCTGATTGAACGATAGCTCGCAAAGTTTTTTCTATGTTTACGGCTCCAGTTGAATATGGTACTGTCTGACGTCACCAAGGGAAATATTTGAAAACATTATAACAATGGGAGGAGATTCAAAGTGCATACTGCATATAAAATCGTATTTTTCGATGCCAGTGATCATTCTATGATCACACACAACCCACTTATAAAGGGGTCGAGATTACTCCATCTCAGTTCAGATGATGAACTTCTTCATGATTTGGACCGAGATTGGGTAACTTCGACCTTTATCTAAGTTATTGATGTTTTCTTGTCCAGTGACGTCGTGGGGTACGCGAGAGGTTTATTTTACTAAATTTGCTATCGTTAAATCGCCTTGTTCATTCACGTTGCCTTGTTCACTTCCTCGATGTGGGTTTGGGGCTATGGGTAGGTTCTTATTGGAACATACAGGTTATTGTGATGAATTGACGGTAACATGGTCTGAGGTTTACGGCTGGGGACATATCGTCGCCTGAGTGCTAGAATGTTCTATGTCCCCTATGGGACATAGAACATTCTAGCACTCAGCCGACGATATGTTCAACCGAAACGCGAAGCGGTAGAAGACTAGAGCACTGAGTAGGGCAGATAGCGGCTACCGTGGACAAGTCGGTAGTCACGGTCTAGTACAAAGTTGGCTCTCCGACCAAAAAATGGTAGAAAGCCCCGAGGTTGTTATGCACGATTTTTCGGACTTTCTTCGCGGGAAGTGGCCCCGGCGATGACGGTAGAATATGACACTTTAACAAACAGTTGATTGAAGTCTTCCATTACAATACTCATTTGCGCATCTATAGTATTGAAAACGTGATCTTTTAAGATGCCAGCATCTTTTCTTTGGTGACGTAAAATGTTTTATTGTCGTTTATCACTCGTCCTCTCCAATGAAAGATTAAACCATCGATTGTCCTCATATCTATCCAAAGTTCAAAGTAACTAAAGTAACGTCAATGGACTGCCAACACTCGTGTCCAGATTCAGTTCCCACGTACGCCAGAGGGGCTTTCTTTTAATACGAACATAATGAACTGACACATGGAATAAAAACAGAGCAGAAGATAGCTAATAAAGTGGACAAAATAACAAGTGTTCTTGAAAGAAATACAGGAAGGTTAAAATGGGAAAGGGAGAACCGATTGCACGCAGCATACAACTGGCTAATCTCTTAATCACTCAAATGTGTGTGAAAAACAGAATCCTTAATAAAAACATGAGATTCAGTGTTTCCCGATGAAGACGTTTTGCAGGCGTGTTTTTAAATACAGCATAGTTTCAGGCGGCACGCATGCACAATAACATCACATATCACTATCACAAAGACATCAATATATTGCTACTTATGCGCGCTACCATCATAGTGCATAGCATTGCTTTGTGTGGAGTGTTCCAGAGTCACTTGCCTTCGTCACCCAGAAAAGGAAAGCTAAGATTGACGTACTTCTGAAAGCCCTTGCTGCACGTCCACCGACCATATTTGAAGTCCACAGAGGACGACGTTTCAGAAAATATAGTGTTAATTGGCCCGAACCCCAACCCGCCCCACCTATTCGCAAGTAAAAAGATGTCTGGCCCATGAACTATTGAGGAATAGAGAGTCTGTAGTAACGATGAAGAAAACACGAGGGACTTCTTTTGTATGAAATTCTTCTAGAACTTACGAAGACCGCGTCTGTGTAGTAACTTTGAAAAGGTCACATAGTAATCTATAACTATGGTGGTTCAAGTAATATCATCTTTGTGCCTGGGATGAAGGAAATTTATCCCACTTACTACGATCTGCGATATTGTAATTCTTATTTACTTATTTCGGTGGTATGAACACATCGCCATCGACTGTCAATTATATAGCGATGATAGCACAATTATGTTACAATGGGCTTAAAATGAGAGAACCTGCCATATTGAAGAATAGTGCACCATACCAAGTCAGACATGTCATGTACGGCCAAGCTCTCATGTCACCAATATAATTTTGTTCGGAATTCGACGCTGTTGTGGGCAAAACACAGGTATTCTTTTCTGTCCAGTTATAGATATTCTAATCAGTATTTAATTCCCTTGAAAACATCAAAATATTTTTTGACATAATTTGTGGAACTATCCGGCATAATAGTAACACTACGGTTGTGGTGAGTCTTTATTTCTAATCGTAATGTCATGAAAATGCCGATCAAATCAAGTCGTGAATGCCCGATATTTTAGCCTTGATTCACAGAAAACGAATCTTAATGAATTAGCATTCAACAGTCCGGAATATTCAACTGGTCGAAAAGCGAACCAAGGTTCGCTTTGCCCACCAACTGAAATATTCTAGAGGAGTGAACGTAAACATAAGCGTTGACCTATTTGAGGACTAGAGTAGTTCCAGACCATAACAGCGTCGAATGTCTTACAAAATTAGACTGGTGGCTTGTGAGCTTGATGTACGATGTGCTTGCCCTTGGAAAACAAAGTCAGTACCAGCAAATTTTCAATTCTTAGATTACCGTTGGTGCAGAAGCAGAATAGATAGTGCTTCTTGTGGTTTTGTTAAAACATTATAAGCATTTGTTTCCTGTGGCATCTACTTTACAGTCTATCTGTATATGAACTGAAAACGTCAGAATGTTGGGAAATAAATAACCAAAGCTTAAAAACACGAAATTTAAATACATTCATTCAAGCTCACCGCCCAGCAGTCTAATTCTGTAAGGAATCTGACGCTTTTATGAGCTGTTTCTTTACACACTTTTCGTGGAGTGGTCGCGTAGACTACCGTTCGCGAAATGTAATGTCCCTTTACTCACAGACATTTACCTATATTCTTTAACCCTTTACCTAACGTAACGAAAAAAACCGGCCAGCGCTATTCTCAAAAATCGCGAATTAATTTTCACTATTTTTTTCATTTATTGTCTCAAAAACATAGGTTATGACCCCTCATTGGAACGAGCTCGACGAGCTCGTTCCAATGAGGGGCCATAACCTATGTTTTTGAGACAAAAAATGAAAAAAATTAGTTATTCAAGAATTTTTTTTTAAATGTCGTCTGCTTTTCATGTTAGGTAAAGGGTTAACACCCAAGTTATAGATATTCCAATCAGTAAGTTTTGGAGTCACCTTGAAAACATCAAGATACTAACACAACTGTTAGAACTGCGCGGCGAAAGCATAAAACTACGTCTTTGGTGAGTCTTTGTTCCTTATGGTAATGTCATCCAAAAGAAGGTCAAATTAAGTCTCGATGGAGCAACATTTCTTGGGTTGATTCAAAGAAAATGAATGTTTAGGGTATTTTCCTTCCATCGTCTGGAATACATTAATTGAAATACTCCAGACGAGTGAATCAAACCATAAATGATGGATTATTTAAGGGCTAGACTGGTTCCAGGCCATAACAGAGATGAATTCCTTACAAAATTTGACTGAATGCCCGACAGCTTGACAACAAACATCTCGTTGGTTTAGTGCTGAATTTCCACAGATAAGTATTTGCTTGGCCTTCTGAAATCGATAGTAAAATGAGATTAGGAATATTCTTCCTCATTACGCTAGATATTACATCAAGACCTTTTCCGGATTTTGTGTTAATTGAAAACGCAATCACTTAATTACTTTTGCTGGCTTTCGAATTATGTACTCCTTATTCAAAAGTACACAGTCTTGTATCCACGTTCGTCTAGTAAATTTGTATGAATGAGGATGGAAAATACTAAGATTTTGTTATAATGAAACACTATCCAGTGTTAGATAAATCCCACCCGCCTCTTAACGTTTTCATCGCAATATTTCTGAATGGAATCGCCATACAAACAGTACGTGGAGAGTGGATTGTAACAAAATCACCCGTAGAGCGGTGCTATCACTCAAAGTATCACTTTCAAATTCTGCACATATGGACAAAAAGCACAAGCAATGTTTCAGCTGGTACTTTGTGTTTGTTATGGTTTGCATCAAATCTGCAATTATTGCTTGGGTGGAATCGCCAATGCGCGGGTTATTTAGTGATAATACACTCTCCACGTACTGTAATACTGAGATTTCGGAAGCGACCGTAAAAATTCTAGGCGCGCGTTTATGCCAACAACACTGTAGAATCCTCCCACCTGTCGAAAAAGAGACGTGTAATTATCTATTGGTGTAAACGGAAATTTGATTGGTCAAGAGATAAACGATATAAACCCGTATCGTGTGGAAAACGTCCGAACCTACGATATTTTCGCTCACTCACACGAAAAGTTTCCGTATCCAGTATTTGTCTCGTTCCGGAATTTCATATCGTGTGATGACGTCACGACGCGGAAGTAAATATCGTTATTAGTAAATACCATTATTCAACAACTCCTGCATTAAGAGTGTTAATGTGTATTTTGCAGGCCTAAAGAAAGAAGAGGAGTGATTAAAACCTCCGACTGTTCTAAGCTTGTTCCATGATCATTTACTATATACACCTGGAACTTAATGAAGCACCCCTTGTTTTTTCGCATTGGTGTTAATAGAAACTGTCATTACTTTTATGCTATCTTTCAGATGGTCAAAAGTGATTGTTTGCGGAAAGAATGGTCTATTAACAAATGAAAGACAATGATGAAAATATGTAGTATTTTAATGGCATTAATTATACATATCTGTCACTAATATTTTTGATGGAAAAATGTTCTTTTGACAAGTATGGTGCTGGAACGGTCCATGATGAAACAATGCCGGTAATTACTGACAAAAATGTAATTTGTAATCTCCTGAACATAATGCCATTCTCTGACGTCAGTAGTAGGAGATGTGGAGATCTCGGCCCCCTATTGGCAGGAACCCGGATGTGACGTCATGTCACGTGACCCAGTGGCGCCATGTTTGGTTGTCATTGTAACCCGCGTGGGCGGCCATATTGTGACGTCATCCCCATAGTGATACGTGATGTAAGTGCGCATGCGCAGCGCGTGTTGTTGGGGTGATACGTGTTTCCGTCGTACATTTTGTATACTAGAGGCCGCTATCTTGGTTTCTATGGTAGCACATGGTTGCTATGTTACCCGAAGGCTTCTTATTGGACAGAGGTATGTTCGCAGGGTATGTTCCTTTGTACAAGAGTAATTTCCCGATTCGCAGAATTACCACAAACAACCCGACAATCTCACCAAAAACTACTTTATTTGATACGGATTCCCCATTTTATCGGCTTAGAACGTAATACTATAGAGCCCAGGGAGTCTGGGGTGAGTTCGATTGAACAGGAGTAATTGTCTGGCTTGGATACTTCGTAAAATTACCACAAAGTTGTACTATTTCGAATTCTTTCAGAATTCTCTGGTTCTATCTATATATGCAATAGTTTCGTCTACCTGACCATCGTCCTTTGTCCTGGAGTATACCCCAGTAGAGTAGAAGAGCCTATCAACTGGAACAGCTTTGCTTATTGTTACTATATTAAGCTTTTCTGGTCTGTTCTTGTTAGTTCTGACCCTATTCCGAGTACTCTTGTTGAATCATTTATCTTGATCACTCAACCGGTTCACTTTACTGGCGCTAACTAGCCAATCAGATTGCTTGATTTCCCATAATTTTTATGCCGAGTTATCTCCCCGTAAACAGTATTGCAAAACATTCGTTAGGGAGATGACTGGAAGACAGCCAATCTGGCTTTGTCATCTCCCAGTAGTGTACAAAATGTTATATATTAATTGAACTATGTGATTGTAACCATTGTATTTCCTGTATGCTACTGAACGAATAAATGTCTATCTAATATCTATCTTAGTGCCTCTGACAGTCTCCTCCTTGCCATGTCAACATTTATTGATAAAAGAAGTAACATATTTTCTTGGTTTATACTCAGATATTGCATGTGCGTGGTAGTGTTTTTTGGCATTCATGGGAAGCATGCTTCACGTGAACGAGGGGGTGTATTTAGGGAACGCTATCAACCAGAAAAATCATGCTTCACTATATAAAATGTACTGCAAGACACAGCAATCATTAAAACATAATAATCAGTAACAGCAATTTCACTGTCAGGAAACATTTCAGGATTTACTTAACCCTTTGAGACCTTAATTATTCTGACGTTCAAACGTCATCGGGAATTCAGTTTCTTCAACGTCTTTCAAAATGCGAAGTCAAACGTCGGAAAGTACAAATAAGATATTTTTCACATCAGTGATTATCTGGTTGAGGGCTAGATTATTGATTATTTTTGGTGGTCTGAATTTGTTATTCAAACCTAGTTTTATTACAAATTATTGGAGAGTGCCTGTGGGCACTCTCCAATAATTTGTAATAAAACAAATTTATATAAACAAAATATGTTTGTGTTTGACTGAATATGAAATATGAGCAAGGAAAGTGTTGGCTTTTGCTCTGGTGTCCTCATTTTTCGAAAGCCCCCGGAAAGCAGTATTATACTAGTATTTTAAGCTGCGATAACATTTGGCTCAACGGTTGTCGCTGAGCACAATTCGGGAGAACATAGGAATTGAGGTTAAAACTTTAAAAAATCGAAAAATAATAACAAAAGAAATGACCACAAAGTATCAAGGCGCTGTTTGATTTCGTATGTTATAAGACGTACAAAAGTATCAACGCGTTGTTTGATGACGTTCGTCATAAGACGTACAAATGTATTAAAGGGTTAATTAAGTTCCAGGTGTATAATACATTAAATTGAAATTAGTTTATACCATTCTCCCCTACCAAACAAAATTGTCCTAGAGTAGGTGCAGACATTGACAGTCTTAGCTGTCAATGGATACAATCGTCACCCCATGTCTGTTCATGTAGCACCGGTTTTTATCTACGCTTGGCCAGCCGTATCCGATTCGACCGAATGGGATACGGCTGGCTTAGGGTAGGTAAAAACACGTACTATGTGAACAGATACGGGGTAACTAATGATATTACACCTCAGATGCTAGTTTCGTTCGTTTCTTCGAATCAATCCTAATTTAGCAATATTTCATCTCTGAGTCCGAAAACTTGATCTGCCGAGTGAGAGCGTGGTAGCTCGGTCAACAGAGCATTGGACTTCAAACCGAAAGGTTCATCCCCACCTCATATAACCGCATTCTGGGATAACTGTGTATTATCTCTGGGAGGACAATTAACTATTCATGCCAAATGAAGAACCATGTGTACTTTTTGAAGATTTATTTATTTATTTATTGGTGTTTAAGGTCACATACAGGTGCAGAGTGGCTAATCGTGACCGTGACAGTTTTACGGGTGGAGGAAGCCGGAGAACTTGGAGAGAACCACCGAGTGAAAGCGAAGCTAGACAATGAGGAGAAAACTGAGGTGGGCAATGGGAGTTTGCAGCACATTCTGATATCAGAACACAAAATAGAAATGGCACGTATTGAGGTATTTGATCACAGAAAGAAACTCAGTGTGTCCATGTGATTCTTCTCCAGTCTTACGTGCATCTCATGTATATATTCTTTCGGTTTCGTTCCAGATGTACAATTCGCCTTTCAACCTGTTGGTTATAATGAATATTTATATGACAAATAGAACTATCATTTTCATGTGTCAGAAAGTGAAGGAATTTCAATAACAAAATGTGCCAAGAAATATCAGGGTGGGAGCTGTACCCCTTTTTGACATGATATACCACTTTTACCATATTTATTGTCTCTTATCTCAACACAAAATACCTCGATAAAATATTTGCCTTTCACGCACTCAGCTTAAACATGTCTGCCTTTGGCAGGTTGTAAAAGTCCTACGAACAGTAAAGCAATTTTTAATTTAATTATTTTTTTAATTTTATTTATGTTCTATTTTATTATTTTCTTAGTTTTATTAATTTTTCTTTTTTTCGGGGGGGGGGGGGGGGTAGTGGTATGTTTCTTGATGATCCGACCAATGTATCGCTCTTACCGTAACGCTCAAAACAAATTGATTACTCTGTTTATTACATGACATTTGGAATAAAGATGTCTTTCACTATCGACTGGAAAAGCGGCCGCTGGGGTTCAACGTGTTAAGGTCTGGTTCAAAGCACAGCGTTCATGTATTACATTATTGATGCGACTCAGTAAAAATCACGCTACATAATTTCTCTCTATCTTAGCATTATTGTGAAAATTGATGACTGGATCTGTAGAACGTTCAGGGTTATAGCTGGGCATCATTTGTGACAGAAAATCTTTGAAGGTCAAGTAATACCTTGACCTTTACATCATTTAAGGCAGATTTATCGCGTGACGGCTATGGAAGACATCGTTCCTGGAAAATGGACCCAGTAATAATGCGCGACATGGCCCTTAATGTTTGTTTGATGGTTGTGCCCGTGGTACTTACTGTGTTATGGTTGCGATATGATGTGTGACCTTCAACATTTCATGTTAACACATGTCTGTTACGCTATTTGATATATATACTTATGTGGGTCGGGGGTATGCGTCTGGTTATGACAATAAAAATAACTGTAGTTTATTTAGAGAGCTAAATTAAAATGTATAGATTAACAGTTGGAAATAGCCTTAAATAATGCAGGCTTCAGTTTTGTGAATTATTGGTTTTCCGGGTATTTTGCGAGTTGATCATGGCGATTTACTGACCCGAGCAGTCCGTGCGGTGATGTTATTAGTGGACTGGTTCTTGTGTTAAGGGGGGGCATTTGTCATCTTGTGATTGTTGGGGACAGTCAGTCACTGTCAGTTGACTCAGTGTGTGCGCTTAACGTTTTACAAAATGAGAAGTAAATAGAATACCTTCCATGTATGGTTTAGAGGTAGGTGTTTTCTAAATAATTGTACATTTAATATGCGTGTATATCGAGGCGCGGCGGAAATGTTATTTAATTCATCGATTTTAAATGTCGGCGTTCGTATAAAAACAACCCATTTGTCATAATATTTAGACTGTTTACATTGCTTGCTCGTATTTGTGCATTATTAGCACGTGTTATAACCATAAAATGGTTTGGTATCTTCCGTGGAAAATAGTTTTATTTAGCGGGGATACGTGGAGTTTGGTGCCTTTGTTTTTGGGTACGTGCAGTATTGTACCTTCAGTTGTGGTAGGCGATAACATAAATGTGTGCCTTTAATAGTACGTGATAACTAAATTTGCTGTAAAATTGGCATGTACTTTTAGTTTAAACATATTTTATTTGTCAAAATAAACAAAAAGGATTGAACAACAAGTGCTCAACACTTAAAACACGTCCTCTCCTTTGTATACGATTAACAAGTAAATGCAGCGGTTTTTCAATATATACACATCATAATAAACAATACGCTGTTCAAGATTGCAATGGTGTCAATATGGTAGATATTCAGCGAAAGAAAAGAGAAGGAAGAAAAGAGGGGGACTGATACCTTGTACTCATCAAACAATTATCAAGCTGTCTACAGCCAACTCACCAGGCCGCAGCACTCCAGACGAGCCCCATCACTGCAAGGTGCATGCAGGGTTCTGTCATCACATATAAAGTAGGTAAGCTACGTCTAACGATATATCGTCATCTGACAACCACAATTCTCTCTCTTCCACTGGAAGACAGAACTCCATGGTTCTCACGTGACAATAGTAAACACGTGACACTAATATATATGATCAGTTCCAACGCGTGTAGCTATTTCATAAACACGGTACGGGTAAGTCAAGATCCTCCAATCGTAGTTAACACCTTGCCCATCAAGATAGGCAGAGGGAATTTGCAACTAAACCTCTCGAATAACTATCCCCTTTTCATCCTCTGTACCAAACACACAGCTCATGATTCCTCATTGGAACGAGCTGAACGAGCTCGCTCCAATTAGGAGACGCAAGCCATATTTTGAGGTTAAAAAAAGAGAAGAAATTAGTGATTTTGTGAATAGCGCTGACAGATTTACTACTTCCGGCAAAGGGTTAATCTGGCCAGTCACTATAAACGACCTGCACACCACTCAATGGCTACCAGAGCAATTTTTCCAATGATGCGGCACTGTCCACCATAGTAGACCAGCACTACATTATTTTCCAGGGGCCTGGAAACATAGAACTAACTACCTCCTGAATGAATATTCTCAAAGGTATTGAATCGATTGGTTGCTTTGATATACTTTTGTATTACTCGAAATAGATGGTCATTTGCAGATGGTGACATGTTAGGGATACCGTAGAGGATATCCGTAACAGAATTAATTGTGATGTCGGCCAGGTCCTGTTGTAGTATTAATCTTTCATTGGTATACCTTGGGCAGACAAAAAAGTAGTGTGATGCGTCTTCCAGGCCGTTGCCACATGAGCAGTTTGGTGTGTCGTGAATATAATTTTGAAATTTGTCAAAATTTAAATCACTGCATGCATTACGTAGTCTGCAATGCAGTATATTCATCTTTCTTGAACATATTCCAAAATACGATGGTGGCCTACATACCTCGCTTTTGAAATACTTAGTAAATTCACTTAAAGATTCCAGGTTCTTTATATCCATAGGAAGTGAGTTCCACTCTGAGATACAAGATGGGAGGAAAGAATTTTTCAATAATTCAGTGTGCATCAGAGGAATTTTGAAATTCGAACGAGCACGTGTGTTATATGGCGAGTAGTCCTGGAATGATGGGGCAATAGTTCAAGGAGGTATTTTGGGGCATCCCCATGGATAATTTCGAAGAAGGTCACCATCTTATACAATTTTCGTCATTGTTCTAGGGCTTCCCAGCCGAGTTCGAAAAATACTCTTGAAGACGGTACCGACCTAGTGAGCCCAGTTATTATCCTCCCGGCTTCCGTGTGTATGCTATCTAGTCTAGAAAGTAAGTAATCGGGGGCTCCGGCCCATACTACGTCTGCGTACTCTATTATTGGAAGTATAAAAGACTTGTACATTATTTCAAGAGTTTTTCTGCTCAGTGTAAATTTAAGTCTTCTCAACTGGGAAAGCCCAGAGTTAGCTTTCTTGCATATGTTGGAAATATGTGTATTCCAGTTCAAGTCAGCTTGTAATGTTAATCCGAGGTGTGTATGCTCAGTTGTGAGATCCAGAAGTGTCCCCCCAAATCTCACACCTGAACTCACGGCTACTGCTTTCCTGGTAAAGAGCATAACCTTGGTTTTTGATGGGTTAAAATTTACGAGCCACTGCTGAGCCCATTCTAATACAACATTAAGTTCAAGATTAATATCTATACTGAGCTGATCAAGATCAGAATTGTTTTTTGTTATACATGTGTCATCTGCGAATAGCCTACACGAACCTGCAGAGGACAAATATTCAGAAATGTCATTGATGTAAATCAAAAAGAGTAGCGGTCCCAGCACTGATCCCTGTGGTACTCCACACTTAACGGGGAGATAGTCAGAATAAGCAGAATTTATTATTACTCGTTGTTGACGTTTTTTCAGATAGCTTTCGAACCATTCCAGGATGGATCCTGTAATACCATATTGCCTCAATTTAAAAATAAGCCCCTTATGCCAGACTCTATCAAATGCTTTTGATATGTCACAAAAAACCTCTAGTGAGAAGAGACGGTTGTCATAGGCTAAACATAAGTTGTGGTAGATTTCTAGTAGCTGGAATACAGTACTGTGTTTCGGTAGGAAACCAGATTGGTATTTAAAGAACAGATTATTGTTGTGAAAGTGGTCGAATACTTTCCATGACTTTACTCACACAACTAAGAAGAGAAACGGGCCTATAGTTGTTAGGGTCGTGGGTGTTGCCTTTCTTGAAGATTGGTATAACTGTCGTCAGCTTCCAGTCTGGTGGATACGTGCGAGAAGTAAGTGACTGCTGGAATAATAATAGGAGTGGCTTACATAATGTTTGTCATGTCTCCTTCAGCATTCGATTACTGATGCCGTCATGGCCCACTGCTTTGTTGATTTCTAGCGAGCTCAGTATCTCGTAGATGTCTGCTTCCGTAACATTAATGTCGGAAAGTATTTCTGGGCTCTTGGAACGGAACACAGGCAAGTCATGTCCTTCGTCGTGGATTTCGCTATTTTTCAGAAAATTTGTATTAAGCAAGTTAGCCATTTGTTGATCACTGGATATAGTTACCAAATTTCCAGCGTCAGTCACAGTTTCAAGGTGCTGAACTTGAGACTTACTATCAAAATTACATGATAGTTGTTTAACGGTATGCCAAAACGTTTTCGGATCGCGATTTATAGAGAGAGAAGTGTCTAATTTAGAAAAGTATGTACATTTAGCCTTTTTCTTCATATTATTTACCTTATTACGGATATGTTTATATTTTTCAAAAGTAGTGGAATTATTACTTTGTAGGGCTCGTTGCCTTGAGCGGTCTCTCTTCCGAATTTCCCGACGCAGTGCAGAATCGAACCATGGCTTATCAGATGTGCGGACAGTAATATCGTAGCACGGTATACATTCTTTTGCAATTTCGAGAAACCGTGTCAGAAAGTTGTGAAGTGAAGTGTCTAGGCTGTTGTTACTATTAATAATTGTTTGCCACTCTGTCTGGGATATAAAATTATTCATTTTAATAAAGTTGGCTTTGTTATAATTCCAGACCTGTCTTGTCGTTGGTTTCTGTTTTGTAATACCAGTCTGAATTGTCATGGAAACTGCCTTGTGGTCGGAGACCCCGAGGTGCAGTACATCACACAGTTCAAGACTTTGACATTATCACTGACTATCATTGGGTCAAGTAAAGTACTTGAGTGAGAAGTGGTGCGCGTCGGTTCGGTTATGGTGTTTTTTAAGTTAAATGTATCAATAACCTCATTGAGTGCACTTGATGGATTGAGAAGATCGCTATTCAAGTCACCAGTAATTACCAGAGACGGGTTAGTACAAAATGAGTCCTCAATTGCGCTTCAAGTTTCACCCAGTAGCCCTCGGTAGAAAACTGAATTGAGCGATAAGCTACGCATAACATAAGTTTCATTTCGGTAGTGATTTCGAACCAAAGCATCGATTGATCAAACTCTAACCGAGGCATTCGTTTAAATTTGACTTGTTTAGAAAAATAAACTGCCACTCCCCCACCGTGTTGGTTCCGGTCTTTTCTCACTGGTGGAGAAAAGCCAGGGATCAACACGCTGTCGGAGCTAAAATTGGGATCCAGGTGAGTTTCAGTAAAACAGATTACATCAGCATCATCAACATCATCAACTATTAAACTTAGTTTGTTTCTAATACTTCGAATATTATAGTGAATAACAGAGAGCGTTGCTATCTGGGTTGGATTTGGGGGACCTGGGTTAACTTTTATGTCACCTGATATAAACAGAACACAGAAGATAATATACGCAAGCAACTTCAGATGGACCTCGATTTTCGGTATTTTGTAGAACAACTTTTTAGCAGGATGTTTTTTAACAGTGAGCCTACCCTTGAATACAAGAACGTTGCAGTAATATCCAACAACCGTTCTGTACTGCTCTATACTGATCGCCGTAGTTGTGTCAGCAGTTATTTGAAGAGTGAAGTGGCAGAGCAGCTGGAATTTGGGGCACGGCGGAAACTCTACGAATGGCGACTAGCGAAAGACAGTGAGGTGACATGGTGTTATGTGGTGACATGGTATCAACGAAATGAGGGAGCAGAGAAAGGCTGTAGAAGCAGACAATCAAATAAAACGTATTTACAAAAACTACCATAAAACACAACATTATGGCGTGTGATACGAACCTGAGGATATCGGCTAAGTGAAATGTATTGCAGAAGAAATTCGTTTATTATTGAGTTGCCTAGTTTGGGCACCAGTTTCGACGGCTGTTTTACCGACAATGCCATTTAATAAGGTGAGAGCACGGACCTTCGTGCTTTCCAATACAGTACGTGGACAGTGTCCCACAACAAAATCACCCCCATGGCGTTTCCACCCAACCAATAACTGCAATTTTTTTGCAAAGCACAACGATCACAAGGAAAGCTTCCGCCAATGGACCTCAGGGCTGTGCCCGGAGGTCCACCGGTTGAACATTACCCGCGTTTCTGTCCATATGTACATAACTTGAAAGTGACACCTTGGGTGATAACACCACACCGACGGCGAACCAGCTACAACACATCCTCCACAAACTGTATATCGACTTTTTGTAGAACATTTCATCAGAAATATATCAGTTAGGTGTCCAGCGATAAAGCGGTGATAATAGCATAGAGCACAAAGGGGCAAGAAGATGTTATCCCTGGTTGATATGTAAGATACTTATAATATACCTCTGTATTACATTACAAAGTCCGAAAACCCGGACTCCGGATACATTAGAAGACATAGGCTGTCTACAGCCTGGAGCTACATAGTAAGAACTTCTAAATTAGCTTTACGTGCGATATAGCTCATTTAATAGAATCTTCATTCAAAAGTATAGATCAGGGGACAAGATCCAGTCTTGCAACGCCCGAATTGGAAAGAGCTAAGCGTAATTTCCAACCAGGCGTCACAAGACTGGATGCTGTCAATTGTTTTTCTGCAAAAAAAATTTTGTCTCCGGATTGTGTTTTTTTTTCCTGAAAATTAGTGACGGAAATAACGGGTGGGATTCAGACTTGAAATGCCCTGCTGGAAATCACAACAGGTGATTTCCATCCACGCATCACATGAATCGATAAAAATACAAAATATGTAAATATGCCTTACCACACCTCCGGGCGAACCGACACCAACTCTCGTTCGACAGTGAAAAGTTCAGGTTCGGTGCTCTTTCTTAACAAGCAAATATCTTGAATGAGGGAGAGTTTATTTATGTGTATTTGAATTCAGATTTGCAAGAGTAATATGACAACGCCAAGCCAGGAAAATATAAGGCCCCCATGGGGTACATTTCCCTCTCGATAAAAAATTCACCTTTTTGGTCAAAGTTAAAGGATCACAAGAAGCCACTTACTGGTGAGCTACCGAATTAGGACGGTGATCCATCAACTGAAAACCCTCTGGCAGTTCTCATGCTTGTCTTCATAAATTATTAATTTAAGATATTGTGACAAAGAACCGGATGACATGAGTAACAACTAAGACCAAATTTGTTACTTCCAAATTCTGACAATATGGAAGGGAATGATTGTTTGAATTGGAACCTCTTGTAGTCGCTTCGCTGTGTACTGACACCAATTGAATAGTGAGTGAACGCTTTTCTTACCGTGGGCAGCCGCTATGAAGGTTGGACGTTTTTCCATTCAGAAGGTGCTTATTAGTTTTGGAGTTGCTGATCAACATGACCCAGAAAGTGGAGAAAAATACTTATCACATTCTTCAGTACAAATCACACCCTGAGTAATACGTGAGCGTCTTCCCCCAACCGACGCAGGGGTGAACGCCAATCATCCAAATACAGACCGGAACGAATTTTAAAACGCCTTCCAGCCAAACTTCGAAAACAAAAGGAGACATTAATCAATCAGAAAATACATGTTTTGATTATTTGTCAGCAATTCCGGGATTTAAAGCGTTGGTTGTTGTGCATATGGGAAGGGGAGAGGGAGGAGGGAGGGGGGGGGGGGTCTCTGTAATGACTGGAAAGAGTTAGGTACATTCTCCTATTACTATCCCATTTATTATACAAAGAAGACTAAAAAAGTAAGTAATCTTAGTCTTATCAGAAATATATAGGAGGGGTGTGGACAAAAAAAAAGAAGACATTCAGCTCTGATCTTTTGTCAATAAAATAAATCTCATTAGGTGATTGCTTGGCTGGATATTTCTGAACGCCATTTCCCCCCAAACATCACAACAGCGGATGCTGCCACTAGCTGATGATCGAAGACATATTTATCGGAAATTAGTGGGAGGCTGAAGATATTGCAGTGTATAGATATATATACTCACACACACAAATATATGGTGACCCTCCATCCACCCCCATACATACAAGTTCTCTCAAGTGCGTACGTACGGGGGGGGGGGGAGATGGGGCGGGGGGGGGAGGGCTTTCCTTGCCACTCCTGGGAAGCGACATTTCTATTTAGGTAAGTTGTCCTGAGTAACGATATCGTAACATTACGTAAACATAGCATGTTCTGTTTATTAGTATGGGTAATAGTAAATAGGGCCTCGGGAATTGGGGATGGTTTTCGCAGACACCACAGTAAATCCTGGCAAATTTTGTACAATAACAGTAGTGACGAGCTCCAAAAACAGCCAAACTTGTCACTCTGGTCACTGAACTTTTGGGGCGTAGAATGGCTTTCAAATCTGTTTATATTTACAAATCTTTTCCAGTTCTTGACGTCCAATTCAATAAAATAGTTATGTTACAGTTAACTTGTTGATGGCTAAATTATTTTGGTGATCTAAATTTGTTATTCAGTATTTATTTATTACAAATTGTAGAAGAGTGCACAGGGCACCTTCCAGCAATTTGCAACTAAACATATTTATTAACAAAAACAAAAAAAAAACAACTTATAAAGTGTATGAAAGCAAAGTATTATTTGCGTTTGACTGAATGTGATACACGAGCAAAGAAGAAAAGATAGTCAAAGACATTTTTTATCGGAACTTGGTGGGAGGGCAAAAAAAATATGCGACGTCTAACTGAATGAAAATGCAGTTTCCGAATGGGTAACATGAGAAATACTTGTAGTGCAATATATTTATCTATATATTACACCACAAGCACTCCACATGCCACCCATTCGGAAACTATTATATAAATATATACTCACACTCACAAATATATGATGACCCTCACCCACCCCCATACATGAAGTTCTCAAGCACGTGCGTACAGGGAGGGGAAGGGGGAGGGGGTTCCATGCCACTCCATGAGGAATACTTGTAGTTCAATATATTTATATATATATATTACACCACAAGTACTCCCCATGCTACCCATTCGGAAACTATTATATATATATATATATACTCACACTCACAAATATATGATGACCCTCCCCCCACCCCCATACATGAAGTTCACAAGCACGTGCGTACAGGGAGGGGAAGGGGGGGATTCCATGCCGCTCCCAGGTGGCGATATTCTAATTGGGTAAGTTGTCCTGAGTAACAATATTGTAACATTACAAAAACATAGCATGTTCTATTTATAAGTATGGGTAATGGTAAATAGGATCTCGGGAACTGGGATGGTTTTCACAGACACCACAGCAAATCATAAAGAATGTTATACAATAACAGTAGTTAACACCACCACACTGGCCACTCTGGTCACTGGACTTTTGGGTTGAAGAATGGCTTTCGAATCTATATATATTTATAAATCATTTCCAGATCTTGGCACATATTTACAAATCATTTCCATTTCTTGGCACAGGGTATCAAAACATATTTATAAAAACAAGTTTATAAAATGTATGAAAGCAAAATATTCTTTGCTTTTAGCTGAAAGTGAAACATAAGCAAGGAAAATGTAGACTTTTGCTCAGAAACTCTATTTTTAAATTTTTGAGACCTCCGATAATGATGTCCAGCACTCAATCTGTTATGAAAGCCTATTTATAATATCGTTGATATAATCACCAACTTGAACCTTAAATCGTCTTTTGTGAATTGTTTCTGTTGCCCATATGTGCCCGTTGGAATACCAAGTTGAGAGATTTTTTTCATGTTTTCGCAGGGAATTTAAAAGTTCCAAATTCAGTTTTGTTAATTCGTCAACAAAATTGATGTTCTGGGATTTATAAAGTTTACGAGTTCTGACGACGGCGTCTCGAACCGATCGCCTTATGAATTTGACAATAACAGGTCTGACTCTACCCGCAATGCTTGGAAGTCGGTGAATAGCAAGTAAGTCCTCGGACTTTATCGCGACTTGACACTTCTCATTCACCAGTTGAATGAAGTTTGCTTGAAGTTGGTTACTGGTTTCTTGTTGCTCTTCTGCTAATCCCAGGATTTTTAGGTTGCACTTTCGGCTTTTCTGTTCATCATTATTTGACATCTGAGTGCTTAAGTTAACATCTTTTTGTAATTTTGAAATTCGAGAGTCCATATCAGCAATGATACTATCCTTATTGTGTAAGGCTGTGGTCAGTGAGTCAATCTCATCCTCCAGTGCCGGCACCCGATTGTCCAGTTCCGAGGCTTTCCTGTCAAATATTTCAGAAAGAGAATTTACCATTTCAATTCTAAGGCCATCAAAAAGAAATTTAATGTTACCTTCTATCAGAGAACTCAGCTCTTCCTTTTTAGGAATGTCATCTATAGATTTCTCAATGGAGTCAATTTTGGTTTCAAGTTTATTAAAAGAATCAGCCGAAATAAAAGTACAGTTATCGTCAATACTATCCTCATTTGACGTGAGAGGATGTTTTCTTTTAAATTTTCGTCCTGTACTTACTGGTATTCTACTAGCAGTAGATAGGTTGTTTAGAGAGAGTGAGTTCCTTCTTGAAGCACTGGTGGTAGCCAACTCTGCCATTCTGTGATAATGGGAACTGACGTGATGAACTCAAACAGCTTGTAGAACAATGGCGAATATTGAACTCATCTCAACCCAACTCACCACGTACATTAGATTTACTACTCTGGCGTCTCAAAAATTAAACATAACACATACCAAATAACGCCCATCAGATCAAATGACTAATATCCATCTTATCTACCCTCAATCACAGTTTTTTAAAAGTAAATCGAACAAGAAATATCCATAAAAGTAACGAGCCGATATCACACTCAGCCTTTACAATGCCGCCATTACATTATAAGGCATGTACTTTTATAGTACCTGTAACAGTTTATACCTTTGTGTACATCCCTGGGAATACAAGCACATGTTTGGATGTCCGGTGATGTGCATATGGGTACGGGTTAGTGCTGTGTAAGCAAGTCATAAAATATCCAATTTGTTGGTCAGGGTTGTAATGCGAGGTTATTACTATTCAGGTTCCATGGCCGTTGCTGTGGTGTGCAGATTGGGTCGATGTAGTCGTCGAATAGTATTAAGAAGCGCATGTCCAGACAATGTGGTCGTTAAGTCGAGTTGCAATACATCTCATTGACACTTACAGATTTTTCTTCACTGATGGTTCTGAAGTGATGCCGTTGCGCAAGTATAGATAGAAACTCGCTTTATGCAATGTAATAGACATTTTTCTACAGACTTTGTGCCATAATTGAGATCATAAAAAACTGTTATGAACAAATATCTACTAGTGTGTGATGCTATCCGAAAAACTAATCAGCCGACGGACATTCTGTACTACGTGTTGCCATATGCAATAGTAGCCATTTATCTGTGATGAACAGTTGTGCAATCAAACTGCGAACACTGTGATATACATTTAACGAGTCTCCATTAATGTACTTCGAACTTTGCCATAGAAATAGTATTGCCATTATATCATGTGTTTTGTTTGGGGGTGGGGGGGGGGGGGTATTTTGGTGACGTCACCAGTCTCATGTAAATGTGTTCATTATTTTCTGTTTAGTTACTCAAAATGTTTAGTGTTTGCAATAAATCATAATATTTTAAATAATATAGTAGTTATGCCAAGAATATTCCCATAGAGTACAATACACGTACTTAGTACGTGACAATGTCCTTAACCTAAAAAGTGAAACCAAAATATTATGCCGAACCGATACACACTTCTTAATTGTCCTGGTATGGCCGACTCTGATCATGAAGGTGCAAACCGAACTCCTATGTGGGACACCTTCACTACTTTTAAAAAATGTGGAGCTGAGAACAATGCAAATCCGACTTAAGTGATTTTTATGTTCGACTTTGATCTTGAGGAACATGATGTTTGATTTCCATCATTGGATGCCCATGTATGGTTATGCGCTCGAAAATGTAAACACCACTATTAGGCGCGTCACGCATTCTTACTGTCCTAACCCTAAATGTTTAGTCTCAATATACCCTTTAATGGGTCACCTTCAAGGACGATTGAGACCAAGAAGACACACACCTCAAAATAATGCACCAAACAACTTCTGATTGTCCTGTCTGAAAAATATTTACTGGTGGTAGCTGCAGAGATCTTTAAGCTATGGTTAAGGCATGATATGGTGGAACCTTCAGCATTTCACATTACTGTATGACAATGGCATTTGGGGTACAAATTCTACTATAATTGTAGTCGAGTTTGTACCCCGAATGTCATTGTGCACATCCTTCTCATTGTCGTCGGTGCTTATGTGGCGTACAATGACTCAGCCTCGATTAATTACAGAATATTAATTCTACACACTGCTCCTAACTGGAAATCAGCGAGCACGTCCTTTTTGTGAAACGTCACGAATACTACAAAATCATAAAGGACGCTAATAAAATTTCAAATGGCATGGCGGGGATTGGAACCCACGCCGAGAGAGTTTCCATCGGCACCAACCACCTAGCGAAACTATACTAAACCACACAGCACTGAATTATTGTCAGGGTCATCGAGCTCGCTTCGACGGGGCGTCATTAGAGCCATAAACTCGCATCGACGGGGCGTCACTGGCAGTGCTTTGCAGGAGTGAAATTAAAAAATAACACCATTTTAAAAGTAAGAGTTTTAATAGCGCTAGTAGTTCCTCCCAGCACGCTGGGTGAGTGAGGTACAAAAATTACCATTCTAATCCATAACAGTTACTAATATAATCACTTACTGAAACATCTGTCACAGTCTATTTGAAACCATATAGAGCCGTACGATAGCCCCCGCCCTCCACAATTATCTGGCCGAATATGACCTCGGCCATTATCTGGCCCAATATAACCTCGACCATAATCTGGCCCATTATAGCCTCGACCATTATCTGGCCCAATATTACTTCGACCATTATCTCGCCCAATATGACCTCGAACATTATGTGGCCCAATATGACCTCGGCCATTATCTGGCCCGATATAATCTCGATCATTATCTGACCCAATATAACTTTGACCATTATCTGATCCAATATGACCTCAACTATTATCTGGCCCAATATGACCTTGACCATTATCTGGCCAATATGTTTGGCGCCGTGGATTTTATCCTTCATATAATAACTGGTATAATAACTGGTATAATAATTAGGCTGCGTACAGAAAAGAACAATACATGGCCTTGGTTTATTTTGCGTCAATCAAGCCAATGCTGTGATCCCAAGACGGTTGATAAATGAAAGCAGTTTAGGAATAAATAACTGTTGTTTCGTCTTTGACGAGCGGCACATGTCAGTTTGTAACAACGTTAACAAAGACCATTAAGTATTGATACAGGGACAGACTACAGGTAAGGCCAAGTGTCTAATTATCGAGAAACTGGGATAGAGTTGCAGTCAAAGCACTTTAGAAATGAAACAGTCTAGAAGAGAGATTTTCAGCCCGATTCCACAAAAGCGTACATTGTACGTGTCGACCAATGTGACATGAATTTCCAAATTCATTGACTAAGCAACGTCTTCAGATGTGAAAAATAGCCATATCGTGTATAAATACTAAGCAATATGGTCCTCGCATAATTTTGACAAGACATCCCAAATGTTCTCTGCAAGAAAATGCTGAAATGGCCGACTAATCTTGTTTTTTTTAACTTGATGATGAAAAGCATATTGTGTTAAAAAATTGGGAAAGTAATCGACGGATCACCAAATTTCAGCAAATGCAATGGCAAACTCGACAATATCCGGGGAATAAGCTTGGGGCATGGGCCTTCATCTCAATTGTCTTCAAACTCGTTCAAGGCCACTTGAAAGACTCGTAAATTCGTCATTTTCACTCAGCCTCACACTCAGTTACGCTTCGGTGCTGGGTGACCATCACACTCTAAGAAATGGAGACTTTTACCCTTTAGAAATCTTTAGAAACTCTTTAGAATCTTGTGCGAAAACAAATTTTTCTAGTACTGTGAACGTAAATTTTCTATAGTACTGTGAACGCAAATATTTTTATAGTGGTGTGGACACAAAAGGGGTATTTTTCAAGAATTCTATTTGCAAGTGTCGTCTGCTGTTCTTGTTAATTTGAAGCTTATTTGTAAGCCTCAACATTATACTCATTGCATATTTGCTAAAATAGAAGACCTTAAATGTCTCCATGCGCCACATCTGGAGTGGGACTGCTATATTTTGATGTTGACTTCTCAACACATTGTATTAATAATATTTAATTTAGCTTTACGCCATGGGTTACCAAGATGTCAGCGACTATAAAATTATCGATCATCCCTTGATAATACGAAACTTCCCACACAAGTCCAATCAACAACATCGAAATGCATGGATTGTGAATGTTAGAATATATGAACGATTACATGTATATACATTGAATTTTTCTTTGTTCTGAACTTTGTTTATAGTTTTACATTTTTATAATTTAATTAAAATTGAAGATCTAACGATGATTTTGCTTTATTTTTTTTTCCAAAACATGGTATCCATGATTATTTATTATTAGATATCGTTTTCTTTCCCAGAATTCCTCATTATCAAACTCGGCAGCTATGACTTCAAAACTCGGCTGAAATTTCACCGATCTCGGCCGATGTGAAGCACGCTATAGTGCCCTTGATGCGTTACTTGGTATAACCAGTTTCTTTGCAACGTCATCGTTCACCGTTATTCGTCGAACGCATTCAGAAAAAAATGATGTTGCAAGGCTCAATCCTTTGAACCCTAGCGGCCATTTTTCCGGTCAGGAACGTGATACGTCATAATTTCATTAAATAGGATAGATGCTAAATGCATGTGTATGGTAGACCAATCAATATTTTCAACATGCAGCCCCAAGGCTGCACGTTGAAAATATTAATTAGTCTACCCCTATATAATGAACATGGACACTTCCAGTTGCTGTCATTGAACTATTATGGAAGATACCACAAGGGTTTAAAGGGTTAATGAAGTGGTTCGAACTTAATGGACACAAGTAAGGATTCAGTGGATGAAGAGATGAGAGAAAATTCGCCACAGACTAAGATTTAGAGTCGTAACCGGATTTCGTCGAAGTGGCAGGAGAGACAGTTCAGCTATCTGAACGTCGCGGCTCGCCTAGACGTTCGGCTAGGTGAACTAGGAAAAGTGGAAACTTAGAATTTTGCGAAAAGAAGGGGAAGCAATAATACTGTCAGGAAAACTGAATAGCATCTGAGAACGTTTGTAATTATTTCTTTTGGTTCAATAAATAAATTATTACTTGGTTAGTTTCATATCGGCCGCGATATCAGCCATCGGTAACTTCATATCAGCCTTCGACCTTCGTTCACAAGCTGATATGAAGTTACGTTGGGCTGATATCTACTAACTAAGTAGTAACCCCTGACTCTTATGATTCTACAATTCAAAGACGTCTGATATTTCATTTATCACTTTTTTATACCAAACGCGCTCTATCGCCACGATGTGACCTTGGATGCTGATATGGCGTTAAACGCCAATAAATAAATAAATATACATCATCATGACCATGTGGATATCCTGGAATTTGTATTAGATTGTCGGTCGTGTTTACAATCGGATCGCAATAAACATTGACGGGGTCGCTTCGATCCCATTGTAAACACGACCGAGAATCTGATACAAATTACATGACATGCATTTGGTCATGATCATACATTTATCTAACAATCCTGTTACATAAAGCCCGTTTCCCCCGTTTTTCAGTTTAAATTGAGTTGGAACTGCGTAATGCGATAGTGCGGTGTTTACCGAAAGTTGAATCTGTCTGCTGCGGATTCGAAACAGGGGGCTGATACAAACGTTTTTTCCGAACTTTTGGGTGCAAATTAAGTGTATTGTTAGATAAATAAATACACCGCCTGATATTCTGGTAGTTTTCTTTGGTGTCAATGTGAATGGGATTTATTCCAGGCCCTACAAGAATCGTGACCCGACTCAAATACTTGAGGTAAAAGCAACTGAGTTCAATTTACCTAACAAACAAGCATGTATTATTATGCTTCGCACAGCTTGTAATGGATGTTCATCCATTCTTATTACTTTAGCTTTGCCAACATGCAACCCAATTGTTGCGCACATCTTGTCTCTTGTATGTGGTAGAGTATAATTTACCACACAAAACGATAGTGCAGTATCGATACATTTTTAAATTGAAACGATTGCATATCCGATAGGCCTGTCATGATTAAGTCGACTAATCGACGTTCACACCCATAATCGACTTCAATTTCAAAGTCGACGATTATGGGTTATCATCAGTCATTTAATGATAATTGATATGGAAAAGAAGAAGAGATTTACAACACATGACACCAGATTTGGGGTTGTAGAAAGTATGGGTATACAAATAATTGCCCATTGCCAATAATTGCAACTGGCTTCTTGAATCTCAATGCCGATATTATTAGACTCTTGATCACCCCAAGTCCAAACCTGAGTCTAGGCTCAGGTTTGGGCCTGAGGTGACCAGGAGTCGGAATTGTCATCGGTGAGCGGTAGGCGTGCAGCATGCCTAAATATCCGGCCTTGGGAAATAATGATCAAACATATTGTTTTCTGTATTGTTGTTTCTGGAGGTCACAGATTACAATTAAAGTCGACTTTAATCGATTATTCTTCTTCAAAAATCGATCATGAGATTTAATAATCGTGCCAGCCCCAATATTCGACCCTGTAGACCACATAGTGTTTCGAAGATTTATATTGTAGACTGAGTTAATTTGAAGAAACGATCAACACCGTGTTGAGTATATTATTATCTGTATAAAACATTTTGTATTCTGAATAAGTTTTTCTGTTAAGAATATCCAGTGCTTCATATTTTGTCTACATAATATATATATATAAATACATTTCCTTTACATAATATATTTTGAAGAACCAAACCAATGTGGAAACTTCTCATTTCCAAATGATGTGCAGTTCGTTGCTGAGATGTATCTGTTACAAATGTATATGGCATGTCGGATCAATGTAATTTTTTTATTTGTCTGTGAACAAAATATTGTATCTAACTTATAATATATCTCAAATATCATAATAAAACATCCCTTATCCGAGAAAAAACGAACTTTTGCTTGAAAGCATGCTTTTCTTTGTACATGAAAACTATTAATGTAGCCCAATAACAAGAAATAGTGGTCGAAAATGAAGAAAAAAATTTAACGTTCGTTGTCTATTTTGGGTGCAAGAGTAATGTTTCATCGTTAAGTTACAAGAGAGTGGTGTCTTAGTGGACAAGTATGCTGGTCTCTCATTCTAGAAGTATCGAGATCGATCCCTTGTCCGGAAAGTTCTTGAGGTATCCGAGCACTCTCCAGCACCACCAACTGTGGAACTAGTGCTGCCACAGTGTGGCGTCCCATCGCGGGAGAACGTAAAATGACTGCAGTCTGTGCGGAGAGGGATATTGTACGAGCAGTCTAAGATTAATTCCAATTGACCACTTTGGGTCAAGGTGGTGCTGTGTACTAATCCGTACTACGAGTTGATGGCGCTCCTGCATTGTCCATCGCTAACTTGGTTCGTGCAGAGTCTGTAAGATGAGGAGCCTGGCAGTTGCTCGTCGCTGTTCGTGCCAGACACGATGTGACCATGCTTGTTGAAAGTGCCATTAAACCCCAAATAAAACAACACTGTATTATTATGCTTTTGCATGGTTTGTGATGGGTGTTCAGTACATTTTTAAAACGTGTCAATATAATTAACTCTCTTTCTGTTCATGCATTTTCAGACAAAATGATTGGCTAAAGTATTTCTTTTTTTTCTTTTCATAACACAATGAACTGAAAAAAAGCATTTTAGGTCCGCCCTAATCCACGTCCCCACTGTCCGTATTAAAAATTACGTTGCACAGTGTGAATGATATTGATATTGATATTGATATTGATATTTTATTTGCCAGTATACTAAAATATAGCAATATATACATTATAGTACATGTAATAAAAATATTGAATTTCAACAAGAAGAAATATTGCCTATTGTACATTAAATTACAAAAAAAATCCAATTAATTGTTGCATTGTGTACTGGCAGGGGAAGGCATAGCCAGATTGGCTGTCTTCCTGCCTTTCCCTTAGAAAGAAGAAAAAGAAAGAGAAAGAAAGATCAACATAAAGAGAAAGAGGTGGATATTACAATTCAGCATTTGAGAATTCCAGTTACTGTGTCATCAATGGGTCTCATACAGCATGCGCACAGAGTGTCGCTGATGGCCAACAACGAAATGTCGCTCTCTTAATTCTGCTGACACCATTCCTCCCGTTCTCATGGAAATAGTACAAGATTGAGAAGATCTATGAAATGGTTGGTGGGAGCTGAAAGAGAGGCGACATGGACGAGAAAACCAGACAACAACAACAATTACTGTGGACAACAAATCGTTAACCGTTTACCAAGTTAACCTCCGAAACCACCCCACGCCCTTAATAGAAGTCCCTATTCACATTTTTGTTTGTTATCACACTCTGCCTCCAAACCACAGCATTTGGTCCCTCACTGGAACGATCTCGATGAGCTCGCGCCAATGGGGCGGGGGGGGGGGGGGGGTGCTTCAGCTATTCCCTTGAATTATAAGTTACGAATGTATAGTTTTTCAAAAACTACGCCAAGAAGGCAATGTGAGCAGTGCTAGACATTTGATTAGTTTTTATGGCATCCAGATCAGCGGAGACAATCCGGACAATAAGGGTTTGAACAGGCAATGTCTTTGGAATAAGATGAAAAAAACATTGTTGTTAGCTTTTTCTTGAATTCTTTCCTATTCTCTGTATTTCTGAAGTCTAATTCTAGCTCATTCCATAGCTTTGGTAGCGCAAATACCGGTAGTTTATCCATAGTCTTGGTTCTATTTTTGTGTCTGTGCAAAAGACATGCCTGACGAGTATTCATATTAGATTGGTTAGTTGAGAAGAAGTTTACAAAAGAACCCGGAAGGTTTCCATTATGCCAATCAAACATGAATAATAAGGCGTGTAGTTTGTATAAGTCTTTTAGCTTCAATATACTATCATTAATAAATAGGGGGTCAGTGTGGGCATTGTATTTCTTATTATTTATTATTCGTAAAGCTCGTTTCTGCAGTTTTTGAAGGCGATCACAGGATTTGGACGCACCCCATAAAGGAATTCCATAGATGAAATGGCTCTGTATCAAAGTAAAATATAAAGTTTTCATAACATTATGAGGCAGAAACTTTTTGTTTTGGCTTTATTGAGAACGAAGTTGGCAAGTCCGACTTTCGTGCAGAGGTGAGATATATGGGCGTTGTACGATAAGTTGTCATCAATATTTATACCAAGAAACTTTAAGGACTTCTCATTTTCCCCACTACCAACCTTGCAGATAGCCCGATTGTTTATATAGACATTCTGATGAGTAACATTCCTTTCTCTATGACCTGGATTAAGTAAAATGTATTTCGTTTTTTTTTCGTTCAGGACTAGGCGATTGGCTGCGCACCAGTCAGATATATTTTGTAATTGCTCATTGAAATCTGAGATTAGGGCATTTATCTCCGCTCCAGACTTATATGCTTCTGTGTCATCGGCAAACGATAAGACATTTAATGTAGTTGAATTACTTATGTCATTAATGTATATTAAAAATAAAATGGGGCCCAATATAGAACCTTGTGGAACTCCACATGTCAGTTTAGTTAGATTTGATTTACTATCACCAAACGATACATACTGATTCCTGTTCTTTAGATAGCTTTTGAACCAACTAATAGCGTTACCTCTTATTCCATAATGTTCAAGTTTTTGGAGAAGGATGTCGTGACTTATTGTATCAAAGGCTTTAGAAAGGTCAAGAAAGATAGCTAAAGTGGTGTCCTTACTGGTTTTGTTATTTTCGACGGCGACATGTTTTGATAATTGCATAATTGGATGCAGTGTGTTGTGCTGCTTCCTAAAACCATATTGGTGGTGATAGAGGATATCAAATTTATTCAGAAATTTCATCAATCTGTCAAACATGAGTTTTTCTAAAATCTTTGAAAAGACAGGCAAAATACTTATTGGTCTATAATTTGTGAAGTTGTTTTCATCGCCTGATTTAAAAATTGGGATTACTTTTGCAATTTTCATTCTGTCAGGAACTATTCCCTGGCTGAAGGAAATGTTCATAATATGAGCAAGAGGGTCGGCAACCGAATCTATCGAGTGTTTAAGGATACTCGATGAAATATTTTCACAGTCCTGACTTGCTTTAGGCTTCATTTTAGTTACGATATTTATAATTTCAAAAGACGACGTTGGTAGAACAAACATATTATCTGGGAGTGGAGATTTCATGAATTCGACGAAAGGTTTTCGGGGATTCGTTATTTGTTTTGATGTCTCCTGTCCTATTTTTGCAAAGAAAATGTTGAATTCCTGAGCGATTTCGTTCGGGGTATTTATCTTTTTTCACCCAGCTTAAAAAAAGAAGGTAAATTACTTTTGTTTTTGTTTCTGTTCAGAGCTTTATTTAGAATTTGCCACGTTTTTCGCAGATTGCTTTTATTTTCCAACAGGGCATTTTCGTAATACATAGCTTTGCTTTGTTTTTTAATTCTGTTAAACAGTCGACAGTAATTTTTGTAGTTTCTTACATTAAATTCTGTTGGACTTCTTATTTTTTTTATGAAAAATTTATTCTTGTTGTAATGTGAATGGAAAGGAACCCCTGCACGCTCATGTTGTTTCAACATGAAAAGTAATTAATACTTATCTCATCATATTAAAATGATTTTCAAACCAAAATTTAATAAACAATGAAATCCTTATCAAGCTTTTTATTCCATGTTCAATTTGTTTATATGCAATAAATGATCGTCTGCGTTCACCGTTTTACCCAAATGAAACGTAAACAATGGCCCGTCACAATAATCCACAAACGAAACTCACACCAATATAACTTTCCAATTTTCAGATAGTCTGAATGAACTCTTTCTGAGACAAAGTTCAACCAACTTAATGTCATCTGGGTTTATATTGAACTCCACATTTACAAACTGTGTTTTCAATTTCTCGGATAATGGTCAAAATCAGAATTCAATTTAATTCAGTGTTGCTTTGAGTGACGGCACCCTCCCGCCAGTGGAAAAGGAGATTGAAGTTTTGTGTGGGCGTGACCTATGATGTTCCTTTTAACTTGCGCGATTCATTGGTCAATAAAATTTTTAATGACACAAGAACACGTTTCAGCGAAATGTATCGTTATTCGAAACAGAATTTTAGAAAACTATGCCTTTTTTATTCAGTTATCACTGGGAAGCATGATGCGACCTGGTTTTTATTTTGACTCCGCAAAGTAAAGAGTGTTTAAATTTACTGCCCTTCAAATTTAAATATAAGGAATAGGAATGATCGTTTGTTTCTGTCTATTTCTTAAGTTATGAACCCCAAAAAACAAGGTCCAAACATAGTGTAAATGGACTACGCCCATTTACGCAGTTTAGCCTTTGTTTTATTTTTGAGGTTCATAACTCAAGAAATAGACAGAAACGAACGATCATTCCTTATTTAATTGATTAGGGCGCCCTGTCAATCAGCAGCTATGGAGTCGTGACCTTTAACGATCTGGGTAGGTAACACGCCTTCTTCAGTATTTGTAACGGTCATGACTCTACATTATATTTCAACTGAGCCACAAAGAGCAACATCTGTAGCCTCATCAATTTGATTTTCATTTCAGAAGCACATGATTTGTTTTAAACAATATTTCATTTCAAACTTTGGTGAAAAAGTTACACTTTCTGAGAACAACAACCAGAAAATATACATCACAAATCATGAAATGGATTCAGTAGCATGCATGATGCTTATTTTAGCTGTATCGAAAAGACATAGATACAATTCATACAAATATCACAGCGAAGATATTACACAACAGTAATATAACAATAACATGAGTTTGGAAGGCGTTACGATTTATTAAAAGCCCGAGAGGAATGAATAGCAGTCCGAGGGTTTATTACTGGTCAGAGGGCTATGATAAGCCAGGGGGCTATTATTCAATCCTCGGGGCCGTTAATAAACCGAAATTCCCGACAAAATCATGTTATTACTGTTATTACCAGGACCGGAAGCGGCCGACGGACTGTTAATGAATTTTGTTTTCATTAACGACCCGCCATCCGCGTTCGGTTTCATTGTTCAGAACTGTAGTATTTGATCTGTACTGGATTAGTAATTTCAATTCCAATTAGAAATTGGAACTGAAATTACTAATCCAGTACAGATCCCATAATTGTACCATACCGATTATATTTAGCCTCACCACTCCAAACACAGTGGTATGGTACTTTTGCACTCTTTTATGCTGACGATTGTTGGATTGTGGGGCCGTTGTATAATAACTATCACTCAATACAGCAACTACAAGCAACTGCAACAGTACGAATGACATTCTCTCCTCATACAGCAACTACGGTCAACTTTAATACATTACCACCAAGTGGTATCGAATTAACCATGCCCACGGCTCACATAACCTTACCACGCCACACCAAACACATATAGTTGACTACATGCCCACAACATAGCCCTAACCTACATGTATCAAACTCACTCCCTTAGAGCCAGTGTATGTACATAAGGTTACCGTGTCACTCCAAGCACAACTGTTTTAGTCACATGTCCCTGGTTCAAATATTGTCCACATCCACTAATATGGTGATGGTTGTTGTATCGTGGGGCAATTATATCATGTCAAGGTTTCAATTCAACAGCTACAACCAAGAGGTACTGTACCATTCAAACCTCAGTGGCCTCTTAATGGAAATGTATTATACCTTTTGTGTAGATGTGTTTAATTATGTGTATTGTGGCGGTAGGTGTTGTGTTGATTGATGGTTATTATATCTAACTCCTAACAAAAAACCTCTCCCTTTTAGTTCTTATCCAACGCACACCGCCATCACCGGATCTCATCACCACCTCATCTCATCCACTGCTGTAATTTACGAACGTCTTAAGTATTGGATTTACACTTCATTTCAACCACTTTTGTGTTGTATTATGGTATTACGTGGATTCCGACATGATTGATATGTGTTTGGTGTGGGCAATATTTTATATATATCCCCTTACACACAAACTACAACCTTGGTTGGATTATCCAATACACAAAACGTTCTGTGTCAACCACAGCTGTACAGTCTACGAGTACTGACCTGTTTATAATTTGCCGACTAAAATGTAACTTGACACTGTGACACCCTTTATTGTGATGATACCGCACTCTAATGTCATACTAATTAGGCTAATTGTCAATAATGTCCAAGTCACTGTTAGTTGAACCGCGGTGGAGCGTGTTATCCGAGCATGAGCAGCCTGTACTGTTGACACATCCATAACACAGAAAATTCGCTAATATCCAACTGCAGTATCTTTCCTTTTGTGACGAAGTATGGCTCTTCAAACACTGATATAATATTGGTTGAATACCGAAACTTTCATGTCAGGGTTTGTCCCTCTCAAACCTTGATATCAAAGTTTCAAATCCCCCATGTGCACGTAAGAAAGAATACAGGAATGAGCTTAGCTGAGTCATCTCATGCTTATGATCTGAATGATATGCCCTTTCAGAGTTAAGGTGCTGCATGGGAGATGAATATTTGCTTAGCGGTTGGGTGGCGTGTTGTTCACTATGTTGCCAATGATCTAAAACATATTATTTATGGCATGTGAGCCGTCCTTCCATGTTCATAAACATTTTTTTTTCTTTTTTTTGCATTTTAAACTTCGAAAAAACAAAAAAAAAATCGAATTCTTTTTAAACACGACGGCAGCGGGAATGACGTGCGCCTGTTTTGAGGCTAGAATTTCTATTTCTCATATAGCGCCCTAATCCTGTTTCAATACTTAGAACCAGATTTGGAATTGGACTTGGGGGAGGTATGTTAGCACCTACGGGGCAACGCCTTGGTTTATATAATATCATTTTGTATTTTCGATATCATTTTTTTATACTTGTTTTGTTAGACAAGTCCACATGCCTTTTTCCTTTCCTCTGGTTATCTAAAGTGCTCTAATGGCTACATTGCTTATAACTTAACATACCTTAAATTAATAAATTTAATCCGATCTGCTCTGCCAGTACACAATCATTGATGATAACCGTACTCATTCTATATAACGGCAGTATAGGTGGTACTCACTCACCATTTCTCAAGCATGTCTCCATATACCCAGGAATCGCAAGCAAGCTTGACATAACGCAATGCAAGTTAAAAGAAATTATGCTAACTCCAACCATAATATGCCTCTATCAATCATCTTACCATGGCGGGTAAAATCACCTTCGACGAGATTCAGGAAAGCGACGACTACAATCTCACAGCTAAATGCAAAAATATTATCGACATAAACGATAACAGTGTCACTGATACACCATATAACCCATATGGCCACCCTTGCTTATATTATAGCCCTGACCAATTCAAACGTGTTTCATCGAAAAATACATCTCTTTCGTTATTTAGTATTAACTGTAGGAGTCTGAATGCGAATTGGGATTCTCTAGTAAATCTACTACATGAGTTACATAATGGAGAAAATGATTTTGATGAAATTGGACTATCAGAGGTTTTCACAGTACACGAAGATTTACAGTACAGCCTCAATGGGTTTCACCCACTCCAATTAAGAACACGAACCAGTAACGATGACGGGATGGGAGGTGTGGGTATTTTTATCAGAGAAAACATTCCATTTCGAATACACTCTGAACTTACGGTGTTTATTCCACATGTATTCGAATCGCTGTTTGTAGAAATCTACCCCAATGATAAAAAGTCAACAATTATTGGCATTATATACAGACCCAACACTGCACCCAAGGCTAATCTTGACAGTTTTATTTCTACCCTAAATGACATTTTCGTAGGCATAAATAGCAGAAGAGCTCATATAATGGTGACTTTAACATCGACCTCTTAAAATTCTCTGAACATATCAAAACAACCGATTATATTGATATGGTTTTTCAATCACGGATATATTCCTTTAATCACAAAACCGACACGCGTTACTGAATATTCGGCAACCCTTATAGACCACATTTACTCCAATAGTTACTCCAATGGTGGTAAATGTGGTATCATAATTACTGACGTTTCAGATCATTTCGGAACTTTTTATATTGAGGAAGCAACAACGTTGATTCAAAAGGTATCCCCAAAACCCAAACGCTCATTTACGAAAAAAAAAGTTTCTTCTTTCAAAAATAAATTACATGATACGAACTTTAGCTCAGTAATTGAATCTACATGTCCTAATGAATCTTTCAACATATTCTTAAATATGTTCATGGAAAATTTTGAAACTTCGTTTCCTATAGAAAATAACAATGTACCCCAAAAGTATGTTAAAAAGCAGCCATGGATGACTAGCGGTATCCTAAAATCTTCTATAAACAAAAACAAACTTCGTGTAAATAAACTAAAGCGCCCAACAAACACTAACATCGATAACTACAAGCAATACTGCAGAGTATACAACGCAGTTAAAAAACGCGCAAAAGCCCAATAATATACAGATATCTTGAACGAAAATAAGTACAATTTAAAAAAAAAGTTGGCAGATCCTTCGTTGTGCCCTCAACAAATCTGTCTGCAAAGAACAATTGCCAACTGAATTCCTTATTGATGGAAGAAAAATCTCTGAATCTGACGCAATTGCCAATCATTTTAATAATTTTTTCGCAACAATTGGACACAAAATAAACGATAACATCCCTCTCACTAACATAGAATTCGACACTTATATTCGGCATAATTCAAGCGATAATTTCTTTATCACACCGACCACTAAAGAAGAAATTATCGCCATTACAAATAATCTAAAAGGAAAACAAAGCATGGACTGCTACAGCATTTCTACAAAAATACTAAAAGAAACTATTAATGAAATCGCGGAACCCCTGACCCACGTCTTCAATTTATCATTCACGCGAGGTCTCTTCCCTAATAAAATGAAAATGGCAAAAGTTATATACCTGTCTTTAAATCTGGAGACCCATGTTCGTTAAATAACTATAGACCAATAAGTATATTGCCAGCGTTTTCTAAAATATTAGAAAAATTAATGTATAGACGACTTTATTCTTATTTATCCACATTCGAAATCTTATATGAACATCAATATGGCTTTAGACCCAACCACTCAATCTTCCACCCAATGTTGCACGAAGTAGCCGACAGTAATGATCTATCTCCAAATCATAACACTATCGCACTTTTTCTAGATTTCTCAAAGGCCTTTGATACCATTAACCACAGTATTCTTTTGAAAAAAACTCGAGGTATATGGTATCAGAGGTATATCTAATGACTGGTTTCGAAGTTATCTTCGGGATCGTAGCTAGTTCGTTCAATATAAAGATTCATCCTCAGATAATGAAGTACTTACTTGTGGAGTGCCTCAGGGATCGGTTTTAGGGCCCATACGTTTTTTGATCTATATTAATGATATTAGAAATTCAACCTCCTCGAATGTTCTGTCATTTGCAGACGACACGACTAGGTACAAATCCGACGAAAACATTGACACGTTATTTAACATTCTAAATGTCGAAATCTCAAAAGTAAGTGAGTGGTGCAAGGCAAATAAATTATCCCTAAATGCCCCAAAAAACCAAGTACATAATCATTCACCCACCTCATTCAAAGTGTGTCCAAACCCAGCGTCGACTTCTCCTTAATAATTCAGAATTAACCCAGATATCAAATAGATCGGACACGAAGACAATAAAATTTTTAGGAGTATGTTTTGATGAAAATATCAAATTCGATAGCCATGTTTCATATATAGCATCGAAGATTTCCAGAGCGATACACACAATAAATAGGGCAATAAGAATTCTCCCTCATCAAGCCCTTAAAACACTCTACTTCACTTTGGTTCAGAGTCACTTGCTGTATGCATTTCAAGTCTGGGGTCATGCAACAGCCACAAAAAGCTCTTTACATTACAAAAGAGAGCTCTGCGTGTAATAAATATAAAAAATACAATTCCCACACGAACCCCTTATTCCTCAAAGATGAAATTCTCAAGTTTGATGATCTTTACAGGCTACACACTTTACTGTTCATTCGTGACTGGCACACTGGAAACTTGCCAAAAAGTTTTGAAAATTTCCTCCAAATCTATAATCATCCAACCGGAATGCTAACCAGACAAAGTGGGCAGTTAAATAGAAATACACCTCGAACATACTTCTCTGCAAATTTACCAAAACACTCATTCCCTAAACTATGGAATGACCTAAGCAATGGCATTCAATCTGAACCGAGTCGCCCTGTATTCAAACGCTCCATAATGTTACATGCCTTTGAAACTTATAATACACCCCCGACATGTTTCAATCCACAGTGTCCTGATTGTAACACTAGAGTCAGTGATCGCTTGCGTGACTAGGCCATTAATAACAGCAGCTCAGATAAACATAGTAAATTAAGAACACGGTGTAGACCGCCCTTAAGGCGTGACCAGATCTGTAATGCTTTCCTTGTCTGAATCTCCTCCAAACATTTAATAAAGAATACCGGTCTTTGTTATGTTTTGCATCGCTTGAAAAGAAATTGAAACTTATTTACCACCTGTACTGCCCCATCCTCGCACTTCCAAATAGGAGATGGCAGGAAGACAGCCATTGGGCTATGCCGTCTCCTTACAATATGCATGTTTTTTTACAACTTGTCACACAATATATTTATTTTTTTGTGGAAAACATCTAAATACATTTATATTTTTAACTACACTATATGTACATGTATATTGTGAATAAAATATTGTATTGCATTGTATTGTATTGTATTGTACCGCCCCGATAAACTCCGATAATATACTAGAGAACACCCTCTGAAGTGGTAATAATTTGAATTGTTTGGAAAATTTTCAGTAAAGTGGTATCGAATTAGAATAACCTTAGATCACTTGATTCGAACAGCGCTGGTTAAAATTTGAGAGAAACCTTTCTATTGAGACGAGAGTAAATGTAGTGTCATCAGTGTAGTGATAGACATTCTAGAAACCACCAACAAAACTCAAATGAAAGACAATGTCAATCAAACAGTTTGACAGACATGCGGTCAAACACATTACTGAAATATGAATAAAACATCTTCAAGTCGGGTTTTCACATTTTTTTCTGGTTCGTCTCATTGTAGTCTTAATAATATGACAGACATCATTCTGACAATCCGTAGGTTTAAATCGATTTGGTCCATAGCAATAAATGTTGTATTCGAATTCGTTCAGTACAACAGTACTAGCTGTTGGCTGTAAACGCAAGTCTGGCATTCTGTATTTTGTACATCTGCTTTGATCCCTCTTCTTCATGTCGGAGAAGTCTGGTTTTCTGTTTCTGTACAGTTATGATGCCTGATCTCAGAATACAGTTTTGTGATTACAAAAGCGGACAGGGAATTTCGGCCAGATCGCGACTCAGTCGCGATCTGGTCGAAGTCCGCTTCCCGCCCCACAGCCATGTAAAAACTCACCCGTCGAAAAAGAAATGCAAAACCCTGAAACTCAAATGCGAATGGTTTGAATATTTTATTTATGAAATCTCAACCCGAAGGCGAACGTGTTTCGCGACCAGATCATAATATCACAGTGTTTAGTAATGACTCTATCGCACTAAGTTTTGTTCAAAACAGTGGTTATGAGGACACTCTAAGTGCGACAAACAGCGTCGCTTCAAGCTGTTATATGAAAAAGAAGAGTAAAGCCTCTGATGAACGTCAAGGAAACACAGACAATAGTTAGTTAAAGTTAGAGCAAATCAATAAACAACCTGTGATTGTCATTAGTGTCATGTTCACACTCTGCCTTGTAATGTTGTTAATAATACTGCTTGAGGCCAAGCGCTGATTTGGCAATCTCGCCCCACCTCCCCACCCACTCCTAATCTCCCGGCATTCAGACACACACTGTTTCATAATTTTCCCCCATTGGCACTATCTCAGTCTGTCTGTCTGGCTACAAATTAATCCTTTCAAGAAAGGTCCTCCCGCATCCAATTGTCTCTAATTTGTTCATTCCATTCTTCAATTTCTTCTAAAATGCAGGTATTCGGTGCATTCCAAAATGAAATGTTCCAGGGTGTTCCTTTGCTCCTAGGCTGAACATTTGGCACTCTCTTTCGTCACCTTTTTCATATTCAACCCACTCTCTCCCACCTCGACTCCAGTGACTTTGATGTTACTTTTAACAGCAATGTCCCCTCTTACCACCAAATGATCCCTCCAGGTATTCCTCAAAAGTTGGCGCACATTTTTTGTTTTAGCCGTTCAACTGGCTTTTGACCCCAACTCCAGCTCGCCTACTTGCATTACAAACCTAAATAAAAAACTGCTCCACTCCCCCATCCCATATCTACAGTGTTAATAGAGTAACTCTACATCAACTCCATCACCTGCCTTGTCCATCCTGCCTGAATGTTGTAGTCGCCCCTATACACAGGCAAATGTCGTTTTACACCATCTGCTGTCTCGAAGGTTCACGGACTTTTCTGGCCTTGATGTAAAAACGAACATAAAATGAGTCAATAATATTACATTGCATCACACGAAACTCTAGTTACATGTCGTGTTATTATCTTGGAAGAACGAGAAGGAGATGTGTGTAATGGAACGGCATCGAAGAGATCTACCGCCTCGCGATATTCTAAGAACGATGTCACGTATGATTCGAGTGTGAGTGTTCCCATGGCGTTAACTGTTGTTGGTCAAATCCCGAAATATTCCCGGTTCCGAATCACCTGTCATATTATGGCATGTATACTGTTGGTGAAGATGAAAGATAGGTCACAAATATATGCTCTTTATATATTTAATATTTTTAATCCTTAACCCTTTACCCAACGTAACGGCCAAAACCGGCCAGCGCTATTCTCAAAAATTGCCAATTAATTTTCATTTTTGTCTCAAAAACATAGGTTATGACCCTCGTCGAGCTCGTTCCAATGAGGGGTCATAACCTATGTTTTTGAGACAAAAATGAAGAAAAACAATTAGTTATTGAAGAATTTTGTTTGCAAGTGTCGTCTGCTTTTCATGTTAGATAAATGGTTAATCCAGCACGAATAGACGAATTCTTGCATGATTAAATATTTTTATTTTGGAGGCAAAAATTAACTAGAAAATTTTAATGCAATTTTCGTGAATAACGCCATCTATTATATGGATTGCGTAAATCAAAGGATAAGGCAATAATGCCGATAACACGGACAAATTTTGTTGTTTTCTGCAAAACAGTTTAAATAAGGTGGTGATCTCACGATCTAAAAATAGAAGGTCGCGAAAAAAGAAAGTTGCGTATCAGATACGATTATTTATTTTTTCTTCTTTTTTGTTTTTTGGTTTGTCTTCTTTTTTTTGTTTTTGTTTTTTGTTGTTTTTTTTTATCTTTTGATCACTGAGCCTCTGTTTTTGTTAAAGCACGATCACGAAATTCGTTTGTTTTTTACTCAATATATCGGGACTTTTTGAATAAAAAAATACACCAGTTCAGTCCTTTTATTTCACTGGAAATGTGCTTGGTAGCTGTTTGTTCAATAAAAGGCTCATTGGTCAGAGTGTTATCTGGGAAACTCTCTCCTTCATCAAAACTCCAAAGTCCGGGAGACATCATCAGTTTGTGAAATTGCAAGGTTTGTTACACAGCGGCTTAGAAGCACCTGCCTGTCTGACGAGTAGGGTGATTGTTCAGTGGTTTACAGGTTGGCCTGTGGTGGTTGGAGTCAATTCTACGGTCGGCATGTTATTTACTTTCTCTTAGAAAGAAAATCTACACTGTGCTTCTTTAACACGACATTGCACCGTCGGGAATCTCGTGCTTCTAAGCAGGACAATGTGAGCAAATTTTGACAAATTACAACTTACAGTGTTTTAGCTGATTCATTAAAACGACTGAGTTTTTCGAAAATTCTCCTACGAATTCAGATGCGTAGCCACGGAGAGGGGAGTCGATTAGGGACATTCTCCTCCAGCTACTTCTGAGAAATGTCAACCTTATATACGGGCATGCCTCATATCTCCAACACTGGTTCATCCAGTCGCACCCTGACATATCTCGGGTCATTTTACTTAAGTTATTTCGCCACATCCTGGGTTCTTAATTGGTAGAGCGCTAAATTATTTTTGGTCATGACAAATCGTTCACATGTCTTTGTCTTGTTATAATTCATGGGAGAGTGCCAAGAGACTCAATAATTCCACTCCAAAGATAATATGAAGCACATCCACAGAATATGAAGCCTTTAAGTTCTGGTACCTGCACTTTCGAGTAAAGCCCAAATATGGTCTTCCAGCACTCTACCAGTTAAGCCTTCAAAATACTCAGAGTGCTCCAATTAGCATAAGAAGTTAATTTTTGCCCCGGGGAAGACTCAGGGCGACTCTCGCCTACAGACGTTAGATATAGACTCTTAGCCCTTTACCCAACGTAACGGCCAAGGCTATTCACAAAAATCGCCAATTAATTTTCATTATTTTTTTCATTTTTTGTCTCAAAAACATAGGTTATGACCCCTTTTTGGAACGAGCTCGTTCCAAAGAGGCGCCATAACCTATGTTTTTGAGACAAAAATGAAAAAACTTAGTTATTCAAGAATTTTGTTTGCATGTGCCGTCTGCTTTTCATGTTAGATAAAGGGTTAACCTAGGACGAGGGGAAATGAAGAAGTGGAGGAAAAATCTTTTTATGCAGTCATATGTCAGCAGAATGATAGTTTGTCCCTCATTCCATGTAGTCTAAATACGATCATGCACATAATTTATTAGAAGCATGGCTGACAATTTTCGTCACTGGAAGAGGTTTGCAAGAAAGTTAGCCCCTCTTAATGTCCTCAGTAAATTTAAAACTAAGGGTATGGGAATTTCATTTAAAAAAATGAATTTAGAAATGATAGGGAATTTGTATCATCGATGTGCGTATCATTTCATAAAGTCCAGGATTTTTTCTTTAGAGTAGTATAAAATAAAGCGGCTTGCTTTTTGCATTTTTTTCCCAATCAGTTTTAACAATTGACTATTACTCTCTTGAAATCCCATTTGAAAATAAGAAAACTGTGTTTTCACCATCATTTGATGTTCTGTAACTTTTTTTCTGTTCATTATACCAACAGTGTGCGTATCGTGAAATATAAACGGACACCGTTCTTTCCGTTAACCCTTTACCTAACATGAAAAGCAGACGACACTTGCAAAAAAATTCTTGAATAACTAATTTTTTTCATTTTTTGTCTCAAAAACATAGGTTATGACCCCTCGTTGGAACGAGCTCGACGAGCTCGTTCCAACGAGGGGTCATAACCTATGTTTTTGAGACAAAAAATGAAAATATTTTGAAAATTAATTGGCGATTTTTGAGAATAGCGCTGGCCGGTTTTGGCCGTTATGTTGGGTAAAGGGTTAATATAAAAGTCTAGGAGGTACGATTTACTTTTTTCCTGGGAAGAGTGAAATCTTACTGTAAGAAAACGTTCGCTAAACAAACAGCCAAAGTGGACACATAGTGTTGGTAGGTGTGATACTGATAGATATTCTTAATTGGGGATTATCTGTGCACCAGTTACGTTTAATTAGCTTGCCATGAAAAGCCAAGTTTTCTTTTGTTTCGTTTAATAGAGGAACACAACATACATCTCCAGGAGCTATCTGTTGTTTTCGTTTATTAAAAGCAATGAAAGGAAACTTGGTTTTATTTTCTACTGATGTCCTAGGACATAGGTGTTTTCTCTTCAATTACTTGCTTCTTTATTGGATGTTCCTCATTTCGCCCAATAATTTCAAGGGAGGTAACTTTATCGAACGTCGATTTTCATGAGAATATTAGTCAGGGAACTGTAAAAGCTAGCAACACGTTAGGTAAAAGGATATATTAATTTTTATTATACGCTAAATGATAAATTATCGAAAAAAATGCGGAAAGATAGAAACCGTATCCCCTACTGTGAAGATATAGAAATTTTCACTCTCACGGTATCAGTCAAAATGGCGGCTTTCAAAGCATCACTTCAAGGTGAATACCAGTCGCATTATCACTGGAAATTATCAATTTTTTCTTAAAACGTATAATAAAAAGACAATCTGGTGTTTTTGAGTGGATACCGATCATTTCTAGCAATAATTCAACACGTATTCACCTTGAATTGATGCATGAAACCCACCAGCTGAATCAGAATGCAAAACGCTACCTGTTCCGAGTATCGATCAAATCACTTCCGCGTATCAATGCGCATCAGATGTGTACTTGCATGCATCAATTGAAGGTTGAAACGAGTAGAATTGTCGATAGAAATGATCAGATTCTTATAAAAAGCGTATAACAAAAAGGAAATCTGGTGTTTTTGAGTGGATACCGAAAATTATCTCATGAGTACAAGCGCTCGCGCAAAATAAACATTTTGTCTCGGTCACGAGTGAGATAATTTTCAGTAGCCTCTCAAAAACACTAGGTATCCTCTATTTATCGTGTCTGCGACGTCTATAGTGCTCACAACATTCCTAACTAAATAAAATGCAGAGAAATACAGCATCACTACTAAGCACTTCGGGTCTGTTTTTCGTCTCGTAAACATTTTTAAGTTTCTAAAAACAGACAAGAGAAGAATAAGTAAACTATAATCTAATGAAAACCGATTGCATCGGATATCAGTTGAAAGTTTGCCCGCGCTTCTGCCTTGCCTCATAAAATAGTAATAAATAAACAATACTTTCGAAAACCAGTCAACGTCGTTTCGTGTCACGTGGGTGCGAGTATGTGTGTCTAATGGTGTGTGTATAAGTGTGTGTGTGTGTGTTAAGAGTGGATTCTAACAAAGTTTTTTTCCTTTGCCTTTTCAGAGTCTTCGCAAAGGAAACAATTGGCTATGGTTTGTTTTCCAACTTTACTTCCGTGTAGCTTTGTGTGTCATCGAAGACAAATTTAGAAACAACACGTCCTCACAAAAGGGGTTAAACAAGATTAAAGGTTTGTGTGTGTGTGTGTGTGGAAGCGTGTTTCTAAGGGTTTTGTTTAACCGACTTTTTGAGGACCTAGACAATACTGTTTGGATTTTCAGAAGGATTCCCTTTTGATTTTTCCGAGCCCTCGGCAAGAAAACAATGGATTGGGGTTGTTTACCCCGTTTTTGTGAGACCTGTGTGTCACCCGGAACAAAATAATAAAAAAAAACACAAAGTTGTTAAACAAGACTGAGTCCGTCCGTCCGTCCGTCCGTCCGTCCGTGTAAGCGTGTAGCGTTTGGTGTGCGACAAATACCCCAATTTCCAACTTGTAATTTTGACCATGCATGCGGTGTGCAAATGCATTTATTTGTTCATGGATGTCTGCATGTCACACGGAAAGAAGAGAAAAAATCTCCTCAGATTGTCAAAGAGTGTTGTTTGTTAGAATTGGATTTCTGACAAAACAGTTTATTTGTGTTCAGCTTTGCGTGCATTCAATCATTGTTATTTAATTGAGAAGTAATTTGTTCATATGGTAACCTCTGTTTTAATCAAGTGAAATGAATTTCACAGTTGATGATGTGATTACAGGAAAATTGATGAAATGTTTTATACGGAAGAGCAACAGCGCAGTGAAGCATGACATTTAGTAAAAGTAACGTCGTGATGTCTTGAGTTTTGCATTAGGCCTCACAAAGTAGATTTTTAGTTTCTCATGCCATTTTTTGTAAAATTGCATGCGGGTGGGCGGTTTTTTATTTTATTTTTTATTTTTTTTAATTATTTCTTTGCCATCAAAATTTTATGTTCTTAGTTTGTTTTAGGCCTCATAATCTACAGAAGAGCATTGTTGGTGGTGTATTTTGTCCTACGAGTACAAGAAGGCTTTGCCTTCTTGCACTCAAGGGACAAATTTATCAATTTTATTAACTTGGGTAAAATATTAGACATAAACCATTTAATTGTTATTTTTTTAAGTTTACATTGGTTATAAAAAGACAGCATGCGGCAGCCAAAAAGACCATGTGGGAGGGCCTGAGAAACAGAGTTTTAACTTTTTAGGCCTTATCTGTTTATTCTTATGCTCCAGGTGGATACAAGGGCTTCTCTTCGGAAATATATTCTCAATTAGCAGGGCTTATATTTCATCTAAATTCACGAGAATCCTTTTGGATTCTCGCTAAAATGGTTGTGAGAATCCAAACCTCCTACGAGTGTCCCAAGATCCCATGAGCCCTGTTATATACTGATAACACATATTAACCCTTTACCAACACAGTATTTTAATTTTTAAAACATCAACTGAATTTTTAAAAAATAAACAATATTTACTAATAAAACCCTACAAATGTGTATGTCATTGGAGCCGGTTCATTGAACCGGTTCCAATAATTGCCATATTTGTACAATTTTATTGACAAAATGGCAGAATATTTCAGGTCAAGTGAGCTTTATATTGGTTAATTTGCTGTCGCTATGTTAGGCAAAGGGTTAACTGACTCAATTATTTTCACGTGAAGTGAGAATATACATGGATTCTCGTTGGTTTTGTTGCGTGAATCAATTCTCGGATTCTTGTCGAAATATAAGCCCTGATTAGCGTATACAGACGAGGCAATAACTTGCATTTTAGGAGGTAGTTCCACACAGTATGCTGTTCTAAGTGTGTATGCTCAATCAATTTATTTTATTCCATGAACACCCAATTGAATCGGAAAGAGTATTGCTTTGACTATCTGCAGATTAAGTACACAAGCTGTCACATTTTTACCCTAAAAGGAAAACGTCCCGAACATAGTTAAATTCGCCGTGTAAAATGAGAAGCGGCAAGAGCTCAATGAAAGTGATGGGTACAATTATCCAACGCGCACTCGACCATTCTGGTTCAGCCCAATGGGAGAAAATTTAACAAATGGATGCACAGTCTGCCAGGAAATGTACGTATACCCACATGTCTCTCTTAGGTGCGACAGGAAGACGGACAATCTTGTCCATGCTGCCCCTGTACAATATATTTAATGCATTTGTTATTATTGTATTTAACGTGTATGTAAGAAAATTGTACAAATAAAAATCTATCTATCTATCTCTCTTTTTAGTGTGGATGCGATGGCATGGTCTTTAGGGCCCTGCGAATATTCGGTATTCGAAATAATATTCGATTCTATGGCAGTATTCGATTCGACAATCGGTGCCGAATATCTATCGAATATCTCCGATTATCCTTGCAATCTTTCTGTGTCGGAATGCACCGGATATCGGCGGAGGTGGTGTTGGGGGTGGGGGGGGGGTGGGGGGAATAGAACCACATCAGCTTAAAAACGGATTCCATCTCACGCAACTCCACACCCAGTGCCGGCGACAGATTTATCCGTCGCTCGTATTTCCTATTCCATGTGCCAGCGACGGATATATTCGTCGCCGGCACTTCGAATAGGGAGTACGTGCTTGAAAAACGATGTTTTTTCTCGATAGCGCTACCTGTAACCATTCTAATAAATTCGATTCGATATTCGGTTCGATTCGCGAATAGTGAGCAGTATTCGATTCGGTATTCGATTCGATCGGATTCGAATATTCTCAGGGCCCTAATGGTCATGGTCCGGTTTATTTCTACTATTTCAATCATATTCCAACCCGAAAGCTAAGGATTAAGTGTCTTTCCTAAAACTGAAGATCTCTTTCCATCGCTACTCACAAAAGCTGAAGCTGAAGAAAGAGACTGAACAAATCCAATGTGGAATTCACTGGCCACATGCAACTGATTTGTTTACATTTGTAAATAATAAAAGTTCAAGGACGTCTTATATTGACACATTGGTATACTCTCGAATTGTAAAGCCCATCGTGTAATCATGGGGCATATCTGTAGTAAAAGGGGCGCATTTCACCTGTGCCCTCTCCGTGGTCCCACTGCCTCTGCGTAAGATTGAAAGTGGGTATAATGAATTTGGAAGTCGACTCTTTATTGGGTGTTCTAAAATACATTTCCACCATGAAGAAGGTGGATATGCACAAGTTGTTTGTTTTGGAGGGTTAACAACACTTTAAACAACGAGGGTCACATCGTGTAGGGCAGTGAAAGATGGCTTACGAGATGAATGTTACCAGTGTTGTTGGAGTTCAGAATTAGTGGGCGATGACAGGTAGACAGCCAATCTGGCAATACCATCTCCCGACGGTGTAAATTTATTGTAAATTTATAATATTTGTATCACATTGTAACTGTATTTGACTTATAAATTTATTTATCTGTCTATCCACACTTTCTTACTTTAACCCTTTACTTAACATGAAAAGCAGACGACACTTTGAAAAAAAATTCTTGAATAACGAATTTTTTTCATTTTTTGTCTCAAAAACATAGGTTATGACACCTCGTTGGAACGAGCTCTCGACGAGCTCGTTCCAACGAGGGGTCATAACCTATGTTTTTGAGACAAAAATGAAAAAATAATGAAAATTAATTGGTGATTTTTGAGAATAGCGCTGGTCGGTTTTTCCCGTTACGTTGTGTAAAGGGTTAACTCCGACATCAGCCAATGATATCTGTCAAACCAGATATCGATTAGTTAAAACGGGATGCGGAGCTTTTTGAAAGTTTAACATCAATGTACGGGGGGGGGGGGGGGGGGGGGGGGTAAATGTATAATCGTTGACTCCTATATATGGATAAAAGCGGCAAACTGGTCAAAACTACGTATATAAGAGCATGGATATAAGGGACGTAGGAATCGGGAGCGCTGGAACACATCCTCCACCCCCAACGATTTTCCAGAAATAGTTGAGAGAGAGAGACAGAGAGACAGAGAGAGAATTCAGGCTAACATTGTTTTTACCGAACCGTCATAGCAATCTATCTTATTGGGAGTTTTCAGGAGTGCACAGACTCTTTCCCTTTTAGATGTGACCGAAGATACCTCAGCTTGATTTGCCGCTATAACGGACTCCAAAGTCGAGAAAAATGCACATTGTTGGCTCCATTTATAACAAATTTGTTAACTATTTACCTAATATGAAAAGCAGACTAAACTTGCAAACAAAATTCTTGAATAACTTTTTTTTTATCTTGATTTTTTGCGTCAAAAACATAGCTTATGACCCCTCAATGGACGAGCTCATTCAGCTCGTTCCAATGAGGGATTGTTAGGTATGTTTTTGAGACAAAAAATGAAAAAATAATGAAAATTGAATAGAGATTTTTGGCTCGTTTTGGCCGTTATGCTGGGTAAAGGGTTAAATATGCAGCCAAAATTGTGCATTTTTCTCAAAGCACAAAGCAGAGGTACGCGAGTCCCAAACAAAGCTTTGTGTATTTTATTCCTACCATGCCACTGAAGCACTTATGCCAGAGCTGTGATATATCAGTGTATGATTGCCTTTGTATTACTGTGTCCTACCAAGTTCGAATTGTATCATTGATGGCCATGCTTGTCTCAGGGATATCGCGAAAAAATAAAGATACGAAAGTGAGGGTATATCTTATTTTGGACGGAGTAGTTTGATTCATGACTATATTATCACTGTGACTCAGCTGGTTTTAACCCTTTACCAAACTGGAGTATAAGAATGCACCTTACAATATTTTTTCCCACTACCTGCTTATCGAAATACGCTTCTCAAGGGTGAGATACCTAGATAAGACAGATCTATCTTACCTACCCCATGTGACCATCCTTATTTCATTATTTAACAATCACCGGACGTTTTCTTTATTGTGTACATTTTGTAAACAAACGTGGCATTCTGCTTCGCGTCAGTTGACACAGCTACCCACCCAGTCATCCCCACCCACTCGAGGATGATTTTCTCTCACCATACGCCACATGTCGTCATGGAAATCAATCATTTCAAAGTGACATCAACGTAATGTCAGTTCGCTTAAATATGTTAACCCATCGTTGCCATGAGCTCACTCTTGTTTTCGTAGTATTCGTATATTCGGGACTTTTCAATACTCTTTCCTAACGTGCAATTGATTTTTCTCTGGGACCGAGCAGTTGAGTCCTAACCCTTTACCTAACGTAACGGTAAAAACTGCTCCAGCGCTATTCACAAAAGTCACCATTCAATTTTCATTACTTTTTTGTGACAAAAACATAACTTATGACCCTCATTTGAACGAGTTAATTGAGCTCGTTCCAACGAGGGGTCATAAGATATGTTTTTGATGCAAAAATGAAAAAAAAAATTAGTTATTCAAGAATTCTGTTCACAAGGTGTCGTCTGCTCTTCGTGATAGGTAAAGGGTTGAAGTTTTACCACAAGAACAGTGTTTGGATTTCAATGACGTCATGTGGGGGTGTTGTGGGAGGAAAAATAATCCTTGAGTGGCATGGGTGTGGAAAGGAAAAATCTCACCCTCAGGGAAAGATATTTAACCCAGACATCGGGTAAGCCTCATGTCTGGTTCAAATACCCCCCCCCCCCCCCCCCCTTCGGTTAGATCATCCCCATCACTCCCCGCACCAGCCGAGGATAATAATCTTGGTCTAAGTGGTTCTATTCATGGCTACTTAATCACTGGGGCTCAGATGGGTTTTTTTAACCCTTTACCAAAGCTAACACTAGTACAAGATGGCGCTTACAATATTTGTCCTCCTAAAAAATTTAAAAAGTTAAATATTTTGTCTATCAGCACATAGTTTATGCCTCATCTTTGGTACGAGCTCGCTCCGAAGAGGAGGTCAAAAGTAATGTCCCGAAAGAAAAAGTAATTAAAAAAAAAACCATCAATATTTGACAATATTTACAGATATTATATTGCAGTCTCCGAAAGATACGTTGAGTGAACGTTTTTACTTATCCTCCGTTCCCTCGGTAAAACGATAATTTAAGCATTTATTCTGTTGTATATTGTTTGAGAGAGCTCAGTGAGCTCTCTCAAACAAGACATAACAGAATAAATACATATCTATATGCGCAGACCGAATTCCGGTGAACTAATACTCCCATAAACTGAATATCTTTTTAATAGCAAGGTGAATATTCAGCTGATAGAATTCCACTTCTTAAGATCCGTTAGTTCATTTTGACCCCGCGAGTAATTGGATACAGTCCTTGTGGAGAGACGGACAAACACACCCATGCAGTTGAGCTTCAACCAGATAATAATTCGAGTTCTTTGAAAAAGCACAACATGCACACGTTAAGTTTTAAATTCTGAACTTTCGGTTTGAACGTGATAACTGAAACTCAGTTTCTGTTTCTAAAGTGTTACTCATGAAAGTCGAGAGTTCTTGTCCCAATAATTACTACGCTGTACGCATAATTCCTTTGTAAATCGTTCCGCCTGTACTGAATCCACCTATTCGCATCTGTTAGGTCTTTCCGAAAGAGGCCACTTGTTATTCGCGCGCACTTCAATGGACTGGGCAACTGTCCTGAATTCCTATTAGACTATAACCTGTACTTGTCCAATTGCTTAGCAGTGATTTCTAGTCAGGTCTTGGCTGCCTGTTCAGGCAGCCAAGACCTGACTAGAAATCACTGTCAAGATGATTTGTCTATTATCAGCAGGACAGCCTAAAGATGGCATGGCCAGGGCGCATGCTCTTACATCGCAAAAACCTGAAATAGGTCTTTAAACATTAAGGTGAGTTTAGAATAAGTCACAAAATTTCTGTAGATATGATTTGTGATCGTAAAAGAATGTCACCGTTAAGGTTATTGGCATTTATAGCGTTGTAGTAGAATGATACAACTTATTCTGTTTTTCCTGATGTGAATTCCTTTTTTGTACTATCAGCACATTTCAGTCAAGTCAGATACAGAATACCGAACTGATACCGAGGTATAATCTCCTAAAACTACCGAACTCACAATTCCAATACTACCCATCTCTAGTACACACCCAAATGTCATCAGATGTTCAATATCTAATTAAATGAAAGTTTTCTCAAACCACGCGAATTAGGCATGGCGGTGAATTGAATAAAGCACCAGTTTTTTAAGCGCTGTAGAGCTGGACCCCTTGGGATCTCTTGCGGCAGTGTCTTATTTTTGGTTGTCTCTCAGAGCGTGGGATCTGAAAGGAATGCGAGAGAAGGTTGTTTTGATCCAGAAGGTTCGTTTGTGTGATTGTCGAAATTAAGAGTACCTGGTTGAGGTGGGCAGTGGTTGCTTGTGGACACATAGAATCTCCCGCGGTGTGAACGGCAGCTGGGGAAGACGCTTTCCTTTGCGACGTGCTATCGATCTTTGGGGGATATTCCAAAGTCTTGAAAATTGAAGACTCGTCATAAACAGTTCTGTAATAGTGGTAGTCTTGAGGCAAGGCGTTATGCGATGTTTTTTCCCAAATCAAGGCTTATGACTCTTCGTTGGAACGAGTTTTGGAGACTCGTTCGACTGAAGGATCAAAAACTATGTTTTTGAAACAAAACAAAATTTTTTTTGTTATCCCAATAAAAAATGTAAGTGTCGTCTTCTATTCGCGTTGGCTAAAGGAAATATATTACACTCCTGTTCTATGTAATTCCCATCTACAGCAACACTAAACCATGCGGAAAATAAAAACGAAAATCATTGACGGACTATTTTTAAATAGAAGCGAAATTTCACTGGAATTTTCTACAAATCGTGCAACGCAATTACAATTTGGATTGCTATCGATAGCTGAAAATTGTCTCCTGAGTTCCAATGTGTTCTGTGTGCCAGTAGGCACATAGAACACATTTGGAACTCAGGGGACGAAATAATAACACTGGTTCCCCTCGCAAATGTGCTGTTTTTGTTGACAGTTGTCAAATGAACTGCTAATAATTGTTTTATAGACGTGAAGGCGTGTAATAAACACAGAACGACACACGCGTCTGAATGGGTTAATCGATATTGCACTTGTGCCATCCCGGAAGGATAAAACTTGAGGCCTGCGGCCTCAAGTTTTATCCTTCCGTGCTGGCACTCGTGCCATATCGATTAACCCATTCACACGCGTGTGTCGTGCTGTGTACATATGGCGGATGTCGCCTGTAGGTGAAAGGCTGGAGAAGATAATTCTTACCTGATTGTGAGCCACGAAAAAATATTGAGTCCTTTTTCTGACTGTATTTTCTGCAACAAAACAGTCGTTCTGATAGAGTTCTCTGCTGAGTCGTGTTTATAAACTGATTTCCGCCTCTCAAAATTACTAATGATGCTATACTTGAACAGATTGTCAAGCTGTTCTGCAAAAAATAAATTGAAATGATGTTAGCAGTGAAGTGTCAGCTGTTGTTTGTGACGTCAAGTATCGGACAACTTCAAATAAACAAAAACAGACAAAGGCCAAATATTGTTGTCATAGGTGCTCCACTCTACGATGACATCTCAGCTTAAAGCTCTAAACACGCACAGGAATAGACAGACATACGTGTGATGTTTTAATGTTACGTTGAGTACCCGCGCTCTGTCAATTTGATGTCCTGGAAATATTTCCGAATCCAATTAGAAGTGTCCGCTTGTAATTTGTTATCAATTGAATGATTTTGTATTTATTAGCTCAAGCATATTTTATTAGTGTGTTTCCAGAATGTTATTCGCTAAAATCCGATGGGGAATGAGACAAGACGAAGGATGTGTATTAAATCGGCTACGGGATGAAGTGTGTACACGTAGGATGAAACAGTGACGTCCTCTGTGAAATATAGAAACCGTCATTTCACAAAGCTCGCGAGTTTTCCTGTGAAGTTGTATAAAAACATATAAGCTGTTGTTTCACAATTTTTTCTCAATCATTTGGAATGTTTGACAATAAGCCTTTTTCGAAACTGCCATCTTGGTTTATAATTTATGCAATGTCACAGGTAGCGAGGTGTAAACATTTCAAGAAAACACGTTATAAGCAATGGGAGAAGAGAGCAGGTGACGTGCTTCGGACTCCATTACGTTCATTAGTGCGTTGTTTTAGGCAATGGCAACATTGTATGAGAACTTTCATTATTTTGAATTGACTTATTATCGACTTAAATGGTGTTTGAATGCACGCTATGTCATGCCTCTGTGACCGTTAGCAGTGTTTCGACAACTTTCGGGGATTTCCTAAGCCGAGAAACCTCGTGCAACGAGTGTTTCCTTGTTGTCACTCAAAACAAGTCCTCGCCTCCGAAAAAAATCTTTAAACTTGTGATATCTCATCGTCTAAAGTCATCTAGGGTTGCCCCTTCAGTTAATGCGAATGATGACATCGGTTCTACGAATTTAAACTGGATATTTCACAAATCTAGAGGATTTGGCTGACACAGAACCCAACGAGACGAACATGGAAATCGCTTTGTTTACACCCCGCGACCTGTGACCTTGCATAGATTAAAAACCAAGATGGCAGTTTCGAAAAAGGCTTATTATTCTATGTTTAAACCCACTTTAAATCAGAAAGCGACGCTTTCGGTATCTTTTGATGTTATGTAACGTTTTGTCTGTTCATATACCAACAGTGTGTGCTTTTTAACAAATAATACAGGCACTATCCTTTCCATTACTATAAAAGTCTATGAGGTAAGGTTTGCTAATTTGTTTCCTGGGAAGAATCAAAATTTGCAAATTATTGTAAATACACATTCGCCAAACAAAGTCCCAAAGTGGAAAGTTACTTTCTTACTTGCTACTAATTAGCTTGCTACAAAAAAAAACACGTTTCCTTTTGTAACTATTAATAAACGAAAACAGCAGACAGCTCCGAGAGCTGTTTTATTGTTTTCGTTCATTAAAAGTAAATTTATTTTAAACCATGCTCGCCTATGTTACTGCCTGTGAAAAGCCTGTATGTTAAATTTTAGCTTTTAATGACACTACTGGTGTAAAGCTTCTACTGCGATTAAAAAAAATGTACACCTATAGTAGGAAGTCCATCCAACTTGACCTTTGACATGACGCAATTTGCCAACTTCGATACATTCACACTTCGCGATGTTTCATTCAAACATACGACATTTTGCGGAACAATCTATTACGTGCAATGACTTATTAAGTTTAAAATACCTACAATTAAATATTTACAATAAATTTAAGAATCGTTAAGAATAATTTGACTGTGAAAAAGCAAGGTTAAATCAATCAACTTTGACGATGTGTGTAGCCGTCAATCAAACATTCACGTACAGCCGGTAGTACATGTACTGCCCACCGGCGCAGATGTAAACAAAACAAACCCGTGTGTTTGCGACAGAAAGTGTCGTTTTTTCTCCATTTATTTGACAAAGTGGATTATTTATTAAGCATGGTATAAATAAAACAAATAGATACTAGGGTCGGTAATCAGATTTAAACCACTCGTAGAATAAGGGTTTTAACAACTCGGCAAGCTGAGTGGTTAAAACCCCTATCCTACTCGTGATTTAAATCTGATTACCGACCCTAGTACCTATTTATTCTATATTTCTACTAATGTCTAAGTGTTTTCTCAACGATTACATGATTCTTAATTGAACCATCCTCGCCCATCTAATAATATCATGGGAGATAACTTTAGCGAAAATCGATTTTCATGACGAAAGTAGAAGAAGAGTGAGACGGTGGTGGACACCAACTATACACACAGTACATTATAATTGATTCCAACTATCCTAATTGTAAAAAAAAACTGCTCATCGAGCCCGTGACCTCAGACTTTGATTCTTCGGACAGGCAATATGCCAACAAAGAGACGGCCAGGCAGGTACATTGACAGGCAGACGACAGTTTCCATTAGCTTGCAGAATATGTTGCTGTTTTAGCCTCCACTTAGAATATGGAAAAGTGACATCGTAAAACATCTTATCGTTGATAGTGTGATCTTGACGTTTGTCCAGCTGTAAACCCAAATTAGACAAGACCACTTAATCTGCATGCCGAGTGTGGTTACCAGTGCTTTAATTGTTACCGGATACCGTGCGAAAACGCAGATGTACAAGCAGACAAACATGGTAGTACGATATTACTCTTTGATTTTCACCGCCACGGATAACCAATTTACAAACAGAAAGGCAGATAACACTCATTACGAAACTGTTAACCCTTTACCTAACTTTAAGAACAGACGACACTTCCATAAGCCTTACTTGAATAACTGCAATATTCATTTCCAACATAGCTTATGGCCCCTCATTGAAAAGATCTCAGAGAGATATTTCCAATAAGTGGTCATAAGCTATGTTTTTGTGGCAAAAAAAAGAAAAAACAATGAAATTTGAAGGTCGACTTTTGTGAAAAGCGCAGGCCTCTTAAACCATTTTCGTTAGGCAAAGTGTCATTTTATGGTTTCTTTTATTTTATGGTATTTTATCACCGCCACTTAAACTACTGAAGGAATATTTCTGAGAATACGATTGTAACCGTCATGAACGTAAAAAGAGTCTTCTTATTTACCCCTTGACATTAACTTTAAACCTATGGACCTGGAAATGCAGGACTGAACAGAAGATAACTGGGTCGACATGTGCGCCAAATGTGGCTACTGTTGCTTCAACTGATTCGTGTATATAGTGTAAACATATACATAAACTCGCACAAATAAACAAAAAGATAGCCCATATGGGTCCCTATGCTGGTTTGTTGGACTTTCAGTCTCCTTTTTAAAATGTGAAGGTGTATTTTTAGAGCACTGTTGGAAATGACATAAATTCGAACATTTTGAAAAAAAATACTTATTGGCTCCTTCAACTGTTATCTATTTATCTGTAAATGCAATTTTGGTCTGAATACCTAAGGATTAAATATAGCCGCCATCGATACAGCAGTTGTTAGATGTCGTGCGGATATACAGATAACCAACAAGGAAGCATCGAGAAAATGGACAGAGACCTTGACATTCGATCCATTAACCTCTAAGTATAGACTGACCAGGGTATATTTGGGCCAGTTTGTGTTGACAACTTTGGTTGGAATGGTTGCTGAGATACCGGGCGGACAAATACCCAGGCAGACGAAGGTACATGTTGACCGACGAATAGACGAACAAGCAGTGTTGGTCGTTATAACCTCGCTCGACTCGCGTTAGAGCTGGTAATGTTGTGACAGACCGGCAAACAGGCGAACAAACAACATTGATCGTCATACCCCCCCCCCCCCCCCCCGGTTCGCGTTGCAGCTGGTGATGCTGTAAGAGACATAGAATGTCGCCATCTCCTGAATGCCTCTACGGAAGGCCTTTCCCGTTAATTCTGATTCCACGGCTGTTTGAACTAGAAAGCAGTAAAACCTCGCCCGACTCGCATTAGAGCTCGTGGTCATGTAACAAACAGAAAAGCAAACAACATTGATCGTTTCAACCTCGCCCGACTCGCGTTGGGGCTGATGCTGCTGTGAGCGACATAGAATGTCGCCATCAACTGAAGGCTTCTATGGAAAGCCTTCCAAGTTAATTCTGAATTCACGGCTGTTTGAAAGAAAGATTCGTTTATCCCTTTGAACTCGAGCGACCGCTTTTCCGGCCAGGAACATGATTCGTTATAATGTAATTAAATAGGATGGCTGTTCAGTAACTGTGTGGGGGTGGACCAATCAAAATTTCCAACGTGCAGATTGCACGTTGGAAATATTGATTGGTCTACCTAAAAGATGAATATGGACTCTTCTAATTGCTGCTATTGAACTGGCATGGAAGATACCACGAGAGCTCAAAGGGTTAATCCTTTATGCTGACAACATTCACTCCTGCAGACTCGAAACACTGACTGAGGTTTCCAAGTTAAGTTGAGCGTTCCAGCATGTATTTGGTTTGTATTGTGCTTCGCCGTTTGGCAAAAGACACCATCAAGTTTGCATAGACTTCGCTCTTTTGCGTGGGAGTGTGTGTCGGAAGTGTGTGTCGAAATCACTGATGATATTTTTCTTCGCGGAGAACCAAAGAACACAATCTGCTTTTCTCAAAGACACGGGCACGCGATATACAGACTACAAATAGATATTACTGAATAACGTATGCCAACGCATCACATCATGTCATATTTTGTGTCTATTCTGGGATAAGATAATGCTAGAATGAAGGAGCAATCAAAGAGAAACTCTATAGTCATTGTCTGATGCGTTTGAAACGGAAATTGCTGATATCACATATACGTAGAGAGAATGTTTTTGTTCGCGCTGATACATGAGGTGATATAATTTATTCACTCAATCCCGAGTTTAATATCGCTTCTTGAGTGGAAAGGGGCACCATCTCCAATATCAAAACATTGCAGATGACGTCTTTTTCCACTCAAGTGGCGATATGTTATTGGACAACTTTTTAAAAAAATATTCACCGCTGTTTGCTTTCCCTCTATTAATAGCAGTTTTGTGATGTCGTTTCGAAAAACGTCTCCAACTATTTTCCAAGAATACTCGTCACACTGCAAAGAAAACTGGTATATTGTGAATGGTCACTTTACCGGGCTACCTTCGGCTTTGGATTTTTGCAGGGGAACATAGAAGCACGTGAGATTCAACGTAATCGAGGGGGTGCATTCTGCTTGAAAATTGAACCGAGATGATTACGACCACAAATAAAGTTACGTACAGTAAAGTCGCCGAGAAATGATCGCAATCCACGCGTGGGCAGTAATGTCCACACTTGCGTTTACCAGGTAATAAAAAATCATCAGCAGCAAAATGTTAATTAATGAAGCACCGGGTTATGCTTCATTTAATTGAATTTTTGAAATTTTTTTTCTGTAATTAAAGTTTGGAATCTTATATTATTGTGTCCATGGAAATATTGCCCACCCGAGGAATGTGACCAGTCCATAGCGGCCGTACTCTATTGTTTGTAATGAAAAAGACACATTTGGCGCCGAAACTTTCCGTAAATATTTGTGTAACAGAAAAGCCGAACATCATCTGTGAATGGTATTCAAAAGAGCGACGTGACAAAGCACTTGATTATTTTCTCCTGGATGTTTCGAAGGAAGATGGCACAGATTAGAACATTGCTGCACTCCCATCATTTGTTTGATGTGATCACGATAGCTTTCCAGTATGACAAATTCGTTCTTTAACCCTTTACCCAACGAATCGCCCGCATCCGCCCGCGTAATATGCAAATTCAGCAGCTGAAAAAATATTATTTTTCGAAAAATTTCAACAAAACCATATATGTGACCCCTCTTTGGAACGAGCTCGTCGAGCTCGTTCCAAAGAGGGGTCACATGATATGGTTTTGTTGAAAGGTTTTGAAAGAAAATAAAAAAATGATATTTAAAATAATAAATTTTGAAATTTTCTGCGTTGGGTAAAGGGTTAAGGTCGTTGCTACGGTACAAAGTCTCGTGTACCCTGTTAGAGTTTCATGTACCCTTTGACTGTGGCTCAGGGCACATAAAATTCTGATGGGGCCGTGACCCTTCCAAACACTTGTACAATCAATAATGTCGAAATCTGGTATCAATAATTAAGGAAAAGAAAAACAAGTGGCTGCGTTTATTCTGCAGCGTTTTTATTCAGGCGTTATAGAATCATACAGCTTTGTGTGTAAGACATAATGATGAAGTTATTGAGGGGATCGTGCATACACATTACAAATATTGAAAAAGATGAAAGAATTTGAAATCCGAATCGCTCTCATTGTCTACCGAATTTCGGAGGACAAATGGTTATCCGAGCGAGCAGTTCATATTTTAGATTACTGTACCAAATTTTGTGAGTGTGGGTAAGAAAAAGTACCTTAAATTTTGAAAGAAAAAGAAAAGGCTAACGATCCATCCCAAAATGTCAGTCAAGCTGCGTTGGATGTCTTTAAAAAGCTAACGATCGCAATAAGTCATTCCAACATCGTTAGATGACTTAATTACATCACGTCAGACCTCGCCCGAGAATAATGTATATTTCTATCGGCACGTCGTGAAGATAGAAATGTTTGTCTCTCTGTTTTCGGCTACAATCAGGGTTAATAAATCACAGTTCGGCAATAACCTTTTCATGCTTGTTGAACAGTAACGTTTGCAGTTATGGACGAAACTACATTTGTCAATTATTGACGCTAAACGCTACGTCAAACACGTTACATATTCCCAGTTCCTTATTCAACCTTCGTTATCAACCGATAACGAATTTTGAATAAGGAACTGGCAATAAGTAGCGGCTGTCACGTACGTGGCGCTAAACTATCCGATGCTGTCCCATCTCCAAATAAAGTAATTGACGGATTAAATACTTTGATTTTGAAAAAGTTGGAATCATTCAAAAAGAAAACTCAGGAGAATCAGAAAGTTATCTCGGTGGGGCAGCTTTCTACAATTAATGCAGCAGTATCAAACAATGACAATTACATTTTCAAAAAGAGGAATAGCTAGGACCAACATAAATTTAATAACAAAGTGTTAACCAAAATGGTTGAAGCTAATGCTAAACTGGATTCAGTGCAGTGCAGTCATGACGATATTCGAACTGATCGTTCCGAAGGTATGGACATATTGAAGCACAGGCAAATGGCCATTCGAATGGCCGACATGTCAGAATTGGTGTGGCCGGTTGTACACGAATATGGGACTAATCCTTTAACTGACGATTCTGATGACGAAAAGAAAATATATACAGCTGAAATTTGGGCTACCAGTAAGTCTACCAAACGGAAAATACATTTCAGCAGCAGTATAGGTTTCAATCTTGTAGCAGGGTGCGCGAGAGAAGGTTTTGGAGGGCGAGGCCAAAAAAAAAAACTGAACAAAATAGTTACTCATCAGATAGTTGCATCTAAGCACTTAATTCTACGAACTGCACCTCAGAAGAAATCAGCGACAGTACTTGTCTTTTTCAAATTTCTCGGATGACATAGAATTAAGAAAGGACGCTGGTTTTGTTTACATTGGCATGGCGGGGGTTCGAACCCACGCCGAGAGAGTTTCCTTAGGCACCAACCGCCTAGCGAAACTATACTGAACCACGCACACCACTCGGCCACGTCGCAAAATAGGTTTGTGGTTTGTTTGTGGTGTTGCTGGACTATGGACTAAGGTGTGTCCCAGGAGGTCTACCACTTAAAAAAATAAATATTTCAGACAACAGGACGTTGGTGTTTTTTTCATTAGTAGTTCAAAAGTATCCCCAGTGAGTAGGTTAAAGTATGCGATTGAAAAATGGATAATTTTGGGTGGGTGGGGGTTGGGGGGGGGGGGGGGTTGGTTGTAAGTTTATTTTAGATGTCATTGCTCTGGTTTTTAATTACTGGTGGTAGAAATACCAAGCGTGACGTTTTAGGATAGAATCGTTCCGCTCGGGGAAAAAACTTTTTGTGAGATTGAGAAATTACTCCAGTTACGGTGTATGAAGTAAACAGTATTCTTTTTTGGTTAATCCACTCACTGTGGCATATAAGAACAGCAAGCTGAGATTAGTTTTGGATTGCAGAGCTCTCAATTTTTATCTTCCCAAGTCAATGGAATCGGAACTGGGATATTTTGGAAAGGTGATTTTGTTTTCACCTTTGGCCTGAAGCGTTTCTGTCGTCATACTGACATTTTAGAGAAACACGGGCAATATTTGGTGTTCTCTTGGAATTCGGGTTCCCAAAGGACAAAATGTCATTTGTTCAATGTTTTACCTTTTGGTTTATCGACAGCGGGAGATATTTTCACCAAAGTATTAAGGTGCTATATAAGTAATGGGAAATTGAGCTTGAAATTAGCTGGCATGTTATTTTCGATGCGTCAAAAATTTAAGAAGTGTTATAATTTAAAAATTTATTGGGGGTGTTTTTTTTTGGTGTTCAGGTTTGCGAAGAATTGTTCATGAACACGACTTGACAACAAAGAAGTCACACATTATTATTTTGATTAGATTTTTGGCGACACCGAATCTAACCTGTCAGCTAATTTTAAGCTATACTACTCAAAGTTTGCTAAGCACTACATATTTGACACATCATTGTGAAATTGTCTTGTGACACATTTGCGATGTTTTTGGTGGACATGCTTGAGGAATGTATTGAGATGGTCCCCAGTGTTTACATTAGCTCTCTTGACAGGCAGACTTTTCGTGACAGTCATGGAAAGCACATACCCTTTCATTTTCATGATGTTTTCGTGTACTTTCTACATGTGCATGAGATGTGTAGGGTATTCAGTCTTCATTAAAACACAAACCCTTGTGATTTAGTGATTTAATATGTCGAATGCAAATGTAAGAAGACATTTATCTGAAGCAAAAATGTGGCGGGCTGTAGGGATGGTGGAGCAAGGGGCTACCCATTGTCAGGTTGGTGAAGCCCTTGGTGTGCACCATACGGTGATCGTCAGAGCCTGGGCAAGATTTCAGCAGTATGGCACACCAGTCAGACGACATGGTGGTGGCACGGACACGGCAACATCTGCGGCTGAAGACCGGTTTTTGATCATTCAGGCCCGTAGGAACCGTTTTGACACAGCAATCTAGCTTCGCAGTGACCTTCAGAATGCAGTCGGGGTAAATGTTTCGACGCAGACTCTACGGCAAGGTTACACGAAGGTGGTCTTCGATCGCGAAGACCACGTATTCGCATTCAGATGCCCCAGAACCACCACCAGGCACGATATGAATGGGCCATGGATCACGTTGGATGGACCAGAGCAAATTGGCGACCTGTCCTTTTTACAGATAAATCAAGGTACTGCTTAGACAACACAGATAGGCGTTCTAGGGTATGGAGAAGACCAGGAGAGCGATTCCATGCAGCCAACATTGCTGAGCATGACCGCTATGGTAGAGGGTCAATAATGGTCTGGGGCGGCATCAGCAGGGATGGACGTACAGAGCTCTGTGTCCTTGACCGTGGTATATTGACTGCACATTGGTATATTGATGAGATCCTGGATGCCCACGTCAGATTGTATGCAGGTGCAGTGGGTGATAGATTCATTCTGATGGACGATAATGCCCGCCCTCATGTTTCCCATGCTGTCCGGAGTACCGACAGAGGGAGGGGACTGATCGTATGGACTGGCCAGCAAGATCCCCTGACCTCAATCCAATCGAACATGTCTGTAATGAGTTGCAGCTTGCAATTTCAGTCCGTCCAGTCCAACCAAGAAGTGTCCAGGAGCTTGGTGTCATGCTGGTCCAAGAATGGAACAACATCCCTCAAAGGACCATCTAGAACCTGATTGGGAGCATAAGAAGGCGTTGTCAAGCTGTAATTAACAATAATGGGTCTCATACTCGATATTGAACCCATATCAGTTCGCACCGTCAACTTTTTTGCAAATTTGAAAAATTTCCTCTTTTACCAATAATATCCATTTTCCATGGTTATCGTATTCAAAATCTAAAAAATAATGTCAAACACAAATAAAATCTTAATTTCTGTACTTAAATCATTAGAGATATAATTAAATAAAAAATATATACACTTTTCATAACAATATTTCAACTAAAACGTAAAACAGGTAGTTGGATATACTTGGTGCTTAGCAAACTTTGAGTAGTATATTACCATTACTTGCATAGCAGATTAAGGGAAGTAGTTAAATACTGGAGAAACCATGGAAAGAAATCAGTATTATTTTTAGATGATGGCATGGGCGATTTTCTGGAGGTAAGTAAAATCAGCGATATGGAACACAGGTCGCTAGATGAATTCGGGTTTTTATTTGCAGGAGAGAAGTGCTGTGCTCCTGGAAGCCTAGTCATACTCAAACGTGGTTATGGTATGTCTGGAAAATGCAAGTTGATAAGTTGTATGCTACTGAAGACAAAATTAACCCTTTACCTAACATAACGGCCAAAACCGGCCAGCGCAATTCTCAAAAATCGTCAATTAATTTTCATTATATTTTCATTTTTTGTCTCAAAAAACATAAGTTATGACCCCTCATTGGAACGAGCTCGACGAGCTCGACGAGCTCGTTCCAATGAGTGGTCATAACCTATGTTTTTGAGACAAAAAATTAGTTATTCAAGATTTGTTTTATGCAAGTGTCGTCTGCTTTTCATGTTAGGTAAAGGGTTAAACGAGTGGAATTGGCGGTTGATTCTTTTTTGTTTCAGCCTAGGCATATGTATAAGTGCCTTCTGTCTGTGCAGTTTGTTGTTTCAGTCGTTGTTTACGTGATGTCAATGCAGACTGTTCTTGGTGGTAACGTGAGGCTATACTCGAGCGCTTTGAACCGTTGTATTGAGTGTAGGGTAGGCTGGACTATCCGTATCATAGTTGACGATACAGCGCAGAAGGAAATGGAGTTTTGGAAAGATAATGTTCGCGTCTTGAGAAGTAAGGGAAGAGACTGGTTAAATAATTCGAACCAGAGATTCAGGTTCTTTCCTGATTCCTCGGCTGGAAGTTACGGTGGATATATAGCCTCAGATGAGGGTGCCTTGGCTGAAGATACTGAAATTTATACTGATACTGGGGAATAGACGGACGCTTAATCTGAAATGGGGTCCACGTGGAGAGAGGCGGAGGTCGTTTACAGGGTGGTAAGTTCTCGTCGTGTCAGGCTTTTCAATAGAAAAGTGAAGCTATTTGTTGATAATAAAAATGTTGAAAGTGTTACTAAAGCGGGTAGAGGAATGCAATGTCTACAGAATGTTGCTTCACAATTGCTTGCCTTCTGCAAGATTGAGAAAGTTCCCTTGTTACCCGAGTGGAAACGAAATATAACGAATTGGCTGTGAACTGAGTAGGTATTTTGATTCCGATACTGGAGTATAGAGCAGAATATATTTGATGGTTTGGACAGAAAACTGGGCCCGTACGCAATTGATCGTTTTGTTTCCTTTGCGTCCAATGCTCACTGTCGTCGACAATTCCAGGCCATGAAACACTGCAAAGGAAGGTGTCAGTGTCTTCGATCAGCACTGGGCGAATGAGTGTAATTGGCTAGTCCCGCCACCAAGGCTAGTTGAAAAATGCATCGACAAACTTGAGCGGGAGGCTGAGGCCACAATAATACTGCCGTTGTGGAAATCAGCCTCACTTTGGCCTACTGTTTGTCGCAGCGACCAGTTTTGTTCATGGATTGAATCTCAATGTGCTCTCGAGGTTAAAAGTGCTATACATGTAATGGAATTTTGTTTATTTTGAATTTCTCACCTCTGATATTCCTTAAATTAAATATGCACAAATTATACATCAAAATGAAGGTTGGGCGGCATAGAACACGAAAAATATATAAAATCAACTCATAGAGTTGACAGCAGGCACCACTGGTTCCTGGAAGTCTGCTATCATATTCGTACCAGAGCTGATAATGCGATAACATTTCCTGAGAACAACCTGTGGCCAAATCTGCTTCACATATCCAAAAACGAAGCTAGGGCATCAAAATGCAAAACACAGCGACAGAACTGCATGGGGTAAATTCCAAATCACCCTCTAATATCTAACCTCCTACGAGTGTTTACGGATTCCATTGATTTTAAAACGTCACATATAAGTCACGTCACGTGTAAGCTGTGTATAGACTATATACAGTCGGTGGAAATCTATATGCGCTGAGAGTGATCTCCACTTAGCTCGTTTGTCATTCAAAATGTTGGCAGATGATAGTTGCTTCACATTAAACAAGTAAGAATTCTTCGATTTAATTATTCAACGCCACAGCTAGTCTTGTATAAAAGAAAAGTAGTCGGTAAGATATACTAGTCACAGTTGGTCAGTGACCTAATATGGTATATAAACTGTGCCAGTGCATATCGTAATTTTAATGCAAGTTCCTCAAGGTTTTGGAAATTCACAAAAATTGTCCGTTTTGGTCGGCTGAGTGTTCTATCAAAGAATATTACACCGATGTTCATCAAATTAGTAGATTCGTAAAATTATAATATTGTACAGTTGTTTAACTCGATATTTGAATAACGTTTTGAAAATTTACATCGACTATTTTTCATTACAACAACTGATTTGTGGTAGAAAACTTGGTTGTGATGTAAACAATCGCTTGCGCCATTGTAAGTAGTGAGACTCCTAAACGGCATATTCAACACACAAAATGAATAAGTTGCAAAGACATGCGTTGTTCATAGAAGCGAAGAGTATGGGGCTCTTTACTCGTATCCATGATTTTCAAGTAAGAGGGTGCGCACTTTTTAGACTGATCGTCAAACATGGGAGGAACCAAAAGTTGGTAAAATCCAAACCAAAAATCACTGGGATTGTCAAACACTCGGCATCATACACTTAGCAACCATTGTATCTTTTACAGTTAGTGCGTACCATTTACTTGCGCATGGTATCCTGTAATGGCTTTGCTGCTGTGTATTAGCCCTTTACCTAACGAACCGGTCGCATCCGCCCGAGTAATATGCTAATTTAGCTTGTCGAGCGCGTTCCAATGCGCGGTCACATTATATGGTTTTGTTAACATTTTTTTGAAAAATTTGAAAAAATAATATTTAAAATATTAAATTTTGATATCTTCTGAATTTGGTAATCCCCGTAGGCTCTATGTGATTAACCCTTTACCCAACGCAGACGATATCAAAATATATTATTTTAAATATCATTTTTTTTAATTTTTCAAAACATTTCAACAAAACCATATCATGTGACCCCTGGTTGGAACGAGCTCAACGAGCTCGTTCCAACGAGGGGTCACATGATATGGTTTTGTTGAAATGTTTTGAAAAATAATATTTTTTCAACAGCTGAATTTGCATATTACGCGGGCGGGTGCGGGCGATTCGTTGGGTAAAGGGTTAATACACACTGGATATGCCAACTGAAAACTTCAAACACATTCCAAAAATCAAAAATAGTTCTTCAACGTTCCGACCAATTTTATCACTATTTTGTTTAACAGAACGCTATTATTTGATGTCCGATTACTGTGAAGGAGTTGAACACCTGCTCCTAGTGTATCCTCCTCAGTGTACGTCCCTATGCCCACTGCGGAATTAGTAAGATAGTTTCTCTTAGCACCAAAAGCTAGAAAATGAGTCTACCGCTTCTAGATCTATTGTTAGTTGTTTTGAGGGCAACAACGTTATCGTAGTTTACACTGAGTCTCATCAGTGGGTTTGCAAAGTGGACAAGCGAATTTTGTTAAACGTGTCTGTCATAAGAGCATTGTAATTATCGATTCTAAGGCGCGCTATCAATGTTATTCGTGAGAGTAAATATAGACCCCCATGTTGTCCCGATAGTCATGCATTAGCGCGGGAAGGTAGAAGTGTCAGTCGATATAAAGTTGATAAAAAGAACAGCATAACAACATGTTTACAAGGATTGAAATTACTCCTACGCAGCAATAGATCTGTACAACTGAATTTTACAATCTTCCGTTCGCATCCAAAATGAATAATGCTCTTTAGACTGACACCGCGAGGCGAAGTGGCTAAGTGGTTAGCGACAAAGACTTTTCTGATCGAGATACCGTGCGTTTCTCCCCAATTCGTACCACTTGCGTTGCGGTGCAGCATCAGGGGCGAATCGAGCATTTGCGGTTAAGAAGGCCCATCAGAAATCGTTGAGGTGTGCAGTGTTTCTGCAGGCTTAGCCTCGTATCACTTTCCCTCAACGGGTCTACAGTCCCAGTGTGTGTGTGGGAGGGGGTATGTGAACTTCTCATATGAATGTATCGTGATAAACAATAATGGTATTTAGAAACTTAGAGGAGGCGTGCGACTGGTCCGTCCCACCTGAATCCAACACTACGTGAGTCCGGAACATAAACGAAGATGTTTGACAGATGCCCAATGCTACTCCGGATTAATTTCGCCACACACCAGGCTGTCAACTACATACCCTCAAAATACCGCCAGTTGGGGTCACGGTAGGAGAAGGGGGGCATCATCTGGCCTCCAATCACTAAAAGACCTCCACCACCACCACCCCCACCCCCCCCCCCCCCCCCCAACGGCTGTTTTCCAGAATAGGCGGTTGAAACTTCAAATGGAAACTTATTAACTTATATTTTAAAACTTAGAAAAAATTGAAACTTTAACTTTTAAATCTTACTTACCCTATGCTATGTTAATGCATTATTGTTTCAAAACCCATTATTAGATGTTGAGATATTGGTGCTAAAACATTGATTACCCTTGTGGAATGTGAAGAAGGAGTGAGTAGACAAACTTGTAAATTATATTTGGAATCTAGAAGGTGTGTCAACTAATAGTTCTGAACACTCCCATGCCAACACAAATAACTGATATTATTCAACTCCCACAGGTTAAACCCATGACGTTTCCCTGCATAAGTTTTGCATTTCGTGGAACTGTTAATTCATATTACGGCTTGAGAATTTAGTTTTGTATACCTTATCCTTTCAACCTGGCATGCACATTTTTTCGCGAAGCAGAAGTATGTGATAGAAAACGCAATAAAGATCTAACAGGACAGAAGGGCTAGTGATAATTTAATCCTACAGACCCATGGGGCTGTAGGATTAAATTAGTGCTTAAACTCCCAACAAATGCATGAAAGACTTGCCCATTTCGCTGAATATAATATTGATGAGCTACAATACTATTGGTGTAGCCAATGTTGAAAATGTTAACTACCTAACGGTGTCGATTTTGCATTTGCAGCATGAATGTGGTTATTTTTGTTTCCAGCCCTCTAGCAGTGGCGCATAACCCATATCCTCACTTAGGGGAAGAGAAGAAACTTGGGGGCCCAAAAAGCAAATTTGCAGCTCACGAACTATTGGATAATCTACCCAGCAGGCACGTCAAAGTACCGCCGGTACCAACATAACCGGTACCGGGACGGGACAGAGCCTGTCCCGTCGAAACCGGTACCGGTACCGGGACAAGTCAACAATTGGGTGACATCACAATCAGATGGGAGAAATTCGTATTTGAACCGACTCAGTCCCCAAGATCGCAAAAAACAAACATGGCATCGTACCAGTTATTTTGCGGTGACATCAAAGTAATCATAAAGCACGAAAATCGTGCTTTATGATTACTTTGATATCGCCACAGAATAATTTCTTTGAAGTAGCCGATGACGGTGCTTTCATTGTCTTTGATTCCACGTTTGGAAAGTTAAAATGATCGGCCAGGTGGTGGTGCATGCAGAACATGCACCTTTAGAGTGTTTTGATATGTTCATTCACAAATAAGCTGAACGTATGTAGTGTAAGTGTGCCATACACAATTCGTCCCCTGAGTTCCAATGTTCACATTGGAACTCAGGGTACGAATTATTAGCATGTTTACCCTCGTTCATTTAGGAATTTCCCCATAAAATAATTTTGTCCCGGTACCGGCGGGATAAAAGCTTCAGTACTGGTGCCGGTTGAAGCATGAGGGAACCGGCGGTACTGGTACGGGTACCGGTTGACATGCCTGCTATCTAGTGGCCCAGGATCTGCGAATTCGCCTGTTGGATTCTGCTGCTCTGGAAACTATTCCTCAATTCTAAAACCCAACTTATAGATTGACGAAGATGCTTTTTTATACCATGATTACATATTCTGCTATATAGGGGCGCGGTGGCGTTGCGGTAACCGGTTCTCGTCAGATCACCAAAGTTAAGCAACGTCGAGCCCGGTTATGAGCGATCAGTTCGGACTCACGCGTTGTGTCCTTGGGTAAAGCAATTAACCCCGATTGTCCACATGGGGGCACAATGACGCCGTGTACTAAGGCGTACTGCACGTCGATGGTACGCATGTCTTCAACCAATCTAACCCAGTCTGTGCTGCAGTGCGGAGTTACGATGTTGGGGAGCTGGCAGCTGCTCGTCGCTGCTCGGTGGTTCTTTCCGGATACTCCGGCTTCCTCCACCCGTAAAACTGTCACGGTCATGATTAGCCATTGTGCATAAGTATATGACCTTAAAACACCAACAAAATAAATAAATAAATATTCTACTATATATGAAAAGCCTTTGACATAAATCTTAGCTCTATACACCAACCGTGGTGAACACGCCAGCAATGGGATTTCAGTAGTTAAAATTTACACCTGCAGCGGAACTACATCCAAGTTGACCTTTGGTGACATCAACCTGAATGCGAACTTGTCTAAATATATCACACGTCGCCTCGCGAAGAGTGAAATGAAAGTGGCAGTTATTTATTACGCTTTTAAATGAGTTTACACCATAAAACACCAAATATTAACAAACATGCATTGTCTCATGTTAATAAAGCATCCATAACTCAAAACAGTATGTTATTATGTTATTAAAATGAAAAAAAGCCTTGTTTCTTTTTTTATTTCGTTTCGGTGATAAAACTGACAGCGGAAGTGCCCCCCACCGATGCTCATGTAAACAAAAACAAATTCACACGTATGTGCGGCTGCTGCTCAGTAAAATCGAGAGAACATAATAGCGACTCTTAATAATCTGACGATCATGGTATAAATAAAATATACCCAAAGTAGCTTGGTGTACCAAATATTCACCACTCGTGGTGAAGTGGTGTTAACCGCGCGCCGAATACGATTTTGAGTTTTATTTGGTTTTATTATGTATTGTACGATGGCGATGCATTTCGAAGTAGATAACCGTTTTGTTTGGGGTCATTTGCGCGAGACGACAATACTTTTTATTATATCTCATCTACAAATGTTATGCAACCCCCCCCCCCCCACCTCCCCACCATTTATTTTAGGGGTGTGGCAAACTAGTAGAGTAAAAACAACATAGACCCATGACCGTTTCAACCTTAGATTTGTTTGAAGGCATTTTTCAAAACTTTATAAGGCATGTGAAGAAAATAAAATTGACTGTACCTCCAATTTGGGATGGCAAAATGTTTTACAGGGCAAATTCCAAAATGGCCGCCAATTTATCAACAAAAATAGATTTTCAGCTATATTATGTTTAAGACCATCTACAATGCTGAGGTTTGATATCATTAGATGCAGAACGCACCAGCCAGTAGTATTATGCATAATGTGAAAAATGACGATCATCAGCTGCCCCGGAAGTCTAAAAAAAACTACATAGAGAGGTCAGTGTTTGTCGATATGCATGCCCCCCCCCCCCCCTCCCCCCAGTTTACTGTAAATTGCAAAGTTTTTTTCTTCCCTGGAAAAAAATATAATATCAAATCTCAGCTCCTTGTCTTTTATATTAATGGTAAGAACAATGTCTGTATTTTTTGTCACGATCCACACACTGTTGATTTAAAGAACAGAACGGGGTTACAGAGCATCAAAAGATTGTGCAAGCACCGTTTTCTTATTTTTGAATGGGTTTCAAATGTTCAAACTGATTGGAAAATATTTTTGTTAAAAAAGGCTATGTACATTTATAGAACTCTACAGGAAAATACGTGAAGTTTGTGAAATGATGCGCATATCAATGATTCAAATTTGCTAACAATTCGAACCTTCAATTTTACATGAAGTTTCCATACCTCAAGTGTGAAATTCACTGACAGCTTCATGGAATTAAGGAAAGCTAACTTTCCAGTAAATCTCTTTCAGTGACGAAAAGTTTGCTTTTTTAATTTTTCCTTCAGATCTTAGGATTTTAATTACAATCAAAATCATTTTTTCCACGAACTAATTTTACGAAGATGTGTTATACATGACACAAAAATTAGCAAAGTTTGTTTTCATTCACAGTGATATGAAGTTGCATTTGTAGCTGCACTATGTTGCAGAAAGGAAGTTGCCGTCTGCGTTTTGGAAGGGGATCGAGGTGGTACATGCATACCAATTTACGTACATGTACAAAAATGTGACTACGTCGGTGCACGAATGTCATTTTATATAAAATCCGGTGTCGCAACCTCTCCACTCTCCCAAAAATTGTAAGAATGGTTGAGTTGCTGTCGTGCACTGATCTCTGTGATACCCTCTGTAGGTTGATTGTCTGATTTTGTGTGGAGGACTGGAGGGAGACCCATTTTAACATGACCGAAAACATGCACCGACTGAGCCATTCTATACATCATCTTGTGCACCTTACTGTTTAACTGAAATGAAGTGACGTGAAATTATCAGTAGTACTTTAGACCTTTACGCAACAAAATGGTTAAAATCGACAAGCACCATATGCAAAAAACAATCTTCAGTTTCATTATTTTTTCGAATACTCCTCTCCCAAAACACAATCCATAACCCATCACAAGGACGAGCTCATCGTGGTCGCGCCACCGAGGGGACAGAGGCTTTAGTGATGAAAATTGCGAGCCATGCCTGCGAATATTCAAAATTCGATTTGTATTCGGGAATCAGGTTTTCGATTTGATTCGATTCGATTTCGAATCGGAAATATTGAGTCTTTTTAATCGTTCCTCATCCCCGACGTACCTCCATTTTTGAACGACAAATAACACCGGCACTCTGTAATATTATGTCAGTTATTTCTACTAAAACGATCACCCAATCCATTATGCTCCTTGTTGTCAATAACTGATGACATCGACTGCGTCAATGGGAAGGATTGAGTCAATACAATACAACTTCACTGTGTACTAATTAAGGAATAGTGCATGGCTTGGAGTTGACTACGCCCATATAGTGCCCAGTGAGGTGGTGTAGTTCCCGCCGCGAAGCGGAGGGAACTACACCACCTCACTGGGCACTATATGGGCGTAGTCAACGACAAGACATGCACTAATCCTTATATTATATCGAACACCCATCAAGAAAAACATCTGTCCGATTTGTTAATCTATTACCAAGGTAGCAGCCCTACCAATCAGCGTTATATAGACAAAAAATACCATTTAGTTTTTAAAAAAACATTTTCTTCTTCCAAAACACGGCTAACTTGGATTATTGATATGAGCAGAAGACAGATTTTGAATCGGTTGGCAAGGGTAAACAAGACATTTCCCCCAAACGGAACTGTGTATTCTAGAATCGCGCAACTCGCGAATGAAAACTAAAATTTTCGAAATTTGACAACGCAGTTTGATAATTTCCACACATTTGTCACACATATACATTACCGAATGGGTCAGTACAGGATACAAACTCCGAAGATTCAATTGAATTCCATTATTTATTCGTCTACTGCCCAAAACATACAATTAAATAGCGAAATAATATGAGCAGCGAAACAAACGATTTTTCATATCCGGACGCGATCTCATGAAAGTTGGACCCAGGTATGGATCATTCTCTTCGAAACGAGGTATGGGTCATCTTCTCAAGGAATAAAATGAACGCCTCGAAAAATGTGACTTCAACAATGGAAAAGCGATACATTTTTCCACAAAGGTTTCTTTCCGGGTCGTTTTGTGGATGTTGTGCCTCTGTGAATCGATTTTTAAATTTAGCCTGATCAGTTTTATTCGCCCAGTATGAAAAGAAAACTGATATAGTAGTGTGCTAAAATAGAAAACGTGTAGTGCCTGGGTGTAGTGCCTGGTCCGTTATGAAAAGAAAACTGATATAGTAGTGTGCTAAAATAGAAAACGTGTAGTGCCTGGGTGTAGTGCCTGGTCCGTTCTGTGGATGCAAACTACACTAAATAGGGTATCATCTTTCAGTCAATCAGAATCCAAGGAAGTCACGTGAGATATAATATAACATGTTAGGGAATACAATATTGTCCCGCCAATCGCAAATTTCAAATCGAATCGAATCAGGCAGGTAGCTTCGGACGTTGATCCCCTTTGAACTCTTCTTCTGCCATCGGGTCTCCTGTACAGGAGACCCGATGGGAGAAGAAGAGTTCAAGAGGAGACACTTGGTATGATTTTGAGAACTTGTAACTTGAATCGAATCGAATCATCGAGACATTTTCGAATAGAATCGAATTTCGAAGCTTCGCAGGACCCTAGAATACAATTGTCATTTGAGAGGCCAAACGCTTTAAAATTGTATCAAATTTGAGTACTTAAGATTTAGCTTACAATACGTGTGTATTGAATTCGTACTTACCCGAATACGTCGTCTATCGACGGTCTCTGATACAAAATCTATATTCTGCAATTGCAGTATACAAGCGCGTTGTTCGTTACGATTTGTTTACGTTACTAATTATAGAACATTACAGGCTTTCGAAAGGCATTTGCGTCAGACCGTAAACGTTTCTGTAAGTGAAATGGGAAAAACTCTTCTCAAAACTAAAATTATTAAATTATTAAAGCACATTACTTTCATGGTTCTGTATCTGAAGATTTTTGGAAGCATTCAAGTTAAAGCAACACGTCGTTTACACCGCAGTCGTTCGTCATGATGAACCAACGTGCTCGTTCAAGTTTATGCAGGGATCGGGAAAGGTCAGGGCAACCATATACAGTTTCTAGCGAAACAATCTGCGTTTTATAAGTATGAAGATGAAATTTGAAACTAAAAGGCTAGTTAATCAAGTTAATTACACTACAGTTGAGAATTGTAAGATAAATCTATCATCCTCAATACGTTTACGTACACAATGTAGTGTCTGTGTCTTGATCTTGTTTCTAAGAATATATCTCGATTCGTCAAGATATGGCCAAAAAAAAACAAGAGCTGGATCTGATACAACATTCTGTACACAAACATAATGGCGATAATATATATTCATTTTAGATATGATTTTCTTTCCCAGAATTGCGCATTAGCAAACCCGGCAGATATGACTTCAAACTCGGCTGATATGACGCCGACCTTGGCTGATATGTACCAAGCGACAATTGTCTCCCTTGGTGTGTTATTAAACGCAACCAATTTGTTTGTAAAAATCACTTGGTTAGTTTCATATCAGCCAAGAGATCAGCCCTCGCTAACTTCACATCAGCCTTCGACCTTCGGTTTCAGGCTGATAAGAAGTTTCCTCTGGCTGATATGTCGACCGATATAAACTAACCAAGTAATAACCTCTAAATATATCCCTTCCCAACTAAAGATAATGAACGAACGGGAAGTTCGTTAAATACACCATTCGGTTCCCCAGCCAAGACCAAACCATGGCAACCCTCTTCAGTTTTCATTCCCAGGGACCGGCTATTTAGAATGTTCTGTATAGTTTGTCCGGAAAGAGTTCTCAAACGATAGAGTTGTACTGCATTTGTGTAGTTATAAAATTAATGAAGACGTACACACCAAACAAAGACTATATTTCTTGTCGGTTGACTGAAAGGAATTACCTTGGAAAAATATTTCTCCTTGCTGATGCTTCTGATTGCTCAGTCCCGTGGAGTAGAAGGTGTCTCTTGAATGCATAAGGTGCCACCAGAAATGCTTCAGCGTTGCAGATCGCGCTTTGTTGCACCCGCGAGACGAAGTATAACTGTGTAAAAAACAGTGATGTCCGTGCTTCTGCTGCTTCGGCACAACAATATAAGGGGCGGTATTTTTGTTTTTCGGGTATTGTATGCTTCGCGACTTGAGTGATATCAGAGGCGGCGGAACCGGGGAGAGGGTGGGGGGGCACAGAGGACACGTGCCCCTCCACTTTTTCCACAAACATGTTGCATGGTTACACAATGAGTTAAAATGGGCGCATGCACACATACCAATATACAGACATTCCCGTAATATATTTGCAAATCCAAGCAACATTTGGCCAAAGAATCGTGTCTTCGGTCGCTTCAGTCCGTTCCGTTTCTTCTACTTCGACCATCTTCCAACCCGAACGCTAGCCTTCGGGTTGGAAGATTGAAGTAGAAGGAATGGACAGGACAATGACCACACTGCAGCATGCTCATCTAAACGAGATACTATAGTGTGTCACGGTACATTAACCGATATACGATTGTAACTTTTTGTCCCACTGGGCCGAACCATGGTAGCCGTGAAAATTTGTGCCCCTCCACTTTTATCGAGCTTTCTGCCGCCTCTGGGTGACATTTAACTTGAACCAAGTTAAGTGTAGCAAATGATTTATTTGATATGTTTCGATTGCTGTTTCGTGATTTATTTTGTTCAAATAAATCAGTATTGCAGTCTCCCGTGTGATATAACATTTAGGTGTTATATTGTCTGTTTTTGTGCGATCCGTGGAAGTGAAGGAAGAAGAGATTCCATTACGTCGAATCCACAAACATAATATTCTCTAGAGCCATGGCATAAAAGTTCATGAGGTGAAATGCATTTCATATAACTGTGTTTTTCTGACTTTGTATATAAATATCCTGAATAACATGTACTTGTTTTTCGCGAGTTTCATATAAAAATCGGCTTTGGTAGAAAAAACTAGTTCAAAGAAACGTTTATTCTCCTTTTCTGCAACAATATTACCCATACATATTTTCTAAGCATGTGTTCTGTTTGACTTCAGAACATATAACCATGTATAAATTACGACTTGCTATAAAGTGCATGTGTGAATAATACGCGATAAATGCTTCCTTTATGCACATAATATGCTAATAAAACACCAAGAAAGTCTTTTGAGTGTGTTTCAATGATCCCAAAGGTACTTTTTTGTTCCTCATCTCGCCCTACTTATCTCACAGGTCTATCAAATTCCGGTGCGAAAATTTCAGTTTTATATATCGAGACATACGTTTATAATGCGGGGAATGGCTCGAGATGACGATTTCAATGTGTTTTAAAGGAATGTTGGGCAGAAAGCAACAAGAAAGAAAGAAACGTGAAATAAAGAAACAGAGAAAAGTAATCGGAAAAGAAGTAACGGACAGGAAGAAAGAACGTTTTTTGTTTAGAATCTTAATGGCCCTCAACAGAAACTTTGAGAAACATTTCCGTGGAAAAAAGCTTTATTTATTTATTTATTTATTTATTTATTTATTTATTTATTTATTTATTTATTTATTTATTTATTTATTTATTTTATTACCATAAATTAAAAATGATATCTGTTGGGAGGAAAACATCCATACATATGAAATACAGAAAACTATACAATGGAATATAATTTTCATGCAAATTTATGGAAATATTTGTTTTGGATAAGAATCGCTATATGCAAATTTATTTCCATTAACGTAAAGGAAAATGTAATTTCAAATATTTATTTCCGTAAATTTGAACCAAAATGGTCTGAAACACCATTTTCGTGAAAATTTATGGAAATATGTTTTGGGGATTTGAGTACCAAACAAACTAAAATTAGTCATTTAACTGAAAAATCAAGCCCACCCTACCGGTAATATGATCATTCTTTTTATTGATCCGTTTATTTTTGTTTCTTTTTTTCCTGTTACTTTTTACTTATGCTAAAATTGTTTCTATCTTCCCGTTTCGCTTTTCCTTCTTTCCAATTACCGTTTTAAATATATGGTATATTTATCCTGCACGCTCCCTCGCACTCACACTTCAACATCCTTTGATGCACTCCTCAAAACCTTAAAATGAAGGAAATAACATTTCTGTTTCCTTGAAACACGTAAATACTTAAACATGGGAGTATTCCTTTGTGTTTACAGCTTGACCCATTTCTCCAAGAAAAGTAGTTCAAGAAGAAAACCTTGATGCGTTGTGTTGCAAACCTTTAGGAGATTGTGACACTCATTGCCTTTTACCGAGTCAAAAATAAATGTTATTCGCGCGCAGAAGGCAATATTGGACAATCCCCTTTTGACCCTCATTAGCAGAATATTATATGTTTGGTGATATGCCTGGGGTGGAAAAGGAGCAAAGTGTCAAGGTACTTAGTGGCGCTTGTATCTTCCGCGTTTCTTCTTCGGAGTGAGTGGTTGAGTCGGAGAGACTGTAACAGTTGGTGCTGTTGGTGGTGTTACATGAGGAGCGCTCGAGGACTGGTTTGGACAATATGGTTTCGTCCTAGCTGCTTCTTCCACAAAGGCGTCCCATCAATCTCTGTCGAACCTCTCGTTTTGCTTTTGGGTGTCTAAGTCGCCCTGGAGGTCGCGTCTGTCTATTTCCACGTTTATCCAGAGCCGTTTGTAACCCTCGTACTTTTCCTGCAGTTATTATCACAGCTTCTCGTTGCCGACCTTCGCTTCCAGGAACACCTCCGCGGATTCCGCAGTGCTCGCCTCCTGGTCGGGCTCCGATCAGAAAAATCCGGAGGAGAAAGGGTTGGGGTGGGGTGGAAGGTGCATCGTCCGAGTTTACATCCTACTCTAAAAACAAATCTCCCTCCTCCATCTCTTCAGACGAATAGTGAGATACACTGGAGTCTGAATTGTCGCCTAGCGACCCAGTGTCCGCCGGACCCTCCTGCTGCGAGGGGGTGCCGGTCTTGACAAGGGTAGGTCAGGGGTGACAGGCATCGATCTTTCGACGCCCTCACTTGCCTCCTTCTCTTCCTTTTCACTTTTCCGCTAGAACTTAGAACTCCGTCGTTCGGCGGCATCACGTTGTCTGGCTGAGGGTCCCTTCTTTTTCTTCTTCATGCCCTTTCTGCGGATTTGGCGCTTAGAGTCAACGCCCAGCTTATCCGGGTCACTTGGACGGTGACCTGTGCGGGGGTGGGAATCCCCCTACGAAAGATACTACACCTCTCAAAGGACTCCGCTTCAGTTACTCTACCAAAATTCATTGCTTAGTGAATTTTGCCTTTGCACACTTGGATACTCCAAGTAGTAGCAAGAGAAGCCTTCAGTCTAAGCAGTGTTGTTTGTATTTCAATAGAGAGATCCATTTGAATGATGTTGTCACCTCGCAGTCGTAGGTGTGAACGCTGAAATACTTTTATCGAGTTTTCCATTAGATTAGATTATAAAGCTATCGGGTGGGTGGGGGGATGGTGTTGCGGAACCCGGTTCTCGTCAGATCAACGAAGTTAAGCAACGTCGAGCCTGGTTAGTCCTCGGATGGGTGACCGTCTGAGCGATCGATTCGGACTCCCGCGTTGTGTCCTTGGGCAAGGCACTTAACCCCGATTGTCTACATGGGGGCACGATGATGCCGTGTACTAAGGCGTATTGCACGTCACGTCGATGGTGCGCATGTCTTCAACCAATCTGACCCTCCCTGTGCTGCAGTGCGGAGTTACGATGTTGGTGAGCTGGCAGCTGCTCGTCGTTACTCGGTGGTTCTCTCCAGGTACTCCGGCTTCCTCCACCCGTAAAACTGTCACGGTGATGATTAGCCATTGTGCATAAGTATGTGACTTTGAACACCAATATATAAATACATAAAATAAATAAATAAATAAATAAATAAATAAATAAATAAATAAATAAATAAATAAATAAATAAATAAATAAATAAATAAATAATACAGCTACCCAATAGTAATGTTTGAAATGTGCCTCAAATGAATTTAAAGATTTACCATTACTTTTATAAAAGCTATCTTTTCTCAAGTTTTCAGAAATAAATAAGTTTCCAAACTCTTATGACACTTAACTATTTTTCTGTCGAGCAAGAAAGACATTTTAAAAAAAAAATTTCATTTAAAAATATCGTCGTCGATATATATAGAAAAAGCAAAAAATACCTCACAGAGAAAAACACTTTGGTTTAAAATCGGTCCAGGGGCGATGGAAGTCATTGAAAGTGGAGGGGGTACAAACAACCCAAATGCACCGTGCATGCACGGGTCCGTCCACCAATCTCTCCTTCTATATGTGTACATGTCACGGCCGGGGCATGGCTCGGACTAATTCGTCCACTTCAACCATCCTTCAACCCGAAGGCAGGCCTTCGGTTTGGAGGATGGCTGAGGTGGGGGAAACTGAAAGGCTGAAGGTGGAATTCTTTGACCGAATTAATTTTGGTCACCTTTGCTTACCTTTCCCGATTCTCACCTTCAGCTTCAGTGATACTGATATCACTTTGAACAACAACGACCCTCAAAAGATCCATCTAGATACTCCTCAGAAGCTGGCCATCTTTCTTGAAAAGCCCGTCCAACAGGCTTTTGGCCCTACCCTCAGCTCGTCAATTTCGATTGCGATACTGGAGCACCCTTCCCCTGATGAAAACTGCTTCCTGCTTCAATCCCACTTCTAGATCTTCAGGCTCAATGATATACTTCTTCGTCAGCTCCCTTACCTGCCTTGTCCATCCTGTCTTGATGTTGGAGCCCATACATAGTTAACGCTATTTCACACCATCTTCTGTTTGGAAGGTTTACAAGGTAGTTTAGGTACCATCATTTCCACCTATCTTTAACAGGCTTCCACCCAAGTTCCCCTCGGACGGCTTCCAGAGCGGCTGCGGTACAGTTTCCACCAACCTTCATCGTTTTGCAGACTCTCAAAGTTCTTCACTACTGTTTGGTTTAAGAAGATTACATCAGTTCCATGTGTTATAATTGGTAGTCCCGCCCTCTCCCATTTGCACATAATATATTTTATTACAGGAATTCTTGTACATTGATACATTTGCGTGATTTCAGTGTAACGAAATGTATAGTGGTGTAGCATGTCTGTTGAAAAACGTTCAGTCGTACATGCCCCAAGTGTGCCCCTGGTTCCGCCGCATTCTATTACCACGTCTCCTGTGTAACTCAATGTATAGTGGTGTAGCATGTCTGTTGAAAAACGTTCAGTCGTTCATGCCTCAAGTATACCCCTGGTTCCGACGCATTTGAACTTACATTTGCAATAGTCTTCTCCTGAACTCTTCTTCTATCACCACGTCTATTGTACAGGAGACCTGGTGACAGAAGAAGTGTTCAAGGAGATTCCGTTTCTGAAAATTTTTTAATTCCGTTCTGGAATATTCCGCGTTTTTCTTATTAACTTGCCCAAACAGACGAGTCCGCCACTCAGTACAAAACTTAAGACCGGCAATACTGACGGTTATTATAAGAAAGTGCAATATTTATTTATTTATTTATTTATTTATTTATTTATTTATTTATTTATTTATTTATTTATTTATTTATTTATTTATAAGTTTAACGACACTTTAACAGCCAAGGTCATATCGCGTCGGTGACAGTTTTACGGGTGGAGGAAGCCGGAGTATGCCAGGAGAGAACCACCGAGCAAAGACGAGCAGCTGCCAGTTCACAACAACGTAACTCCGTACTGCAGAACATGCAGGGTTAGATTGGTTGAAGGCATGCACACCATCGACGTGGCGTGCAGTACGCCTTAGTACACGGCGTCATCGTGCCTCCATGTGGACAATGCCGAAGGACACAACGCGGGAGGGTGCAATAATTACAACTTGAATAGTAGTGAGATTCGATATCCTCTGCTCGATTTGACTCGGATCGATTTAATCCGAAATTAGAGATTCACAGGGTCCTGTGCCACAACTACCAGCTTGTAAAACTGCTTATTGACTGTTTATATCGTCTTGCCACCAATTTATGTGTAAAAAACGAGACGTGTTTAACGAGATGAATACAGACTGTCTTTGATAAATTAAAGTACTTATTGATCAGTCGACGGTGACAATTCTGATGAATGATAAATATGCACTGGTTATACGTCAGAGAGAACAATAATGAGAAAATTAGTTTCGCTGGTCATTAATTTTTCATAAACTTTGCATTACTGATCACAAGCAAGATATATTA